>OY829915.1:62276678-63000450 GCA_963691935.1 Nephrotoma guestfalica
GGATGGCTGGTTTGGAAACTTATAAGTTGGGTTCTTTGATCCAAGGGGCGGACTCTCTCGGTTTCGCGTCACTGTTGACCTACTATATTATTTTCAACATTTCTGATTATCCCGTTTTTCCGACTGTCGTAACTGTCAAAACAACAGCTACGTTCTGCTAGCATGGCACGTGAGATTTAATTTCACATGTTCTGGGATATTGCAGCTTCTTCGCGTTATGCGAGGTATGCCTGTATATAAGTCCACTTTCATAATTCTTTAATCGTTATATACATGTACATACTCAGACATACTTATATGTGGATATATAAAATATGAATCAGATGAGAAATTACCGTCTTATCAAAAAACAAAAATAAGAAAAGCAAGAGATGCGGTAATATACGAGTATTTTACGTTTATACAAAATAGACAATAATATTATACTTGAAGAGATAAAATTAAGATAATTGGTCCTAATCATAGATAAATTGTAGTGATAAAATTATTGTTTTGTTTTATCATTATTTGTTTTATGAACGTGCTCGTATATAAAATTATCGATTGTATAAATAAATAAACCAATTTACGTAATGTATAGATACTCTTAGTAGATATAAAGGTCAGATGGTTTGTATACAAATACGAGCGAGTATAACATTTTAACCTGAATCTCGAAGGCGAATTATGCACGTATATTGTTTGGTTTAACACATATCTAAAGACTTTAGAGCATGATCGATGTGGGCGAGGCTTTTATTACCAAATCAGTATAATTTACCTATACCGATTACATAAATTATAAGCGCCCTCTAGAAACTATAACGGGTGTTTATTTATAATGTTTACTATCTGTTTCGGGGTTGAAACACTCACAACTCTTTCTCGATTCACTTTCACGTCATACCTTATGTAGTAGGCAAATCGTAAAACTATATCTGCACATCAGAACAGCACTACTGCACTGTGACAGAGGTTCATAGTTGCGTCACGGATCCTCTCTCTTGTATCCTGCCCTTATAAGGATTCGAATCCAGTACCTTAATTCCGATGCAAACGATAAAACTTTGACCACTGTGCCATTTGGCCGATAAATTAAATAGCTCATGGCTGAATTTTTGAGAGACAGGGTACTGAATCCAGCTTGAGAGTACTTTATACACTTCTACCGGCACCACCATTATTTCAGAATTTTTAGAAGCAAATTTCAAGGCAAATTGGGTTAAGTATGATGGGACTCACATCAAAATATCATTTTACAGGTGCCAAGTCTCAAATTTTGTTTGGTAAGCAGTGGGATTTTAACTGTTCGGTCCTCTTGATCTTGTTGTTGAAAAAGTTTCAAGAAAACACTAAATCCGCGCCAATTGTAACGCAAGATTTTACTTGAGGAAGTAAACTGCATCTTTCGGTTAGCTGACACCTCATCATGCGAATTTTGTAAAATAAAAAGTTCGGCGCAATAGGATGCGAGTGAAGTTAGACGTACCTAGGGTAGAGCTAATTTTTGGAATATTAGCATAAACTTTACACGTCTGTGCACGCTTTTGAAGTTAAAATTAAATTGATTCTAACCCATCAAATAAAAAAATGAGTATGTATTGGTAAAAATAAAATAAAAATGGAATTTAGACGAATTTTTAAAAAATTTGAATAATTTTTTTTTTGGTGAACTATTTTGGGAGGAATTCATTAGTGCCATATGCATCACCTACATTAAACGGAAGGCTTTTAATAAAAAGATTTAATACGTTTATCACCTAGGTATGTCTATATGATTGTCTGAGGTCTACTATCTTACCCCGTAAACAACGTCTAGGCGTTTCGTTCGAATTCGCTCAAAATTTAAATTTTTCATAAATCTGTAAAAAAAAGTCAGGTATAACAATTCCAAATGTTATATTTAAGACCATAAAAGATTTCAACTTTTATGATTTCCAACTTACAACAATCTTTGTCAAGGCTTATTAGTGCAATACCCCAGTTATCTATCATCGATCAGTTTGGCCAGCTCTTAAGATACGTTCATCCTCGTCATCAATTAAATCAGTAACGTTCGATAATAAAAATTTTAATATTTCAGGAATGTAGTTTTTTAACCACTCATCAAACGATGTAGAAACCGCTTTTAATCTTTTACACTCGAAGAAACTCGTCGATATATTTTCAGACCAAAAAAAGTTGCAGTCCTCTATGTTTTCAAAGAAACATTCAGTATTTGTCGAAATTTGGTACTTCCAAATTTTACTATCCATTCGCAAATGTTAACATTTTCATGTTATTTTCTGCTAATGCTATGTGAGCTCCATAGGAGTCAATAATTAAAAGCACTGGTTCTCGGATCAAAACGGTCTGTGGTCGTTTCATTATGACGTTGGTCATGTAATTTTTCAGTATGCCACTGCTCCAAGTGTTATTGACTTTCACGATACAATTACCATCTACTTTTGGTATCGACTTTAACTTAAAAACAGCAAATGTGGTTTAAGGAATTGTTCATCCGCCGAAATAGTGAACGTTGTTGCAAATTTTTTTTCATAACTACATTTCTAATACCCTTAAGTGGTTTATGCCTCCAATAAGTTTTTGAATTTTGTAAATAAATTCTCTGACTATTCTGTTAGAACCGCTGGTAACTAAATTATAGCGAGGTTTAAATCAGTTGAGCCAACCCGTAGGCGCTTTAAAATCTTTATATTCATCACCAGCAAAATCATTTTTCATTCTAAGTGATATTGACTGAATATAACGGGTTATCCAATTCGAGGTTGATAAAGTAGAAATCTGTATACCGACATCTGTCAAAGATAAACGTCAAGTACGCTGTCATTTATTTAGTTGACATTCTGCCATTTAAAAATATGGAGCATTTAACAATCGACCAACGCGTTAAAATTATTAAATCTTATTATAAAAATAGTGATTCTGCCGTATCCACATTTCGCGCTTTACGAGCAGATTATGGTCGTCATAATCGTCCTACAAAGCAAACCGTATTGAATACAGTGAATAAATTTGAACAAACTGGATCTGTTACTGATATTGTAAGGTCTGTGCATCATCGAAACATTCGCAATGCTGAAAATATCGCTTCTGTAGCTGAAAGTGTGGAAGAAGATCCAAATTTGTCAATTCCTCGTCGAGCTCAACATTTAGGCCTATCTTATGGCTCATTATGGCGCATTTTGCATCTGGATTTGCATCTTCATCCGTATAAAGTCCATTTGACACAAGAGCTAAAGCCTGCTGACCATGGACAACGAAGAACATACGCAAATTGGGTGTTGGAAAAACAGGCCGTCGATGCTGATTTTTCGAACAAAATTTTCTTCAGTGATGAAGCTCATTTTTCGCTTGGTGGATACGTTAATAAGCAAAACTGTAGAATTTGGGCCCAGAAAATCCACAATTGATTGTAGAGAAGCCATTACACCCGGAAAAAGTCACTGTTTGGTGCGCATTGTGGTCTGGTGGTGTGATTGGGCCGTATTTTTTTGAGAACAACCATGGACGAACCGTTACCGTCAATTCTGAGCGCTATGGCCGCATGTTAACCGATTATTTTTTTACGAAAATCAAAGATTATGATCTTGATGATATGTGGTTCCAGCAGGATGGAGCAACCAGTCACGTAACACGAGCAAATCGAGATCTTTTGCAAGAGAAATTTCCTGGACGTTTGATTTCGCGATTGGCTGATGTCAATTGGCCTCCAAGATCCTGTGATTTAACGCCTTTGGATTTCTTTTTGTGGGGCTACGCGAAAGATCGTGTTTACGCAAACAATCCTCAAACTCTTGACGAATTGAAAACTAATATTCGTAAGGTAATGGCCGAGATACCGCCCGAAATGTGCCGAAAAGTCATTGAAAATTACCGCAAAAGAATCAAGGCCTGTAAGAAGTCCCGGGGAGAACATTTGAATGATATCTTGTTTAACTAAAAATGGCAAGGATCAATCTGTAAAATGAAATAAAAATTACAATACATTCCGAATATTTTGTGTGTTTTTTTTAAGTTTACTTTATCAAGCTTGAATTGGATAACCTGTATTTGCCCTTAACACACAAACCGTTTTCATTTCTGGTTTTTATATAATTGATTAGCTTCAGCTCCAACTCCTCGAACTTAGTTTTATAACCACCACCGCTTCAACGCCTCGCTACTTTTGTAGAAATATTTGAATCGGTCAACGTCTCGGGTAATTTACCTTGTTTTCATACAGCCACATATGGTAGAAGTAGTTAAATTATATTTCTTATCTAAAGCTGCAAAGCCCTTTCCAACTGTATTGGATTCGTATTCCCTGAGAATTTGCATTTTAAAGTTTAAGGAGTATGACTATCTCTTCGTTGACAAATGGTGATACGCTATAAATAAGAAAAATGTAATGGTTTTGGATTCCTTTTTCGTTCCGCACTAATTATTTCTGAGATAACATTTAAAATCTTTATCTTTATGGACTGTGTCTATCTTATTATCTAATGATTCAGAAACCTGAAACAACTACTCATTTGGTTCAGATAATTCTGGGATTGATGTTGGAAAATTACAAATTTACAGAAGTTCATTAAATTTCATAATTCGCAAATGGTAGAATGATTCTATAAATTACTAGCTGACTCGGCGAACTTCGTTCCGCCCCAAATTACTTCGTTCTGAGCAACTACTTTTGTCCTTCACGAAAATTGATTTTGATGCGAGTAAACTCAAACAACTCAATTCCATTCTCAATAGACGATGGAGTTGAGTGAACATTCCATTCACTTTTTCATCGAATTCAACACTAATGTATTGAGAAGTGAATGAAATGTCGACTCAAACTCAGGCATCTATCGAAAATTGAGTTGTTTTTTGGATTTTTTCTCTCAATGTGAACATGAATTGAAGTCATTTGAAATTCAAAAGAATTCAATGTATTTTATTCGAGTGGAATTAAATCGATTACAGACGCAAATCAATACAATTCATTGTTGTAAACCATATTTTTAATTTTGTTATCCGGCACGTAAATGAACAACGGTGATGGTTTGCCCACTCTCGAACACGCGACGTATAACTGACAATGAGAAAAACACGGAAACTTCAGATTTATTCCGCACACTTCTAATTACTGACCTTGCGATTCGTTAATCGTCATAGTGAACGCCAAACGAACGGGGGACTGAATGCCCTTGACGTCGAACGGAACGTTAGTTGGAATCAAAGAACATCCTCTCCTTTGAATTTGTCTTTCTCGGATGTCAATCTCGGATGGTTAAGATCGCGCAACATAATTATCTCAGATCTGACCTTGAGTATCACGTTATGCGGTGGTATTCCCGGCAATTCGAGCGCATTCTAAAACTCGGTTGGATAGTTTTGTTACAAAGCATTTCCCCAGCGATTTGGTTTTGAATCAAGTAATTCAGACTGTCTACATCCTTGTTCTTCGCTGCCAAAAACGCTCATTCGCTGAGATACTGGAAACACTTTCGTGATAAGCTCTTCCTTCGACGTCGTGAACGTGCAAAAATTCGAGGAAAACGAAATTAATCAGGTCGAAACATCAACAGGAATTTGATCATTCTCAAGCGCCAACAGTTGTTTGGAAAAATCAGCAGTTGATGAGTCGTTCTGTAACGCGACTCTCATGCTCGTGATCAACTGCAACTTCTTCACATCGTGCCACAAACTCGACAATTTTAGACATGCGTTGAGTTCATCTGCAGCTGTCGATCTCGGATTGACAGATAGCGTTTAATGAAAATCGCCGGCCAGCAGAATCATTCCACCAAAACGCCTTGAGTCACTTCGTAAATTCTTCATCGTTCGATTGAACGTTTCCTATGATCGTTTGTGTGCCATTGTGCACTCGCCCCAGATGATGATTTTGCATTTCTCTACCGGGAGCATCGAGGAAGAATATTCCGCCGTTTCCTTCGTCAACTGCCTTCATCAATGCGTCGTACACGTTCTCTTGCTGTGCATTCAAAAGCGGGTCATTCGTTCGTACTATTTGGCTCATTGAATCTCGATCGTACACTTGTTCTCGTTGCAATTCACGATTAAATGCATCGTGCATCAGACGAGTACGTGCTGGCTGCCCAATTTCGACAAATAGCTGCCGCACATAAGCACGCACATGTCTTCAATCATGATCGAAGCGTTGGTACGTATTTCGTTGTTCATTTCAAGCTCATAATTCGATGTTGCAGTGCAAACTCGATGCAAAATGTAGTCAGCCATCTCGTCCTTGTATTTGTTCCACAATTACAATGCGTTCGATGGATGATACGTCGCTATGATGATCGCGAACAACGTACGAGTGTTGATTCCCAATGTGAGTCGTTTTCCAGCAAAATCAGTCGTTGGACAGCCTGTCGATAAGTGGAAAAACACACCATCTATAGTACGAAGCAATTCGAACGAAGTAAGGACCATGAACATGGAACAAGCATTCAGAAGCATTCATCTTGTCGTGGATGAACGGTGTGCATACGGCAAAGCGCATCAGTCGAATACACATCGACGTATCCTGCCACAGATTGACCTTTTTTGGTCAATGAAACTTCTTCGTCGATTGGTTCCAAGTATAATAGCGTGGCATTTCCCAGTAAAGCAATGTTCATGCGAACAGATTGCTTTGGCAAGTTTCGAATAAATTTGTAAATGTTGTAGCTGGTGGTCATTCTGCTCGTTGTGCTGTATTAGCTTTCGTGAAATAGACACGTTGTCAATTCTCCAGTTGAACAGTGAGTTGACGTTCGTCTATTGCAAATGAGAAAATACACCAAATCGCTTCATTGCAACTGACATAGCGATGCAAATGGAATCTTGACTCTTCGTCATTTGCATCCAGAGCAGCAATGCCGAACATTGCCAGGTGTACATATTTAATGAACTTTATTGACTTGTTGTGAATGTTTTCGATAGAACCTTGCAATACGGAACCATTCACAGATTATCAACCACGACATCTTTTCCTTTCACCGTCATCGTAACTGTTCTGCCACCATCTTCGGGTGAACGACGCCGATATAGTGTATAACCGTCGTTTCCCGTCTGTGTTTTGTGCATTTCCTATCGGCCATACATAGTGAATCTGGATGGTGATCTTTGCACGGATCGTGAATCATGTTTGTTGCGACTACCGTGAACAATTCCGGGTCGGCTTCAGGATCTGGTAAATTGAATCGATTTGGTCTGGTCTAACTTTCTCAATTAACCACAGCAGAATGTGTGCATGTTATAATCCACGCTTCAGCCATTCTACTGAGTACATCCAACAACGTGGCTGTCCGAAAACCATCTGCTTAACGATGAAGTCCATTAGCGTACTGAGTTTTTGTTTAAACACACGTGCGGTGATGTCGTGGCGATCGCTGGAATTTCAGGCCATTTCGGATTGTATGTGAACGTGATGAGCAAATCTGGCCGTCCGTAATGTCGCACATACATTATAGCATCCTGCGTACATTCATGCATATGCCGTGGGATGCCAACATATATCACTGGGAGAATGGTCAATTGACCGACGTTGGTTGCCTCTCCTTCAGAAACGATGGCATCGCGCAGATGAATGTACTCACCAGATCGTAGTTTTTATTAATTGCAGCTTATGAAAGTTAAACGTTCCGTTTCGATCTTGACATACATATCGATGCAATACAGTTGAAACAATCGACGATATCTAAAAGGATGATTGTCCACGCCTTGTTGCATCATCAACCGATAAGTATAAAACTGCATGGAACTGATATTTCAGATGGATATGTTATTTGTATTGCATGTAAGTACAATCGACAGCTCACTAACTAACCGGTCAGTGGAGTGGCCATCTTTATCTGGAACTGGTAGCCATCCTCTCTATGAGAAAACAGCAATGGATATTGAAGGGCATAATATGATCGATGTGTATCGTTGTCATTCCACATTTTCGCAAACAATCACAACTGCGACTTCGGCGATAGTGGGAGCATTGTGCTGACGCACATGGTCTTCGGTCTTTGTCTGCTCTGTTTTGTGATCATCGGAAATCCTTGTCTCCAAAGCATTGAATGACATTGGAGTTCTCCGATTATCTCTCGTTATTTAAGACATTAAAAAGCGCAAGACGATAACTTAATTCAAATTCGAAATTTCCAACGAAATAAATTTGAAGGAACTTGGGTTCTTCATTCGCTGGTGGTATCAACGCTCCGCTCCGATGATAAATTTGCCCTTGAATCTTTAAAATAGAGGGCATTTTTGAATATGATGAGTACAATCGTTCAACATTATCGAAATGATGAACACGTTGCCGAACAACAACATCGGTTCCAAATGATCTCATGTTAAAGCATTGATGGTCCAACTGCGTGTACGCGAGAAAATTTCTGGATTGCGTATCTGATAGAGATAAGTACGCAATGGCTCAACATAGTTCTGGCCTTTCTGCTTGGAACTTCAATGCTTGGCAAACGCAACGAAGATCTATGTGATTTAAGTCGATGTTCACCGCATTTCTTCGTCGAATTACCGTTTGTCGAACCTGAGCTGGCGCTCGTACAGCGCAAACTTGTCCGATATGAGCACATGTCTGTTCATTTAATTCTTCGCATTGCTGCATGTTTCATTATCTCAGACACCGTGCCTCCTTTGTGAATTACGGTTCGTCGTCCTAGGTTCGAGCGTCTGATAGCCGGCATTTAAACCAAAAATCAAATCCGAAAAATTACAATGATTTATTTGATTAATTTACTTTAAAGTTATTAATCCACAAAAATGAATTTACCGATCGAATCAATCTCAATCCCGCAATCCAATTTGATAACCACGCTTGTCACGCACCAATACATTTCTGGAAAAAATTATCGAAATCGTAAAAATCACACCGAACTTGATATGATTGGACTCGTAATAGTGGTACAGTTTATTTTTATCATTTTATTTTACGATTTTCTGAGATTTTTCAAGCTTTGCATCGACTTTTCACACTTTCCAGCGTCCAAAATCACCAAAACTTGAAAAAAAATCAAAATTTTATAGAAAAAAAAATCAATTTTTTCGAGTTTTTCTTTAAGCTTCCGAGTTTTCCACTCAGATTTTCCAAGTTTTCTTTTCTAAAAACCGTCTGGACCGATACGCGCGAAATCCCGTTCAAAAACATCATTTTTCGATTTTCCGAATTTTCCGGCGGATTTTGCCAACATTTTCTTTCGCAAGAACCATCTCCTGACAATTGTGTACACAAAAAAAAGGTTGAGCCAAATCGGTTCAGCCGTTCTCAACTGTTGCACGCACATACATTTTGCACACCATTTTTATATATTTAGATTTCTACCAGTATTCCCCAAGATATCTTAATGGGAATTTGCAGTCTTATTATTTAATGATTTTGAAGCATGAGACCACTACCCATTTAGTCCAGGGATAACATGTTATAACATCTCATTTTCGATACTTCATCGAAGGTTATGTCTCGCCTGTCTAGAATATAGTGGGGTACTGTTTCATTTTTTATAACATTTTCCAGCCTACTAGATCAAAAAATTGTCAAATTATTTGTTTTCGATACTTGAACGAAATTGAAGAAAGGGGTACTGCTCATATTTATTCTAGTCGGTGACAGCAATAGAAAATAAATAATTCGTAGACGAGATAGTCGCCAATTACTATAGTGAAGTATCCGACAAACTGAAATGACAAAAAACTTTGCAACAGCCCACAAAGTGTAAACCTACCCTTTTTCAAAAATCGAAATAAAATGCTAATAAAAATAAATTTGCAATGGCAAGCTAATTTAGCCAGAACAATAAGCCATAATCTTTCAATATGTTTTCAAACAATCAACATATTTATGCGGTGGGCAGCTCTAGATTATTTTAATTTTAAAATTTTGCTATAGTAAAAATGTAGTGGAGGTTCGAAGGTCAATGACAAGGCATCGTAAAGATGTCTACGCTTAACGGTATGTGAAATCATGTTAAGGTAATTTTTAATGTTTTCTAGAAGTCAACATATTTATGCGATGGGGCAGTTATCGATGTTTTTTGGTTTTAATTTAATTTAATTTAATTTAATTTATTGGTAACTCATAATCATAAATATACAAAATTGTTTGAAATTACATATTGAGATCTGCTTAATAATATGTAGCATTACTTCAGATTAAAGGCAAAGAGAAATGTTTAAAACTAATTATATGACATAAAAAAAAAAAAAAAATTGCTTTTTACCAGAAACACTTAACCTAAAACTACATCCTATACCTTAAAACTAAAGTAATCAAAAAAAAAAAAAAATAATAATAATAATAATAATTGTTACATTAGTTGATTAAATTCCTAATAAGTAAATTATCATGAATAATAACTCTTTCTAAATATTTAGCGTTCAAGTCTAACGCATAATCAGTTACAAGTTTAATATTAGTTATATTATGTAGTAGCAAGGTCCGAAACCTTTTAGGTACTTTGAGAATTGTTTTTAAACATTTGTTTTGCACAACTTGTAGTTTTTTCTATGCGTATCTGCGGATTGCCACCAAATAGGACTCCCATACATAATAGTAGGTCTGACAACAGCTTGGTAAATTAACAACTTATTATTCAAATTTAAGCCACTATTTCTATTTAGGATTGGATATAAGGCTAAGAACAATTTATTGCATTTATCAACGACACTATGAATTTGTTTCTTAAAAGTTAATTTTGGATCTAAATAAATCCCTAGGTATTTCACACAACTCTCCCAGTTTATTGAATTCCCATCAAGCACTAAATTACATTGTGGTAATTTCCTCGGTGCTCTGCACCTAGTGAAGTATATGGACTGGCTTTTAGAATAATTAATCTTTAATTTCCCTAGTTTAAAATAACTGCCTAATTCATATAAATATTCATTTAAATTCGCAATAATCACCGATGACAGTTCATCACTAGAATAAAGAGCAGTATCATCCACGAATAGGGCTAACTGGCATTTGTTAGTTTTTGGGATATCGTTTATAAATAAATCAAATAAAATTGGCTCTAGGATTGATCCCTGTGGCACACCAGAAGTAATTAGATTAAAATCAGAGCATTGATCACCAATTTGCACATAGAAGAATCTATTTGATAAATAAGATTTTAAAATTTTTATTAAGTTAACCGGAAATTTGTAAATAATTAATTTGGAGATAAGGCCATCAGTCCAGACAGTATCAAAAGCACTTTTTAAGTCAATTAATACCATTCCGGTAGAGTGCCGACTAGTTCTTTTATTTATAATGAACCTTATAATTCTATCAATCTGCTGAATTGTAGAATGCCGATATCGAAAACCAAACTGCTCATCAATGATCAGTTTAGAATCTTCCACTAAGTCATTAATACGATCTTTACGCAATACTCAAAAATTTTTGATAACGTACACAACAGGCTGATGGGGCGATAATTATCACCAATAGTGGGATCTTTGCCTGGTTTTAAAATAGGTAAAACTTTCGCAGTTTTCCATTGACTAGGAAAATATGATAATTTTAAACATTTGTTAAAAAGGTTTTTTAAAAACTCAAAGCCAGCATTTAGCAAATGTTTTAACAAAATATTTTGGATATTATCAGTTCCTGGCGATTTAAAAGGCTTACAATGGCTTATAATGTCAACAATTTATCCAGAAGTGATTTCCCTATCTATCGTAAATTCTTCAA
This sequence comes from Nephrotoma guestfalica, assembly GCA_963691935.1. Classification (NCBI taxonomy): domain Eukaryota; kingdom Metazoa; phylum Arthropoda; class Insecta; order Diptera; family Tipulidae; genus Nephrotoma; species Nephrotoma guestfalica. The sequence continues at coordinate 62,288,314 of OY829915.1, forward strand.
CCATGTCAATATCGTTAATTTTGTTTTTGATAGTATTTTCAAAGTTTGAGTTGTACGAATTAGGGGAAAAACATTTTTGGAAGCAATTGCTTATTAGGGTACATTTTTGTTTTCCATCAAATACAAGATTATTCGAATCGTTAGTTTTTAGAGGAGGAATTGTTAATCGTTTGGATTTCAGATTTGTTGGTACTTTCCAAAATTGTTTTGAGCCTTTAATAAGCATTTTTAATTTAGTATTCCATTTATTATTAAGTATCTTAAGAATATTAGATTTGATGGAAAAATTCAAATTTCTTAGTTTCTTCAAACTTCTTCAAATAGATTTTAAAGGGATTGCTTCATCACGGGCATAGCTTAACATTTTAGTAAATTTGTCAATACTGACATCAATTTCAGAAATTGAATTCAAATGTGATGTCAGATTTTCGTTAGTCAACTGCGAATTAATGGTATGTTGATACAATAACCAGTTAGCATTTCTATATGAATATTTTTTATTTTCCAACAAATTTGCTGAATAAGTTAAATCAACCGTAGAAATTATTGGTAAATGATCAGAACTTAGCTCTTTGAGTGTAAGAATACTGGAAAAGTATTGCGGAACATTGCTAATAAACAGATCCAATATACTTGGCGTGCCTCTAGAACTATAATAAGTTGGTGAAGTAGGAGCAACTACAGAAAATGTTTGTGAATTAACCGATAACTGTTGTAATGTTCGTCCACCCTTATTAGATCGGAGGCAAAACCATTCTTGGTGTCGACAGTTAAAATCACCACCAGCTAGAAAAAATTCATTTCTGTTAGTTATTTTAATTAAATCATTACGGAAGTTTACATCATGTGAATAGGGACAATAGCAAACAAAAATCTTCAAATTATTAGTACTAGGATTTCCAGTCAAATTAATTGAAATTCCTAGAGATTCAATACATTTTAGGTTTAGATCAGGTAAAATAGAATGGTTTATAGTGTTTTTAATTAACATGCCAACGCCTCCCATTCGTTGTGATATTCTGTCCCTTCTATAAAATCTATAGTTAGGTATGAAAAATGGAATATTATGCTTTAAAGCCGTTTCTGTAATCAACATAATGTCAATTTTGTTATTTTCAAGAAAATTGTTTAATTCAATTTTTTTATTTTTGATGCTACGTGCATTCCAAGTGCTAATAATTATATTATTATGGATGTGTGCCATATTTGATAGCAATTTCCGTTATAATAAGAAGCTGTTCATCTTTAGATTTACACTGTCTTAATTTAACAATAATTTCATTAAATATTTGAAATAATTCATGCATATTAAATAAATCACTAGTATTATTCGAACTTACATTTTCATTGTTAAGATTAGTACTACCACCAATAGAATTATTTGTAACAATTTGAGCATATGATTTTGAATTTAAAAACGAATTATTTAGCTGTTGTTGTTGAATTGCTGGAGTTGAAAAAATTGGAAACAGGTTCCGTTGTCGGTCGAGTTCAATAGCATTGAAGTGATGTTGATTTTTTTGATTAGCAAAATTTTTAATTTGTAAACTTTTCCTTAACTATAGGTATTTCCCCCTTTCTGGGCAAATTACAGAATTTGCACAATGATTTCCATTACAATTTGCACATACATGTTTATTGACATCTTTTTCATTTGGGCACGGCATGTCATCATGATCAACACCACAATAATTACATTTTGATTTCAGATGACAGTTACTTATTCCATGACCATACATACGGCATTTGATGCATTGGGTTGGACCGTTAGGTGGATTGGCATTTTCCCATTTGACAATGGTGTGGTAAATAGATTTACATTCCTTTAATTTATTTAAACTGGCTGTACCATTCTTAAATGAGACGAAAAATATAACTTCATCCCATTTACGATGTTTTTTAGGCGTTACTTTTACCACTTTGCTAGGAGTAAGATCATATAAGCTTTTTAGCTCATCTTCAACGGTTTCTGGATCAATATCCGGAAGGCCAAAAAGTACGAATTTGGCTAACTTTTCTTCATCTCGTGTGTAGGTAAAGAATTCATTTTTACGGATGTTTAGTTCATCTACTAACGTTTTGTAATGTTTGAAACAGTAAACAAAAATTTTACATCCAAGTGAAATGTATTGAATATTAAATTCTTTAATATTGATTTTGTTCATTATTTCATGTATTTGTTGACCATTCAGCTTGCAAACAACAGGTGGAATTCTTGTTTTTTATTTTGATTATTATTACTGTCACTAGCATTGGTAACATTTGATGACTTACGACCATCGATTAGCTGCGAAAACCTGCTACTGGTTGGAATGTTATATCGGCCTTGAGATGTAGCCAAAGTTTTATGATCAAGTGTCATGATTGCATTTGATTTTCTATCCAAACTATGTCGTTTTAGTTTATTCACTTTACCACATGTTTTAAACATGGGTGTGCAAGTTAACAATGATTTGCCACTATCAAAAGATTTAATTTTTATTACACTGTAACTGTTTATGTAATATATTTATTTTAAACAAAAACAAAACAATAAAATTTTTTTTTTTTATTATTTTCTTCAACAATTATTAATTTGATGTTCACTCTTTGAAAGCCAAAATCAGAATCCATGTTTTTTGGTTTTAAAATTTTTGCTATAGTAAAAAGCGTAGTGGCGTTTCGAATGTCAATGACAAGGCATCGTAGAGATGTCCACGGTTAACGGTTTATATTGAGTAAAAGCATCCTTGAGTTTCTTGATCAAGGATGCTTGTATTAGGTGGGTTTGCACTGATAGTTAATGAACAATCGCTTTTTCAAGTCATTTAGGCCGTAGGGGTAGTAAAAATCAAGGGATTGTTTTGAAAACTTTGATGGTTTTACTAATTTGCTAACATACAAATAGAGTGAGATTGATGGTAAATTTGCTGAATTACAGTTCTTTTACCAAAACTAGATTTGTTAAAAAATAAATGGAATTCAAATAATTCTTAATTCTAATTTTAAAATTGAAAAACATCTATGACTGCCTCACCGCATAAATATGTTGGCTTCTATAAAACATTACAAAGACATCTCTACGATGCCTTTTCATTAACTATTGTTCCTTACTAGACATGAATAGTGTAGGTAAAATTTAATCAGAATATTTGTGTATATATACACTTTTAAGCTTTTGTAAGGTTTTTTGTCAATTTGTCGGAAACTTCACGCTATCCGCCAATTTCAGTTTGGAAAAAAGAGACGTGACATTCGATAAAGTATCGAAAATGTGATGTTATGTTCACCCCAGACATTTTTGGGATCGGCACATGAAATTAAAAAAAATTATTCCTTGCAAAGAAGATTTTATTTTTAAATTTGTAAATATGAATATCAATAATATTTACGAAATAATGTCTAATTTTTTGTTGTAATTTGTTTCGAACAGTTTTTTTTGTAAGACACAAATTTTTTTTTTTTTTTTTTTTTAACAACTTTATTGATATGACTACTACAATCTTAAACATTATTAATTCATTAGTAAGGTTGACATTAGTACTTATGAGATAAGCATAAACTTGTGTGGGTCTGCTGGACCAGTGTCCAGTTCCCTTGGTTTATAATTTTCATACGGTTAGCTCATGTGGTTTGATTCGTTTGAGCCGCCTTACTTCGTTTGTACTGTCCAGTAGTTGTACGGCCTCAAGATTGGTGTGGGTAAGAAGTCTCTTCTCATGTTTTATGGCACATTCGCGGATAACGTCGTCTATCAATTGTATTTCTAAATCATTGTGGATTTCCTTGTTAGTCACAAATCGGTAGGCGTTGGTGACCATTCGAAGAAATTTATTTTGGCTTCGTTGTATAATGTTGGAATGCTGTCCAATTAACCAGTACATTTGACGTTGTTTCAATCGTATCTGTTCAGCTTTTTGTCTCACGTGATGTTTCCAGTTGAGCCTGGAATCTAAATGTAGACCAAGGTATTTTGCCGATTCAGCCTGCGGCACTTGCACTCCATTGAGGTGTATATGAAGAGTGTTATTTTTATGTCGGAGCGTAAATGTCACATATGTTGATTTGAGCTCATTCAGTGCGATTTTCCAGTCAATTGTCCATTTAGTAACGTTGTCCATTGCTCGTTGAAGATTTTCCACTGCTCTTGGTTGAGATTCGTCTACTGACATAATTACAGTGTCGTCAGCGAACGTGCCGATGAATGTTTTATTCGTTGTAGGTATGTCCGCAGTATAAAGAAGGTAGAGGAGGGGACCCAATACGCTTCCCTGCAGAACTCCCGCAATCGCTGGATAAAAGGCAGAACATGTTTCTTCATGAATGACTTTGAATTGGCGATCAGAGAGGTATGATTCAAGCAGCTGGCAATAGTTTTGTGGTGGAATTTTGCTCATTTTGAATGTCAATCCTTCATGCCAAACCCTATCGAAGGCCTGGGATACATCCAGAAATACGGCGGGGCAATATTTCTTTTCTTCTAACGCTTGCTCTATTACCGCAGTTATTCGATGAACTTGATCTATGGTGGAGTGGTTATTCCTGAATCCAAATTGGAAATCAGGAACGTTTACCATTGGCTTTAGACGTTTTAGTAGCAGTTTCTCGAACAGCTTTGATAAGGTCGGAAGCAGTGAGATTGGTCTGTATGATGTTACTTCTTCATCTGGTTTACCTGGTTTCTTTAGCATAATTATTTGGGCCATTTTGAAGCATTTGGGTACATACTTCAATCTCGTACAGGCATTAAATAAGTATGTGATCAAGATGATTGCTTTACGTGGAAGTTCCTTGAATAGACCCGGTGATATTTCATCAATTCCTGGTGCTTTTTTATGATTAAGATTTTTGTCGATTTCTTTAGCAATTTCCATTGGCGTGACCCTTTTAAAGTCCTGATTTCGTTGATAAGCAGGTGTTACATCAATGTTGGATTGAATGTCATGGGGTTGGAACACTGCTGCTAGGTGTTGAGCAAAGAGTTTCGCTTTTTCTTTGTTTTGTCGAACCCAACTGCCTTGAGCATTCCTTAAAGGTGGTACTCGAACTACAGGTCGTTTAAATCTTCTGGTTGCTTTCCATAACGAGTAGTCTTTATCCATTTCTGGACCTAGCCCGCTTAAGTAGTTATCGAGGCAATTCTGTTTGAAATTTTTGATTAGTCTATTGACTTTGTTACTTATTCGATTAAAAGTTGTCTTGTCAGCGGGATTTCTGGTGAGGTGCCATATTCTCCTCGCCCTTCTTCTTGCCTTCATTTGTTCCCTGATTTCAGCCGGGTATTTGACTTCAATCTCCGCTTTGTCCTTTGATTCAGGAGTAGCTAGTCTGGCAGCCATTCGAGTGTATTCAATAAAATTGTTTGTTTGTTGTTCCAATTCTTCATTGCTTTTAATACTAACTTTTAATTCAACCAGCTCTTCCAATTTTTCTCTGAAGATGTCCCAATCCATGAATCTATTAGTAAGGTTTTGCCTTTTTTGTTTCTTTATTACTGTAGCGCTTACTGACAACAGTACAGGAATGTGGCCAGATGTTAGGTCGTTAATTCCTTCGACTCTAGTGTAACTTAGAGGAATACCTTTTATGATGAAGAAATCCAGTAGATCTGGTATTTTTCCTGCATCCGTTGGCCAATACGTTGGCCCCCCTGGGGACAGATATTTGCATTTGTTTTCATGAATGGCATTGAACAAGGTGTTACCTTTCCCAGGAGAAATAAGCCTGGAACCTCAAGCTGTATGTTTTATATTGTAGTCCCCTCCAATAATAAATCTTGGACCGAGCTTATTGAAGACGTTATTAAATTGTAACTTCGTTGGTGTATGCCGTGGAGGACAGTACGCTGCTGCAATATTTAGATCTGCGCCATTATATTGGATTGAGATAACAGTTGCTTGCAAATAGTTTTCACGAATATCCTCTTGTCGATTGTGTTTGATATTATTTTTGATTAGTACAGCTGAACCACCTCTAGCTCTTTCACTAGGATGGGTTGTCCAGTAGGAATTAATAAAGCTTTTGTTGGAGAAGTGCGTCTCAGAAATCAGCGCAATATCAATGTTGTTTGTATGGAGAAATATTTCCAGTTCGTGGGCTCGTTGGTTGAGCCCATTAGCGTTCCAAGCTGCAATGCGTAGGAACGAGTTAACCATTTGTGAGTATGCTGACTTTTTTGCTTGGTGGATAGATATAGGTTTCCAGTTTTGCCACCCTCTCCGCTAGATGACCAAGTGACAGTTGAATTTGGCTAAGCATTTTAATAATTTCAGTGTTATTTGACTCGTTGGCGATTTGCGCATAGGATAATCCAACTGTGGATGGTGTGATTGTTGTTTGTGGTTTAGCAACTTTGGTTTGTAATCGCTGCACTGCGCTTGTTCTATTATTCTGTTGACTTTTAATTTTATTCTGATATACACGGCATCCTTTATAATTTGCAATATGCCCTTGTTGTTGACAAAGAGCACAAGAAGGCGCGATATCTGGTGTTTTCTTGCATTTTGTCGTGTGGTGATTTTCCGCTCATTTAACGCTTTTGGTTTGACGATAGCAAAAGCTCTTGGTATGTCCAAGTTGTTGACAATTCGTACATTGTGGAATTCCCCTTGTCTTGTTAGGTGGCTCAATTTTAACTACTTCTATACTTCTTTATTGTTGTCTTTTTGTTTTAAGTTGATGTAAAACAATGGAAAGTGTTTCCTGACTTTTACACCATCAATTGTGACCATTTTGTATATGTTGGTAATACCTGCAACTTCATGTCCCATTTTTTCTAAGTCTGCTTTAATTTCATCGTGACTAATAGAAGAAGGTAAGCCTCTGATAACCACTCTATAGGCCTTTTCACTCTTCAGCTGGTAGGTGTGATATTGAATATTTTCTAGTTGGTTGCTAGATTCATTTTTTAATTCTTCCAATAATTTTTAGACATTTCTGTAATCATTTTCATTTTGAAAGGTAATTCTAGTGTCACTATTTGAGAGCGCCTTAAAATTAGTTGATTCACTAGTGGTTTTTATTATTTTTTGTCGAAAAAGTTCGAAATTGTTGATATTGCTCACATTAATGGGTGTAGGCAGTGGTATTTTTGGGTTTTTCTGTTCAGTGTTACTGTTCACACTTTGTGTATTATTTTTTGAGGGAGTTTTCGTTTGTGTGCGCCTACGTTTCTTAGGATTTCTGTTATTAGCTCTGGAAAGTTCTTCTTCAAGTTCCTCCTCATCTGTGAAATAATCCTCTATACTCAGAGCATTAAATCTATTATTCTGTTGAGAGACTGGAAATTGCTGCAGCAACCAGTTGGAATTATTTGAATGATGTTGACTTGGTGATGGCTGAATATGGTTGACAGGCAGGTTGTTAGCTCGTGCTGAATTATCAGCTTTACTATTTTTATCCTTTTCTTTTAGTGTAGAGTTTTCTCTCTTAAGTTCAGCAACTTCATTGCTCAGCTGCGCGATTAGTTTCTCCATTTTCTGAAACTTGGATAACAGATCCTCGCTGTTTATAATGTTTGCACTCGGTATTTGTAATGAAGTTCCTTTTTCAGTAGAGACCGCGTCTTTTGCAGTTACTGGACGCAGTCGCTGTTGGCACAGTTGCCTTTAATTGTAGTGTACGTCTACTTACATTTGGAGGCGGTGATCTCAACATTTTCATGCTCTTAGGAAAGTTGTTCCCTTTATTTTCCAAGCGTTGGTTCCCCCCAGAATCTATGGTACTAGAATCCGAAGAGTATATGGAGCGGCCCGGTTGATTTGATGCTTCTATAGACGCATCCGTCTCGTTTCCTAATATTATTAGGCTATTACTTTCATCATTATTTTTCATCATAAATTTTTATTTTATACCCACGAGTAGCACGAGAAATTAACGGTCGCCTATGACAGAGCTCTGCGTTATCATAGGAAGGCTATGGGTTTAAACCGAATGACGCCAAATTCGGAGTTCACATACTAACGACTAAGCACCCTCTTAGCCACGCAGCCATCGGCGTATGTAGTGCCACCTTAGCTTTGGTGTGCTATTTTTTGGTCCGCCCCGAGTATTTAATTTCCCCGGTACCTACCATATCTGGCAAGCATTCCCCTATCCGCCACCCGGGGAGGCGCCTGATGGGGGTAATAGCAAACCCCACACAGAAGACACAAAATTGACAAGCCTTTTCGGGATGAAAAGACTTCTGGCTAAGTTATCATACGTACATTTTCTCATTTCAAAGAAAAATCTGGAGATTCCCAACTCCTTTACCTTTCATAAAATTTTGTTTGCTAAATTGCTTATTCACTATACCATTTTATATAATTTAATTTAATTTAATAAACTTAATCAGTTTTCTAACAGCTAATACATAATTATTTTCCGATCCCCTTGTCAATATCCGACATATTTATGTTATATAAAAATACCAATTTTCCCCATTTCACACGACCCCAATTAACATTTTTAATCAGTGTTGTTGTTACTTGTGTTAACTTTTAAATATTCAGCTGAATAATTTTTGCAATTCACAGCTCACTAAAAATTAAATTAAAACCATTTCCTCCGCTGTCTAAATTGATCAATCAAAATAAATAATATTTTTTTTAATTATTATTAATATCAATTATATTTAAATAAATTAAAAAATAATTAAATTTATAATTTTAAATTTTTTTTCTTCAACAACAAATTTTATTTTTTAATCCCCTTTGATAAAATATTTTTATTATGACAGCAATGTATAGTTTGCTATATAAGGGTGATTTTTCATTTAGAAAATGGAAAATTTCGTACATTAATAATAATATGAAAAACAGGTTTATTATGTACACAGTAAACTAGCAGCATACAAATATTGTGTCTGATATTAAAATATGAAAGAAAATTGAATAAACGCCCACGTCAGTTAATCAGTTTCCTGCAAAATTAATCGTTTAGTCAAAAATTGCACAATTAAAAATGTTGTTAATTTGGATAGTGTGTCATATTAACCGTATTTCTTGATGCATGATCTTGCAACGGCGCTTTTAAAATCAACATTTATGATCCAAAACAAAATTTGGATTAAGCTTTCCATGTAAAGTTTGAACTGATCCAGATCAATGGGTGCCATGGCAACACGACGCGTTTTTCTCCATCTCCTTACCTCTTCGACAAAAAAAATTAAACTGTTTGCACTGTTTGATGAAATTAAAAATGATGGTCTGTATTGACATGAATTCGGGTTTTCTAATTTCGATGCATTATTACTGAGGTGTGCTGAAAATATTGACATTATTACCGACCGTGTGTGGGTTGCATCATTACTGTTGTCATGTCAAGTGAATCAGTGTTGGGCGCATAAATTACACGATGTAGTTTACTCGGTAATTTACGTGTAACTTACATGTAAATTACATAGCTTATTTTTTACGTTATGTAAAGTAAATAACTACTTTTTCATGACAAGCGTGCGATCTGTTTTATAATTTTATAAATGTGAATTGAAAATAAAAATTAAAATTTAATATGTCAAATAATTTGAGGTTAGGTATTAGTTTTCTCGAGTTTCATAACATCGTTTGGATAAAATCCGTACGTATTAGTATATCTAATCTGTATTTTAAATTTGATACATTCCAGATTATTTTATTCTTATCAACAGTCACCACAGATGCATGGCCAAACCACAGGTGCACGCCAAAAATATGATACAATTAAAACTCTTGATGAGCAGTGTAATGTTATGACGTATTTTGGTTATTAGCAAAATCTGCGCGATTAGATTTTGGTTTTGGGGTATTCACACATTTACTGTTACATAAAATCTATAGTGGACACGATCAATTATTTGAAATATTGGCAAAACTACTGACCGTGTAATGATGATTCTGATGTATTGAAAGGCGGTATTGAAGAATGACCTTGAAGGGGAGGTGGTTGATAATGTAGGCTTATTAACCAGTTTTATTGAGAAATTCGAAAAGTTGTCGGAATTATGGAATTCGAGAAATCACATTTGACGATGTTAAAAGAAAAATAGCGCAACACATTGCGTTCAAATTATAGAAAATAGAAGAAAAAAATTGAAAAATCAAAAAGATCCGGAATTGGAGTGGACGAGATATACAGGCCTTTTTCTTGGGTATTTTATGCTTTACAGTTTTTAGACACTGCTGAAAACCCGATAAAAAGCCAATCATCTATAGCAGGAAATGAAACAAGACTGGAAGTGAGTATTCAATTTTTTTATTTTATTACAATTTTGAAATTATTATAACACATACAAAAAATTTAATTCAAATTCGAATCATAATTGTATTTTTAAATTTTGCCTTCATTTTTGAAATAATTGCAATACCGATCTTAAACTTGTTTGGCACTGAATTATGAGTTACGAGATGAATTTGCTTGTATACGTGTTCCCAAATTTTTTAATTCAATGTTAGTCGCGGATGTTTAAAATTGAGGTGATTCTTTCATTAAAAAGTTCTGTAAATAACAAGAAGAAAAAGTAATTGCGGTTTCCTTTTCTGGTCCAAGACAAATAGCCTTTTGGAATACTCCAAATCTAGCCGCTAATATTTCAAAAGCATTTTAAACTACACAGCGTGTTGCAGAAAAATGATTATTAAAGTTTTGTTGCTTCGGTGTCCAATTTGTCTGAGAATATGGCTTCAGTAAATTTACATTGAGTGTAAATGCTTCATCCGCTACCAAAACACAACTCTGGTGAGTTTAGTAGTTGAGTGGGTTGTGGAATTTTTAATTCATTTCGTCAACCGCCATCGGAAACTCTGCCATTTGCACCTAAATCCACCATTATAAACTGTCGATCTGCAATAACTAATGCCATTAATACGAGGCTGTAATACTCTTTATAATTATAATACAACGATGCCGTGTTGTTAGGTCTCCGTATAGCGATGTGCTTCCCATCAAGTGCTCCTAGACATGTACTAAAGTTGCTCTTCTCTCCAAATTGTCTTGCGATTATGTTCCACTCTTCGCAGGTTGCTGGAAACTGAAATTTAAATGTTTGTTTTCGTTACAGGTAGAAAATACATCTGAAGCATCGTGTTCTAATAAAAATGTAAATAACAATTCAGGTCCAGGGCAGACACCGTCGATTGATTCATCACATCATCGTTTTCGATCAGAAAGAAAACGCAAAAATGAAAATCATATGAGCAAACAAAATAAGCTACTGAACTTAGCTTGCGATTAATTATCGCAAAACGATCCGGATCTAGACACTGCAATAGCCTGGAGTAACAAACTCAAGTCATATTCAAGAACAAAAATTATTCGCAGAGAATATTCTGTTCGAATAAATGAAGAACATATACACCATCTCGTAACACCCCATATACAACGTCAACACCAAATCATGATACTAGAATTTTTACAATCTAGTCCTATTGAAGTTTTAATGGACTCAGATCCGGAGTACACAAATGAAGCAAGTTTATCTATTGCACCATCAACCGATACATTTCAATTTGCTGTTGTTCATCAAGGTGAAAATCGATCGATTCACCTGGCAAAAAACATAAAAATTAAATATTTGGTATATAAGTGATCAAACTTAAAATAGCATACCGTGCAAACACACTGGAAAAATGGTTAGACACCACTGGTTTAATTACAGAGAATGCGGTTTACTTAGGAATAGTAAGGACTACTCATACCACATGGATTGCAATGCTCTAAAATGTCTTTGATATTCCACTCCATGATCTCGGATTTTGAAGGTTTGCAACATTCACTAACACTAAGGAAGTAAGAAACCTTTCAACGATCTTCATGCCGTTACGAAGGTGAGGTGTTCAGGAAATCATTAAGTATAACGATTACTGAAAGATATAACTGGGAATATGATGTGCCATTGCACATTTTCAATTAGGATTTGTTCATGTCCCAAGATAGATCAATTAGTTGTATAGTTCACCTGATGCCGGAGTGCATGTTTTTGTCGGATGCTGAGTTTAATTTGTCAATTTCTCTTAGAAAGAATGTCACTGGCTTTCAGACTGAAAGTGTTTCACATTTGTTGTCGCTTTGTTTCGGCCATCGTTTCCATGAATTTTACCAACTGTACGGCAGAACATTCATTTGCTCACTCTACTTAAATTATAGTTACTTCATAACTTTGAAAGGTTTGCGTTAGTACAGTAATCATGAAAAATTTAAACTTCGATATTTTTGCAGATTTACCATGTTTTGACAGATTGATTGATCGAGGTGAAACTTTATACTTAAGCTTTTTCCATAACCCTGAGGATTTTGGCCTAATTTCCATCGGAAGTGGCCGCTTCCATAAAAGCTTTTTTGCAAATATTTTGAAAAGGATATAACATTTACGAGAAAACGTTTAAAAATAAAAATGACGGACGATGAAAAGGCGGGTTAAAGTTGTTTCTATAAATTGAGAGAGCTACGCAAAATGTGGTCGAATTCTGTGTACCAGAGATGGCAGCTTCGGTAGGAGTTCTCTCAATGTTTACAATGAAGATTAAAATTTTTAACATGGGTTGTCCTTGTTGGTGTTCTGAAATTTAAGCAGGAATAATGATTTTTGAATATATAAAATGTTTTTATCACAAATTAGACACGTTCAATTTTTCGCTTTAGCAATTAAGTGTGGTGTATTCGACATCAATGTACATTTGTCGTAACAGAAAGTCGGGTGTTGGCCACAACAATTACACCCCTCCATTTTTTATTTTATTTGTCAGCTTGGCTTGTACAACGTCACTTTCCGTCTTAAAAATAAAAAATAGTGAAGGGAATTTACTGTAATTGTTAATTTACCAAGCCCGAAGATATTTCTTAGTTTGGCTATAAAGAGTGTGAGTTTTTATTTACTAAAAAAGGCATAGTTTTTCCTGATACTGCGCATGAGAGGAGTGCTTATCCTGGTGACGTGGCGAGACTTTTAAACTCGTTAATTTCGGAAATAAACGGAAGATCGTTTTATTTTAGATTAGAATTTGGGATGCACTTTTCATTTAAACTTCGCATATAGTAGGTTAGTATCACTAGTAGGTTAGTATCACTACTTGCATATTATTCAATCGGGCAATACATGTTTTTTGGAGGTAAGATGTCAAGCTTGAATAATTACTAGTGACTAGGGAAGTTTTACTTCATTATTTTGTGTTGAAGAAAAGTGCTGCGGAAACAAATCGTATGCTTGTGGAACTTTACGGTGAACATTCTCCATCGAATACAACATGCAAAGAGTGGTTTCAATGATTCAAAGTAGGTGATTTTGGCGCAAGAGACAAAGATCGTGAACGCGGACCAAGAAAATTTGAAGATACAGAATTGGAAGAATTGCTTGATGTGGACCCTTGTCAGACCGAAAAACAATTTGCAGAAGAGTTGAATATTACCCAACAATATGTTTCGCACCGTATACATGCAATAGGATTGGTTGCTGGGAAATTGGGTGCCACACAAATTGAAAGAACGGGACGTGGAACTTCGGAAAACCATAGGCGAATTGTTGCTTAAACGACAACTGATGGCTTTAAAGCATGACAACGCTAGGCCACATGTTGCTATAACTGTCAAAACTACTTGGACAGGCAGAACTGGGAAATTCTACCCCACCACACCAGACATTACTCTACATTCAACAGACATTGCTCCCTCTGATTACCACATGTTCCGGTCGATGCAATCAGCTCTGACACAGCAGCACTTCACTTCATATGAACATGTCAAAAAATGGGTTGATCACTGGATCGCCTCGAAACACCCAGACTTTTTCTTTCGGGGAATTCGTTTATTGTCTGAACGATGGGCGAAGGTTATAGCTTCCGAAGGAGCATACTTTGAATAAGACATTCTTTCATTTTCTACACATACGAATGTCTTTTATTTCACTAAAAAAGGTCGGAAATACATTTGTACACCCAATATATAAAATTTTATAAAATTTCTCTCAGTTACCATTGCGCATAAATGGTTGATTGTTGCACCGTTCGGTCGTTCAAATAATCGAATTGTATCCATTACAACTTTATATTAAACAAATCTTTTAATCCACAATGAAATCGTGATCAATCGCGCCACTACTACTGTTGTACGTAGATTCTTGATTTGAAAACTCACTAAACAATTTCCAGGTACCATAATATTCAAATACCAATTTCTCACGAAACGAAAATGGTAAACTATCATTCATGCTCGATTCAAACCATCTTAATTACACAACGTATATAGGAGTATTATAAAATCGCACAGATTATGAAATTCGCATCTGACATGTAGGTACATACATAAGCTGAATAAAATACAAAACTAAACAAACAAATAAATAATAAAATCAATTAAATCCCCATCCCGAACAACTATTACTCAAATTGATTGATTACAATCATATGCTACATTCAATTAAAATACATTAAACTAAAATTAACGTTTCAACTTTATATCGAGTCGATTTTTTTAAAAACTATTATGTATTTCTATAATAGTCAATACTGAATATTGAATAATATACAAATAAAATATAGATTTTTTATGTTTGAAAATGTTGTATATATTATTTAACCCTTTAACCTTATGTAATTCTTGTACTGTGTGTTTGCGTTGAACATCTACAAGGTACTCATAGAAATCCATTAATTTAAACTCATCGTGTTGTATGTTTGTTTCTTTAATCAACATTTAAAAGAAACAGCATGAACTAAAAGTTTGGTACAGGCATTCCAAGTAAAGAACTTCCCAAATTGGCTCTGCAATATTGCTTACACTAATTCATTTTAGTATAAAACCGCATCGTTGCCTATTCAATTAACGTATAACATTATCAATCGCATGACACCATTGCCCATTGTTCCTGTACTACGTTACTCGATTCCAGTTTTCACGTGTAAACCACTTTATACAGCAATTTATTGATATCTAAAGTATGATTTCGCTTTTATACATTCGTACCAATATTCGGGAAAAATATAATTTTCCGAAAATTATTAGTAAATCACGTCCCTAAAGCTAGCAAAACCGATACAGCAGAACATAACATGGTAGTATGGATAATTATTGGCTAACAATAGGCTAATTAAATGTTCTTTTAATAAATTTTGGGCTCCATCCCTTCCAACTAAAAAATGGGTTCTGCTAGCTTTATATAAAGTTAGCAGAACCCACATTAAAAATGATTTAAAAACAATTGGAAACAAAGAATTATTTTGTTCTTTATAATCATCTTTTAGGGGCAATCCCTTCAAAAAGTTTAGATTTATATCACCAAACAGAATTTTATGTTTCGATTTATCATTGCAACGAGCAAAAATTAAATCTATAAACTAATCCGAAACAAACATTAAGATTTCCCAGTTGAATATACATTTTCACAATGTTAGCTGATGAAAGAATTACTGAGAATCTTACAAACGCCGCTACACTGCCAGATTGTTAAAAGTCATTACAATTAGCAAATTAGTAATTTAGCGTTTCCACACACTGCGTTTTCAACGAAAAACTCAAATGCGGCTCGTGTCTGTGTTTGTGTAAAATTTAAACATTGTACTGAAACAAAATGTAAAATTCTCACATTTGAGCAGGAGTTATTTTCTACTAAAATCCATTTTCATACTGATTTCATAGTTCATACATATTTTTTTTTTTCATTTTATGCTGCGTACATGACATTGGAAATAAATAGCATCAAGCACTCGTTGCCGAACTCAAAACAAATCAAATTTCGTGAAATGCTTTGTGCCCCGCCTACTAGTTCCATACTTGAGTTGAAATATTTTCAACTTTGTATTGAGAAAACGTAAAAGTAACTAACTTCAGTACGATACTATGGTATTTTTTCGAACTAACTCCCAATGTCATGTACGCACTCTTAGTGAGTATACATCACGAGCCGCATTTGAAATTATTGCTGCAGACGTGATTCAAGATACGCCTACTTTAAAATTTAGTTTATACGCGAAGAGGTAAGAGACGAAGCATTACAGTAAAACAATAAAATTGTACAGAAGCAAAAATTTAACCGATGCCGATGTGTGGGTAACTGCAGCATACCGGTTAAGCCCCCAGAAACCAATGAAGTTGGCACTTCCGATTGCATATTCCTATCAGGTATGTTCATTGCCATCCGAAAAATATAGTGGTGGAATTTGTGCTACTCCAGAGTTGGCCCAATTCCATTGAACAAGAACGACCGTTGAATGAACCATTTTCTGACAAAAAGTGTTCTAGAAACCAATGAAGTGGCACTTCCGATTGCATATTCCTATCAGGTATGTTTGCAGCTACTTTAGAAAGTTTTGAAATTTGGCTTAAAATATTTTTGTTTTTTCTTCTAGAATTCGGGTTTTATTTGTTTCGTCTTTCAGGCGAAATTTGAAATTTTATTTTCCAGTTTTTTCGGCTCCTGGACTAGCACTAATTTTTCCCCGTTAGCAATAATTAACACAAATTAGACTTAATCGGAATGCAAAGTTTTATTATGAAATTAGAAAGTTTCCCTGCTGCAGTTACCCACACGATGCCGATGTACACAAATTTACAAAAATAAAATTTAAAAATTTGTAACACTCATAACTAATTATGCTGATGCCTCAACTAACGAACACTTAACCAAAATTGTATAGGCTTCTCGTCACAAATAAACAACCGACCTCACCGAACAAACGGAGCATAAGTTTTCGCTGGTTGAGGCTTTACTCTAACGCTCTAATGTATAAAATAAAACAAAACGTGCATGTGTCAAAAATAAATTTAAACAAAAATTATGAAACAATGGACCAATAGAAAGGATCTCTAACTCGCATGTGAATTAGCTGATTTTCTAAAATAAATTTTATCCCGTTTGCACCAGTAATATTTAAACGTCAATTTTAGCGACATAGGGCAGCTTGAAAATTTAGTAAAATGCTCCATAATGAAGATACGCTGTTCTGGAGGATCTCGAGGTAAGAAAATATATAAATCTTCTGTGTGTAATGTCTTTTTTTCACATTAGCGAGATCATTTATTTTGTAGATCTAACGTAATCTTCGTGTTTGTTTTATTTGACTGTGATGGTTTGCTACTTCGGGTTACTTGCTCTATGGAAATTATGTCGTCTTAGCAATCAGCCCTCTCCATGACTGTCTCCATGATTCATTGGTAAACCGCGATCAAAAACACCTCTCTTTTTGATTTAGTTCGGGTTATCCATCTCGGGTTTCAAAATTGTTGTTTAAAATTATGCCTTTTCTACTACGTGACGAGTTTTCGGATATTAAAGTGGAAAGGGTTAATTTTAGTACTTCGACCACGGTAAATTTCAGGCCATTTTAATTTAGTTCCTTCATAATATAGGCCAAGCTTACGTCAGCTACTGATTACAAATTTCGGTTTCAATCATATACTGACTAAATCAGTTACGCCGTTCCCCGCGCAGCCAGTTAATTAGTTAAATGATTTTTTGATGTTGGACGAACACTTGCTTTGATGTTCAATTTAATTCACTTTGCAACATAATGTGCGTGCCCGTCACATATAGCATAATCAAATACGTAATCAAATTTTATATGTAATCTATACCATTAATAATTTTCACACCGATGCGGGAATACTGTGTTTGACAATCCGTAATGACGAAAAGATGCGGTACGATACGGCGCGGTGCGGTATCATTGAGCTTGAAATTTTGCACGATATAAGTACAGATACGTTGCAAGTCACATGTCCGTATATTTTAGTTGAGATTCAAGATTTTGGTTTTTCATTCAATCAAAAATGACCATGTGTACGTTGCGAGCCATATGCCAGCCTATATAACGGGATTTGGGTCGACGCTGACATTAAACTGAGAAGTCTCTACACAAAATGTCATAAAATTCGTTTAATTACAAATAAATATCACTATAATCGTAATTTCTACAATTTTTAACTGTAGAAAACGCACTAAAATCGTTAAAATATTTTGAAGTAAACAAGCAAAGATGAGTGTCTATACAGGGTGGGCCAAATATATATTTTTTTTAAATGCAATAAAACAAAAGTTCTATTTATTTTTTCAAATTTATTTTTTCATTGTAAAGAACAATCCTTCCGATTAATTATGGTATACTATTTCATTCATATGACTGCTTCGGCTGGCTTTGACGTACCCGATACGGTCGGTCCAATTTTTGAGCACATTTTCGATGGTATGCGGCATTATGTCTTCAATGGCAATGCGAATATTGTTCTTGAGAGCGTCAATCGTTGCTGGTTTATCGGCGTAACACTTATCTTTGACGGCACCTCAAAGAAAATAGTCCAACGGCGTCAAATTACAGCTCCGAGACGGCCAAATCACATCAGCGTTTCGGCTGATAATTCGATCTTCGAAGACAGTGCGCAAAATATCAATTGAAACGTGTGCTGTGTGGCACGGAGCGCCGTCTCTAAGTGCCAGAAACAAAAAATTGTTAATCATGGCGCGGTAGCGCTCACCATTGACAGTAACGACGGAACCTTGCTGATTTTCAAAGAAAAATGGCCCAATGATGCCACCGGACCAAAATCCGCACCAAACAGTCACTCGTAGAAAATGCATCGGCTTCTCTACGATCACATGCGAGATCTCCGTGCCCCAAATGCGACAATTCTGCTTGTTTACATAGCCGCCAAGATGGAAATGCGCCTCATCCGAAAAGATGATTTTTTTGCCAAAATTTTCGAAGTAATGTTTCAATATTTCCCAGCATTGTTAAGCGAATACACAACCGTTTTCGTTCAACGGAATTATAAAACTAGCTTTCTGTCAAATCAGAAGTGACATGACTCTTACCATACTCAAAATAACCGCTAGTTCAAAAAAAAAAATTATTTGGCCCACCCTATATATACAGATGTTAATTTGTATGAATAGAATTGTTAAGAAATTTTCGTTGTCTTTTTTGTAAAAAGAATTTTATTAGCGTGCAACAAAAAATTTGTAGAAAAATTTCGTTTATTTCTATTTTAGGAATATTACATTTATTGCTCGTCGTATATAAAAACAAATTTGTCATGTAGATCATCTTAGGAATTTTCAACTGTTGCATACATGAGTATCTAAACTATGTTTCTTACTCGTATATTAAGTTGAATGAAAATTTGGATATTCATTTTGAAAATATACCTATAAATTGGGCGCTTTCAGGTCACACAACAGTTGGTAAAATGTTGGGCAAAATAATGGCCAACGCAAATTTTCAAATCAAATTGGCGATGATTTCACTAATCATGATGCCAATTGGTGGAATTGAAAGCGCACATTGTAACAATTTTGTTTTTCGAATTCTATAAAGCATTTGCATCATAGTTCTAAGCAGATGTTTCCGATTCATAAACTTATGAAAATTTGAATATTAAAAATTTGGTAGGGTAAAAGTGGGTGAGATGGCGCATTTATCTCAATGTTTTTTTAAATTCAGTTTGTTGTTTCTGTTCAAAGGAGAAAGATCTTGTGGTGCTGTGAATAATCATTTTGAACAAATTTTTTTGTGAAAAATAATATTACGCTTTCCTTGTGTCACTGTATTACGGTAAGTATTTCACAGTTAACACCCTTATTCCCTTAGTCGCATCACTTCATGCGACGTGACTACTCATCTTCTTGGTAAATAGATTATTAAATCGAAATTTACAAAATAATTATTTACAAAATTCGTTGCGGATATTTTTTAAATCGTAGTATGCTGCTTTATAAATATTTTTTTGTGACTTGTGTCACGACAATTTTCATCACTCTAAATTTTGATGCGACAAATAAATAGAATTTTTTTCAAACTAAGGCAGCCAACTAAGATTTAAAAAATATTCACTGCGAGTTTTGTACGAAATTATTCAGAATATTTCGATTTTACCTCCTAGTAACCAGGAAAATCCATAGTCACGTCGCATGAAGTGATACGCCTAAGGGAATAGAGACCTAAATCTCATTCGTGTGTAAAACTTTGAGGAAGAGAATATACTCGTATATTAGTTTGTGTTTGTACGAGAGACAATGAACGAATTAGTGAATTTATAGATTCAAAATATATAGTTTCGGAGAAAAGGGAGAAATGGCACCTTTTTGTGAGAGTGATACGGCGTGTACCATTCCCCTTCCGTGCATTATTTTATGAATTTTCGGTTCAATCATTTCTTTTATTTTCCTCTTATTTCGATTCTATGCAGCAGTTCTAATTTTAAATAATTTTTTAACAGTGATGCCAACTTTATTTAGACGTAAGGCCTCAAATCAGGGTTTGTGGTCGGAAGATGATCTTAAAACGGCCATTGAAAATGTCAAACGCAAAATAATGTCTATAAATGCAGCTTCCTTTACAAAATACATTCCACAACATTGAGAAGACATCTTAACAGCGTAATAAAAATCTGTCATTAGGATCTTGTTCTTGTTTGGGCGACACAGTTGAATTTAAAATGGTAATCCATAAAAAAATTATAGGCCCATGTACCCGCCGCAACGCGAGCAGAAGTTTGTCGAATGGCGCACGAAATTGCCGAAAGGTCTAAAATTGAACATTGATTTTGTCCTGATAAGAAAAAAGCAGGGAGAGGATGGTTCGAATTATTCTTGAAACGCCACCCAACTTCGACCATGAGACGAGGTTAAAGCGAATTTCATTCTATTGTAAAAGATACTCACAAAAAAAAGAAAAAGACCTGATGGGCAAGCCTCGGAATTTATTTAATTTGGATGAGACAGGATGCCAAAAACGTAGCAGCAATTACGTCAGCCGAAAAGGATGAGACAATCACAGCAAATGCCTGCTGTAATGCAGAGGGAACTTTTTTATCACCGGCGTACGTTTTTCAACGTGAGACAAAATGCACAAGTGACACAACTCATATAGGATAGTTTTACAACTTTACGTAAGTACCTAAATTTTATATTATTTCATTTCAGCAGGCGAACGAAAATTAAATTGAAACCTATGAATCTTACTCCTGGAAAGATGTTTGACATTATCTCACCTATACCACCTAACCATCTTCTAGATCTACGAGAGTATATCAAAGGAAGGAAACGGTTCGTGTTTTGACAACCAATGAAAATGTATAAAACCAAAAATTAAAGTCGGCAAAGCGAAAGGCAGGGCCTAGGAGTTCACTATAAAAGAAGAGTACGATGAAACCGGTTCTGAAAATACCTAACGCATCATCATCGACAGACGAAAGCTCAATCGCTGCACGACGAATCTTCTGATCCAGGGAATTTTGGGGAAAACAACTGCGCGGGAAACGGTGAAGACTGTTATTCTACCACCAAAATAGACGGGTGGTTACAGTGCATTGTGAGCGAAAAATGGTCGCGTGATACGTGCACATCGTATGTAAACACCTGCAATAAATGTGACAACGAGAACATAAAGAAAAAATAAACTGCCATATCGATCGCTGATATCTGCCATATCTATTGCATGTGCCATATCTATTGCATGTGCCACTCTAACGAGGGATATGGTACTTTTGACTGATTTTTTATTTACTTTTTTTATATCTTGCCTTTTAATTCCTTAAAAACCTATTTTACTTTTGGAAAAATTAAAGAAACAAATAATGTATACCATGTCCCCCTCGTTTACCCTACAACGATAGTTGGTAAAAAGGAACTGAGGATGGGCGATTCCGAAACTAATATTTTCTTTAATAAAATAATTAAAATTATCACGTTAAGGAGTGTGACTGTCGAATGTTTATTTTGTAAAATTGTGAATAATAAATAGTTAAAAATAATAAAAAAATTTTAATAAAAATAATAAAATATAATTTCAAATACATATAACCCTAATCACCTCTGCACTACGTTTGCGCGCATACGTGAGTAGTAATCAATCGCCAGCATAAACATACAAATCGATTTAACTTTGAACGTAAAGTTGGCTATAAACGAATAACACCTGAATATTCGTAAATTTGGTGGCAACTTTTAATCTCAGCCCTTCGAGGCTGAGGCTACATTAAACAACGATTCCAGGAACTTTGTGCCGTCCAAAAAGTGGCTTGTTTACATGTATCTTTTTATTGATGCGGCTTGCGCAACCAATTCCCAATATTGTTACACAGATTTCTAAGGTATTGGCGAGCCTTTCTAGATTAAACTTTGGATTTGTCACATCCTTGGGATTCATTAATAGTTACTTCGAGATGGTTTTCCGTATGCCCACATGCTTGTGTTTTAATTAATTTCGTTTGCGTTTTTTTATATTTGTTCTAATTGGTGGACTATATTTTAACTAAATTATTTTGGTTCCTTGTTGGTGTTGCATTTTTGAATCAAAATGTTGTTGACATAATGTTTTGACTTTAAAGTTCATAATCCCGTCTGCAGACGGATTGATATCGAAGTGTTTTCTCCTTTTATATCGACTATAAAGTACTTTCGAAATCGTTTATCACTTTTCGTCATATACGCAACTCGAATTCTTGGAATTCGAACCGAGCGTGCCTTGTAATATTTGGTTCTTGGCAATCGATGTAAAATCTTGCTCAATATCAGTATTTGTTCGTCGATAGTTAAAAATATTTGGATGTTATTTTCTTCTGCCAACTTTTCAATGTTGCCGACGGTTTCACGTCTTAGTGGTTCGAGTATTATAAAGGCGAGGCGTTCTTTGCGATGTTTCGCACCATATTTTTACTGAGTTACCATCCGGTGTCATTGGTTCCAACTTCAATCTTTGGTTCAATGTTTCCCGACCATCTAGGTATTTTTACAATTCAGAGTTTGATTCCGTTTATTGAGCTGTGATTCAACATCGAATCCAACGAAAGTTAGTACAGAAATATCTTTCGGCCATTACATTTTCTTGGCTGTATAAACGCGGAATTCACGATCTTCAATAAAATTCGAGATTCCTTTATTCCTACAAACAAGGCTAAACCCTCACCGTTTAGTATTTTTGTGCCTTTGATGAGTATTTTTTGAAAAGGAATCTAATTATTTCCATTTCTTATCATTTAGTATATCTCCACATGTAACGATGGAAACGTCGGTCCTGAGGCAATATATTGTGTTTTCTTTGGGATGTGCAAGTAAACTGCAGTTCACTAAAGTATTTGTATTTTTCTCTAGCGCTATCGGACACTCAATGGGCCAAGAGAATTTACGTTTTTTACCTAGTTTGATCAACGCATTTGTGTGGTTGTAGATAGGTGATAATTACTCGGCCAAATTTGGTAAGAATCGGTGGTAGTAGTTGACTATTCTGATTATGCTGCGGATCTGCCGAACTATGGTAGGATGTGCGAGAACCTTGATAGCTATCTATCACTTGATGGTGTAATGCCATTTGACGTTATTTAATTTCGAAGGGAATTTAACTTTTTTTACACCAAACTTCAATTTGCACGGATTGTTCTTCCGTAATCTGATAGTCGATTGAACAATGCTTGTAAATGCTCTGAATGTTCTTCGGCTGTTCAACTGACGACTAAGATGTCATTGAATAAGCGAAAATTAATGGCGAATCCTTAGTTGCCTCATCGATAAATCATTGGGCTGTTTGTTGACCAGCGTTTCTGAGACCAAAAGTCGTTCGACAGTAATCGAACATGCCAAGTAATGTAGTTATTGCAGTTTTATAGTGATCTTCGGAAGTAACCTGAATTTGATGATAAGCATGACATAGATCAATTTTAGATAAAACTGTACATCCATGAAGATGTCTTGAGAAATCATGGATGTGAGGTAGTGGGTGTCTATCTGGGATAGTAACTGTATTTAATCGCCTGTAATCATGACATGGTATCCAGTAATTTTGTTCCTTTTTAGGTACTATGTGGAGTGGTGAGCATGTCAAATGAACAGGATTGTTTGCAAAGACCTAGGTTCTGCATGTGTTGAAAAGTGTCAGTATCACTTCTCAGGGTCTAGA
The DNA here is from genome assembly GCA_963691935.1 of Nephrotoma guestfalica. Lineage (NCBI taxonomy): Eukaryota > Metazoa > Arthropoda > Insecta > Diptera > Tipulidae > Nephrotoma > Nephrotoma guestfalica. Next base: position 62,312,127 of record OY829915.1, read on the forward strand.
CGACGTGGTTCGCAAAATGGAAGGAAGTTGGTGTTCTGTCACAATTCTGTGAATTACATTATTTTTTATTGGTACGTCATATTGGTGATTGAGTAAGTTCGGAGAATTTATTTAGCAACGAAACCACAATGTCTTCCGTGTTGAATAATCGGGGTGACGACGAGCTTTGTCGGAAAATTTACCTGTGGAAAATAAGGTTGTTGCAGAATCGATCAATACCTTATTCCTTAAATCGACCGTTAAACGAATTTTGGTAGGAAATGAGTTTGTTGACTGTGATGCTACTACGAGTGGATGCCGAAATTCGCAACTAAGTCCCAAATTTAAGAGTAGGAGTCTCGAACCATAACTTTTTTACTGACGTGAAACCACCTGACGTGAACCATTTGCTGAAGTTAACTCTATCTAGACTATTGACACTCGAGCCTATCTTGAATATCAACTTATTGAGTTTTAAATTGATTGATTGACTGATTAGAATGTACGGCCAAGCCTAAGCAAGGGTCCCGGATACGCCGGGCCTACCGTACACCCTTTTACACATAACAAGATGGAGGGATAGGAAAGGTTGTTAAATATGATAGACTTGACCCGGTTACAGACACCTAAGTAGTTAGTTATATATAATAGTTAGTAAATTATTAAGCACAAGACAGCACAATTATTATTATTATAATTTTTTTTTTTTTTTTTTTTTTTTTTTTTTTTTTTTTTGGTTTTTTTTATGATAAAACAGTTTTTCCATCTTACTTCAAAGGCCCAACAAGTATTCCCGTGGACGTGGATGACCCCGTTAGAGTTCTGATGTTTCAATCCGATTCATGTCCCTCCTTCGTGGCCGTGTCCGTTGTTGGTGTCACAGTATTGATTTCGGATGAATGAATGATTGATTGGTCCAATGAATCCTAACTAACTTGCTAGGGCTACTGAGTCAAGAATACTGGCATGCCGGGGCGAGGTTTTAGTTCCATTCCGTTTTTTTTTTTTTTTTTTTCACTTTTCTTCTATGATGTTCCCAAGCGGTCACCCAAACTTGTACTAATCCAAGCAATGGTTGCTTGACATTGATGATGAACTTGTTGTCGTTTTATTTATCCCTGCCACTCGCCCCCATCAACTTATTGGTTTTAAATGTGACGAATAACCGGCGAATTTGTAACGACCGCCTAATCGATCGAATTAAATTCTGAAACACTATTTGGTACCCCAAAGCAGCATCATAAAATGTAATTGAATATTCAGGAGGTGGAATCGAGAATTCAACAGGCGCGATTAGATGTTTACCAGAAGTTGCAGTCAACTTCTCGGGACCTAAAAATAAATGACACAACATCTCAAACGACCCAGAGAGTACACAAGAATGAACTAATTGATAGTCGATCAAATAGTTTCTTTCCAGATTTGAAATTTAAACACTCGAGACCTTATACACATTTTCTGAACATGACCGTAACAGTTATAATTAGGGATTAATTTTGAAGAAAGGTGGGCGACATGAACATGAATATGATGGAAAATAAGACGAAAAATCAGGGCTTATTTAATTCCCCTAAAGAATGCATATTCAAAAAGGTGGCAACATTGGGCAAATGTAAGAAGGAAAAGTACAACAAGATAGTAAACATCATTAATTTTCAACGTGTGCGTAATAAGGAATTCATAAATGTAGTGCAAAAACAAAAAGGCGGTTAGCTTGGAGAAAGGTATGATAGGCATATTCGGCACAGTAGGAATGTATCTAAGACCTCGAGAGAGCTCGGGCGGTAAAGCCAAATAAACTAGAGAGCAACCACGAAAATTCAACGAAATTTAAGATAATTGAAATGATTTTAACGACTTAAGGTGCAACTATTTTCGATGGCTTATCGATCAGCGAAATATAACGCTACCAAAGTGACACTTCCCGGAATAATTTTAAAGAATAATCTACGATTACCGGTATATCATAAGTTCGGCCTTTTACATCATCAAGGTTTTGTAGTCAAGATTACGTCGAAAGGATGAACGAAAAACTTGATACAAAAATTTATAAGAGACACAATCGACTGAAGATTGGATATAACTTAACAACAAACAAATCGAACAATGATAACAGATTTAGCTCCAAAACCCGCAACGGGCTTAGGTTGGGTAATACTACGAAATCACTTATTACCCAAAAATCAGTCATCGCTTTATCGCTTAAGCCATTACCGCTTTATGCGCTGTCAATACATCACAGTTTATCTTTTTGGCACCAACCTTCCGCGTACCAGTTGAACCCGTAATTCAGTTGGCATCGGATGTGGGTGGGTGTTACAATGGGAAAAACTGCGATGAAGTAAAATCGTTATAACACTTCCCTATCCTCTGTGCTCGATATATACAGCCGATCCTTTTGTACTAGATCTGTACACTGTTTCACACTTTTATGCAGCTGGATTTTTTATACTTTTTACACAAAGAAAAAAAATCTTCGTCGATAAAAAGGGCCTGCTCCGAGCTGCGTGTTATACAATCTTTATTACTCCAGTGCAAACTAAACGTCTCTTCGATATAAACAGGCGGCTACTCGTTTTATTATTTTGGATTACTTCCAACAAACGTGTTTCGTTTTCCCCGGTATCGGTCTTCAGTTCCAGGACAAACTGTTTGATAAAAAACAACTCACTTTAATTATTTCTAGACGTCTTTCGTTCAACAGACGTTTTTCGTTCTGCCTCACTTATTTCTCTCCTCATCCTTTAATAATCTATTGTCATTCCCGTCCCTCGGGCCACGACTCCTACCAAGTGGGCATTAACCCTTTCTTTCCACAATAATACATTGCCATCTGTATTTGAATTTGCACAACTTGTGTACACCCTATGCAACTCCGAAATTGTTTATTGTTTTTGTTCGCCTTTTGTTTTGATTGGTTGTGCTTTGTTAGTTTTACACACCCACACAAGTTCTTTACACAGTTTCAGCTGAAATTATCGCGACGTTTAAGTTAATTTAGTGTGTAGTTAATTTTATGTTTATGTCAATTGTGGCGTTTATCGTGTCTGCAATCTGTGTACTTTGACAAGTTGTGGCTTCATCTTCTTGCTTGGGTTCTTCCTTGCGCGGTTTTATCTATAGTTAATTTTCTGTGCTTGTCATAGGACTACGTGTCACGTGTTGTTAATCCTTATATACAATTTAGCTAAGATTTTTTCTTTATTTTCTTTAATTTTCTTTGTAACCTATTTTGCGTGGTTCCCTGCGGAATCGTGAACTCTCCAAATTAGTGGGAAGCGTCTGGGCAGAGCTAGGTTGTTGAGGAAAAGGAATATGGAGAAAACAAGAATGCGACGGGTCCATACATTTATATTTCTGAAGGTACCTTTTAGTACACCCTTAAAATTTGGAATGTAAATTTTGCAAAAATATCGGTCCAGATCAGTTTTCCAAAATTAAAACGGAAATGACGAATTTTGACAAAAACGATTTTCAGCCAAAAATCGGTGCCTGTATAGCTCATACGAATTGACTGATCGGGAAGAAACTTCATATTTAAGCTTTTTCCGTAAATTGGGAGATCCTAGTGGATTTTGGTCGACATAGCATTTACGAAAACCGAGTAAAAACAAAAAGATTGTGAATTAAATATCAAACAAAATTAACTCAGATCAACTTTTATATTTTATCGGAAATGACGAATTTTGATACAAAAAATTATTTTAAGGAATACTCGGCATCTCTACCAAATCCAGATCCCGCTGTCCATGCGGATCGAATCAATTTCAACCAACCAGAATTGACCTTGATGGTTTTCTGAAATTTAAGCAGAAATAAAGCAGGACAGTTTTACCAAAAGTCTGGTAATTTTAACATTTCGCTTTAAAAATAAAGTGTGTATGTACGCATTCGTGGTAAAAGAAAGTCGGGCGGTAGCAGCAACATATTCATCCCTTTATTTTCTTAAGAAAGTAAACAGTAGTAAAATAGTGGCGCTATAGAAATATTACTTGTCCGACGTAAGGCAATTTCAAACTGTGTTAAACTCAGTTTAATATAAAACATATTAAAAGTGGTTCTAATCGCCTCTAACACTGATATTTGGAATTAATTCTTTTATCTCTACTCTTCTTCGGTAATATGTAGTAGACCAAATGTAACGACATATGAAAAGTGCTCGTTAATCGCCTCTAACATTGATATTTGGAATTAATTCTTCCTTACACAAAAATCACTCGTCATTGAATTTTCTTGACATTCGTAGAGGTAATATGTAGAAGACCCTTAAACGAATCTAACATATGAAAAGTACTCGGTAATCGCCTCCATTCATATGGGGAATAATTTCTTCCTTACACAAAAATCACTCGTCTTAGAATTTTCTTGACATTCGTAAAGGTAATAGTAGACCACTAAACGAATCTAACGATATATGAAAAGTGCTCGTTAACCGCCTCTAACATTGATATTCGGAATTAATTCTTCCTTACACAAAAATCACTCGTCATAGAATTTTCCTTGCATTCGTAACGGTAATATGTAATAGATCCTTAAATGAATCTAGGCTTGGCCAAAATTTTCAACAATATTCAACTTTAAAATAAATAACAACTGACATGGTAAAATTTTAAAACTGCATCAATATTTCGGGTATAGTTCTTTAACATATGGTTTATAATTATAAATTTAGCAAGTATTTTAAGCGAGTCGTCTTTGAGCAAGCAAATATTAAAAAGACCTCAACGTACCGTTAACGTACACACTTAATAAAATTAATTACATTTTACTATAAATATCGCATAGTCTACCAGCAGACATTGATAATTTGTTCGTTCGGCAAACAACTCGGCAAACAAATTTAGAAAATGGTTGTTAATGTAGCACAACAAACAAATGTTTAATGGATTCAACAGATACAGAACGTACAGTACGTACATTTATAAACTTCTTCAGCATACATAAAGTTTGAAAGTAGAAGCTGCAGCAACAAAAATTCATCGAAGAAATTCAATAAAAAAAAAATCCGAAAATAAATAGATTTTTAAATGGAAAAATGTACTTTAGGGAAATTGTATTAAATTCGAAATAAAATGAAGAAAACTCTGGAAACGTGAATTGAACTGCAAATATTACAAATTTTTTGTTATTTTGTGTTTTAAATCGTTTCTCCGCACAAACAATGATTTTCCAGTCAGTTCCCCAGAATTGTACCTCGATTGAATATAAATTTATTGAACAACGGATTTTCGTTTAAAACCAAATTTTAAAGATGCAATGCCACAATAAATATTCCTACAGTTACATATACCCCAAAACAAAAACACCAACGAATCTCAACGTTCAACATAACAATTTTCAAGAGTATTTTAAAGTAACCAACCATTATTGTAGAAATTAAGTTTTTTGATGACTTTAAATTTTTTTTTGTTGAGTCAATTGAAGTTGATTTTTAGAAAAAATTTAATTTCATTAAGAATCATTGAATTTAATTTAATTGGATTTATGAAAATACAAATATTTATTTACAGTCTTCTTCTATCTATTTACGTACATAAGTGGTATCGTATCCGTATAAACCTATAGAGAGTTGGGTACTTCTGCTACATAACAACAACAGTGCAACACGATATTTAAAATCAATCAAACAAAATTTAAAATTTAGATAAACGTTTTAAATGCGTGCTGAATGAAATTTAAACGTTTGTGGGTCGGAGAGATTTTTCTAAAAATAATTTTATTTACAAAGTGCGTACTTTACCTTATTTAGAAGTTCGTTATTTCAACAAGCGGACCATACTTTATTGCTAATCTATTCATAAATAATAGCCACTCGACTCGGATTAATACAATACCAGGCCATGTCGTCACTATCGTCTAATGTCACTATGACGTTGCTTAAAAGTGCTTTTAATGTGGCTAATTTAGTTCTCTTCAGGTGCTGTGGGAATTCTGAAAAAATGGGAAATGAGAGTTAATTGGTATTTAAATTTTTTAGTGGACAATTTACTATTATGGTTGGAGATTTCATTTGGTCCGGGTGGGTAAGAAAAAGTCAAGTTTCAGCTCAAGAATAACACTGTAAAGAGTTGAAGAACAAGCCGTATTTAAGGTCACTTAAGCTAACAGAACCCATACAGTTAATAATCGGCTAATTAAATGCTGTATTAAAATTTTTGGGGCTCCACCTCTTCCAACTAAAACGATGGGTTCTGCTAGCCTTAGAAAAATTTAGCAGAAGCCATATCAAAAAATGATTTAAAAACAATTGGAAAATTAATAGTTAATTTTAGGCTAATTGAATGCCTTATTTCATTATTCTTCTCATTCTAGAAAAATCATAAGGCTTTATCACTTCAAAGCTAGCAGAACCCAAATCAAAAATCGGACCAAAATCAAAATTTGAACCCAAAACAAGATCAATTGACAAACAAATAATTTTAGGCGCATTAAGGTCTATTCAAATGCCCCATTAAACCAATTTTGGGCTCTGCTCCTTTTTGTCAAAACTGCAGGTCATTTAATCTAAGGTTAGCAGAACCCAAATCGAAAATCGGACTAAAACCGAAATTAGAACCCAAAACAAGATCAATTGACAAACAAATAGTTTTAGGCTCATTATGGTCTAATAAAATGCCCCATTACACCAATTTTGGGCTCTACTCCTCTTTGACCAAACTGCAGTTCATTTAATCTAAAGCTAGCAGAACCCACATCTAAAATTGGACCAAAACCGAAAATAGAACCCAAAACAAGATCAATTTACATACAAATAATTTTAGGTCCATTTGGTCTTATCAAATGACCCATTACACCAATTTTGGGCTCTACTCCTTTTTGGCCAAACTGCAGGTCATTTAATCTAAGGTTAGCATAACCCAAATCGAAAATCGGACTAAAACCGAAATTAGAACCCAAAACAAGTTCAATTTACATACAAATAATTTTAGGCTCATTTCGGCCTAATCAAACGCCTAATTAAAAATGTTAGGGCTCCACTAGTTTTGACCAAACTTCAGGTCAATTAATCTAAAGCTAGTAGAACCTGAAACAAGATCAAGTAACATACAAATAATTTTAGGCTCACTATGATCTTATCAAATGCTCCATTAAACAATTTTGGGTTCCATTCGTTCTTGCAAAAGCAAATCGAAAATCGGGTCAAAACCGAAATTAAAACCCAAAACAAGATCAATTGACATACCAATAATTTCAGGCTCAATATGGCCTAATTAAATCATTATGGCCTAATATTACTTCAAAGAACACCTCTTATGCCATCATTCGATACTAGCCACTACTCGGCAGTTTCTCTGTGATCTGGCCAATAATTAATGCACTGAAACCCAAAAATTGTCCGATTATTCTATGCGATCTATTTTTTCAACGCATTAACAAACGGGAACAGCTCGTAGTTTAATGATGAGACCAATTTTATTTCAAAGAGCACCTCTTATGCCATCTTATGATACTAGTCACTACTTGGTAGAATCTCTGTGATCTCGCCAAAAATAGTTAAAATTAAAAGAAATCCGTCTGTTATTAGGTTTGTTTGTTTTTGTTAATTTTGTTGTTTTGTTAAAAACTCCACATCCGAAGCTGCGACCCATGTTCGGAAATCTTTAAAATTTTTGTTGGAAATATTTTTTTTAAAATAACTTTTTATTATTTCTTTTTTAGAACTTTAGTAACTTAAATTATCGACGTACTCCTTAGATTTGATATTTATTTTTTGATCGCGCCTTTGTTGTGCGCTAGATAGAGATTTACTTTAGCTGATTTTACACTAACTCAAAAGCCTTTACTTTTTTGAGCCTTCTAACTAAATCGTGAAGTAGCCGTTGTTCATCACTTCTAGCAAATTTAAAAATATCGGTTTTGATGGGTTCTGTGGCCAGATCTTTGTGGATGTCGCTTTTTCTGACAAACAATGGTGCGTTGACGATGTTTCTTAGCGCGTTATTTTGGAATCGTTGGATAATATCCATGTTGCTCTGATTGGTACATCCCCACAGCTGTATATCATAAGTCCAGACAGGCTTCAATATTTGCTTAAAGCAGAAGCTTATTAGGGGTTAATAGATAAGGGTTTCTGCCCAGTAACCAATACATTTTATTGTATTTTAATCCCAACTCGTCTGTTTTCTTCTTTACATGGGCTTTCCAGCGAAGCTTAGCGTCTAATGCCACACCAAGATATTTAGCAGTGTTTGCATGTGGTATTTCTTGATTATTTTAATATTCTGGTTTGTGTACTAATCTCTTGCTTATAAAGTCGATTCGGTTTCATTTAATTTTATGTGCCATTTTTTGTCCAGTTGTGTACTTGAACTATGGTGGTTTGTAATTTATCTGTCTTATCTGAATTGTTATCACCTACTGCCATGATGGCTGTGTCATCGGCGAAAATGGCTATCGTGTTGTTTTGTGGGATTGGAACATCTCAGAATATTCATCGTCTTAAGCCTGAAATATCTTTCCGTTATATACGATTCCAATATTATGCCGTACTGTTTAGGTAGGATTCATTTAAGTTCGTAGAGACCTCGTGCCAAACCTTGTCAAAGGACTGCACTACATCAAGGAATACTGCGCAACAAACTCTTTTCTCTTCTAAAGTCTTCTCAATGATATGTGAATGCTCACTGCGAAAACCAAATTGGTGAATCGGATTTAGGTTATTTTTCAATTATTAGTTTCAGTCTTTTTAATAGTAACTTTTTAAAGAGTTTAGACATTATTGGCAGCAACGATATAGGCCTATATGATGTTATTAGATGTGGCGGTTTTTCTGGTTTGGGAATCATGATAACGTCAGCCACTTACTAACTTAGCTTAACTTCACCGTACCTTTTCTCGGTAGCTGCTTTCTCTGGTACTCAGATCAAACCCTGGTGCTTTCTTTACGTTTAAATTGTTTTTAATTTTGTTTGTTACTTCAGTAGGCGATGTAGGTGTGACATCTTCGAGAATTTGTATTTTGTTTTCATTCAATGTTTCTCGTAATTGACATTCATGAGGTTGAAATGTATTTTCAAGATGATTACCAAACCCTTCAGCTTTTTCTTTGTTTTTCTTTGCCCATGTTCCAGCTTTCCAGAGCAAATAATCCGTATTACTGTCATTCGTCAACTATTTTGTCTTGTGGAGCTCTAGTTTGATGCCACATTTTTCTGGATTTTCGTTTATCCCTAAGGAGATTTCTATTTCTAGTTATTTCCTTTTAGTCTAAATTTGATTTCTGAAGTGCTTTCCCATGTTGATTGGACTATCCGTAATGAACTTTTCTACTTCTTTGTCTAGTTAATCCATAGTTTTTAAAGGAACTTTCAAAAGCATTCTTTGTTCAAGGTGTACTTTGAAACTTTCCCAGTCCGTACGTTTCTTGGTTAGTACTGGATTATTCCTTTCTTGGCTGATATACTTGGATGATATAGGGTTAGGACTATCGGAGAATGATCTGAGCTCATATCTTGGCTTTCTTCGACTTTCATAAATTTTCTTTTATGGTGCCAATGGCGTTATTATTGAATCTTTTTACATAAGAAAGTTAGTTTCTGAAGAAAGTGTTCAAATCTTAAGCTAATTACATTTTTTACGTTTTAACCGATGTTAATACCTAATATTAGTGTTCACAATTTAATTTAGATCCTACTTATAAGCGTAATCTACACATTAAATGATTTTACTGAGTGGGTCTGCTGTTCTCTGTCGTTTAAATCGCGGCTGTTTTAGCATATCCCAGGCCAATCCGTTGGGATGTGCCTGATGTTTTGAGTAATATTTCGAACTGAATTCCTTGATTGTTTCTTTAACGGTTTTAATACCAAGGTCGTCGTGTATGTTAGTATTTTGGTTATACCATCCAAACCAACACCTCGCTTGAGTTCGTTGCAGGAATTCTCTATTTGATGCACTGGTGGATCCCCATAACTGAATACCATATGTCCATATTGGCCTTATTAACGCTTTGTATAGTAAGACCTTATTGTCTAATGATAACTTGGATTTTCTTCATATCAGCCAATACATTTTGGAAAATGTTATTTTTATTTGGTTGCGCTTTGCTTCAATTTGTTCTTTCCACGTTGGCCGTTTGTCCAGGTGTAAGCCTAGGTATTTGACCTTGGTTTGTTGAGGAATACATATACCGCTTAATTGTACTGGTGAGCAGGAGCGTTTGTTCAGCGTGAATGTGACATGAATTTGATTTTTTTTCATTTACTTTTATTCGCCAGATCTTGAGCCAATTCCCAATTTTGCTCAGATGACTTTGCACTACTCTTGAGGCTGTTTGCGGGTTTTTGTGTGATACCAGGGTGACTGTATCATCAGAAAATGTTGATATTATGTCGGTAACAGGTAAGAATGCCGTATACAACAAGTATAAAACTGGTCCCAGAACGCTTCCATGTGAGACTCTTGCGCTTATATCATTTAGGGATTTTCTATCGTTTAAAACTTTGTCAAATGCTTGTGCTATATCCATAAAGACAGCAAAACAGTATTGCTTTGCCTCAAAGGTCTGTCTGATTCTATTTACAATTCTATGCACTTGCTCTATGGTACCATGTTGGTTTCGCAACCCAAATTGATGGTCTGGAATGATTTGCCTTTTTTCTAATACTGGTTTCAGTTTTGTTAATAACATTTTTTCAAACAGCTTTGAGATTGTGGGAAGCATGCTTATTGGACGATAAGACGAGATTTGAGTTTCGTTTTTCCCAGGCTTATGTATCATACTGATCAAAGATCTCTTCCACATTTGAGGAATATGACTAGTTCGCATGATCGCATTAAAAATGTAGGTTATTAGTTTTATGTATTTGTCTGGTAATCATTTTTCCAGTAATAAGGTCATATCCTGGTGCCCTTTTTGGGCTAATGCAAGTTTTGATTGTGTTCTTAACTTTCTTCCATTCAAACTTAGATAGATTTAAACGATGAATCATCATCCAGCACGACATTATTAGTTCCTTCGTGTGGTGAAAACACCGCCTTTAGATGTGCAGGGAAAGCATTGCCTTTTTCTTCATCGCCCAATTTCCGGTTGGTAGTCTAATCGGTGGTTTGGACTTTATAGGCCTTTCTAGGTTTTTTGTTGCCTTCCACAAAGAATAATCAGTCTTCTCTGTTGCCGAGAGTTCACTTAAATAATTCTGGACACATTGGTTTTATTCTTCCTGCAGTGCAAATTTCAGGATTTTCATGATTTAGTTGTTGCCATTGCCATCGAATTTTCCGCTTTTCCCGGATTAGTGACTGGATATTAAGTGATAATTTATTAATTTTTTCAGAATTGTTGATGATTGGTGAAGCCTTTTCAGCTGATATTTCGGTGTTTCTGATTTTAAGACGACAGTACTCATTACTCGTTACTATTATCGGTGAATGATCAAACGACAGATCATAGCAATCGGTGGCTAACTTACGTACGCGCAACGCCTTTGGTTACGCAGAAATCAATTAGATCAGGTACTTTCTATTTATCCGTGGGCCAGTAAGGATGACCGTAGATAAAAATCCAGGGAATTCCTCTATAGCTTCATAAAATTTTTTGCTTTTAGACGTTGTTAGTCTTGAACCCCATTGAGTATGTTTGGCGTTGTAATCACCCCCGCGAGAAATTTATTACCCAGCTGACCAAAATATTCAATAAACTGCAATTTTTTGCAATAACGTGCTTTGAAGGGCAATACACTGCTGATATCACAAAATTTCCAGAGCATTCCTGCAAACAGATGCTCGTTGATTGGATACGATCTTTCTCATATTTCATAAGTTCATAATGTTTTAGTCTTCTCCTAATCAATAAATCAGTGCCACCATGTGCTTTGCCATTCGCATACATAGTAAATAGATTACCCATTAATTTTGAAGTAGTGCTTGTTGGTGAAGCGTGTTTCAGATATTAACATTATGTCAATATTGTGCTCAATGAGAAATGCTTGAACTTCCGCCATATGCTGCGCTATGCCGTTTGCATTCCATATTGCTATGGAGGAGAGTCATTTTTGATTTTAACAACAATCTGCATCAGCGTGTTCATATTCTGCATCATTAGATCCATAGTTCTCTCCATCATCGCCATGACGCTTATAAAATTATTAGAAATATATTTGGTAATAAAAAAATCGATCAGGTTAGGTATTTTTCCTGGGTCAGTTGGCCAATATGTTGGTTTTCCTGTTGAAATGGATTCACATCCGTTTTCTTTAATGGAAATCAGTAATTATTTTCCTTTAGTTGTAGTTAATCTAGAACCCCAGTGGGAATTCTTCGGATAGAAGTCACCAGACGCTTGAAGAACTTTGAGTATTGTTTGTTTTTGTCTGCCACAACAATAGGAATGTTGTTGGTTTTTTATAAACCACTGGGGCCTGAATTTCTTCTTTGTCATACTTTGCTTCTTCAAAATGTTGATATTTTTTTATGATGACTGCACTTCCTCCTCTGGCTGAATTATGTAGGATTACTTAGTAAAATGTGTTTCCAAAATAAGACACACATCTATATTCTCAATATCGAGGACTGCTTGTAGTTCTTGTTGATGCCGCAGTGTACCATTAGCATGTATACATCTATCGATTTTTGCTGTAGTTTATTGACTACACCTCTCATTGCTTCGACATATGTATAACACCTTCAGTTCTTATATGGCGACCAAATGGTTTCCTATATAGTCTTGTTTTGTCTGCCTCTCGTATCGATTTGCCAGACCATACATTTGAGTTTTATTCATCCTTTGGATTTTAATTTTCTGAATTTCCTTTGCAACAATACATCCTCAATAATTAGCAGGATGGCCTTGTCCACAGTGTTCACACTTTAGATGAGCTTGCGGAATGTCGCATTCTCCAGTTAGTTGGTGTCCGGCACATTTAACACACCTTGGAATTTTGCCACTATATTTTTTCGTGTGTCCATATGCTTGAAATCTTTTGCATTGCGAAATTAGTTTAAACTTCCTAAGTAGTTGAATTTTCACTTTGCAACCCAATTTCTTCAGGTAATTTGGTTCATTACGCTCATTATTGTTTTGATGATAATTCAACTTTTATTTGTTTTGGGCTACGTGTATGATTTAAGTTGCTTGCCATGACTCTGATTGGCCTTTCTTGTTTATTTTCATACGTGTGAAAGATAAATGAGCCTACACTCAAAGTTTTCACTATACGTTTCTATTTGCATCTCAGCTATTTACGTCGCGGAAACTCTCCTTTTAATTATATCACAGAATGCGTGAAAATGTTTAACATCATCTACTATGATATGTGGTGGGGGAGCTATTTTTTATATTTTTTGACTTTGTCTCAAGCTTTTGAGGCTGAGTATGTTGATCCAATGTTTGTGGTTTTTGTGGTGGTAACGGTGTATCAGTTAATCTTCTCATTTTATTTTTCCTAGATTTAGCACGAATCCATCCTGTTTTTTTAATTAAGTCTTCCTCGTCGTATAATTGGTGTTTTGGTTCTGTACCATTGGAGATTTGGTTTGACATTTACTATTGTTGACTTTAAATTTGGTATTCTGGTTCTGCGTGGGCTTAGCCCAAGGCTTAGCTTGGGTTTTATGTACATTGAGAATAATAATGCTTTGCTGATTTTTCCCATCAGTTACTTTTTGACATTATTTGTATGCCATTCGCTCCTTTTCTGAGGCACAACTTTCAAGATCAGATGTTTCGCTGTAATTATATGAGGTTGTTATATCTGCTTCAGAGGGAATATTAGGTATGATATACGACCTCAACTGATTTTATACCTTCTTCAAATCCGATGCCGCTGTCTGCACCTATCGCTCAACTGACACTGCCACTCTCAGATGAAACCAACACATTGTCTATTTATTATCACAACGCTAGCGGAATACGATCAAAATCGCGTGAAATGTACCTATCAGTGTTGGAAAATGAATATGATGTCATCTGCATCACGGAAACATGGCTGACAAGCTCGCACAATTCTGCAGAGTACTTCCCTCCAGACTACTATGTTTTCAGACGCGATCGTTATACGGATCTTGAATCGACAGCGAGAGGTGGCGGAGTTCTGCTAGCGGTCACGAAAGATATACGTGCGGATATTATTGACCTTGGGAGTAACGAGTTGGAAATTTTGGCTGTTAAACTTGCTTTCAATGGAAAGCTGGTGTTGATAGTTGCTGTTTACATACCATATGGATCCTCAGTTAATATATATGGTGAGCTATCTTTATTTTTCTCAAACCAACTAGCAGCTGCATCTCCTGATTTTGATTGTGTGATGATTTTGGGAGATCTTAACTTACCGAAAATAAAATGGCTTACAGTAGATGATGAACTTCTGCCATTCAATGGTGATCTAACTTCAGATCTGGTGATGGACTCAATCTGTTCACTCGGGCTAAGACAGATTAATAACATCGAGAACCAGTGCAGCAATATCCTCGATCTGGTGTTCGTTCCAGTAGAAGTACATGGCACAATCATTGCTTGTAATGATCTCGGCGGTTCTTCAAGTATTTTTCACATACCACTACATATCCAATTAATATTTGAAAATTGTGTTAATGTTAACGTAAATTTTAATTCTAGTGAGTCTTTCAATTTTAATAAGGGAAATTATAATGCTTTAAATGAGTTTCTGGACAATATTAATTGGGATCAATATATAACGGGTAGTTTAGACGCTTATATTGATCAGTTTTATAAAATAATGAACTTGGCAATTGAACAATTTATTCCCCGTTCACCTGTAGTTTCGTCGATGCGCGAGCCATGGTTTAATAGTCGCCTCTCAGGATTAAAAAATCGGAAATCTAAAGCTCATAAAAAATATAAATTAAACCCATCCGCCGTAAATTATGAAATATTTAGCGCTCTCAGATCTCAATTTAAAACTTTAAATCGTTTCTTGTATAATTTATATATTGTCGAGATCGAATCGAATATTAGAAACAACCCTAAATGTTTCTGGAGTTATGTTGATTCGAAACGGAATTGTAGAGGTATACCCTCGCTAATGTCTTTCAATTCTTTGACGGCTAGTGATCCACAAATTATCACTGACTTGTTTGCAGCATTTTTTGAAAATGTGTATGTCCCGTCTTCGAGAGGGAATGACGAACTTGTTTTTAATAATAATCCAAACATTCAATTTCAATTTACTACCGATGACGTTCTGCACGCTCTTTTGAATGTAAATGTGAATATGAGTTGTGGCCCGGACAAAATTCACCCGCTTGTGTTCAATTTGAGTTTGAAAAGTGGGGTTTTTCCTTCAATTTGGAAATCCAGTTTCATTAAACCAATTTTCAAGAGTGGACGGAGAACGGATATCGAAAATTACCGCGGTATTTCTATCTTATCGGCTATTCCTAAATTATTTGAATCGATGGCCAAGGACCGCGTCTTTTTCTTAATTAAAAATTCCATCTCAGTAAACCAGCATGGGTTTTACCCCGGACGGTCAACTGTGACAAATCTTGCTTTGTTTACAAATTTTTTGACGCTAGCATTAGAAGGTGGTGATGGTGTTGAGGTAGTGTTTACTGATTTTAGCAAAGCTTTTGATAAAATTGATCATGTTTTATTGGTAAAGAAACTGGGACAGCTCAACAAGTGTGATGCCCTTCCTTTAAAGTGGATTTTTTCATATTTGACGAACAGAACTCAAAAAGTTTTTTTAAATAATATTTTATCTAGAGACGTCAATGTTTTGTCTGGCGTCCCACAAGGTAGCCACATTGGACCTCTATTATTTATTGCATTCATAGATGATGTGAAGCGGTGCTTCAAACATTGTAAGTTTCTGATTTACGCTGATGATGTAAAAATCTTTTGTAAGATTAGAAATGATCGCGATCTGCTAAATCTACAACAGGAATTAAACGTTTTCTGCGACTGGTGTAGAGCTTGAATAAGCTTTGCCTGAACGTTTCGAAATGTAAAGTTATGAGCTTTTCTAGAAGACGTTTTGGACGTAATGGACATGATAATAGTTTATTCTTAAATGGCGTTATGATAGAGCGAGTTCATTCTTTTCTAGATTTAGGGGTTTTGTTTTCACGAGATTTATCGTTTAAGGACCATATTGACAGATGTATTAATAAGGCTAATTCAATGTTAGGGTTTAATCCGTTTCTCCAAAGACTTTCTAAAAGTCCTCTTTGCTTCATTTGTTCGATCGCACTTGGAGTATGCGTCAATTATCTGGAATCCGTACTATATCAATTCCTCTAACCGTATAGAATCAATCCAGAAGCGATTTATGCTGTTTGCCTTAAGGCGACTTCCTCGAGAGGTAAACGCTCCTAAGTATGTGCTTCCGCCGTATCTAGGCCGTTGTTTGATATTGAATATTGAACCATTGTTCGTTCGAAGACAAATTTCTTCGGCAATGTTTGTGCGCGACGTTATAATGGGCCGAATTGATTGTTCACAACTACTATCCTTGTTTTCAATACGTGCCCCAGTGAGATCACTCAGACACCGAGGCTTAGTGATTAATCTGCACTTCCATGGGTCTAATTTTGGTATGTCGGACCCGGTTTGTAATTCTAGCCGTGTATTTAATAATGTATCTACCGTGTTCGATTTTAATTTGTCCAGAGATGAATTTAAAAGAATTCTAAAAACTTTTTTTATTCAAATTTGATTTATATAAATAAACCTAATTTTAAAAATACCAGATGTAAATTAATACTGTTGGTAAAATAAATAAATAAATATAAAATTCTTTAATAGTTATTTAACTATATAACTGTATAGTTAGTATTTATTTTGAAATTAACGAATAACGTCCTAAACCTTGGATTCCAATCTTTTGACATTTCTGCTAGATGCAAGTAGAATTTTCTATTTATAATTTCGCACAATTATATCGTTCCATTGAATGAAATTTTTGCATTTTTCAGTTTGTGTTTCATTTTTATAAATTAAATTTAATGAATGAATTTAATTTATAATTTAATTCACATCGTTCGTATGAGCATATAGTGAGGAATTAATTTAAAAATAATCGCACAACTGTATTACGAAAAAAAATTACAAAGTTAAAAATAATTTTATTCATAAAATCATGTTTCATTGATTCAATTCTTTATTTTTACTTTAACTTGTTATTTTTGTGTTAGTGTTTATTTCTTTATATTTTCTTGACAGTTTGACATTTTCATTTTTATTTATTTTTTGTTCCTAATTGAACAAATTTAATTAAAACAAAAATTATGTTTGCAATGTATGAAGAAACATACAAATCATTTAAACGAAAACATTCACTTAAAATACAACAACACCAACAACAAAATTGAATTATTTGAATTACACATAAGTGCTTGGAAAATGTAATTTTCCCCGTCCCATTTCGCTCCTTACTTGCGCTCGGTTATTTATAGCAGAAAAATATTGCGAAAGAAATTAGTTTTCATAAATTTGATTCAATTGTTAAATTTAATGAAAATCTAAAGTACACACAGAATGGAAAATACCAAATTAAAACAACAACAACATGTATTTTCGTGAAAATTGTTGCCAAATTTTGTGTTTTTCCACAATAAAAAACGATATCATTAGCACAATAAATATTCAAGTTATACTCGTATTTAACGAGAACCTAAAAACAACAATAAAGCGAGCGCGGGAAAAATTTTCCGAATTATCCTGGATTTACTATATACAGACAGATTTAGTTTGTCTGTATGAGTGGGTATGAGAGAGATGGAAGCGTACCACACAAATACACAAAAAATTAATAAATTGATTTATTTTCATTTCCCATTTCCTAATGAAATCCGGAAATTTAGTGATGAAAATTTTATTTAAACTCTTTTTTGTGTTTTATCCGGAATTAGAAAAAGCATTAGATGGATTAAACAATTTAAATAAATTGATTTTCGAGATGATAAGATATTTTTTTAATGGTAAGATTTTAAATAATCCTCTGGGTATGGTTATGGAAACAATTGACTTCAATCTGATGTTTTCAATTCATACTAGTCAAGGATATCGTCGGCGATTTTAAAATATTGTAAATCCATACTCTTTAAGCGAATGATTCAGATCGACACAATTTTCTTACTAAACATACTCGATACAGTACACAATTACAGTAGTTTCAAGTCTGCTTGTAAACTGACACATTGAATCACAAATCGTAATCAAATGAGATAATTAGAATTTAGTTCTAAAAACTCTTGTCCAACTCCGACGTATTAATTTGCAATAAATTTCAACAACAGTCATGCATAATACCTTCAGTTGATTTTGTGCGGCCTTGAATGCTACTTTTTCCTCTCAATAATTACTTATTTTGTAGTAGACTATTTGCGACCATCTCATGACAACCACCTCCAGTTGGCCTATTAATTCAAAGTGGATGTTTGTGAAGTAGTTTAATAGGCAATGTGTAGCTTGCTGCCTCGGAACCCCTTCGGAATCTTTTGTTGAGTGCAGGTTATTTTGACTCTAGCTGGCTCTCATGGGTATTAGATCATTTAAATTTTTCTCGATTGGTAGTTTACACAATTTCACAATTGGCCACTTAATGGTATTGTTCTCGCATCTCACTGTTACTATCCGAACTAAGTCATCAGTTCCTGCTTGCATTTCAATAACTCTCCCTAGGTTCCACCGTGTGATTGTGTGTTGGTCGTCCTTTAATAATTCTGAGTCGTTAACCCTTATATGCGGAGGATCATTTTCTCTAAAAGTCCCGAATCATTTTCTTTTCAACGTGTTATGCTATTTTTAATGATATGTGTCTACATCTGCGACTGGCAATGCCTTGAGATAATCTCCTTTCAAAAGATACCCTGATGTTAATACTGACAAATCGATGGAATTACTGGTTAGCGGAGTTAGCGTTGCAATCAAAAGTGAGTGTTGCTTCCACTACGAATCATTTTAAATGTAATTTAATAGATTTAAGATATTTGCTCCAACGAATCATGTCCCATTGTTAGAGTAGATATCCGTGTATAAACCGATTCCGGTTTTAACGAACGGTCTTCCCTTGTTAAAATACAAACAGAAATTCATCTTAATCTATTATCAAATAGCTTTGGTCAAATCTTAAATGATTTCGGGCACTTAAATCCCCAATCACCAAATGGTATCAAAGTCATTGGAGTGGAAATTTTATTGGTAAAACGGGAACCTGGCCCCACCGAACAAACTATTAAATGAAAATTTTTAAAATTAGGACTCATTACAATTTATGCCTGGCACTAGAAAACCTCTTCAGCAATTTTCATCAATGTAGCTTTGACCGCCAACCCAAAAATAAAACTGTCGTGATATTATAAAAATGTGATGAAAGTCGGAATTTTATGTTCAGCCCAAAAATTAATTATTAAATTAATTGAAAACAAATTTACCAATGTGATGATTATATTCTCGATATTCAATTTTAGGAGAATTAAAAATCTGGAGAGTCTCACAACTATTTTCATAAATCTAACGCATTGAACTGAATTTGCTATTCGTTTCATTCATTAACATTAAGATACTTTATTATTAGAATGTGCTCAGAACAACCAATGCCAATATCCATTTTTTCTAAAGGGTTCTGGAGGGATCCCATTGTCAATATTTCAAAACGTGTCATTCAACAAAAATTTGTGTTATTTTAATTCCGTGTCGTAATTATTCGAATAGTACCGTTAACTTAGAGATGCTGTTTTATTAAAGAGTACTCTAGAGCATGCAAACCAATGCCATTTTTGGGGAACTGGAGTTCTGGAGAGTTCCCTTTGTCAATATTTCAATTTTTTTCCATTTTATTATATTTGCAATCTGTTCTGGAGGCTCTCCCAACTCTTTCGCGATTCTCTTTTTCCGTCCTTATTTTTACGCCGTTGCCAGCTAATTTTGACCATCTGCACATTATATAGCTCCATGCTAGGTTATAGTACAGGCAGGGACGATGGGCCCATGAGTTCCGCACTTCGACAGTTAGTATAATTATTCGAGTACGTAAACTTACATACTTATTTCTATTAGAGGGTGTTCAGAAGCATCCATGCCAATCAATATTTGTGGATAAATCGGGGTTTTAGAGGACTTTCGTTGACAATATTTAAATATGTACCGTTCAAAAGTACACGAACAATTTCAACAAGGAATTAAAATTAACGCAATGATACATATTTAAATATTGATAATAGGAACCCTCCAGAACTACGACTCTCCAAAAAATGGTTATTGGTTTAAAGACTCCTGTGTCCCTTCTAATAGAAAATCATCTCAAAGTTAAGGGCAGTTCTCGAATAATTTCGACACGAATGGTATATATTGAGATTTTGGCAACGGAAACCCTCCAGAATTCCGATTCCCCTAAAATTAGTTTGGCCCTAGCATGGTTGGTCCTAAACACCAACTAATGGAAAAGCATCTCTAAGTTACTGAGCGTACTCGAATAATTTTGAACCCAGAAGTTTGTAAAAAAATAATTTGTCTTTGTTTTAATTAGAAATTTCCGTTATTTTGTAAACGGCACTCCAATTTAAGTTTTAGGCGAAGATTTTTTTTATGAGAGAGGCTCTTATTTCATGATTATTATTTTGGCATTGCCAGCCTACAAAATCGTACTTTTAGGGATACAGTTTGGATCAACTTCACAAAGGTTCTTTAAATTTTTATCAAGGCATAGGGTAAGGTGTAAAATATAATAAGAAAGGAACTCGGGCTCTAACGAAGGACGGAAAATTCAACAAATTTTAACTAGAAAAAATTACCAGTGGCACTATTCTCGTCTCAGTTGTATTTTTCTGGCTCAATTGTATTTGATGTAAATGTTTTCAAACAAAGTTAAATTGGGAATTATTGCTCCCTATAACAATTTTACCAAACCAATCAGTACGCCAAAAAATAAAGGGTTTTCCAATAAGAGGTTTCATTTTGATATTTAAAAAAACGAGTATTTTACAAGAAAAATCAATGAATGTTTATTTCATTGTAAAGAGGAAGGTATGCCATTAATATGTGAAAACGATATTAGCCAAATGACCGCCACGGCTACGCTAGCAGCACCATATCCTTTTCATGGAATTTTTCATTACCAATTCGCATATTTGCGGCTGTATGTCCTCGATAACTTTACGAACTCCATCTTTAAGGTCTTGAATCGATTGTAGAGCATTGACCATTTGTCCTTATATTTCACGTGACCCCAAAGAAAAAAGGCTAAAGGTGTTAAATCATAAAATCTCGGTGGCCAATTGTGATCACCTCTTCGAGAAATAACACGGTCAGGAAACTTTTCTTGCAAAATTGCGATTGTTTCGTTGCTTGTGTGGCAACGTAGCGCCGTCTTGCTGAAAATAAACGTCGTCCACATCGTCCAGCCCAAAACCCGCACCAAACAGTGACACGTTGAGAATAAAGAGGCTTTTCAACAATCATTCTTGGATTTTCTGAGCCCCAAATGCGACAATTCTGCTTATTAACGTAGCCTCCGAGGTGAAAAGAGGCCTCATCACTGAAGATAATTTTTCGATAAAAATCCGGATCATTTTGATGCAATTGAAGGACCCAATCAGCGAACATACGACGTTTATGGTGATCGACCGGCTTGAGTTCTTGTGTTAACTGAACTTTAAAAGCCTTAAGACCTAAGTCTTTATGCAAAATACGGTGTAATGTCGTTTATGGAATGTTTAATTTGAAAAATCGATGAGGAATCGACATACCTGGGTTTTCGTTAATACCTCGGGCTACAGCAGCAATATTCTCAGTTATTCTTGAGCGATGCACACGGTGCAATTCGATTCTTCACCTCACTAACTTGTTACGACGACCTAAAAGTGCTTTAGTTTTGCGAACTGTGACTGCAAATTTTTACAGTGAATTTTAACAATTTCAATGCGTTGTTGAAGCGTGTGTCGTACCATTTTTAATAATGGCGTAGTTTTTACTTGTCAAATATCAAAAGATGACAGCTTCAAAATTGACAGCTGGCCAAATAGCAGGCTTTTCAAAGTTAAACCTCTCATTGAAAACCCTTTACAATGGAGAGAAAACCCAAATGAAAATATTCTTTTCATGTTCAAATTCCCAGGAAAGCCAGAATAGTGACAGAGAGGACCCAGCTAAAGCTATTATAACATCGTCAGAGTGTGAATATCCGAATGTAGGGCTTTGTTTTATGCAAGATGTTTTTCACACACAATTTTCAAAGATAAATTTCCTCTAAAGCCTGCACCATAAAGAATTTATTTTAAAACAAATTATAACTGTTGAAAAGATATCTAGTCTACTTTAAATCTTCGGTGTCTAATATGTAAGGTTTACAGTTACCTTCGGAGTGCTAGAATATGACGCACTTTACTGGAAAGTATTTCCGAGCCTTATCTAGAAAAATGAGCCTGGGTACTTGGCCACCTTTCAAAAATAACCTTTAGTCGCGGTATTTAGTAGGGGTACGGTTAAAGTGGGAGTGTGCTATACATTTGCCGATATAAGCCTGGGATGTAAATTTCCACAAAGAGCTCGAAATATTCCACCCAAGTAATGACCCCAAGTTAATTTGATAATCGCACCAGAGGAGCCGAGGTTATACGCAATGGTGTGTTAAGAGGGCACTTTTGGAAGGGCAATACATCCATTTCTCAACAGACTGACGCTCAATCCTGT
The DNA here is from genome assembly GCA_963691935.1 of Nephrotoma guestfalica. Taxonomy (NCBI): domain Eukaryota; kingdom Metazoa; phylum Arthropoda; class Insecta; order Diptera; family Tipulidae; genus Nephrotoma; species Nephrotoma guestfalica. The sequence goes on from OY829915.1 coordinate 62,334,697, forward strand.
TGAGAAAGAGTTAATTGGATTGAAACAAGAACATCTTTCCCATGAATATCTTTACTTCATCAATACACCGTTTTTTCAAGGAATTGGAATAATTAGTTCTCAGTTTCACTACTTCACAGGCGGCGTATCAGATTGTTGAAAATTACAAATAAAGTAAAGGTTGAATGATTTGCATGAATCGAAAAATATGGGGAATCAAACTGAAATTAATTAAATACCTTAAAACGCGCTGAAGGTATCTAAACGTACAGGTTTACACGCACTTCAAATGTAGTACATCGACATACGTAAAATTTTTTGAGGGCGTAATTATGAACATAGAATAAAATTTATTGCTAAATCATAAAACCGCACAACTATACACACTATTAGTCTGTACGTGCAACAAACAAGAAAATATTTTATCTAAAAGCGATTAGTTTAATGATCTAAAATCCATCGATTTTGTTTTATGCCTACCCAGATACAAAACCACATCTACGTGCCAACACTAATCGAGCAGGTGAGTTTATCTCTTTGTACATCATAGATAAAGAAATATTGTATATCGTAAATCGATATTCATTTTACAAGTTTTTATTATTGTACGCCATTATAACACGAGACCGACGATATACTAAAATAACTATTTGAGACGAGGAAAAATAAAAGAAATTTCAATTATTTCTTCAAATCACTCTCATCAAGATGACGATACAAAATCAATTAATAATCAATATTTGATCTTAACAAATTACTTTTGAGAGATGTGTGCTGTGCTTTGGCCGAATGTTTCTTTGTATGTAACTTGTATGGATACGATGTGTATTAAGATAAAGTGAAATTCTTCTTCTTCGATATAATTGAAAATTAATAAATTTTATTTGATTTTTAATTTCGTTTTTATATCTTTTCGTGAAAATCGTTTCGTTTATTTGTTTATTAACCCATAAGCTTAGTAAAGCTCGCTGACCGTATACAGGATTTGCTAATATGGACTTCGCGTTAAACCGTACATGGGTTTCTGTAGGGTTAATTCATTATAAATTTGAGGAAAAGTTGTGTCTGTTTGTTTTACTTTTATTGGACGATAGACGATGATGTTGATGAGTATCATGAGCGATGAAGACAAATGATTCCATCGACTTGTGTGTAAATATCTATATGAAATGTCTGCATTATATACACAGACTGGAATCGTTTTAACATTTTTGTTGGTTTTGTTGTAATAGTTTGATTGACGTTCTTGTTGAAAATGTAATTTATACACAATAAAAAAACGATATATAATAATTAGTTTAGACTAGCAGTTAATTAGAATATACAGAAACGTGCACTCTCTCTCTCTCTCTCTCTCTCTGTCTATTCGATCGTTGCCAATAGTTTTTTTTAATGTACATAATACTCCAACATCCATATAATTACTGTACATAAAGCATCGGCACTAAAAACAATAAAAATACATAAATTTAATTTAAAATCATAAATAATTTTTATCCATAGTGCATAACTATGTTGTGGAATATAATTTCAAATTTATGAAGCATATAACAACATTAAAACATAAAAATAATGTTGGAACCAATTCAATAACTATAAATATAATTCTTCGGGTAATAATTTTTTTGTTCAACTTGGGAACTACAATAAACAAAATGAATTATTTACAACGCGAATGAATCAGTGCCATTTTTGGTTTAACAAATTCGCTTCATGTAACTAGCTGCTGCTCGGGTTTTACCATAGATCCAAAGGTGAGTTGCGGCAGTACATAATCTATATAGCCCAAAGGTTAAGCAGTTTATACCACTTATGAAATGATACTCTACAAGAATTGATGCACCAACTAACCATTCCGATTGAAAATTTCGAATACACAATTCAGGCTATAGGATAATCCCATCGCAACAAATTTTATTTATTTTATTTATTTTTCTCAACCAAAAATCATACATCAACAGTTAACAATAAAAATGTAACAAAACAGACAGGCTAAGAAATTAGGTTAATCTATGTCAAAGACAGTAACGATTAACCTATTACAGTCATCAAAAACAAATTAATTGTAATGTGGGGATATAAAATAATTCAATCATATCATTATAACTATTAAGTAAAAAATTAACAAAAATTAAAAAAGTACAAATTTAATTTAATATAAAAGCATTAATTGAAAACATTCATATGCAATAAAAACTTATCTAGCAAACATAAATTCAACATCTCTATTATTCAGCAACCAAACCTTCACATGACTATTAAACTTATTGGTAGATATCATCAATCGTAAGTACAACGGCAAACGATTAAAAAATGTAGGCGCAGATACTAGATAAAACTTACGAAATAATTCTGTAGCAAATCTAGGGATTATAAATAAGCTTCGGTAGTTGCTGCGCACATTATAACAAGCTATTAATCTCAACAACCGTTGTCCACTTCTTGAATAAAATAATTTTAAAACTCTAAAAATGTAAAGGTGTTTAACTGGTAATATCTTGCATTCCAAAAAAATAGGCCAAGTATGATCTCGTCGACTCTTAAAAAACATGACACGTAAAATATACTTTTGTAAAATGAAAAGAGGTCCCAAGGTATTCATATAACTCCCTCCCCAACATGGTAAACCATAGCTCAAGCGGGATTCAACGCAGGCATAATAAAAAATTTTCAATATTTGAGATGAACAAAATTTGCGTAATAAATAAATAGCTCTCAGAGCACAATTAAGTTGTTCCTTAATCTTCTGACAATGAATTTTCCAATTTAAATTAGTGTCAAGATTTAATCCTAAGTATTTATATGAATTCACTGTTTAAATTTTATTGCACGTGACACCACAATTACTTAAATCACAATTATCTATATGATAGAAAATCAATGGAATATAACTCCGATATGGATCACCAAGCAATTTAAAAAACATAACCTTACTTTTTTCACTTAGTAGCATGGAGTGGGCATCAAACCACAAACGTAAGACTTTCATGTCAGAATTAATCTTGCTTGTAACTGCATCTGAACTCAAATCACTATAACTTAGAGCTACATCATCAGCAAATACAGTTATTTTACCATTTAAGTTTAACAAGAACAGGGAATTAATATAAATTAAAAATAACAGAGGTCCCAAAATAGAGCCCTGGGGTACTCCATATTCAATACTGTGAGGAACACTGTAACAGTTACCCACTTTAACCATAAAGTTCCTGTTGCTTAAGTAAGAGCTGAACCATCTCAGCGAAACACCTCGAACACCAATCGACTGAAGTTTAAGCAATAGAAGTTTATGATCAACCATATAAAAAGCTCTTTTAATATCAATAAATACTGCAGCCACATATTTCTTATTATTTAGATTAATGTGAATGTCACTTAAAAAATGTGTTAACAATGATTCAGTGTTTTTCCCAGCTGTAAACCCGTGTTGATTATCATTTAATACTTTATGTTTTTTTAAAAATGACTCCACTCGGGATTTCATTGCTTTCTCCATAATTTTTAAAATTGTAGGCTGAAGAGCAATTGGACGGTAGTTATCCATGATGTCTTTTTTCCTTTCTTAAATACTGGAACAACAATTGCTGTTTTTAAAGAATCAGGAATAACACCAAAACTAAAACATTGATTAATAAAATTCACTAAAATGGGGGTAACGCAGTTAGCAGTAAGTTTAATCATATTAGAATTGAACCCTAAAACATCATAACTACTACTACATTTTAAATTATTAATAATTGAAACAACTTCAAAATCCACCACAGGATGAATAAAAAAACTTTCCTTGACATAATCAAAAACACAAAAGTTAAAAGAAGAAGATGACTTAAGAGATGCTCTTAAATTATGAATAATGCGTGAGAAATATTTACCAAACCCATCAGCAATAGTTTTCGAGCCAGACAGAATTACCGAATCAATAGATATTACTTCAACAATCCTGTGACAAGATCTATTCCCTAAAATGTCATTAACCAGAGACCAAGTCCTTTTACTATCACCATTACAGCTATTAAATTTAAAGCTATAGTAACTGTGCTTATTAGAAACAACATTGTCATTAACTTTTCTGCAAAGTTTAACATAATATTTACGGAGTTTAACGTTTTCTGGATGTTTCTTACATTTTCTTTCAATTTTTTTCTTTTTACTCATTAAACATAATAAATTATCAGAAATCCATGGCTTAAGCTTAACCTTAGAACTGTGTTTAGTAACATTAATACAACAGGATTCAGCTGTACGACTAAAAATTTAACTAAAATTAGTTAGAATTAATTCAGGATCGTTAATGAAAAGCCACGGTGAAAAGTCATATTCAGAGATATTAGCTATAAACTTTATTTTATCAAATTAAAGATTTATTTGAATGCAATTTAGAACAAAGAGCAATGTCAATTTTAAGTAAATGGTGATCCGAAATATGAAAGTTATGCAGAGAAGCATTGCAATTGGTTAAGTTACTAACTCGAGCAAAACAGTGATCAATACAAGTTGCAGTGCTACTAGTAATTCTAGTAGGTGAATTAATTAATGATTGAAATCCAAATGAAGACAGCATAAATAAATATTCATCACTCTGTGGAGGTAAATCCAAAATACCAATATTCATATCACCCACAATAATAATATTTTGATTATTAAACCTAGATAAAAATTCCGTAAAATCAGAAACGAAATTTGTAACTGAAATGAATTGCAACCTATAAACACAAACAAAAATATATGTCATGTTATTTAATGTCACCGATAATTTAATTATATCAGCCGAATTCGAAATCGATCTAGAACAATTCCTATATATGGTAGGTCTTTTGTGAGCCACTTTGCTACATTTATAAGAAAACTAGCTGGCAAGGCAAACGTTGTTCTGAAACATAAATATTTTCTAGTGAATATTTTGGTTGTAAATAAAAAATAACACATGTATTGTAAGTGTGTGGGGATGGTATCTATGACAGAAAGACGAATGGAGCGCTGTAGACGATGACCGCCGATAAAAACAAAAAACACCAACCATTCATTTTCTCAATTCAATGTATTTCATTAACGTAACGGACATAATACTGTGGGAAAAAAAGACTTTGTTCATAATTTTAAAATCCTTTATTTATTTCTCCAAATATATTTCGTCGCCCTCAAAATAATCCCCCCCAGCCTCAATACACTTGTGCCAACGTTTTTTCCAATCCTCGAAACAGTAATACGCGTAGCGATTCACGTTTAATGTCTTCAGTTGACTCAAAACGGTTTCTCCGGAGTTGAGTTTGCTGAACAGCCAGAAGTCACACGGAGCTAAAACAGGCGAATACGGTGGTTGTGGAACGATATGGGTGGATTTTTTGGTGCAAAAATCACGTAAATCCAATGCAGTATGAGAAGGTGCATTATCGTGGTGCAAAAACCAAGAGTTGACGACCCATAATTCCGGCCTCTCAAATATAGTATTCCTTGTTGACAGTTTGACCGGTCGGAAGGAATTCGGAGTGCACCACACTTCGATAATCGAAGAAAACTGTCAACATCACCTTGATTTTTGACTTGCGTTGACGTGGTTTTTTGGGCTTCGGCTCACCTTTGGCACAATATTCGGCCGATTGATCGTCTGTTTCCGGGTCATAAGCATAGATCCAAGACTCATCGCCAGTTAAAATATGTTTCATGACATCCTGGTAGTCGAAGAGTATTCTTTCACAGACGTCAACGCGACGCTGTTTTTCCAAAAAATTGAGTGATTTTGGAACCAATCGTGCTTTCACTTTTCTTAGGCCCAAATGATCTTTCAAAATGGTTTTCACTGATCCTTCCGATATTTCAACGATGCCAGTAAGGTCTCCGGCTGTTAATCGTCGATTCTCGAGCACCAATTCCTTGATTTTATTAACGTGATGATCATCAGTTGATGTTGATGGCCTTCCTAGACGTGGTTCGTTGTCAACACGTTCTCGACCCTCTTTGAACAATTTGTACCAATCAAAAACACTTGCTCGCGACAAACAATTATCACTGAAGGCCTTTTGCAACATTCTGAACGTTTCGGCACCACAAAATTGATTCTGTACACAAAATTTAATGGAACTTCTTTGTTGAATAATTTCATTCATTGTAAAAATCGCCGAATGCACTTGTCGTACTTCAGAAAGACAAGCGTATACTAAACACTAATGATTATTTTGATGTGACATTTGGCACAGATGTCACTAACAGTCATACCAACATAGAAAAAAAAATATTTCGACTAATGGTTTTCCGCGCGAAATTAAAATTAAAAAGTCTTACTACTTCTTGCCCACTATTCATTGTTTGATCTCTTGAAAGTTAGGTGTAAAGTGAAAAAAGTAATATATTTTTGATCCTAAAGTAGGAAAAAGAAATAAAGAAAATCAATATTAATTTCGAAGATCAATTGAGTGAACGATATTTTTGTCAGGCCGTGTTTAGCCAACAAAAATAAGCTCGATGGTTTGCCCACTCGAGAATATGCCACGTATAGTTGACCGTGTGAAAAACGAGGTGTGCCTAAATCTAAACCGCAAACAAACATCGTCTGGCCTTACGACTTATTGATTGCCATTTCGAACGCCAATCTAATAGGAAATTGAACGCGTTTGAGTCTGTGGAAATCATTGAAATTCGTGGCAACAAAACATTTTCGCCTCGGAATTTGCCATTCAAAATGGTGGTTTCGATAATGTTTTTCATCAATTTTTTTAATGATCAACCGCGTGCCATTGCTCAGCCATGCATGGTGGGTCCAAATTCCGAAGTGAAATAACCGGAGATCCAAGTTTCAGTCGTAGAAGATGTAGTGGCTTGCCTGGCAAATCCAGTGAGTTCAAAAAGTCTGTTGGATAATTTACAGCTTCCTTGGCATCGCAAACTCTATCGATGGATTTGTATGATAGCAAGTTGCCTGGTAACGAATCTTGAAGTTTAAATCGTCGACGTCCACATTTTTTGCTGCTAAAATGACTTTGTCTGCCAGCCACGCATGCTTTATGTATGGTGCCACATCGGAAAATATGCGGTCAATGAGAGCATTTGCCACTCAACGATTATGCAGAAATTAGTTAGCAATTTTATCATCCAGTATTTTCATAGTCAGTAGGTCGTCATTTGGACGCGCATGTTTATTTTTAGCTGGACATTTTCAACATTACGCCACCACAGTGGCGATGATTTCAAGGAAGCGTCGATCTCATCAGCGTACGTTGAACGTGGAACGACGGGAAGTGTTTGTGAAATCACCTGAAAGGAGTAACAGAATTTCGCCGAATAGTTTTTCGTTGTTTTTATATCTTTGAGTGTTCTGTTCAACGCCTCAAGAGAATGTTTGTGTTCCATAGTGCATTCATCCCGGATGATAGTTTTGCATTGTTTCAGCACTGTGGCCGGGTTATTTTGAATATTCAGTAGCAGTCTTAATCCTGAATGAGCTCTGCTACCTCCTACCAATAAAGTTGCTGCAATACCTGCAATTGATCGTATTTCGGCGAGAATTAGCGAAATGAGAAATGTTTTACCAGTTCCACCTGGTGCATCCAAAAAAAAGAATCCGAAACTGCCAGCATAATGCGGTCGTAAATGATTTTTTCTTCATGAGTCAGTAGTGGGACATTGCTTTTTTGATTACAAAGGATGCTTAAGATAAGTGTTATTTTTATTACTTTATTTTACATTATACATTATATTTTATTACATAATAATCAATGAATCGTATGGATGAGTTATTTGTGTTGTTGTGGTATGAAACAGTTTGTGACGATAGTTGCTAGCATTCATTCTATGTAATCTGTTTCTATGAAAAATACTGTCGTGGTCTCTAATTTTTATAATTTTGTTTTTTCTCTCGCATACGTATTGTTTATAGTTTTTTATGTACACAGTGATTTTGTTGAATTTCGTTATATGAGTAGATGGCATTTTCTTGGAAAAGTTGAACAAATCACGACCAAAAAGCTAATTTAAAATTTGGATATCAAGTCTTTATTGCATGTTGTACTGAAATCCTTATTTCTTTTAATTTTTTTATTTAAGGTTATACATATAAGTGAAAATATGGTATATGGGATGCGCAAAATATAAACAAAATGATCGTATAATATTCTCTGCTCTCTCACGGTTGTATTTATATTTTTGTAGTGGATTACACTAAGACTTCGTATTACGTTGTCTAAATGGGCGAATTTCTTTGGGTTTGCACTAAATGTTCTTGAATGTGGATGATTCAATTTGTGAATTGGGAAAGTCGATTAGACTTTAATTGTTCATAATTTGTTGATTTGTTATATGTATAATAATTTAGACTTTTGTTAACTTTGTGAGATTTTTTGCCGTCGTTGTGGAGAGGCGGCTGACGTTGACCTCTCCTTGTCGACCTGGGTTGGCGTCATCGGCAAGGGGTGGATGTTGTCGCAGGTCGAGATCGCGCAAAATGAATATTGTACATATAAAGGAATGTATATTTTTGGCGATTGGGAGGGGGTTATACTTTTTCTCTGTGGTGCGAAAACTGGATTAGATTTTGACGAGTGGTGTATGTGTGTGATTGGTTTACACAGGATGTGCGGCGAGGATGTGCTGCAGCTGTATTGCAGTGAATCTTTTTTGATATTTGGAGTGATTTGAATGGGTTTCGTTCATGGTGAGTAATGGCTCGGTGTCTGCGGTTTGTGGTGGTTTTTCGTTGTGTTTCTCAACTTGCGGAGAGTTGTGTTCATGTGTGTTCTGTCGTTACCTGTATTTATAAGGTATTTTTGACTGTTTTGAGTTGTTTTGTTTAGGACTTGAGGTAGTTCTCATTTGTTAGTGTATGAGGGCGGATTTGCAGTTTTGTGTTGAATTATTGCCTGAATGTTGGATTTGTATGTCCAAATTGGTTTCTTTGCTGAATGCTTCGGGTGTTTTTGTTGGAGTTTGCCGTCGATTTGGCGGGGGCTGAATCATTTTGGGAGTTTTGGTATGATCGGTCGTACGCTGAAGTTTTTGGGCTGTAGGGTTGCCATGGTTCGTTTGTGATCTGTCATGGATTCGTCACGGCTTTGTGAAGCGTGGTTTTTGTTGAATGGTGGTGTTGGCAGGAGGTCGCTTGGTTGATGGTAGTGGTTTCATGGTGGGAAGATTCATGCCGTCTGTTGGGATCGTTTCGAGGTAATTTTAGCTCCTGGATGGACATTGCATAATTCTCTTGGTACATTTTACTACGATTGTTTGTAGAGGTGGTTTCTTCCACGCTTTGATTTCGGAGATTTTCGGAGAGAGCTATTTTGGTGATGTTCCTTCATCCTATTATTCAGCGTTTGTGTAATAAATTGTTATATTTTTATTTTGGTTTGATTAGCGATAGAATTTTCCGTTTCCGTATTTCTTCTGTGCATTGAGAATATAGTGTAGGTAATTTATGATTAGCTGTTTTCTATATAGTATTTCCTTCATAATCCATCATTTTTGCAAGATTAATTGCAACTATGTTGGAGTTGGTAACGAGTCATTATTTACCGCAAAATTGCCTTTTTGTGACACTCAATGGGTTACTAGTATTTTCTCACAGCTTATTAGCGATATTTTTGCTTTATAAAAGAAATATTATTTGCATTGGATTTGGAATTTTAACAATCTTAACATAAAGAATTGTTTATCGGCAACTTCGTTATATCTATGTAACTGAAAAGCTAGAAATATTTGATATAATTAATATAATTATTCAAAAGAAAGAGAAGGTTTGTATACTTCAATACACCAACGACTGGATGTTTGTCATAAAATACAGCGTTGCCAATCTTGACTGTTTTAGTACAAGAATTATAATTATTAATTCCCAATTTCAAATCAACCCTAAATATTAATCTACATGTACAGTGCCGAGCTATTATATTAAAATTATTCGGTTCTCAGGAAATCTCATTCAAATATATTTAATATACGAGTACATATTATCCCTCTTTTAAGATACTGGTACAATTTATATTTAATTATAAAAATTATAAAATAAACTTATTTATCATTCATTTTAGAATAATTTTTTCAAATTTTATCTAGTTGCCTTTACTTAAATATTACCTTCCAGCATGAAAGCCATTGACGACACACTAATTACTAATTTACGTTTGTTACCAGTCTGAGATGAATCGTTTATGACAAGTCTAATACGAGGTGACAAGTCATAGACGAGTCGCATGTGTCATGTCTGAGATTAATTGTATGTGATCGTGTTCGCCCAATTCAACGGTTAAAGACTAATGAATTTTAGAGTTATTTTGAATATAGTTCAAATAACTCTGGTTTCAGGAATTTCTACTGTAAGTTGCGGAGTTGCAGAATGATTAAATTAATAAATGTTTCAATTATTTAGGAAGCCGGAAAATATGAATTTAGAATTAAATTTCAGGAAAATTCCAGATGCATGTGAAATAATAATATTTTTTCTTAGGTTGCCGTTTTAAAGAAGCAATTGTTGAAGACCAATACCATCGTTATCCATTAACCTATTAAGCCTTTATCCTTCATCTAGTAGATTAGAATTGTGTTGTCTTTGTGTTACTAACTATCGGCTATACCTAGGTGTCTGTAACCGGGCCGATTCTGTCCCACTTAACTAACCTATCCAATCCTTCGGTTTTGTTATGTGTAAAAAAGGGTGTACGGTGGACCCGGGAACTCAAGCCTAAGAACTTGGTCGTACATTCAAAATCAATCAATCAATCAATCAATGAGTCAGTAGTGGGACATTGCGAGTAACAATCGCTGCCATTTCTGCAGTATCGTTCACGACAGTTCACGATTCATTTCGGTGTCCATTTAATCAGATGCACTTCTATTTGGCGAACTCATACCGAAATGACGAGTGGTAAATTGGCAATGAAAATGCAAAAGTCCTCGATAGCAATCAATGCTTCATTGAATACATAGCGTCGCTGAATGCAATCGTTAAATCGTTAGGCCGTGTACTGCTTGTCCCGGGAAATATGTAGTCAACACTATTGCGTATAGTAGACGAATTTGTGTTGCTGTACAGCCCAATGCTGCTTCAGCAAGCATATCGTCCCAGTGATTGTCGTCTTCGAGCAAGCCGAGTGCAAGGCATGCATCTTTATATGTTGGATACTGTTGTCCATTCACTTTGCGTATATCTTGAAATGACAATGGGCCGGTGACATGCACCAACAACAGTCGCAGATGCAAGCCCTCACTCGGCTCAAGGTGTTTGATTTGAATAGGCCGGTGTGCCTTTCTTGAAGGGCGTCCATTTTTTTGTTTGATTCCATATGAAATAGCGTGGTACTTCGGAATAGGATAGTGTTCATGCAAAGGCACGGAAAGTGTTCGCACGATTACACAATTCGAAAAATTTCGTGAGTATAGTTTTTGGTGCATTTATGGCACGATTAATTGCTGTGTCGTTGGTGAAATATTTAGGAAAATGCTTTGTACATTTTCCATCTACCATGCAGGGCGATATACGATTCAGATCACCGCATGGGCCGTGAATCATGTTTCTGGTAACAATATCGAACAGTAGTTGATCAGTAAAGATCGATTTTCTCAGGGCGTATTTTGTCGACTAACCAAATCAAAATGTGTGCATGTGGTAATCCTCGCTTTTGCCATTCAACCGAATACATATACACGTGCTGTAATGTCATGACGATGTATTACATTTTGGCCTGCATATAGAAAAGAGGTAATTTTATGACACTTTGGATTACATGTAAATGTGATAAATAAACACGGTCGTCCATACTCGCACACGAAAGTCATAGCACCTTATACGTATTCTTGCATATGACGTGGACTGCCTACGTACGATAATGGTAGAATGACAAAATGTATTCTTCCGCACGTAGCTTCTGTTGATTGTGTCGTAGAAATCGCAGTCGTTCGCTCTCTACGTTCGCGTACATGTCGACCATGAATTGTAGGCACAGCTCATGACATCGCAGAATCACGTTGTCCTGACCGCATCGAATCATCATACGATACGCATAAAACTCCATCGAGCTCACTTTCTTGTTTGATTCGGCTCCTGTAACAACAAATTCATAAATATTAATTCAAAATGAGTAATGATGTTCATAATGAATGAATGACCTATGACGGGATCTCGTTGTTTAATGTTTATGCAATATCCGTCCTGTCCCTTCCAGAAAATTAGCGGATATTGGAGAGCATCGTATGAACGGTGTGTGTGGGCGATGATCTCCAGACTATTGTTTCTTCTTCGAATCACGATTTCTCGCGTTGATGTGCAGTTGCCAACCATGATTCCAGCAACGTCGTCAACAACAGGCGCATTGGATCTACGCACGTGCTGTCCAGCTGATGTTTTATCCCGATTGATGACAATAGCGTGATAATAATTATTAACAAAAACAGGCAAAGACCTATAAAAGAAATGAAAAAATTATTATTGATTTGGATGGAAGATTTGATCAAAAACAAATTCTATGAGCCTTGCAATCATCCAAACAAACATATGCAGACTTTTCGAAATGTTAAAATTAAGGAAAGGCGACGACTATGATCAGACTTTTACTGCAAGCCACGGATGATTTCAAAGTTTTAAGAAACCATCGAATTTTCAAAATGTGAGAGAATAAGTGGAGAAGCAGCCAGTGCTGCGGAACATTTTGTTGTGAAATTCGACTACGGTGAAAAAAGCTGCGGAACAGGGTTTAAGGCATTTAAGGATAGAATACACATTTTATAAGGTGAAAATATTGCCGGTTATAAGTTGAAACCGTTTGTCGTTCATCGATCGAAAAATCGGAAAAAGGGGGTAAATATCAATACGTTGCCGTCATTATTGCCCAAACAAAAAGGCTCGGATGACACAATTACTTTTTGAAGATTGGTTTATGAAAGTATTTGCCCCTGAAGTGAAAGCATATTGCAATCGACAGGATATTTCATTTAAAATTGAGGCTGTTGAAAATTCGACAACATTAAAAGAGTTTTGGTCGTGTTACAATAGTTTGCAAGGAAACAAAAATATAGTAAATGGATGGTAAGAAGTCACGCTTTCTTGTATGAATATGGAAATATGGAAATAAACTACAAACCGATTTGAATAAAATACAAGTTCCCAAATTGATCAAATTACAGATCAGATCGTAGAGCTTGGCCAGCAGCTTAATCTCGATGTTGACGGAGATCATATTAACCAACGCAAAGTATTCAAAGCGGGATAATATTACGAATAAAGACGAGAAAATTGAAGCAGATACTATTACAGTGGACACAGGTGAAAGTAATCAACATCATGAAGATAATACCAACCTTCGATGCTCGATTTCAAAGAAGCTGAGTCCCTATAACACGTATCAAGCCATTGCTACTTAATAACTTCATTTTTTTCCGTCATGGTATACAGATGCTTGTACATTTTTTCCAAGCATTTATATATTTTGGGTCAATTGCAATACTATTACAGGAAAAAAATAAGTTATTCAGTGTATCCATAAAATTACCGCATTTTGGAAAAACCAGGTCGAAATATGGTTTCAACAGCTGAAAGCTCAATTTGTACTGAACTAAAATTGAATTGCATTATGCAACCGGGTAGGGCATGCGGGGATAGGTTAACAATAAAAACCATGAGAACGGTACGCCTCCAAGCGCACGGAGTAACTTGCACTTACATACATAAAAGTATAATCACAATGCCTTAGCGAATTATTATGTTTCTCTACGCAATTGCCATACATAAGATTTCTATATGTTAATTCGCTAAGGCATTGTGGTTATGCTTTGTATGTAAGTTCGCAAGATTATTCTGATGTAATTAGGCCACCGAATGCAGAAAACTACAATAATTTACAATGAGCTTTGGTCGATCAATACACAGTTCCTGAGCTTTCAAAATTCAAAACTTTGCTCGAGGATTGCTCAGATTGGTGATGGAAAACCTACATCACTTTTCAATGAGATGTGAGCATTGAGCAGAAACAAACTCACATGATAATAATGATTTATTAAAACAAATGTGCGATTGTAACGGTTACGATCGCAGATGCGGATTGTGTCAACAAACAACAATCCTCGGCGCATCGCATCAATATAATCAAATGTCAAGCTCATCAAAGTGGCAACAAATTGTAACAGATCATCATCGACTGGTAATTTAAAATTTAAACAGTGTTGGAGGCACCATAGATAGTGAGCACTAGCTGGAAAATGTTGTCCGTATTGCAATTTTAAAGAAACAAAAAATTTGATGACCATTCATTTGGGAGGCACAAATAGTTAAACAAACGGACCCCGCGTAGTTACATATGGATGCTAACTGCAAAGAAAAGCTGCATCGAACTTCCTCAAAATTGTTGTATGCAGCAAACGAGCTCCAAATTAAAACTGTCGATAGTAGTCGATGCATCAGATATCGAGCCATAGGAACTGTAATACTTCAAATACCTGAATATGACAAGCCACGGCCGCTTGGATTTTTTTCTGACGAGCTCTCACCAACAAATTAACGTTACAGGTCATATATGAAAATATAGAGCTGGAATCTATATGTATCGAGCAGTATTACATTTCCGCCATATGCTGGAAGGTCGACATTTTGGGTCTATTTGTTATTTAACCCGAGCGAGCAGGCTTGTCCTTGGTATTGTACACTGAGCACAGGTTGTGCAGTGCCAAATGATCCAGTGTGCATAGAGTAATAATTTGTTTTTACTTTGCATACTCTTCGTACACTGAGTATTTTTTGACAGCGAACTGCGTACTCAGGTTGAATTAAAAAATAGGCCCTTTGTATTTATGCCGATCACATTCCGCTAATTTTTGCATTTAAAAAAAACAACAAATCACCACCACGTCAAGTCCGATATTTAGATTAGATCACTCAATTCATTATGAACATATGTTATATTGTTGGGTTAAAGAACCGGGTTGCAGGTTTTTATCCGAAATCAATGTGTTTGATGAAATTGACACGATTTTGAATGTATTGCAGATAGTATAGCAACGAAAATCATCCTCTCACCAAAATCTACTGTGAAACTTCTAATAATCGCACCTGACCAATCATCACTATACCGAGCATGTACGTCAAATTATTAACAAATTATATATTTTAACAAATCCTGGAATTCGTGGAACCATCAAAGTTGGTTACTGAACGATTCATTTGGCCAACTTTGAGTCGTGGTAGAAAAAATCTCATTCGGCTATGCCTGCATGTTAACGAAGAAAAATTCACCGTCACAATAAAACGTAAATGTTTTCATACGGCATGCCAAACGTTTTAGACATATACATCTTGATCTAGTTGGAGCGGGCTATTACGAGCTGAATGGGAAATTATCTATTCAATCACTATCTATTACCCGTATTGTCGCGTTACAATCGAATTTGTAAGCAACTGCAACCAAATTCACTTGACTATAGGTGACGTTTCGAATTCTCAACCTGAGAACTTTTTGTGACGAAAGAATTGTGATGTGATCCACACATTTTCTCTAGATAGGAAAACGTCTCAAAAATTTCCAATATAATTCCAATTAACGGGCTACATAAGGATTTGAAATTTGTCAATTGACATTTAATTTGACATGACGTTATAAACAACAATTCAAGTTTTCAACTTTTAAAATAAGAAAAACTTCCATTTTTCCCAGCAAATAGATACGAGCTTCCGATAGCCTCTCGGTTAGTAGTCTTAAAAACACTGATCGCACCAGTAGCTACTGAATTGCATTCCAGTTTGTTAAAGAAAAATTACTACTCCGGATAGATTTATCGGGCGCTAATAAAAAAATACGGCAACAGATTCACTAGATGGCCTACTGTGATGTGGGTAACTGTTGTGTGTAACAATTTGTGCTGATTAGTGCTCACGGGAAAAAATTAGTGCTAATCCAGGAGCCGAAGAAACGGGAAAAATAATTCAAATTTCGCCTGAAAGACGAAACAAATAAAACCCGATTTCTAGAAAAAACCAGAAATAATTTAAGCCTACTTTTAAAACTTTCCAAAGGCGTCTCAACTTCCGAAATTTGTGCTAATCAAAGAAATATAATTTTCATAAACTTTCATTCATAAATTGAGGAAAATATACTAGCCTATAAAAGATACTGTATATTGAACAAACCAAATGCAGAGGTATATCGTTCAATAAAATTTGTGTTGAACAACAAATTAAACAATAGAAATGAATGTTCTACAAACCAATGAAGTTGGCACTTCTGATTGCATATTCCTAACAGATATATTCATTGCCTTCCGAAAAACGTAGTGGCTGAATTTGTGCTAATCCAGAATTTATCCAATTCCATTGAATAACAATAAAGTGTTCTAGGAACCAATGAAGTTGGCACTTCTTTTATTTATTTATTTAAAGAAATCTATTCTGTGTTTTACATGTATGATTTCAGAATTTAATTTAAAACAAAAATGTTAAAAATTCAATCGATTGATGATTAACCACAATAACGTATTTACTCCCAATGTTATAAGCTTTTGTAATTGCATTGACGGATTTAATGTGGAAGTTTTGTAGTTTAAGTCCGTTCCGCGACAAGTGTTTCTTAAGATTACAATTTTCCAATTTCTCATCTAAGGCAACACAAATTAAAATAAATGAAATTGAAAATGAAATCTGAGATTCAGCAAGCAAAAATTTTATAGAATGAATATTTTTAACAAACTCATATCCGATAATATAATCTTCATGGTGGTTGTTGTTTACGCCTCTTGTTAACATAAGTTTAGATTTAAATGATGAGATGATCGGTTTGTTTTGTGCTGGTTTAATGTCAGTTTGAGTTTCGCAATGTTTAGACGCGTAGATGTTAGTCAGCCTTGGAGTCTTGGAGTAGTTTTCGGAAGATGAAAAATACAATAAGCCACTGTTTGAATCGCACATTGCATCTCTGATTTTAATGGTTTTTACACTCGCTGATTTGATGATGTTTTCGGAACGCGAGATGAAGCGAGCATTGACATCATCAACCTCACCCGTAATACGTATTTTGAGACCATCATTGAGGTTATATGTTTAGTCGCTCGGTTTACAAGTTTTTAAGTTATTTGGATGTTGTTTCTTGTATTCCGAAAAGACGGTTGCTTTGTTTGGAAAATCAAATTCCTTTATGAAAAGGTCTTTTGAAATCAAATTGTACATCAAATTGTAAATCATTGACGCTGATCCGGTAAGAGACGTAGTCATTTATTTTCGGAATGATTCGAACCGCGTTTAAATTTACGATTTAAAATTTATTTTCCACAAATCTCTTAAATTGTTCGTCAGTTACAGACGTATGAATTCTGCTGATAAAAATCCATCTTCGAGGTTTCATCACTCTAATTGTTTCAAGTCATTTGTCGAAACAGTGGGAGATGTTTGGATACAGTTTTCTAATTGATACAGAGGTATCGTGGTTTCTACATTAGTTTCGGTTCGTCTTGATTATGTTTCAGAAGTCGTGCTCGAAATTGGCACTGGTACTGGTACTGGTGAACTAGCTACAGACATTCCTGATTCAGTTGGCGATAGATTTCTCATACTAGATGTTTTGTCATCTATAATATTCATTTGTTTGTTATTCTGTGCAAAAACTTCATTTTCATGTTTGATGTAACTTGTGCAGGGGATTTGCTTTGTGAGCGAGTGACAGGTCGGGTAATAATGGACGGCACGGATAATTCGTTTGGTATATTAACCGGAGCCTCTTCTGCTGTTATTTGTTTTATTGTTGAGTTAAATAATTGTTGCATGCTGTACATGCATGCATCACAGAACCAACTAAGTCCTAGTACGCTATCAACCAAATTTTTCATACATTTGTTGATGTCCGAGGAAAATTGTTTGGATTGTTTTTCCGATTTTCCCGCTTCACAGTTATATCAGAGCACTTTGCCACACATGAAGCCTTTACATGAGAAGAACCACTCGTCCACAATTTTTATGGAACAAACCACACATTTTTTTCAATTGACACTTAGGCTGTGTGCCAAACTTAAGGTAAAAGTCAATTTTAAGTAAATTTTTCGGTAAATTCAATTATTTTTCAAAAATTCTATGGCAAACTGATCGAAAAATTTGTCCTTTGACATTCATCCAAATTTGACTCGACTTCTGATAGCATATACCTACCAGGTATATTCACTGAAATCCGAAAAATGTAGTGGGTGAATTTGTGCTAATCCAGATTTGGTCCAATTCCATTGAACAACAAAGATCGTTGAATGAACAATTGAACAAGGCTTTGTATAGTAAGACCTTAGTGTCGGATTTTCTTCCTATCAAAACATTTCGAAAAATGTTATGTTATTTGTTTGCACTTTGCTTCAATATGTTCTTTCCACGTTAGCCGTCTATCCAGGTGTAAGCCTAGGTATTTGACCTTGGCTTGTTGAGGAATATATACACCATTTAAATGTACTGGTGAGCAGGAGCGTTTGTTCAGCGTGAATGTGACATGAACTGATTTTTTTCGGTTACTTTTATGCGCCAGATTTTGAGCCAATTCTCAATTTTGCTCAGATGACTTTTCACTTCTCTTGAGGCTGTTTGCGGGGTTTCGTGCGATACCAGGATGGCTGTATCATCAGCAAATGGTGATATTATTACATTGTCGGTAACAGGTAAGTCTGCCGTGTACAATAAGTATAAAATTGGTTCCAGAACGCTTCCTTGTGGGACTCCTGTGCTTATATCATATTATTTACCATTAGACCATTTCATATTATATCATACCATGTATTGCCTTTTCGGGAGATAGTTTTTCAGAACTGAGTGAATATTCTTCGACAGGAGCGCTTTAAGTTTATATATTAGTCCATCGTGCTAAACTATGTCAAATACTTGTGCTATATCCATGAAGACTGCAGAACAGTATTGCTTTGCCTCAAAGGTCTGTCCGATTGCATTTACAATTCTATACACGTGCTCTATGGTACCATGTTGGTTCCAGAACCCAAATTGATGGTCTGGAATGGTTTACCAACGAAGTTGGCACTTCTGATTGCATATTCCAATCAGATATATTCATTTCCATCCGAAAAATTTAGTGGTTGAATTTGTGCTAATCCAGAAATTGCCCAATCCTATTGAACAACATAGACCGTTGAATCAATTTTGTGACATATAACCTTCTACAAACCAATGAACTTGACACTTCTGATTGATATACCTATCAGAAACAGAAACCGACAAAGAACAACATAGACAATAAACAACATATCTGATAGGAATATTCAATCAAAAGTGTCAACTTCATTACTTTCTAGAACATTTATGTGAAAAATTGTTCATTCAACGGTCTTTGTTGTTCAATGGGATTGGGCCAATTCTAGATTAGCATAAATTCAGCCACTACGTTTTTCGGATGGCAATGAACAAACCTGATAGAAATAAGCAATCAGAAGTGTCAACTTCATTGGTTTCGAGAACACTTTTTGTCAGAAAATTGTTCATTAAACGATCGTTGTTGGAATTGGGCCAATTTCGGATTACCATAAATTCAGTCACTACGGTTTTCGGAAGGCAATGAATATACCTGTTAGGAATATGCAATCAGAAGTGCCAACTTCAATGGTTTGTACAACATTTATTTCTCTTGTCTAATTTGGTGTTCAACACAAATTTTATTGAACGGTATAGCTCTGTATTTGGCTTGTTCAATAAAGTATCTTTTATAGGCTAGTATACCTTCCTCAATTTATGAATGAAAATTTATAAAAATTATACTTCTATGATTAGCACAAATTTCGGCAGTTGAGCCGCCTTTGGAAAGTTTTAAAAGTAGGCTTAAATTATTTCTGGTTTTTTCTAGAAATCGGATTTTATTTGTTTCGTCTTTCAGGCGAAATTTCAAATGTTTTGTTTTCCGTTTTTTCGGCTCGCATTAGTTTTTCTCGTGAGCACTAATTAGCACAAATTGGGCTTAATCGGTATGCAAAGTTTCATTTTGAAATTCGAAAGTTACCTTGCTGCACTTATCCACACCCTACTGTGGTACCAATTGTTCAGAAAGAATCACGTGATGTCGGTAGGCAGTTTGTGTTTCAGATATTCAAGGAATTAAAGCAAACATTAGGTTTTAAGCATTTTAGAATGACTTCATTCCATCCACAGACTAATGGAAAAATAGAGAGATGGTATAATGGTTTAACGCTGCAATAAAGGGTCACCAGAGAAACGAATGGGTAAAATTTTTTTTAACAATTTTATTGGTTAAAACAGTTTTCTTCCTTCCTGGCTAGCTATTCTTTGGACCAAATCTTCGAATACCTGGAAAATTCTTTACTCATGGTAAAACAAATTTAAACGAATCCGAGATTACCCAAACAATTTCGACATTTTCAGTAACTTGTTTTTTTGTTGTCAAAACGAATTGAAGGATTGTATAGACGTATTCGTCAGAGGCGATAGCACACGAGCACAAGCAGAAAACGGTCACCAAAATTTTTCCATTTGAGTCTTAATGGGAAAAGGAGTTTAAAAAGCAATTGCATGTCTATAAAGATTCGTATTATAGAGAGCACGCTATAACACATAATTCGACAAGAGATTTATAAATTTCATGCCACTCTATGGGTTTAAATTAAGTTCAAGTGGTTTCTGTGATACTTATACTCGTATGTACATAAGTAAAAATAAAAACATCCTATAAACAAATTAAATTTAATCATTTGTCCACTTGATGACACTCGCACAATACCATATGGCAAACAAATATTTATCATCGTCATCGTCCAAAGTGGTAAAATTTATGGTGAATTTGAGAATCGTATAAATAAATCAACATGAAGTGCTTATGAGTAATTTGACTTTATGTTGTTGGTATAATATGTATAATAGACTCTTAATTAATTTTATGTAATTAACTATAAAATAATAATCATAATAATAGGTTTAATTTTATTTTTATGTATATGATCCAAATAGTCACAACTATATGTAAATATTTGTGTATATATACGATACACATAAACATAAAACACCTTTAATGTAATATGCACGAGAATATGGAAGCAGCATAAAATTCAAATTCATCAAAGTCAAAAAATTACTTGGTCACGAATTTTTGTACTTAATTTGTTTATAGTACCTAGCGCTACATATTGTTGTTGTAATTTTATGATGCCAGTTAACTTAGAATGTGTACCCCTTAAATTATTATTTTTTTGTTGGTTCGTTGTGTATTTATAAATAAATCACAATGGGAGGGCTTTTCTCTCTCGAATCGTTCGCATATAATATGCTATATACCTACATACAATAATCTTCTATGGTATTTTATGTATATTTATGTTGTATCATTATTTAATTTAGTTATCAGTATTTTGTATCCTTTTGCGTTTCACGACATGATAAATTTATTTTTGTCATATTGTTTCTAAATATAAAGTGTTGATTCCGCAATTCCGCGTCATAGTGTGACCCGTGTCAGTGGCTTAGCTTGTTATCGAAACATAAAGTTTTAAAAAGGTAACAGTTAAAATTGAAATATTTACCAATTCCCTTAAACGATTAATATCTGTAGATATGTATCAGAAGATTTTCGAAAGGTAAACCGCCGTCACTGGTTAATAAAATTACTTAAATATTCAAAATACTGTCATAAATAAGCGTGCTGAACTCTAACATCACTTTTAGTCACTTCACACCTCTCCAGCAACTACATAATCTACAGCGAACTAAAGCCAACAGTTGAAAGCTTGCACGCGATTGTTTCCTACGTAACTAATAAACCTGTATCAAATTTCCACCTGCGGTACAGAGCTAAACAAAGTTCTCAAAATTCTCCTTCGTTAAATATAAATCAAACTCAAATGTTAAGGATTTGGTAAAGCTATATTAAGGATTAGGTAAAGCTCGCAATTCACCTTTATTACCAAAAGCTGTGCAAGACACGTTTCAGTCAACGGCTTAGCTGTATTACAGGCTGGTAACATCAAGGGAGCAGTACACGTGCAACTCGTGTCCCGAGCCCAGCTTGCAAGGGCCTTATACCAAGGAAATGGAAATTGCTGATCCTCATCTCAATCATCCAGGTGCAATTCATATATACTCTTACAAACTAGTGCCGATATATTTTATAGTAATAAGTAGGGGAAAAGTTCGTGGCCTTTTTCTGGTTAGATAGCTTTACATTCATATATATCAGTACCCATTGATCGTATCGGGCAATTCGTATGTGTGTTTGAAAGGTGACATTTTAACTTGTACTTTAACATACAAAACATTAAAATCAGTAAAGTGAATAAAAGGTTACAACATTTTAAAAATGGAGATAAATAATGAAAAAATTCGATATATTTTACAATTTTATTACGACAAAGGTAAAAACGTTTATGGAGAAGGTGCTTTATCAAAATCAGCAGCAACGAAATGGTAGAGGCGCTTTCGTTCTGGAAATATTGATATCAAAGATATACCTCGCTCCGAAAAATTGAAGAAGACCGGTATATAAGCAGCCATGCAATTGGTAAAAAACTAAATATTCAGCACAAAACAGTTTTAAACCATTTGAAAATGGCTGGACACAAAAAAGCTAGACGTGAATCTATCTGCGGAACGCTGCTGAAATGGAACGAAATCGAGCCATTTTTAAAGCGAATGATTACTGGTGATGAAAAGTGGATAAGATACGACAGCGTTGTGCGAAAAAGATCATGGACGAAAAGAGGTGAAGCTTTCCAAACGGTATCAAAGCCAGGATTGACGCCAAGAAAGGTAATGCTGGGTAATGTTTAGTGGGATTGGAAAGCATTATGAGTGCATTATGAGGTGCTGCCACCGGGCCAAACGATTCATTCTAATATTTACTGTGAGTAACTAACGCGTTTAAGGCAAACAATTCAGTTAAAACGTCCAGAATTGATCAGCAGAAAGGGCGTTGTGTTCCATCATGATAACGCTAGACCACACATATAATTGATGACCCGGCAGCAACTGAGAGAGGTTGGCTGGAAAGTTTTGATGCACCCACTAAATAGTCCTGACCTTGCACCATCGGACTACCGAGTTGTCTCGATTTTTCGCCTCTAAACTGCAGAAGTTCTACGGTGATGGGATTATGGCTCTACCAACAAAATGGCAAAAGGTCATCGATCAAAATGGCACATATTTGGTTTAATAAAGGTCCTTTGAAATAAGAAAATTCTTTGTTACAATGTCAGCCAAAAAGGCCACGAACTTTTCCCTCACCCTATATTTCGTGCAGTGAACGCATAATTTTGAAAGATTATCCAGTTGTCCAACTCACGATTTTTGGCTAGACCCTGTATATACAATTTCACGAAAAATCGAAATAATAATATATTCGGGAACACAAAATGAAAACATTTTTTGGCACCATGCTGATATTTCCAACGCAATATAAAAATTCTGTCAATTGGAAGAAATACAACAATCACCGCAACTAACTCCGGCAAATATCTTATGAACTATATTTTCTGATTAACATAAACGTGATGCTGACGGTAGATATATAGGCAACTAACTCAACCAGACATTGATCAGTGTATATTTTCCATGGAGAAGCGGTTTCAACGTATGGAAATGGTAGCAGAAGCAGAAATCACGCCCTCATGAAAACGAGTTCTGGCAAATCGCTGAACGACAATCAATTAACTGGCCTACAAATTCAACAAAATTTATTAACGTTCTGTTCAGATCCAGGAAAATAGCAATGCGCTTACTGCTGACATGGAGAACGTTTCGCGAAGTTTGGATGCACAACTCTGACAGAGAATATGAGAGAATTTTACGAAGACAAAATTCTTCTGAATAGCAGCTGCTTATCTACCAGTACGATCATGTGCGGCAAACTGTCATCATTCGTACAAGAACGGTTTATTATCCGGGAATGTTAATGTCGATGAAGCTACGAATTTCTACTATCAGAGAGTTTCCTTATGTGAAAATGGTGGCTATTAGATTGTAGAATTTTTATGATAAGCCAATGGGAATTAAAACTCTTGGTTTACATTAGAACTCAACGAAAGACACATTTCAATTTAATATCCACTTGGAAGCATTCAGAAAGGCAACCAAACGCACTATCAGAAGCTGCCAGATATTTTTTTGCCCGTTAAAATTGAACTACAAAAACTTGACTGAGATGACTAACTTCCTCCAATGATTGGAGAAATCTGAGGAATGCCTTACCTGAAGCCGAGAAAGTTTGCCTGCCAAGACACTTAGCTATTTCAAATTAAACTTAAACCATAGAACTTCACGTATTTGGTAACGGCTTGGAATTAGCGTATGCCAGATGCGTCTAGTGGCAAACACGAAAGTAGCTCCGCTAAAGCATATATCCTTACCAAGGCTACAATTGTGTAGTGCACAACTCTAGGTGAATTATTGGTAAAATTGGTGAAGAAATCAATCGGCATTACGTTCGATAAAACATTTACATGGTCTGATTCTAGACAGACCTTTGTAAGAAGTTGGACGTCACTAATTTTGGAAGAGTAACCACGAAATTGTTTCAGCCATGCATCCAGAGTAATTTCTCCTGCTTTCTAAGCTGTATGTTCCAATTTGTCGTCATTGAAGTGGTACGAACCACATGGGCCTTCCGTCTCTCTAATAGTGAAATTAATACGAAGTGTGATTTAGAAATTCATAAAAGGAATGAAATGTGATACTGTGAATCGAGTAATTATGCATTAAATGAGCCTAATATACATCATTCGAGGAAAAACTAAAAGCGATTCGCTCCGGTAATCAATTGAAGAGTCACGCATTCCGGCCAACAACTCCAATGAACGTGGTTTCGTGTCCGCGGATGTCTGGAGGGGTCATCATGCCCATTTGAGACCAAACAACCAATAATACTGTCAAACAATTATATTTTAACTATCCACTATTTAGCAGAATAGCATACACCAAGTACTTCCGCCGAGATCCATCCAGTCAGCCAACGGTTTTGGATATTGGGTGCTAGACATATCGGTGGAAGGTACGTTGCAAACACTGCAAATCAACCCATGGGGAACTGCCCAAAATCAAAGGTATCTTCTGGAAGACCGTTTCTGTCAACTGGAGTCGATCTTGCGGGTCCCGTACATCTGAAGGCCAACCAGGCCAACCATTTTGTGTACGAGAATTACATGCCAATATTCAAAGTGCAAAGGAAAATTTATCATCGTGTAGGATCACCACTGTCGAACGAACGTTACAAATTTCTTCAAATTTATTTTATGGAAACATTAATGAACAAATCGATCAACGTTGTCGCCAGCTGATGACTAAAAGGTTGTAGCTAGAGCATACAAAACACCTGACTGCCAACGCGAAAGGCAGTACAATTGATGAAGCTCGTTATAGTGCTGTGGAGTTAAAATTGTTTCGATCCGGGATAGAGCATTCGCTACGACATTATCTCTTCCCACGATATGTCGAATATCCGTCGCCGTTAGCTTTCTCGAGAAAAAACTAAGCGGTACCCAATTTGTACCTGACAGTTGCTGGACTACAGCAGCTCCCATAGCATAGTCGGACGCGTCGACAATTAACGATAATGGTGCTGTTGATGATGGATGTGCTAGCATCGCTGCATTCACTAGCTCTGCCTTGCATTTTTCGAACGCATTTCTTGCTTCGGCGGTCCAGTTGATATTTGTTTTATTATTCTTCTTATTGCCCTTCATGCACTCCAACAATGGCATCTGAATTTTTGTAGCGTAGCGTAACAAGAAAATTTCCAAAACTGGTCAGACGACTTATTTAAAGTCACACGTCCAGAAAGGCGCGGCTCAACTCATCAGCCATCTCTCAAACGTAGGTTAAAATTATGAGAAAGAAATAGATTTTCTCAATTCCCGGCTCCTTGCGAACAAATATTTCAACTGTCAATATTTGCACCAACGATGCAAGTGGCTTCTGTAGGAGAAACATGCATGGCAATGCAAAATAAAGGCCGCATAACATCGAACGCTTAAAATTAAGTTCCACATTTGAATCATTCGTAGCGTTTATTCTGTCCAGAAAACTGGAAGAGAACAGAATCCATTCGGCTATGTGAATTAACTTTACCCAACCCGAGGGAGCTACCAACAATAACAGAATATTTCAACTTCTTGGAAAAGATATTCCAGTCTTTAGAAGCAATGGGAACCGCTAGGTCAACCTCATGGAAAACACAAAGCAATTTATCGGCTGTACAATCTTCAAAGCGAGTCAACGTTGCTACTTGAGTTAAAGCATGCTCTAAACGTCAGCCGCTCGACCGATACGGCCATTTCATCATGTGGCTCATGCATATGCAAGGCAACCGTATGCATCGTCTGTAAGGCGTCTGTACATCATCACAAGTTCCTGCACTGCAACAACGCGGCGTCTTCTTGTGCCAAACAATCTCTGTGGGTAAACCAACTGATACCAGTATTGTTGCCTAGTGCAATAATGAATCCGGTATCGAGTAATGATCGGCCAGTCATCTTAAGGGCTCTGATAGACCTGGGATACCAAGCCACATTAATCATCTCCATGATAGCCTATAAGCTTCATCTCAAAAAAAGGAAACGATCAGTGTCAACATTTCGGATATCGGAGGAAACCAAGCCGGCACTTGCAGTCACTTTATGAGTCTAAAATTGTACCTAGGTTCGATGGTGAATTCCGTTTAAACGTTGATTTTTGAGAAACTCACTCAAAGGCTTCCCGAAATCAGCATCAACACAAATAACTGGAAACACTTGGAAAGTCTACAACCCGCCGCCCCACTTTAAAGTCGATCACATTCATCTAATATATTGTGTAATACGAGTGTAATAACGGACATGAACCAATAGCTCAAAACACTGAGCTAGGATGGACTATCATTGGGAGCCCCGGGAATATCGAGAATCAGAAAATAACAACCATGGTAACAACCAAGGCGATGAAGAACTCAAATTATTTATTGAGAACGACTCCATTCCAGAGGAAAGAAATCATACTGAAGAGGAAATAAGAATAGAAGAACCCCTCCAGACAAATTTAGAACATGGCCCTGATGGTAAATATACAGTAAGAATTTCCCCAGAAGTTTCAATTTTAACTTAGCCGAATCTAAGAAAGCGGCGGTAGCCAGACTAATACAAGTGGAAAGAAAACTTATGAGGGTTCCACCGTTTAAACAAATGTATCACCAGTTCACCCAGAAATACATCAACCTCAATCATTTGGAATTAGTGCAACCAGAACAAGTACAACTGACAGTTAATCAAAGTTATTAAAACACATATCACGGAACGCTAAAACACGATAGCTGCACAACTAAACACGTGTTTTATTCGATGCCTCAGGAAAAACGACAGCGGGCGTATCATTGAACCATTTAATGATGACTGACCCTAAGATTTAGCAAAACCTCGCAGGCATCCTACTTCGATGGCGAAAGCACAAGTTTGTGGTAACCGCCGACATACATAAAGATGATCGAGCTTTTCAAAGAATTGTGTAGAGAGATGATCCTAGAAAACCTTTCGCGGTTTACAGGTTTAACACTGTAACGTAGATGACATGCTAGCGGGAGGAAGCTGTAGCAATCGAAAATGAATTAAGAACAACTACCGAACAAGGCGGTCTAAATTTCCGGAAATGAGCATCCTGCTACAGGGGCATCCTGAAATATATTCGAACAAATCCCATCGAACGGTCAACTTATTAATTTAGTTGAATGTGTGCGTCTAAATCTTTCCCTTGGAGGATATATTTGAGGGTGATGTGTCAAATCTATACTTTTCAAATGGACAACAAACCAAGCGAGCAAT
Organism: Nephrotoma guestfalica; assembly: GCA_963691935.1. NCBI lineage: Eukaryota > Metazoa > Arthropoda > Insecta > Diptera > Tipulidae > Nephrotoma > Nephrotoma guestfalica. The sequence goes on from OY829915.1 coordinate 62,362,393, forward strand.
ATTGTCGGACTCATCCAAACTGTCATCCAAACCCCATCAGATGGTTACCACCAATAACCATTACCGCTAAATTAATGATGCAAGAAGCTTTGACTCTGAGCATCGGATTAACGAAGAACTACCTCCCACATTGAACACCGAATGGCTTCAATACAAGGAAGAAATATCAACAATGAAACATATGATGATTCCGGGTTTCATTGGCTTCACAAGGAAATCATCTATGGAATTACATGGGTGCGCTGATGCTTCGGAGTCAGCATATGCCGCAGCAATTTGTTGCTGCCTACCAATAAAACTACTTACAAGATTACTACTTACAAGATTTATGAAACACATTCAAGGCGCCATCTACCTAGCGAACATTAGAACCTACTGTTCGACCGGATTCAATCAGCGCATTACGATAATTATTCAACCAATCGTAGTTACGATAATTTTGACCAATGTTCGGATATACATTAGTGATGAGTTCATCTTTCGTTGAAGTGGATTGGGAAATTTCAGACGGAATCGATAGTAAACCACTTGAAGAATCTACAGGAATTTGTCCATTTCCGATTCTCAGCAGTTTTTTGGATCCTGTTGTAAGACCACTCGCATATTCATACTCAATGGAATTGTTTTCACGTATCGCCACAAATACGATGACTTGAGACATGCGATTAATTCTTCCGCCGCTGTTGATTTCGGAATCACTGGGAGTGTTTGTCGGAACTCGACCGCCAACAGTATCATCACGTCACCAAAACGACGATTATTGTTGCGTAATCTTTCAATGTTCGATCGAGTGCTTCTAATGATCGTTTGTGCGCCATCGTGCACTCATCCCATATGATAAATTTACAATTTTTAATACTTTTGCCATGGCTGATTGCTTTGAAATGTTGCAAACAGGATTCTCGTTGATTTGCAGGTTTAACAGAAGCTTCAGTGCTGTGTAGTTCTTCCACCTTCCAACAGTGTTGCAGCAACTCCAGTAGATGCGAGAGCAACGCAATGTCACTTTGAGCACGTATTGCTGCTAATATCAATGATATCAGGAACGTTTTCCCAGTACCGCCAGGCGCATCAAGGAAAAATAGTCCACCATTTCCATCATCGACAGCCTTCATCAGTTAATCATACGCACTCTTTTGCTGTTCATTCAACAGTGGAACATTTGTTTGTACTTGTTGTTGCAAAGTAGTCGTTCATTTGCAATTCGAAATTTCCTGTCGTGACTCGAAAGCGATGCAAAATGTCTTCAGCGATGTCATCTTTGTACGAACTTGATTGGCGAGCGAAGAAGCTATTGCATCGTCTAGCGTTTTATTCAAGTGATTGTCGTCTTCACGCAATTGTAACTGTTAACATGCTTCTCGAAATGTTACACATACCGTACCATTCACAGTCAGCAATGACTCAAATGAATTTGAACCGCGCACATTAACCAAAAGCAACCGAAGGTAGAAGCAATCGTCATTCTTTGGATGTATTGTGTAAATTCGTCCTAATGTATCACTTGAAAACACACCTGGACTCTCATCTACTGGTTTGCCTTGCATTCTGCGTAACCATTTCTTCGATGATGCATTCCATGTGTAACATCGAGACATATACGAGTAAAGCAATGTTCTCGCAAACGGATTACTGGCACAAGTTGAAAAGAAACTCGTTAATGTTGTTGCTGGCGGTCTTTTCATTCGCTGTGCTGCGTTCTCTGCGTTGAAATACACTCTTTGGCTCCAAATGAATTGCCAGATGCACAACAGTCGGATGACGTTCATGAATCGCAAATGAAAATATTCTCCAGAGTGCTTCGTTGCAGTTCACATATCGGCCCATTTGAAACTTGTTGATTTCATCTCGTTCAACACCAATAACCGCCATATCGGTTCCTTTGGTGATGTATTTGCAAACATACTTAATCGATTTCACCGAACTGCAATACTCAACAATGATATGTGTTTTAAATGCCTTACACAATATTGGTAAATATGGCACGATCCATGTGGTGTCAATCACGATATCCGCTCCTTTTAACTGAATGATGAATGTTCTGCCATTGTCATCTGGTGAGGGACGCCGACAGATTGGATATCCATCGTTTCCAGTTTGGGTTCCAGAAATAAAAGTACGTGGATTTCGTTTTGTGCATTTATTGTCGGACTTGCAAACCGGTCTTCACCACTTCGTGCAACTCTGGATCTATCTCAGGATCAGGAATTTCGTCGGAAATGATGTCATTAATTTGGTCTGGCGTAATTTTGTCCACCACCCAAAAGAGAATGTGAGCGTGCGGTATCGTATACACGTTGTTTCGCAATGAAGTCCATTAAACATCTTAGTTTTTGTTTGAACTCTCGAGTTTGTTTGAACTCTTTGCTGTAACGTCATGACGATCGCTTGGTGATTGGCCGGTATGCAATAACTGCGTAATCTCTGGGTATTTTGGATTGCAAGTAAACGTCACAAACAAATCCGGTCGAGCATAATTGCGCACGTAAGTCATCGCGTCCTGGGAGTACTCGTGCATGTGTCTCGGACTGCCAATGTATGTCGATGACAAAATTGTGAGTCGGCCAACAACTGTAATATCTGCATCGCTACTGACCGCATCTCGCAAGTGAATATATTCTTCAGATCGCAACTTAGCCTGATTGAATCGAATGTAATTTAGCCGGTCTGTCTCAACGTTAACGTACATATCAACTGCAAATTGTTGAAACAATCGGCGATGCCTCATTAAGTGGTTGTCAATGTTTTGGCGAATCATCATTCGATATGCGTAAAAGTTCATTGAACTGTCCTTTTTATTTGTCTCGACCCCTAAAGATATACAATTTATGAAGTGACAATCAAAAATGTTTTTTTTGTACTAACCATTGGCGTTTGTCCGCTTTTATGTCAATGCTGTGATCATCGGATGGCATCTGTTCCAACGAAGTCGTAAACAGTTTGATGAGCTCATTGGGTTCGTGTAACATTTGCTGCAATTGCTGGACTATTTCTCTTTTCGTTGTATTATAGATAGCACAACGCCGATTTACTTCATCATGTGAATCTCCAAGAAAGTATATTTGTGTTCTTGATCTGGATGCGGCAACAGCGATCCAGCAAGATGAAAAATTTGCCCATGAATCTGTATAGTTGGAGGAAAATTATTTAACTTTTGTTTTTTGTTGGCAAGATAAGTGGTAGTTTGTGTTATATCGTGATCGTTACAATTACATCACCAAACGACGTCATTTGAAAACAATCGTTGTACATCTTGATGTGTTGCAAGAAATGGTTCGAATTAGGAGATTAACCGAAAAGCAGCGTGCGCAATGGCTCTGGTGGTGGAAGCAACTCTGGCAATTTCACCTTGCCGTTCGCGCAACACAATCCCAGGCGGTTCTTTCTCAAATTTTACTGCATTGCAATGCTAACAAACGACAGACATCTGACCGAATTGAACTGATGCATGCGCACCGTATTGAATGTTTGGCTCATATCGAAAGGCTGCACGTTCAATGTTCACCGGAATTTATTGTTATCGACGTTGTCGTTCAACAGTAGCACGCGTTGTGATCTTGCTTCATCAATCGTTGTTGCTCATTGTAAGCTTCATTGACCTCTTCTGAATGTCGCGCACGATCTTAAATCATTCTGATTCGAGCTGATTCCCTTTCAATAGCACGTTCCTCTTCCGTTCGACGTGCAGCGGCATTTCGGTATCGTGTTGCATTCTGAGAACGCCGACCACTGTTACCACGACCTCTTCTTGGCATCGTATCAAATATCGAACTGTAAATGATCATCACTTTGTATAAATCGCACAAAAAGATTTCACTAATCAATAATTTACCTTTATATCACTCAGAAATAGATAATTGGTTCAGTCGTTTTATATTTTAAATGTACCTTAATTTTCCAGGAAAATCCGCCAATATCGCTTAAATATATTTTTTAACATTTCTACCTTTGTAAACTCTGATGCTCACCCGTGTGTAGTCGCCAAAAGAATAGACCGAGTTTAGCTTTCAAAAATAGCAAGTCATGAAATTTGCCCTATAGAATTTAAATTCTCCATGCTCCTATATTCCGCGCTTTAAAATCACGCTCAATCAAAATTGTATAAAATCAACTCATTATACTGAATATACTAATCTATTACATTTTTGTTATCATGTACTCGACATAACTGTTATTATTTTATTTTAAAGTATCCTGGATCCTAAACTGGATCATCAGCTGTTTTTTGATAATAAATAGAAAATAAATATTTTGCGTTATTCATAATCATTTCCCTTGACATTGAACAAAATCAAGTTTTAAGCATCCGAACAAACCACGATCCACTTTTATTATATGTAGATGGAAGACAGAAAGAGAAAAAAAAAAGAAAATAGAAAATTGCCCCATAAAAAATTTCCATACAAAATGCAAATTTTGATTTTCATATTTTGTTCGATTTTTCAGTTTTTTCGATTTTCCGGTTTTTATTTTGAGGTTTTCTTATTTTTCTATTTTTTTAAACCTTCGCGTAGCAATTACGAACAAATCCGCAGAAGGAAGTATCCAATTTGGTCCAGTCGTTTTCAAGTTTTAAGCATCCGAACAAACCACGATCCATTTTTATATATAGGGTTTTCCAATAGGAATGCTATGATTTTTAAGTGACGTTTCGGCCATTTGTAATATGTCATGATCTGTCATTTTTTGTCTCATTGTATTCAGTAATGTTTACAATTCCGTCATGGTGAGATATACGCATAAGCAACGTTTACAAATTATTCAGTTTTATTATCAAAATAATCGTTCTCCAATTGCAACTTTTCGTGCGCTTTTGTCATTTTATAGTCGTAATAATCGTTCAAGTGTGCTCGCTATTCGTCAAATTGTTGAAAATTTTGAGCGTACATTTTCTTTACATAATGTTGAAGTGCCAATAAGACAAAGATTCGCTCGAAGTAATGCAAATATGCTGCCGTTCAGGCAAGTGTTGCTGAAGACCGCAATTTGACGATTCCAAGACGTTCTCAAGAATTGGGACTGTCTCAAACCACAACCTGGCGGATTTTGAGAAAGGATTTGGGTGTGCATCCGTATAAAATTGTTCTCACTCAAGAACTGAAGCCATTGGACCACCGTAAACGTCGTGAATTTGCTGATTTTGGAACAACTTGAAAACGATAACGAATTTTTAAGAAAATCTTCTCCGATGAGGCTCACTTTAATCTGAGTGGTGCGGTAAATAAACAAAACTGTCGATTCTGGTGCAAAGAAAATCCACAAATTATTCATGAAAAACCATTACATTCACCTAAATTGACACTTTGGTGTGGTTTTTTGTCTGGTGGAATCATCGGTCAGTATTTTTTTCGAAATGAAGCTTGTAACACCGTCACTGTCAATGGAGATCGGTATAGATCGATGATAACCAACTTTTATGGCCGAAATTGTAAGAAGTTGATCTTGATAACATTTGGTTCCAACAAGACGGGGCTACGTGCCACACAGCAAGTGCACCAATTGAATTATTGCGAGAAAAGTTTGGAGATTCGATTATTTTAAGAAATTGTGATATTGAATGGCCCCCAAGAAGTTATGATTTAACACCATTAGACTATTCCTTGTGGAGTTATTTGAAGTCATTGGTCTTTAGCAATAAACCAAACTCTCTTCAAGCTTTACAAATCAATATGGAACGTGCTATTCATGACATACGACTTGATTTAGTGGAAAAAGTGCTCGAAAATTGGGTTCATCGAGTTCGTTCCTGCAGTAGAAGTCGTGGAGGTCAAATGGCCTTGACGTTTTATTCAGAACTTAATTGCATCGATTGTACTTCACATTAAATAAAAAACATTTCAATTTCCTTAACAATTAGTGTGCTTGTTTAAAGAAATCATATCACTCTTATTGGAAAACCCTATATATAGATTAGATATTGAGTTTAGAGATTTTCGGTGACGATTACCAAAATATTAAAATAAACAGACTTAAAAATTACTCAAACGATTTTTAATTTTAATGTGCTATTTACATAGATCTGAGCTGACTGTAGATTTATCTTCATTCATTCAACACAATAAAATATTACCTGAAATAGTATATGGCATGTGAATCTACTGAAAAACGGTTTTGTTATTTTAAAGCCAGACATCAAAAAATCCTCTGTTTTTTTGTGTGTGCTTGCATATATCAAAAGGATTGAAATAATAATAAAAAAAATTAATAAAATGTTTTATAATATACGACGAGTACATTATGTGTACGAGTATGTATGTACAAAAAAAAATGTACGAACTCTCGCATTTGGGTAAAAATGTGCTGAACTATTTATTTATATCTGTATTAAAAAATAATAATTTTGTTTGCAAAAAACTTACAGCAACTACAGCCAAAACGCAAAAACAACTGCTGAATAATTAAAATTCACATAATAATCATAAAAACCAATGTATCATATAATTGCATTTTTATGCGAATGCATTTGCATATATGTGAAATATATTATTCTGCCTTTTGGCGTTTGGCTCTTTTATTTTTTATTAATATTTATATTTTATGTATTTCGGTATACATACGAGTACATATACTACTTACATATAGGCTTTTCACATAGTGTATGTATAGTAGTAGTAGGCACATAATCATTAGTGATCAAGCATGATTATGACGGGTGATGGAAAATTCTTCTGCTTTTGTCACATGCACACAATATTATGGCGAGGCTACGTATGTACGTAGGTAAGGCTATTTTCACACTGATAAGAATAATAACAATTTAGCACAGCGATGATAATAATTTGCATTTCATTAAAATAATGTGAACAACTATTCACAAAATTTCTTCCATCCGTATAGTACCACACCCCTACCCACGGTAGAGGTAGATTCACTACATTAGGTAGTTAGGTTCCATTTGATGAGGTAACATACAATTTTTTTTGCGTATTCTATGATATTTGAATACATTTCAATTTGGCAAACTATAGAGCGCGCATAGACGAATAATAATTATTTCTATACAAATTTTTTTATGCATATTTTGGGAATATTGTGCATCGTGGAACAAAGCAGCGAGCTTCCTGAATTTTTTTTTCTCTGTGCAGATAAATATATTTCGCGTGCACATAATTAAGGTGCATTGTGATGTGATGAAGCGAAATGTTTTATGAAGCAGATATTTTTTCTATGCAGCTATAGCTAAAAGAATAATTAGGCGCTTATAAAGAACGGAATGATTTTGATAATGTTAATAATCTTACTATTTGTATATAGAATTTGATCATTTGGAGCACATTCGTGTTCAGACGGTAATAGTAATGGCTCGAGCTGACCTCTTCCAAGCATTTTTCGGACATGAATTTAGTTTTGTATTGCAAAAAACTCTTAATGAACTTCTTAGACAAATTTCAAAGCAATCTGATGCATCAGACGGTAGTACTAATGGTTTAAACATTACCTATCAAAATTCTGATTATGAAATTGATTCAATAGTGAGTTATGTGCCATCAACAAGTCAGCCACCAAATATGATGATTTAAAATCATATGCACAACAGATAGGAAATGCATCTAAAGAAACGGTTATACCTCACATAATAATGTATAAAAAAATAAATTTAGAACCCTAAAATAAAATGGTAAATAAACCACGAAAAATATATTAAAAACTTATACAACAACAACAAACATGAAAATTCCGATGAACAAAAACCATTTTATGAAATGACCGAAAAAATCTATATTTCAATCAAAAAATGCATGCCTGACAAACTTTGCCCAGCTCGAAACATTAGTATTCCCTTCCCTCAAACTAGAAATTAAATTGTTGGCCGACAAATGTTTGTCAGAAATCGGCTCGAACCATTAGAACTATATCTTTAGACCAAAACAATTATTTTGAAATTTGTCTAGTAAGTTAGTTAAGGATTCTACTACAGTAAAAAATTAAATTCTTGTCCGACAAATGCTTGGAAGAGGCCAGCTCGAACCATTAGTACTATCGTCTGACCCATACGATTCCTTTGAAATTTGTCTACGAAATTCATTATTGTTTCTTCTATAATACAAAATTAGATTTACTTTAAACGTGAAGTTTCTACAAATTTTTGAAATTTGCACTTGTCTTTCACTCACCTCAATTTTCCCATGAAACTTGACCTGAAAAATTTTCCAGCCATAACCATCAATAAGCCGATTCAAATAAGACCTTTTACAGACATAACACTTTAATCGTTAAGTTTCTAAAAAATTTAGAAATTTGTACGTGTATTTCACTCCCCTCAATTTTCCCGAACTCCCAACATGAAACTTGACCTGGAAAACTTTCCAGCCATAACCATCGACAAACCGATTCAAATAACACCTTTTCCAGAGACAACACTTGAAACGTTAAGTTTCTGCAAATTTTGAAATTTGCATGTGAATTTCACTCTCCGCAATTTTCCCGAACTTGATCTGGAAGTTGACACATAACTTGACCTGGAAAATTTTCCAGCAATAACCATCAATAAACCGAATCAATTAAAACCTTTTCCAGACATAACACTTTAAACGTCAAGTTTCTGCAAAATTTTGAAATTTGCACTTGTATTTCACACTCCTCAATTTTTCCGAACTCCCAACATGAAACTTGACCTGGAAAATTGTCCAGCCATAACCATCAATAAGCCGATTCAAATAAGACATTTTCCAAACATAACACTTTCAACATTAAGTTTCTTCAAATTTTTTATATTTTCCCTTCCCGCAATATTCCCGAACTCCCAACATGAAACTTGACCTGGAAAATTTTCCAGCAATAACCATCAATAAGCCGATTCAAATAAGACATTTTCCAGACATAACACTTTCAACGTTAAGTTTCTGCAAATTTTTAAAATTTGCTCTTGTATTTCTCTCCCCTCAATTTTCCCGAACTCCCAACACGAAAGTTGACCTGGAAAATTTTCCAGCCATAACCATCAATAAGCCGATTCAAGTAAGAAATTTTCCAGACATAACACTTGAAACGTCAAGTTTCTACAAATTTTTGAAATTTGCTCTTGTATTTCTCTCTCCCCTCAATTTTCCCGAACTCCCAACATGAAAGTTGATCTGGAAAATTTTCCAGCAATTACCATCGACAAATCGATTCAAATAAGACCTTTTCCAGACATAACACTTTAAACGATAAGTTTCTACAAATTTTTGAAATTTGCACTTGTATTTCACTCACCTCAATTTTCCCATGAAACTTGACCTGGAAAATTTTCCAGCCATAACCATCAATAAGCCGATTCAAATAAGACCTTTTCCAGACATAACACTTTCAACGTTAAGTTTCTTCAAATTTTTGATATTTTCACTTCCCTCAATATTCCCGAACTCCCAACATGAAACTTGACCTGGAAAATTTTCCAGCGATAACCATCAATAAACTGATTCAAATACGACCTTTTTGAGACATAACTCTTGAAACTTTAAGTTTCTACAAATTTTTGAAATTTACACGTGTAATTCACCCCCTCAATTTTCCCAAACTCCCAACATGAAACTTGACCTGGAAAATTTTCCAGCCATAACCATCGACAAACCGATTCAAATAACACCTTTTCCAGACATAACACTTTAAACGTTAAGTTTCTGCAAATTTTGAAATTTGAACGTGTATTTCACTCTCCGCAATTTTCCCGAACTCCCAACATGAATCTTGACCTGGAAAACTTTCCAGCGATAACCATCAATAAACCAATTCAAGTAAGGCCTTTTCCAGATATAGCATTATAAAAGTTAAGTTTCTGCATATTTTTGAAATTTGCACTTGTATTTCTCCCCCTCAATTTTGCCGAACTCCCAACATGAAACTTGACCTGGAAAACTTTCCAGCGATAACCATCGACAAATCGATTCAAATAAGACCTTTTCCAGACATAACACTTTAATCGTTAAGTTTCTACAAATTTTTGAAATGTATTTCACTCCCCTCAATTTTCCCATGAAACATGATCTGCAAAATTTTCCAGCAATAATCATCGACAAACTAATTCAAATGAGACCTTTTTCGGAAACTGACGATAAACCATGTACCGACATATGTGCATGCTTACGGTTCAATCGTAGCTGTTTGGTTAGTGATTCGTTGATAAACGTGGATTCTGAACCTGAATCCAACAATGCGCGGATGTTGTGAACATTGCCTTGTTGGTTGACCGAAATTATTGGTTGACCAGAGCTGACCGAATCTGATTTTTGGTCTGATTTGGTCTAGATTAGTGTTGGTTTCATGCAATATGGTGGGATGTTTTGCCTTGCACTTAAAACATGTGTTTATCGATTAACAATCTGCTACCGCTTGTCTCATCCTTAAACAATTAGGCCATAAATTGTGATCATTGATGAATCTTTTGCACAATTCAACATCACATCGTAGTAATTTAAAACTCTTATGAATTGGATGTGGTTTGTTGCAAAATATAGACTTTGGTATCTATGTGCGATACGTGCGATACTTTAAGGAAGTATTCGGTTGACTTCTTTGTTATATTACAGCCTTCTAAAGCATCACCTGCAGAAACTTCAATATATCGACCACACTTGGCACCTCCAGTTAGGAGTAAATGCAAAATCCATGGATCACGGGTTCCGCACGCTGGCCCTAAAGCTTTCAGTTCTCGAAGTAGTTCATCAGAGGTTTAAGTGAGGTTTCTGAGTGCATATGTTGAAGCATGGTTGATAACGTGGTGGACGGCTGATCTAAAAAAGATTTAATTATTTTACTTATTACACCAATTAAGAAATGCCCTGGAGTTATTACTGCTAAGTCAGAGACATCATTTGTGAATGGTTTTAAGGCCGAGAGTTAAGACTAGCTTCAATTTGAGTTGTTACCGTGCACAGTTCCTCGATTCCTGTTTTGGCAAATGCTCTTCCTGGTTGTACTCTGGCAGCTGGCAAAGTTCCCATTAGGTGTTCTGACATATGTTGCTTGTGGCGGAAACATGTTAGACCTTTTTGAACCACGCTTCGCCCCGCCCGCTTGCCATCAATAATCCAGTATTTGTTCCTTAAATGTGACATGGTAATTGAATGCCACCATGCAAAGTGCTGTGGTGAGAATCTGCGATTATTCGCAGCGTTAGTATGTTGTAATTGTCCAATATTATTGGGCTTCTGCTGGCAGGCGTAAGGTTTGGATTTTGTAGCCTACCATTCACTCTTAGTATTCCATTATTATCTATTAATGATTCAAAGATAAGAGTCTGTTTCTATTTCTTAATGCCTAAAGGATTTGAGGCATTGAATTTCGGTATGGAAGTCTTGTTCCTGGTTTTAAGAATTGTAATTTCTGCTTCTGTTCTTTATACGATGGTATATTTGGCGTGTTGGCTGTGGGCGGTTTGTGGTAGATAAGTCGTCTGCAATACGTGACGATGCATTTTAGTTTGTTGAAGCTTGAATACCGCTCAAATAATTGTAAAACGGGTAGACTTCTTTTACGCCAGCCAGATTAACTATTTTCTTTTAATTCCTCCAGATGTACGTCATTAGGAATATTATTTGGTGTGGGTACATCAAGATCCAACTGCAATTCCTCATGAAGAAAATCTGAACCCCTCCACCATAAGTTGCTGTTAGCGAGAGCTAAAGGGTTTTTTCCACGTAACGCTATGTCTGCCGGATTTCAACGCCAAGTAGTTGCTGGCAGCATACTTTTTATTGCAGAAATCCTATTGGCCACAAACGTAATAGTTGAGTCAGTCCACGCGTAAGGCTTGATGTTATTGAGTTTCATGGCACATTGAGTATGGCTTATGAGTGTAGCAAGGCAGCGTTAAGCTCCGGACGTGGGATTGATAATTTAGTCTTGACAGGAGTGACTCGTGTTTTGCTGTGAGTAGGTGTATTGTAAGGTGTCTATATTGTCAGTTGTTCGACAGTATAAAAACGCAGCATACGCAGACTCGGATGTGGATATGATGGGCATTTCTTTCTTGTAGTTCATCCATCTAGCGTTGCTGCTGGTAGCCAATGATGGTTATTGGTGACAGCCATCCTATGGGGTCGAATAATTTGGATGCATCTGACAACAATGATCGCTTGATCGGTTGACCGTTTGATAGTTGCAATCTTGAGAAATCGAACTCAAACACATCTATATAGAGGGATGATACACGATCCCTAAGGTTTTTACTCTGTCGAATAGTTTGATTTGTACGTTGCTTTTATTATGTAATTCACCTGGGATATGTTCCAAAATTTCATCGGAATTGGAAGTTCATCTTTTTAGGTTCAAACCACCTTTCTCCGTGATTCCTTTATAGTTGAAAATGATTTCTCTAGAGTATCACTTCCTATTAGCATGTCACCAACGTTAAAATCCACCGACAGGATCTTGGATCCTATTGGATAAGTGCTGCTGCCGTCTTGACCCGGTTGCAACAAGGCTCGTACTGCTAGAAAACTGGTTGATTTAGCGGGATCGTTTCTCCATAATACCCTCTTGTAATCTCAATCTGCCTCATGAATTCATACATGTCTGTACATTTTCTCGATATCTGCAGTCAGTACGAATTTATGTCGTCACCATCGCTGCAATTTCGGGCCTGTCATCATTAAATCATTTAATGACACTCCCGTGGTGGTCTTCACTGAAGCATCGAACACAACTCGGAGGTTGGTTGTTGTACTGCCTTCCTTGAACACACCATGATGTGGTATGTAACACCTTAGATTCACATTGATTTCTTCAGGCTACCCTCGGACTAACTCCATGTGCTTTAGATCCAGGTACTCCAGCATGAACAAATATACCTCTGCTTGAATGATGCATCCTTTGTAAATTTTCTCTCGAGCTGTAGCAATCTGGCTACGGCCGTTTTTCTTGACTCGCCGTAGTTGTGCTTTCTTGATTTAAAAGAAATCCTCACCGTGTACCTTCCTTCTGGATTGTGCCCCAGATTTTCTTTAAATAATTTTTCGATTTGTATCTCCTCTTTGGTGAGATTTCTTTCATCGGGAATATTTTCACTCTCAATGAACAATTGTAGTTGTTCTTGGATGTCCTTTGTTGTCAACAAAGAGGTTGGTTTGATGCTCATTGTTCTCCAGACTGCCAATTATGACCCATCCAAATTCAGTGTTTTGACCCATAGGCTCATGACGTTTGACCTTTAATGATGTTGTCAGTAATCATTAACGGATAGTAACCCGCTCCAATTACCAAGTCGATTGGTTGCGAGCGATTGTAGTGGGGATCGGCTAATTGTATTCCTTCAAGATGCTTCCAATTACTTTTGTCAATGTTGGTTTCGAGAAGCTGTTGAGTGAGCTTGTCGAATACCAAAGCGTCAACAAGCATAATAAAATCTTCAGAAAATATTGAACTTAGCTTTATGTTGATGTAGTGTCTGAAAATCCCAGCCTTGTTCCCACCAATGCCAGCAATATTTCCGTTTCTTTTTTATTTTGTTTGCATTCAATAGATATGAGCGTCCTTTGATGATATTAAGGCGTCTTGTGATCCTGAGTATATCAAGGCCCCTAAAGTAGCGACCTGTCCATTGCTTGTAGTTGTTTTGATTAAGTCGGTGGGTAATAACACAGGGCCTTGTTGATTGGTCAGAAGAGTTTGACTTATACTCTTGGTCGAAGACGCTGAGTTGTTGTAATGCAGAAGTGTATGCAGAACGTTGACATTTTCCGGAATTTCTCACATTGCTCCAATCCATGACGTTCTCTCTACACGTTTTATCCCAACAATGGAGGCTGAGCGTGGCGGCATGTATACGCTTTAGTGGTGGCACGAGTGGTGCTATACGTTAGATGATCCTATTGAGTGGAACCTTCTCTCCATGAAGTCGAAATATTATGATTTTTTTGGTATTTCCCTCGGATTAGATATCGTTGATTCGTAGAGCCTGGCAAATTCTGAATCCATTTTTTTAATCAGGATGAATGTTGCAAATGACTCAAATTTAGCCGCTCTATGTTGTGTAACATTTCCTTCGCGGAGTTGTGAATATTTCGTAACGCCCCGGTAGTTGCAACTTGTATCGTTGCAAGTGTCAGCAATGAATTTAAATATTTGGCAGCCAGCAGTCGCGGGTTGTTGTATCTCGACTGTAGCAGGTTTCAAGCCATTTCATAGTTTTCGCCTGTTGTTGTTAGGTGGCTGATAAGTTGCACTGCACTTTTCTGTAAGTGCGCCTTAAGATATAACATTTTTACTGTATTCGAAATGTTGTTGTTTCGCTGAATGAGTTCAGTAAATATGTTGTTGAATGAACTCCAATTTTCGTAATCTCCAGCTAAATTTGGCACGTCCAATGTCAGTAATTTGATTTTTGGACACCCTGTTGTTGGCAATATTCCTTTCTGGAGCTGTTGTAATCTGATAATCGTTGCTTCCACCTTGGCCTCCAAGGTGCCATGGAAATCCTTCTTAAAATACGAGGTTTCTCGTTCATCTTCGTCGCTTTCTACCATGATTTCTGTGTGTAGCCGGTCGATTACATCCATGCGCTTTTGCAACTGGTTGGTCTTTAGCTGCAAATATTATTTTGAGCATTCTGCGGTATCTAATGAGTAGTCAATAGAAGCGATATTTTTGTATAACTGACGCATTAAGATGTCTTGTTTCTTAAATAATTTATTGTTGGTATCTCCATCGTCCGTTGACTTCCGATCCGTGGGAGATATTGATAAATGTTGTTGCTTACCTGATTTTGAGATGCGAGTGATGATGGTTGTGACCGGTCGGGCGTTGATATCGTCGGAGTTCTAGGTGGTTCCTTATTCAACCGTTGACGCATATCCACTAGGAATAGATCGTACCTCTCCACCAGTTGTCTTCTGGAACCCCAATACGAATGAGTTGATTCCAGCGGCGGGGTTGCTGCTCTAATTTGGTCGTCTATTGCCACATAATATTTGTAAACGACTTTATGTTCTGTACGCGACCTTCTAAATACATTTTGGTATTACATATATCGCCCTCCTTGTTGTGGTTGCGATAAAGACAATTATTTTGTCTGCATTTTATTGCTGCTTGCGTAGTAATTCTTCCATATCTTTCTTGTTGTTTTGCCGAAAGAATTTTTTCTGTGTGGACGTTAATTATAGATATTAAAGGTGTATTGAATTAGATATATGTATGTGTACTGTATTGCTGATGAAAGCGTCGATAATGAACCAATTCCTTGCTCTTCCCGAATTGATTGTTCACGTATTCGGCGCCTCACCAGACTCGAAGGACCATGTCTACGTACATTGACGAATCGTAGATAAAATATTTCGGCGCAAATCCAAATAGATGGTTGAAACACAAACTCCCACAGACAAATCGCCAACATTTGTTGATGTTGCGTCGCAAAGGTGAAGTGTACGACCTTGTAGAATTTTCAATCGTACGTGGTAAATGAACAAAAATGCACCAAATGGTTCAGTTTACAGATTTTATTTATTAAAAATATAATTATTCGAAGTGATGATCTTGCTTGGTCCACGGTTGATGAGACAGAGACTTATAAAAATCGTGAATTTTAGTTTGTCAAAACTATACTACGCGACTTTTAAATCGACCATTGTTTTGGTGGATTCGGCATAATTATTAACGCATCTTAACAATCTAGTACACTTGTTATAATTTTACAACTGTTATAAGAGTACAATTATTTTAGAGCTAGTTTGACAGTTCAATAAAAATAAATTTTTATTTGTGCAAGTGTTTTAAAAATTAATTTACGTGTGAAAGTTAAAAACACACAGTGCAAATAGAAATTAACTGAAAATTATAAAGGTGTTTCTGTAAGCTAATTTTAAATGATCTTGAATTACTGGTAAACCTTATTTACTTTATTTTAGATGTACTATATGTATTGGAATAGCTGATCATGGAAATGGATCTAAATAAATGTGTTTTAATTCATAATTACGTGTAGTTTGTGTTGTGTATATTTCAGGTAGCGGACAACACATGGGTCTGATTAAACCAGCGGTTATGAGACAAACCAGCAATAATGATATTATTTTATTGTATAAAGGGTTTCTATTTGTTCGATGCTGTGTGCTTCATCGAATCCGAATCTTCAGAAAGATGCCTATAAATAAGCGAATTTCATGATACTCCCTTATATGTGATCTTATCAATAAAGTGCCTAAAAATTTTCGTTAAATTTACAAACCGACTTATATTTAGATTATTTACGATTAGATTTATCACATCTAACCCATCGGTCGGAAATAAATTAAAAATTATGTTAAACGAAAAACCTGTTCATGTATAATTCACCTTCCGCCTAATAAATTTTCCACATAATGGGTGCATAGAAAAACTTTCTTATTCATTCATCTATAATTCCTGTACATACCTACATAAATCTATGTATGCACAGGGGGTCGCAGCATATATACCTACAAAAAATGAAAACTCAATTCCATCAAAACTAATTTTATTTTATTTTCCAACTTGCGCGCCACGACGATACATGTTAATTTACATACAAATAAGCGTATATAATAAATTTTCCAACACCTAAATCGTGCATGCTACATGGCTGTGTACTGGAAGAGTCTATTTTAATTATTATGTTCAAAATACACGACCAACCAATTACGATCCCGTTCAGTGAAAACGAAAAAATAAATTAACCATAAAAATTAATGCCCCTCGTTGTGAAGAGAGGGAAAATGCGTATACATAATTTTCCATTCTGTAGTGTGCGACATTTTTATTCCGCATAATGACAACAACAAAACGCAACGGTAGGAACGTTTCGGCATTAAGCGCAGAACGAGTAGAAGAAGAAAATTTATAAAATAATTATTTTGTGATGAGTCGCGCGGGTTGAACCATTACGAGTATGGTATAAGCGGATACAAAACATGTGATACCATTTCATTGTTGTAAATTTTATTTATTTTTAATTTTAATATTTAAATAATTATAATACATAAAGATAATTATAATAACAAGAAGATGGATAAATAAAATATAAAACAGCTGCAATCAAAATTATATAGAAAATACATTCAAATCTGTCTTCATATGTGTACATCAAGATGTATAGTAAGTTGTCATTAGTAATTAGAGGCGATCAGCGGTTGGTTGTTAGTTATCGTGATTGCATTGATATTTATGAGCCACGCTTGATACTTTGTTCTCGTTCAATCTTAAGTGGTTCTAAATTTGACTTACAACGTAAATTTTCCGTCTAAAATTGGTATGCAGTTTTAAGACGACGGTGCCAAATTTTTTACATTTATTACATTTTTTTAAAAGATGTTTCATATAAATCATTAGCAGTTTTCATACAGTCACCCAAATTAATATTCATCCAAGCGACGGTTGCTTGACGACGTTGATGACCTCGTTGTTGATGGTTTTGTGAACACAAAACCAGCCAAGAGCATCTCTTGGTGGCAAATAATCTTAAAATTGTGGAATCCTTTAAATCTTGGTCGTTTTTTCGAAAGTACTATAGCACTTTTGTATTGCTTTCGAGATCGCATAATTCAAAAAACTACTGCAGGTCAACTTTTATGAAAAATCTCACAATTAATGAAAAAAAGTTATGTATGAATTTGATCAGTCTATTCTTCTAATTTTAACCGGTTTTTTGAGCAAATTTAATTTGAAACATTTTTGATCTTAATGGCTTTTTTGTAAATCTGATACTTTTAAATATATTTGCAAAAAAACTATAAAAACGGGAAAGCTCGATTTCCACCACAAGAAAAACTAATACTGTGCAACACAGAATCGACACACTCAGCGCTGCTACTCCAATCCGGCAAGCACTATTACCGCTCGCGAAGCAACATGATACAGACGGATTAACTAAAAAAATGGAATGCGATAGAATGATAAAGCATTCTAGTAGCTCTGAAGTTTGCTAGAGGTTTGTCCAGAAAAGAATGGCACAACAAGATTTTGTGTTTTCAGCAGGAAACGGTCTTTACGAATTTGTACATTTGAAAGATTAATAGAGCAGTTCTAAGAGGCCTAAATTGAAAAACATGCATGGTCTATTTGGATAACATCATTGTACTACGTCGCGCATCTCATGAACACGTTAACAATCTTAAACAAGTAATATTGTACAAGCCACTCGAACGGCATATGATTGAATTTATTGAATTTATCTGCAACGGAATATGCACCACAAGTAATTGCGAAATAATTTCTTAGGATTATGCTCCTACTATTGACGAATTTACTATGACGAACGAATGTCTGTGGAAAATTTTTATTTTTAAGATCAATTTTTTGTTGTTCCGATCACCAGTGATAATTGTATTTAGAAAACATTCTGTGCTATCCGAAATGTTCATCTGATAAATTGTATCGCGTCATGGCACTGTGTTAAAATTGAACGTTTACGGTTAATTATTTGCGGTTAAATGTATCGAACGATATTGCTAAAACCAAACAACTATTTTTATGCAATTAATGCAGTGCTAAAATCAACCGTTAATAATAATTTTGCGATTGAATCAACGGCTGTGCTGTTGTGTAAACCCGAATGTTTATTCATCTGAAATTTGTACCTCTAACCAGCGCATTTAAGTATTGAACGAAATGGCTGAAACCATAAACCGGCGACGATCAAATCTCAAGGTTTCATCTCAATTTACCCACACTGAGGATCAAATCTTTGAAATTGGCCCCGAGCAGAATCTTACTACGATGAGTTCGAAGACAAATATTACTCCATCGTAGCAAAATAGAACAAATGGATTGGCAAGAGTAGTTTAGATCTAGGAAATAATACGATCGCGGTTAACGAAAACGACCAATTAGATGCTTGCAGATCAGCGAGTGGCGACGTCAAATTACCGCGTATTAATAAACCTATGTTTAGCGGTGATTTCACTGAATGGCAGTCATTTTATGATCTATTCTTGTCGAGTATCCATAACAACTCAATGTTGAACCCTGCAAAGAAGTTCCAATACCTTAAAGGTTACCTAAAGGGCGAAGCAGTAAATCTAATTATTTCGATGCCTTGAACCGACCAAAGCAAACCTACGATCGAAAAAAAATTATCGTAAACAATTTCGTCACAAAATTTACCGGCCATGCGAGAATCCGTACATCTACCGCGGATAATATTCAAAAACTAATGTTTGTTGAAGCGAGATCCCCGGCTAATCTATCAGGCAGACCACGGATAACGAGTTTCCTACATTTAACGAATTTTTGAAATACCTCCCAATCAACTCCACCATCACATCAAAAAACGGCAAGATTGTTCGTCTCTGTCTCATTTTCATGTCCAGTTTATAATTGCAATGATCACCTATTATTTCAGTGCGGTAAGTTCAAGAAAATGCCAGCAGAAGAACGGCGCAATTTAATAAAATCGCAAACCCGCTCTTTTAATGGTTTGAGCGACTCACACACGGTTACTCGTTGTAAAAGCAATAAGAAGTGTCATCACTTTTCAAAGCGCCACAAATTTTCACTTTTCCATTTGGATATCGAGAAAAATCAGTCTGAATCTACGAACCAACCGAATGAGCAAAACCAACCAAATACGGACCGAAGTTTCTTCGTCAAATAGAAGGACCATTTTACCGACAGCCCTGGTCCAAGTTAAGGATGGATACGAACAGTACCAGCATTGTAAGGTTTTACTCGATACGGGATCGGAAATTTTATTTATCTCTGAACCATGCGCGCAACGTTTGACGTTAAAGCGTAGGCATGCTAAGATCGCTGTTCAGGGACTCGGACAAATAGCGCTGGACATACCAAGGGTGTTGTTACTTTCCAAGTTGTACCTCATTTTAAGTCAGATTTTAATCTCGTATTAAACGCCTTCATTCTACCCAGTATTATCTCCGTATCCTCCCAAATCAGTATCTTTGTCACCAAATGAAACCACAATCAATAAGATACAATTAGCCAACCACAGTTTAATGAACTCAACAAAATTGACATTTTGATAAGATTCAGAAAATAATCGCACATAAAATCCAACTGGGATGGATGGAGTTTTCAACCAACCAACCAGATCTTCCAAACTACGTGTGTGTCAATTGCACAAACTTTGTGAAGATTTATTTATTTCAACCACAGATTGAAATTCCGATGGCAAGTTTATCGTTTATCGATCTCACTAAGATTTTCGGACAGATCTATTCCTAGAATTTACGAATTAGACGTTTCAGGAGGTTGTGATGTGGCCCTCATACCGAGAATGGCCTATATTCAGCCGCTTTACGAACAACCAAAATAGTTAGTGGAAGTTGACATTTTCGGCGCTGGTCATCGGTTTCACTAAAATTTTCGGACAGATCAGGTTCTAGCCTTTACAAGTAAGATGTTTCAGGAGGTTGTAATGGGACCCTCATACCGAAATGGCCTCTATTCAGCCGCTTTACGAACAACCATAAGATCTAGTGGAAGTTGAGATTTTGGGTATTGGTTATCGGTCTCACTAAGATTTTCGGACATATCTGGTTTAGGCATCTACGAGTAAGAAGTATCAGGAGGTTGTAATGAGGCCCTCATACCGAGATAGGCCAATATTCAGCCGCTTTACGAACGACCATAATAGTTAGTGGAAGCTGACATTTCCGGTATTAGTCATTGGTCTTACTAAGATTTTCGGACAGATCTGGTTCTTCCCTTTACGAGTAAGATATTTCAGGAGGTTGTGATGGGTCTTCATACCGGGAATGGCTTTATTCAGCCGCTTTATGGTAAGCATAAAAGTTAGTGGAAGTTGAGATTTTCGGTATTGGTCATCGGTCTCACTAAGATTTTCGGACAGATCTGGTTTAGACGGCTACAAGTAAGATGTTTATCAGGAAATTGTAAAGGGTCCTCGTACCGAGAACGGCCTAAAGTCAGCCGCTTTACGTACAACGATAATGGTTAGTGGAAGTTGAGATTTTCGGTGTTGGTCATCGGTTTCACTAATATTTTCGGACAGATCTGGGTCTAGCCTTTACGAGTAACAAGTTTCTGGAGATTTTAATGAAGTTCTCGTACCGAAAATGGCCCATATTCAGTCGCTTTACGAACAACCATAATATTTGGTGGAAGTTGACATTTTGGGTATTAGTAATCGGTCTAACTAAGATTTTCGCATAGATCTGGCTCTAGCCTTTACGAGTAAGAAGTTTCAGGTAGTTGTGATAGGGAAAGACCCCATCATAACCTGTATTCAGCCCCTTTACGAACAACCATAATAGTTAGTGGAAGTTGAGATTTTGGGTGTTGGCCATCGGTATTATTAATATTTTCGGACAGATCTGATTCTAGCCTTTACGAGTAAGAAGTTTCAGGAGGATGTGATGTGGCGCTCATACCGGGAATGGCCTATATTCATCCGCTTTACGAACGACCATAATAATTAGTCGAAGTTGAGATTTTGGGTGTTGGTCATCGGTATTATTAGAATTTTCGGACAGATCTTATTCTAACCTTTACCATAATAGTTAGTGGAAGTTAACATTTTCGGCGCTGGTCATCGGTCTCAATAAGATTTTCGGACAGATCCGGTTCTAGCCTTTACAAGTAAGATGTTTCAGGAGGTTGTGATGGGTCTTCATACCGAGAATGGCCTATATTCAGCCGCTTTACGAACAAGCATAATAGTTAGTGGGAGTTGAGACTGTTGGTGTTGGTCATCGGTCTCACTAAGATTTTCGGACAGATCTGGTTTAGGCGTCTATGATTAAAAAGTTTCAGGAGGTTGTAATAGGGCTCTCATACCGAGAATCGCCTATATTCAGCAGCTTTACGAACCATCATAATAGTTAGTGGAAGTTGAGATTTTGGGTGTTGGTCATCGGTATTATTAAGATTTTCGGACGGATCTGATTCTAGCCTTTACGAGTAAGAAGTTTTAAGATGTTGTGATGGGGCCCTCAGCCGCTTTACGTACAACCATAATACTTAGTGGAAGTTGAGATTTTCGGTGTTGGTCATCGGTCTCACTAACAGATCTGGTCCTAGCCTTGACCAGGTCACATATATGTATGTATGGGGAAACCAATTTCTTAGATTTTAATCTAAATTTGTTACTTCCTTGCTTACTGAGGAAAACCGTGTCATGCAAATTATATTAATGGAGAATAATTTTTCCATATCGAAACTGGAAGGGAAAATTATTTTCATTTTAATGTTTCTCTAAACTTACCACTGACTTTTTACAATATTTATGAGATTTCGATTTCTCGATTTATTAAATCTATCGCGATGTATAAAATTGAGAAATCGAAATGACATAAATAAGTGAAAAAGTTAGTGGTAATATTGGAGAAAAAATTAAAATGGGAATAATTTTCTCTACCAGTTTCGATATGGAAAAAATTATTCTGAACCGTTAATCTAATTTACATGAAACGGTTTTCCTCAGTAAGCCAGGAAATAACAAATTTAGAATAAAAGTTAAGAAATTTTTTTTCCCAATTCTCTATTCCCAGGAAATTAGCAGAATAGCCGCCCTGGCGCACTGACAAAATATAAACGTCGTTAATGTTCTTGATTAGTGAGTGCATTTAACTTTTTAAAATAATGTGCAGCAGGCTAATTATAGATGTCACGAGCTAATAAATTTCATTTCTGGAGGATTACATTGGCGACGGAAATCGTCAAAATGCATCCGAAAAGTTACATTCCCTTTGGAATTGCGTACGTAAAATTTTTTTGAAGGTTCCTTGAGGCAATTTTTTAAATTTTCACCTTATAGTTCATGCGGGTGACCTCGATACAAGCATCAAATGAGAAAATTTTAAAAATAGCAACACAGATGTGTTAAAATATGTTCCAATATTGATTCTTTACAAAAAAAAATCCCAGCATTAGCACAAATAATTCCTGTTGTTTATTCAATACATTTTGTGTACAGTTCATAAAAATTATCGTCAATATTTCAAAAAGCTCACAACAAATATTTATTGGGTAAAGCTTTGAACAACAAAAAACTTAACTGTTATTTTATTATAAATATTAGTTTCAATCTTATGCAAACAACCTTTTTGCATATTTTTTATTTGATTTTTTTATGCGAGTGAGTTTATACACTGTACAGTCGACTATACGTTTATGATATCACACACGGTATCAGTATCAAATATATTAATATTCGAGAACACCCACTGTCATACTTTAAAGCGACACTTAGTTTATTCAGGCCGAAAACCTGGATGGATGTACGAAAACCCATCCTAACACATACGGAATAAAATTATACAAAAAAAATCGTTGAGCTTGGCACATTGTAGCGTCCCATACAAATTTCTCTTTGAGTCCACACACTATACGAGTATTTTATGTACATGTAACCAACCAACAAAAAACCACATCGGACAAGAACATAAAACATTAAAGGTGAATATCATGCTGGGTTCAGAGGATATTTTTTATGTGTATTTCTTTCAGTTGGAATATTTGGATTAATAATCTGCTTATATTTTTTTTTTGTTAAATGTTTAAAAAGAATTAAAATATTTTTATTATAATTGTTTTAAAAATGTGTCATAAATTAAATATTTCGTGTTGTTGTATTTTATTACTTATACAAACATATTAAATTTCAGATAAACACCTCGCGCAGTTTGTCGTCCTCCCATATAACCCGTACGTCGTTTATGGTGGAAGAAGAAGACACTGTGTTTTTTTTTAAATTCGCTAATTTATTTCATAAAAATAACTTATCTAAAAATTCTTTTAAATGTTGGTAATTTACTTTATTTTGTTTGTTTCAAGGAGTTCACTTCCGGAACTGGTTCTGCACGTTTGGAGAGATAAGGTTGTTCGTATTTCATGTTTCACCTTTTTCGTTTAAAATAAATCTTGTTTGCTCTGGGTTTATTATGTTGAAGTAGTCTAAAGAGATTTTGGTAGAAAATTCATTTCGATCAGATCGTAGTATATTCAATGCCTTTATCACCGTACACGTGTAAGGTGTCAAGTAATATTGTTGAATAGCAAATCTCTTTTAACAAAATAGGCATTTTGTTATTTTAGAATAGTTAAGAGATAATTTGTGTATTTGGTTTAAGTTAAAACTCTGTTATCGAGAGATGTAATAAAAAAGTTAAGTAAAGGGTGGTTAAATTTTAAGGGCCGATGTTGATTTTGAATAAAACACAAATTATTTAGGAAATTATTGTCAATTCTTTTTATTATGATAATATGGTATGGTTCAATTATGTCTGGCCGATATTTGGCCAAATGACCGCAGCGACCTCGGCGGCACACCGCCACTCGATGGTCCAAATTTTCGATGACGCTTAGGCATAATTGAGGTTCTATGCCGTTAATGCGCCGAATTATCTCATCCTTTACCTTTTCTTTGAAATAACCCCAAAGAAAGAAGTCCAACGGTGTCAAATCACATGATCTTGGCGGCCAATTGACATCGCCACCACGTGAGATAACACGGCCATTGAATGAGGCACCGTCCTGTTGAAACCACATATCGTCCACATCCATATCTTTCAATTCGGGCCATAAAAAGTTCGTTATCATCTCACGATAGCGAACACCACTCACAGTAACTGCCTGACCGGCCTCATTTTGGAAAAAATACGGCCCGATGATGCCGCCAGCCCATAAACCGCACCAAACAGTCACTCTTTGTGGGTGCATTGGTTTTTCGACAATCACTCTTGGATTATGATTCGCCCAAATGCAGCAATTCTGCTTATTGACGAATCCACTGAGGTGAAAATGTGCCTCATCACTGAAGATGATTTTCGTCGAAAATTGATCATCCACTGTTGCCATTTTTTGCCACCATTCTGACCATTGACGACGTTTGGAATGGTCAAGAGGCTTTAGTTGTTGAGTCAATTGCACCTTATAAGCGTTTAAATGCAAGTCTTTATGCATAATATTCATCAACGACGAGCGTGAGAGGTGCAATTGTTGGGCACGACGACGAGTTGAGGTGAACGGCTCTTCAGCCACACTATCGCGAACAGCAGCAATATTTTCTGCTGTACGAGCTACGAGCATGCACTGGTGTTTTAAAATCTCCTACAGACCCGGTTTGCTCAAATTTTTGCATGATTTTTCCGATTGTACGCACATTTGGACGATTAAATTGACCGAAAAAAAACCCGAAGTGCACGATATGCATTTTGATTTGAACGCCCATTTTCATAATATGCCTGAATAACTTTAACGCGTTGCTCGATTGTGTATCTTGCCATGGTTCAAATTAAATTAGTCCGAAATTGAGAAAGTCAAATTAAATGCAGAAAAAAACTTGACGTTTAGGTGTGGTTCACATTCAACGTCGGCCCTTAAAATTTAACCACCCTTTATAGGGTTTTCCAATAGAAATTATATGATTTTTATGTGACGTTTCAGCTATTTGTAATATGTCATGATCTGTCATTTTTTGTTTCATTGTATTCAGTAATGTTTACAACTTCGTCATGGTGAGATATACGCAAGAACAACGTTTACAAATTATTCAGTTTTATTATCAAAATAATCGTTCTCCAATTGCAACTTTTCGTGCGCTTTTGTCATTTTATAGTCGTAATAATCGTTCAAGTGTGCTCGCTATTCGTCGAATTGTTGAAAATTTTGAGCGTACATTTTTTTACATAATGTTGGAGTGCCAATAAGACAAAGATTCGCTCGAAGCAATGCAAATATTGCTGCCGTTCAGGCAAGTGTTGCTGTAGACCGCTATTTGACGATTTCAAGACGTTCTCAAGAATTGGGACTCTCTCAAACCACAACCTGGCGGATTTTGAGAAAGGATTTGGGTTTGCATCCGTATAAAATTGTTCTCAAGTTTGGCGTGAATTTGCCGATTTTGCCTTGGAACAACTTGAAAACGATAACGATTTTTTTAAGAAAATCATCTTCTCCGATGAGGCTCACTTTCAACTGAGTGGTGCGGTAAATAAACAAAACTGTCGATCCTGGTGCGAAGAAAATCCACAAATTATTCATGAAAAACCATTACATTCACCTAAATCGACAGTTTGGTGTGGTTTTTGGTCTGGTGGAATCATCGATGATAACCAACTTTTTATGGCCGAAATTGGAAGAAGTTGATCTTGACAACATTTGATTCCAACAAGACGGGGCTACGTGCCACACAGCAAGTGCAACAATTGAATTATTGCGAGAAAAGTTTGGAGATTCGATTATTTAAGAAATTGTGATATTGAATGGCCTCCAAGAAGTTGTGATTTAACACTATTAGACTATTTCTTGTGGGGTTATTTGAAGTCATTGGTCTTTAGCAATAAATCAAACTCTCCTCAAGCTTTACATGTCAATATTGACGTATTCATAACATACGACTTGATTTAGTGGAAAAAGTGCTCGAAAATTGGGTTCATCGAATTCGTTCCTGCAGAAGAAGTCGTGAAGGCCATTTGAATGTCGTTTTATTCAAAACTTAATTGTATCGATTGTACTTCACATTAAATAAAAAACATTTCAATTTCCCCAACAATTAGTGTGTTTTTTTTAAAAAAATCATATCACTCTTATTGGAAAACGCTATAAAATAATTTTTTTAAATGTTTCAATTAAGTCGAAACCTATAACTAGCGCAGCCCGCACTGCAAGTTTGAACGAAGTGTTAGTGTAACAATTAGTGAATACAAACTAATTAAATAGTGAATCCGTCAGGAATTTAAAAACGATTGTGATTTTATTTTCTAATTACGACATCTCTGGCTGAAGGTTGTTCAAACCGCTAAGACGATTCAAGATTCTACCGCAAGACAACATCAAGCTACATTTAGGACCAGCAAACACGACAACACTATACGGTTTATGAACTATTGTGGATTCGTATAACCAGGTAACCAGTTTTTATTATTTTTTTATTTGAAATTTTGCTATAAAATTTTTTTTACGATTTTTGCACTACAAGATAGACACACAACTGCCTTTACGCGAAATCCCAAAATAAATTCCTAAATAATAAAAATCGGTGTCACCCAGACAAACTTGTTCACTACAAGATAGACGCAGACCTGTCAGACAAACTTGCGCACTAGAAGATAGACGCAGACCGGTCAACTGTCCACTACAAGATAGAGACAATAGAAATTTTTAGCAAGAAGCTAAAACACATCTTCTACCATAATAGAAATATTGGAGAGAGTTTAGTGGACACTGACTCAATGCAAGAAATGGAGCAAGTGTTACAGTCATTGAATTCGATCAATGAACAACTCCAGAAAGTTAATCAAAAACAGGTCGAGCACGACCAACTTTTAGCATATTTAAACCAAAAATTTGAACAACCACGCATGGAACATACAGTTCCTGAGGTTGTCAATAGAGAAAATATTCTAGATCTGTTCAGAATTCCCGATCCGATTAAGTCGATTCCATCATTCGATGTAAATCGAAAACAACTAACCGCATTCCTAAAATCAGTGGAGATGCACTCAGTGTATTTGAACAGTTAGTATCAAAACAACAGTTCAATCTCTATCTGCAGGCCGTTAATAACAAAATAGAGGCTAAAGCCAAGAGCGCGATATGCTTAGCAGGCAACCCTAAAACATTCCGATAAATTAAAGAAATCTTGCTAGAATCCTTGGGGGATCGGCAAGAATTGTATTAGTATAGTCGCAGCTTTGGGCGACTAAGCAAAACGAAACGGCGAATATCCATAGCTAATTTAATTAATGCATTCATATTTCGGGCTTGAGAAAGCCGTACTTTGGGTATGCTCAAGCAGCGAAACCCAACGGAATAGAGGAGGCGTATACTTTCCGGAGGCGTAAACAATTCAACCAAATTAATTCCCAATTGGGATCACAAAACCAAATAAGTTGAAATACAAACCAATCGAGAAACAATCAATTCAACCCGAAAAACGTTAGAAGAACGTACTCAGTGAAGAAAAACCCCATTCCTATGGATGTGGACACTTCAATGAGGACTAAAAATTCGTCGATTAAGAAAATTATAAATAATAATGAACTCACGCAAGAGGCTGAGGCACCTCCGCCCTCAGCCGTGGATAACGAGTACTCACAGGAGGATTTCAGGACGAAAATTTTCAGACAAACCGGAATTCCAACACAGGGGATTAAGTTTCCTCCCCTATTTAAATAGTTATAGCGAACAATTAAAGCGCACAATAACACTTTAATCGGCACTGGCGCTAACAAAAACATCATTTAGCCAGAAATCATACCTCAAATCGCTAAAAATTTCAAGATTAATTTGTTAGGTAGCAATCTACCAACTCAAATTTATTTTGAATTAAATTTCCACAAATTTTTTGACGGAATACTGGGCTCGGAATCAATGGCACAAATGAACGCTAAAATTGATTATGAATCGAATTCAATTTTGTTAAATAATTCACAGTGTCACATTGGCACCATAGATACCTCACAAAACGGCAACTGATTAGTCTCAGGGTTCGCAAAATTGAACAAAGATATAACCATTCAAACCGGTTTGTACAAAGCGGACAATTTCAAGACAACAGTGAGAGTGTTGATAGATAGCCCCAATCCACTGAAAAAACTGAAATTGGAAGTAAACAATTTTAAAACATTAAAGCCAACCCCAACTAGTGAAAACAAAATAATCGATAGGAAAACGAGAATCTAGTCCGAATGGAACATCTAAACGATAAAGAGAAAAATATTTTAATCAAAACCATTTTCAAAAATCAAACCGTATATTTAAGACAGGGTGAGAAACTGCCATCAACCACAATTATTAAGCATAAAATTATCACGAAAGACGTAACTTCAAAAACCCCTACTCTTCTCCAAGGTTGTCCCAAAGAAACAGGATGCCTTGGGAAAACTGAAAATTACAATTGTAATCGACTATCGTAAATTAAATGAGAAAGCGGTATAGACGATAAGTTTCCAATTCCTCAGATCGAAGAAATATTGGATAGTTTAGAAAAGTCGGTATATTTTCCAATGTGGGATTTAAAGTCCGGTTTTCACCAAATTCCAATGGGCGAGAAATCTAAAGAAAAACTGCATTTTCAACCGACAAGGATAGTTTTGAGTTCCTCAGAATGCCTTTTGGCTTAATAAATGGTCCCCGCCACGAACAATGTATTGCAAGGTTTTATCGGAAGTATTTATCATGTCTATTTGGACGGCATCGTTGTTGTCGGACACAATTTGGAAAACCATATTCAAAATCTAAGTATGGCAATTCAATTAGACAAATGTGAGTTTCTGAAAAAAGAAACTGAATTCCTCGGCCATATAATTACGCAAGACGGCGTTAAACCTAACACAGAAAAAATCCAGAAAATACTGCCACTACCTAAAACACTGAAACAAAATTAAAGATATTCTGGGAATTTCGGGTTATTATAGACGGTTTTTAAAGGATCACTCCAAGATTACGAAACCCATGTCAAAAAGGACAGAGATCTCAATATCAAAAATACTGACTATATAAGAGCATTCGAGACTCTTAAAAGCATATTGGCTACGAGCCAAATCCACGCATACACCGACTTCGCAAAACAATTTGTTCTGACAATGGATGCATCATATTTCACGCTGGGTGCAGTCGTCTCCCAAATTCAGAATAATATCGAAAGACCAATTGCGCTCGCATCACGAACACTTAATTCTAAGGAGGTAAAATACACGACGAATGAAAAAGAGGCGTTGGTCATAATATGGACCGTAAAAAAATACCAACCGTACCTATACGGTTACAAATTCACGTTGGTAACCGACCATATGCCTCTAACCTTCATTAAATCATCAGAGAAAAACTCCACAATCCTACGCTGGAGGCGCGAACTAGAGAACTACGATTGTGATGTACAAAGAGGGTAGAGCAAACGTAGGGGCAGATGCACTTAGTAGGATGGCCACAATAAATAACGAATTGCATTTCAATGAAGAAACAGATAACAAACACTTGACGTGGATCTGGAGAAATATCAGAAAATCACTCTATCGACGATGATGATATCGAAACAGTTTATTCGGTGGACACATCCGACGACTATTTTATCCATTTCTCAGACCGCCCTATAAACTATTACAACTAATTTTCAAATTTTCTAATCTGGATGTGACATTTTTGGAAGATATATTTCCAAACTTTAAAAGAATTATAGTTTCCAAGGAAACATTCAGCAAAGATGAAATCACAAATCTCATAAAAAAAATCCAGAACAGTAAGCAAACCGCAATTCTGGCACAAGAAAGTTTGTTTCAAACAATTCAGGAAGCATTTCGGGAGAACTTGTTTGAAAATTGTCATTTCGCTTTCGTTACCAAAACGATCGAAGACGTAATCAATGAAGAGCGTCAAGATACGATTGTCATCAAAGAACACGACAGAGCCCATAGAGGGACAAAAGGAGTAGAACGCCAGATAAAACGTTCCTATTTTTCCCCAAGAATGGCTCATAAAACGTTCCTTAATCTAGCAGAACCCATGCAGCAGAACAATAGAAGATAGTATAAATAATTATAAGCTAATAATAGGCTAAATAAATGCTCTATTAAAAAATTTTGAGCTCCACCCCTTCCAACTAAAACGATGGGTTCTGCTAGCTTTAGAAAAAGTTAAAAGAACCCATATCAAAAAATGATTTTAAAACAATTGGAAAATTAAAAGTTAATTTTAGGCTAATTAAATGCCCTATTTAAATTTTTTTATTCAGCTCATTCTCTAAAAAAGCAAAAAGCTTTTTCACTTCAAAGCTGGCAGAACCAAAATTAGAACCCAAAACAAGATCAATTGACATACAAATAATTTTAGACTCGCTGTGGCCTAAAGCTAGCATAACCCAAATCGAAAATCGGACCAAAACCGAAATTAGAACCCAAAACAAGATCAATTAACATACAAATAATTTTAGGCTCATTATGGTCTAATTAAATTCCCCATTAAAAAATTTTGGGCTCCACTCGTTATTGATCAAACTTCAGGTCATTCGATTGATAATTGATCTTGTTTTGGATTCTAATTTCGCTTTTGGTCCGATGTTCGATTTGGGTTCTGCTAGCTTTAGATTAAATGACGTGAAGTTCGGACAAAAAGGAATAGTGCCCAACATTTTTTAATAGGGCATTTAATTAGGCCATAATGAGGCTAAAATTATTTGTATGTCTATTGATCATGTTTTGAGTTCTAATTTCGGCTTTGGTCCGATTTTCGACTTGGGTTCTGCTAGCTTTAGATTAAATGACCTGAAGTATAGTCAAGAAAAAATGGAGCCCAAAATTGTTTAATGGGGAATTTGATTAGGCCATAATGAGCCTAAAAGTATTTGTATGTTAATTGATCTTGTTTTGGGTTCAAATTTCGGCTTTGGTCCGATTTTCGATTTGGGTTCTATGCTAGCTTTCGATTAAATGACGTGACGTTCTTGACGAGTAGAGCCCAAAATTGTTTAATGGACCATTTGATTAGACCATAATGAGCCTAAAATTATTTGTATGTCAATTGATCTTGTTTTGGGTTCTAATTTCGGTTTTGGTCCGATTTTCGATTTTAATTCTGCTAGCTTTAGATTAAATGACCTAAAGTTTGGTCAATAACGAGGGAAGCCAAAAATTTTTTAATGTGGCATTTAATTAGACCACAAAGATCTTGTTTTGGGTGCTTATTTCGGTTTTGGTCGGTTTTTCGATTTGGGTTATAGGCCATAACGAGTCTAAATTATTTGTATGGCAATTGATCTTGTTTTGGGTTCTAATTTCGGTTCTGCTAGCTTTGAAGTGATAAAGCCTTATGCTTTTTCTAGAATGCACAGGATATAAAACTTTAAATAGGGCATTTAATTAGCCTAAAATTAACCTTTAATTTTCCAATTGTTTTAAAATCATTTTGTGATATGGGTTCTGTTAACTTTTTCTAAAGCTAGCAGAGACCATCGTTTTAGTTGGAAGGGGTGGAGCCCAAAAATTTTTAATAGAGCATTTAATAAGCCTATAACTTTATTTAAATTCATTTCTAATAAATTCCGGGCTAAAATAACTTCATATAAGAGCAAGTGGGTCTTTTATTGATTAGTGTTGCCTGATGATCTTTCTTCTTTTTTTAATTTTCTAGAAAAGAATCATTTGATAACTTCATATACGTTATCTTTGTTGTATTATTCATGAAACTTCTTTGCGTAGAAGCGGCACAATTAAGTTTTAAATTCTGAAAATCATTAAATTACTGAATCTTTTGAGCCTCAACCGTTTCCATAGCCCATTTTTCATAAAAGTATCGAAATAGGGCTAATGTTTTTTAGAGGTAGCAATAATGCTAATTTCGCAAACCAAAATTGTATTTAAAATAATTTATCTATCATCAGGAGAAAATCGATTCGAATATAACAAACGTCAATTATAACATAAGGGCTGCGAACGTGAAATAATCATAGTATAATCTGTTGACGTAAACTGATTTTATGACATAATTATACGGTAATTTAAATAAAATAAAAATATCAATAAATATCATCCCACCGAATTACATTATATCACCGCATACGTACAAATCTTTACCGTACAAATTGCAAAATCCGAATTCACTCATCAAAAAAATTTCACTTTATTATTTATGATTAGTGGCAAACCATTAAACCATAATGATAAATTTATTCATAATTTCCACTCGAGTGTCACAACCACAAATAGATAGACGCAAATGTTGAAAAATTCTAGATACATAAAAAATACAAATGCCTTTCAATTAACGGTAATGGATGGTTCATAATACAACACAATATTCTTGTACTTAAAGTGATTGACATGAAATATTTGAAATTGATTTGAGTGATACTCCTCCTGTGTGTATACAAAACTTAGAAATTCTTAAATAACCGTACGATTACGATATGACACTGAACAGAATTTCATTATGTCTTGTACATAAGAAAGCATTTTTTTTTATCGAAGTCTATTAAATGTCAATAAAATATGACCACCAAAGCATCAAATTCGTGTCTTTTTGGTTTTCTTTTAACTTTTGAGACGTTCTCGCGCCGTTGTATTCAATTTAATATTTTTTTAATTTATGATTCATTAAATAATGTTGATACTTTTTCTCATTTGGATGAATGAGTTATAGGCGTTTCGTATCTGTTTGGTTTTAATATTTCTTGACAGGGCATTGATTTCTTACGTATAGTATATTTAGTTGTCGTTACAAGATTTTTTTTAATGTGCCTGAAGATGATTAAGGCAGTACTTTAAATTTTTGGACAATCGGAGTTTATGATTATATTTATCGATGTTGTTAATTTGTTATAAAGAAGGCAGTCTCGTATCCAACCCTTTCCAAATTTATATTACCACCATAATAGAAATTGTTTAAGAGTTCTTCTGAAAACTTTAATAACACCAAGTACGTCGTATAGTAAGTTAATTAAAAAAGCACCAACTTAATTTATTTTAATTAAATAGATTTTCGTTTTTACCTTATTTCCTCCACAAAGTAAGTGTCTGTAAATAATTCTTTATATACAGCAACAAAACTTATTCTCATTTCTAAATTTTGTATTTTTTGCAAAAAAACACTGTGCTGTGTTACACTGAATAATGCTTAACATTAAAAAATTTGGGAAAAATGAAAATTGATAATGAAATGGAACAGATTGTACTGCAAGATTTCACAAATAAATTGTACTGCTTGTACGAGTAAGAAAGTTTAGTCTAGACCAATTTGTCTTAATCTTTATCTAAGCTTTACAAAAAGCTAAAACGAAAATACAGACGATGAAGGAATGGAACGAATATGTTTAATAATAAGTTGCATGGTCCATCGGGTTGAAGGCTAACGTTGTTTATTCGATTTTCAATAACCTAGATCGTTACTCGGTTTTTGTTTTGCCGCATCCTTTGCGTTACGTTGCTAGAATATTTTATAAGTATAGGCTTCCAAAGATCTAGCTTCGGGATTTATGTACTTTCGTGTATATTTCTTGTAATTTATCTGATAAGTACTTGACGCATCACAAACTAATTGCGCCACCCCCCCCCCCCCCCCACATGAACGATTAAATCTTTCGATTGAGTAAATTTATAGCATATGTTATGGGGCATGCAGCGCCCTTAATTTTTTCCCATATATTTTGCACTATTTTTTCTGAAAACGGTACTAAACCAAAAAATAAATTGTTTTATTCTATGTTTTTTTTTTATAACGGAATTCGATATACATAATCCTCATGTGTGGTGGGGCATTACCGAGTAAATCTGAAGAACAGCGTACTGCTACAGCAGAACAGAAACGCAAGCAACACAGCCTTCCAATTGTAAAGAAAACGTTCGATTCAAAAGCTTACTAACACCAAATATTATTTCTAACGTGGTAATTGAAACTATTCGCAAGGCAAGGCGTTTTTTACCAATCATGCACTACTCCGAACGCTAGGAAGTGGCATGACGCCAATGTGGATGAGGTATATGCTTACATTGCTGTTCTTCTTTATGCCGGTTCGGAAAAAGCATCAACGATACCAGCAAAAGGCTTATTTCATAAAACAAATATGTCGTTCTATCGTGCTGTATGTCGTTAGAACGATTTGAACAGCTGACTCGTTTCTTTAGATTTGATGACTCACGCACCAGACCCATGCGTCTGAAAGATGACAAATTAACTGGATTACGGTACGTATGGCAATTGTTCTTAGATAACTTGCAGGGATTGTATAAACCATCTCTAGAACTAACTATTGATGAACAACTAGTTGCTACTAGAGGTCGCTGCCCCTTCCGACAATATAATACTGTGGGCACAAAATAGTAAGACTTTGTTCATAATTTTAAAATTCTTTATTTATTTCTCCAAATCTATTTCGTCCCCCTCAAAGTAATCCCCCAGGCCTCAATACACTTGTGCCAAAGTTTTTTCCAATCCTCGAAACAGTTGTTAAAGTCAATTTCCGGAATAGCCTCCAATGCGCGTAGCGATTTACGTTTAATATCTTCAACTGACTCAAAACGGCTTCCCCGGTGCGGTCGTTTGAATTTGCTAAAGAGCCAGAAATCACACGGACCTAAATCAGGCGAATACGGTGGCTGCGGAACGATATGGGTGGAATTTTTGGCGAAAAAATCACGTAAAACCAATGCAGTATGCGAAGGTGCATTATCGTGGTGCAAAAACCAAGCGTTGGCGACCATAATTCCGGCCTCTTTTTACGAATAGCTTCGGCACAGACAGTTTTGGCCGGTCGGTAGGAATTCGGAGTGCACCACACCTCGATAATCGAAGAAAACTGTCAACATCCCTTGATTTTTGACTTGATTTTGAGTGGTTTTTGATCCTTCCGATATTTCAACGATGCCAGTAAGGGCCTCTGGCTGTTAATCGTCGATTCTCGAGCGCCAATTGATGTTGATGGCCGTCCTAGACGTGGTTCGTCGTCAACACGTTCTCGACCCTCTTTGAATTGAACAATTTGTACCAATCAAAAACACTCGCTCGCGACATACAATTATCACCGAAGACCTTTTGCAACATTCTGAACGTTTCGGCACCACAAAATTGATTCCGCACACAAAATTGAATGGAACTTCTTTGTTGAATAATTTCACTAATTGTAAAAATCGCCGAAAGCACTTTTTGTACTTCAGAAAGACAAGCGTATACTAAACACTAATGATTATTTTGATGTGACATTTGGCACAGATGTCACTGACAGTCATACCAACATAGAAAAAAAATATTTCGACGAATGGTTTTCCGCGCGAAATTAAAATTAAAAAGTTTTACTACTTTTTGCCCACAGTAGTATACCGAGTAAACCAGGCAAGTATGATCGTCTCGGAATCGAACTAGACACGAAGCAACTGACCTGGTCTTGCAGTTGTCGGATAATTATTTGAATTGCGGATATAATATAACAATGGAAAATTTTTTCACCAGCATTCAGCTAGCCGTGGAACTTGTTAAAAAAATACTACTCTGGTGGGAACAGTAAGATCAAACAAACCGGAACTTGCCACATGATTTCGCAGACGCAGATGTAGCAAAAAAGCGAGCTCCATTAAGCTCAATATTTTGCTTTTCAGGCTCAATTTGCCTTGTTAGCTTTCGATAAGATGGTGAAATCGTTCACATGTAAGAGAAAACTAAATTGCTGGCCGATGGCATTGTTTTTTAACGTAATCGATACAGCGGCATATCAAAAACCGTATAGAACAAGGTAACCTAAAAGATTCTGCAATAACAGCCATGCGATTATGTGGTTATACTGCCGGAACTATAAATATTTGTCCACCAATTCAAGACAATAATAAAAAATCAAAACGGTGTGAAAATTGTAAAGTTAATCGCAAAGGCACGAAGGGAGATACAAAAACAACTGCAGTGTGTGATGTTTGCATTAAGCCGACCTGTTCAAACATTATATTCGGGTTTGCCAAAAATGCTACCAGAAAAATGTAGAAGCAGTAACCATCGACGAGGAAGTAGAAGAACTGTTCATTGTGGTCTCATCAACATCATCAGATTTACCTCCGACCAAACGCCAAAGAACACATTCACCAGTTTAATAATTTTTTTAATTTTTAATTTAAATAATTTATTTTGTATTCTTTAATTAATATAATTACAATAAATTTACAAATAGGGGTACTGAAATTTACATTTAGGGGTACTGAATGCCCCAAAACACGGCCATATGTTTTTTGTATGTGCACGGTTCTAAGGTTAAATTGCTGCGTGCCCATATGCGTTATCCTAAACTAATGCCTCCGAGTTTAAATTCCTTTGATTGACAGCTTTTGTCTGAGTTTATAACAACCTCAGGCACACTTAACCCAAAGAATTTTTGCTTATCATTTCTATGGCCAAGGGCTTCAAAACGACAAATTTGATTAACCTATCGAGTATTATCAACATTAACGTATTCCATTTTTTAACAAATTTACAGTGTTTCTAAGCACCGTATCTGTCGCACCTTGCGGAATCAATAGTTTCCAAATAGAATTTTCGGTCGATGTGTATTTTTTAGAAGTTCTTTGGTTCGTTCGCATTGCATCCCTTTTTGAGCAAATTAGTGATCGCAAAGATACTTGTCATCCTCACTGAACAGAAAACCCAGACTTGATTTCCCGCATGATACAACTAATTTCAGAAGATCAAAGTGCTCTTCGAGTTTGGCCGACATAAAATAATAAATCGTCCAATGAGCCGGTCGATTAGAGGGTATCCGTATTGAGAGAAATTGCGCACTGGTACTTTCTATTGCTCCTAATTATACATCATATAGAGTTCTTAATATTCCACTAAATCTAGTATATTTTACCGAGTTCCATCTGCGGTTTTAATCAGAAACTTGTTTTTAATCATATTTAGGAACAACTTTTCGATTGGTGAAAGCACTTTTCGCGAGGTAAGAAGAGCGAGCTTAGAAGATACTTCTAAGAGGTTACAACTCTTGGGATAGGTGTTTTCACTTTGTACTAGACCAAATCCAACTAGAACACATTAGTTGTTCAATATTCAAACAAACTCATGTTTTCTAGTTGGATTGGATCTAATACAAAATGAAAACACCTATCCCAAGAGTTGCAACCTCTTAAAAGTATTTTAGGACAGAGTGTTTTTAATTCGGTTTTTATCTCTACAACTTTTGAATATTAAACCCAATGTTCCCCTAATTTTTCCAGAAATTTGGATTTGGTCTAGTACAAAGTGAAAACTCGTATCCCAAGAGTTGTAACCTCAGAGATGAAACAAGTAATCAACCGCAAAATCACGAAAATCGAAGGGTTCAAATATCAAATCAGATGAATCAAAACCCACAACCATGCAATACAGGGCAAAGAAGTTCATTTGCGCAGGTAGCGAAAGGTTTTGGTTCAACCAAACATATGGGCTCTGAAAGTAACCAAGTTATGGAAAACATTATGAACAGCATTGCAGCTATTACAAAGCGGCTAGACGACCAAAGTAATCTGAACAACATGATTCTTGATCAACTGAAGAAAATGCAACTCCCACAACGCAATCCAACAAAAAAAGTCAAGAACACAACTTTCAAAATAGCAATCTGGAATGCGAATGGCATTATGCAACATATTCCAGAAATAGAAATATTTTTAAATTCGGAAAAATCGACATTTTCTTAATATCTGAAAGACATCTAGTTAAATCTTCGTTTGTTAAAATACGGGGTTATAACTTATATTACTCCATTCATCCAGCGGATAGAGCAAGAGCTGGTTCGGCATTACTAACAAAAGAAAATATAAAACACCTTTTAGAATCAAATATCGAAGAAGAAACTATGTAAGTCACTAATGTAAGGACCCAAATTAAACACAGACAGCTTACTGTCTCTACAATATATTGTCCTCCCCGGCATAACTTGAAAAGGGAGCACTTCCATAAACTATTTAAATTGCTTGGACGTGATTTTATTATTGGAGGTGACTTTGATGCGAAAACCACCTATTGGGGATCTAGACTTACGACGTCAAAAGGTAAAGAATTACTTCAAGCAGGCCAGATATCAAAATGTGAATTTTACTCTGGTGGTTCCAAAAAATACTGGCCCAATGACGGAACGAAGATACCTGACCTAATAGACTTTTATGTAGCAAGAGGTATATCCCAGAACTACATTCACATTGAAGGTAGTCAGTGAAATGGTAATTCAAAGGGAGAGTGCACCCAGATTAACAAATTCAAAAACAAACTGGGACCTCTTTCGTGAGGTATTGGAGGAAACAATCAATCTTCAAGTGCCGATAAGAAATCCCCATCAGTTGGAAGATGAACTAGAACAGCTCAATGAAGCAATTCACTATGCTGCTTTGGCAAGTACCCCCATTATACAAAATAAGGAGAAGCTTAACATATCCTACCCAATGGAAGTTAGAGAGTTGGAAGAGGAAAACGACGGGCACGTAAAACCTGGTAAATAACTAGAACACCGGAGAACAAAACAATTCTTAACAAATTTGCAAAAGTCTCAAATCTCTTCTTAAAAATGCATCAATCAACAGATACCTAGTTAGCCTAACCGATGAAAAAAATTCTGATTATTCTCTGTGGAAGGCGACGAAGGGACTCAAAAGACCCAAAATGTAAGTGCCTCCACTTAAAAAGGAGGATGGAACCTGGGCAAGAGGTCCTAAAGAGAAGGTTGATCTGTTTGCGGACTAGGATACCTTCCAACCACTACCAAGGCAAACGGCCAATGAAAATATAATGTCAATCCAAAAGCTAGATGATTTTGATATACGCCAGTAACTCAGTAACCCAGTAAAAGTAATGAATGTTATAGGATATGATTTGATGTTCCATGGCAATGGAAAGTAGCAGAAGTGATCATGATAGCAAAACCTGATAAACCACCTAACGATAAAAAATCATACAGGCCAATTTCATTGCTGCCAATTATGTCAAAGCTCTTTGAAAAATTATTACAAAAAAACTTAAACCAATAATTGAGGACCGACAACTAATACCTCCACATCAATTTGGATTCAGGGAAAAGCACTCCACAATTGAACAGGTACATAGAATCATCAACGTTATTGAAAGAACGTTAGAACGCAAAAAGTATGCTCCAGCATATTTCTGGACGTCGCCCAAGCATTCGATAAACTTTGGCACAGTGGACTGGAATTCAAGCTGCATAGAGATCTGCCGAGGCAATTCTATGCCATACTAAGATCTTATATATCCAATAGACATTTTCGTGTAAAATACGAGGATGATTACTCCGAACTAAAAAAAACTCTGCCGATGTCCCACAGGGGATTGCCTTAGGACCAATTCTGTATTTATTATATACAAGAGATATTCCAACAACAGATGAAGGAACCATAGGCACTTTTGCAGATGACACAGCAATCATGGCGATAGGAAGTAATGTCGCTGTGGTTTGTAACTGGACTAAGTGCTGGAGAATCAAGCTTAATGAGACGAAATCCATGCATATTAACTTTACACTTCAAAAGGCTTCCCATCTACCTATAGTAATTAACTCACGACCGGTGCCATATGCAAACAAAGCTAGATATCTGGGCATGACTCTCGATGCCAAGCTCTAATGGAGAGAGCAAGTCAAAGAGAAAAAAGAAGAACTTAATATTAAGTTCAGAAAAATGTATTGGCTCATATGTAGAGGCTCTGAGCTTACAATGTACAACAAGCTGCTGCTATATCGGGAAATACTGAAGTCGAAATGGACCTACGGTAATCAACTCTGGGGATGTACTAAGCAAAGAAACGCCAAAATGATAAAGACGTTTCAAAATATGGTTCTTCGTAGCATCGTAAATGCTCCGTGGTACACAAGAAATGAAGACCTTCACAGGGACTTACAGATGGAATACATCAAAGATAAAATAAAAAAGCACGCCGCCAAACACAAA
This sequence comes from Nephrotoma guestfalica, assembly GCA_963691935.1. Lineage (NCBI taxonomy): Eukaryota > Metazoa > Arthropoda > Insecta > Diptera > Tipulidae > Nephrotoma > Nephrotoma guestfalica. The sequence continues at coordinate 62,402,643 of OY829915.1, forward strand.
ATAAGGCTCCAGGAACATGGAAACCCCTATATTCGCCATATGATAGGTAACCCTGTCGTTGAAAGAATTAAAATTATATTTTAAATAGGTTTAATTATTTTCGGGAGAATTATTTAAGAAATGCAAAATTTGTAAATTTGAAAGATAAATTGCTAGACGAGAAAAGTCTCAGTTGTAATTAATAAAGCAAAAAAATCTGTTGTTATAAAGAACTAAATCTGACGAGTTTGTTGTATTAACAACTTCATCAATTGCATCGATGCAAGTTGCGTAAAGATCACTATTTGATTGAGGTGGTGCTGCGTAAATGAATAGACTGTTTTGGTTAATTTTGATTTTGAGCATTCCAGAGTTTAGAATGCAATGTTATCAGTAAGCCACCACCCGATTTCTTTGAGCTAGTTTCGAGAGACCGATCGCATCTGTAGACAACGTAATCATGGCCAAAAAATTCTCTGCTCATTATGCCGGGTTTTAATGAAGTTTCACAAATTACATAGATCAGGTAGTTTGATTTTAAAACGAAGTTATGGAACCTTTTCTTGAATTTTATGGGTTGATTTACTCTTAGAGTAGTAGTGTCGGTTCGAGCTCTTATTAAAAGTGAGTGTAGTCTATCATTAGCCACTGGTGAAAAATATCTAAATGATTGGGTGTGTCTTGAAATAGCAACAATGGCATGGGGTACACTATCGAACAGCTCAAGTGGTTGAGAATTGAATAGAACTATGCCATTGGTTAACCAAGTGTTGGGTAATTATTTTATTAACTGCTGGTAAGAAAATCTAATTAATAATACTCGTATACGGGAAACCACCGAAAGATTTAACCAGTTCGAAATCCAATGACCGTTTGGCGATATACTAAATTATCATAATAGTATTTAATTGTTTTGTATTCAGAATTAAAGAAGTTACACCTGTTTGTTTCGGCTGACACAGAAAATGTCCAATTCAACAGGGTTGTATTCAATACATGAAAGAGACTTTGATCGTCTAATTGGTCACAGAATATATTCCAAACCCGTCTAATTATATGTTATTTAGCTTGTTTGTGAGTTTCAAATGCTTAGATTCATATATAGGCATTTAATTAATGGAAGGAATTAATAGATTAAGAATATTAATTTCCAATTTCAAAAAAATAAAAATCTCAACTCATAATTTAAATCCCTCGACATTTTAAAATAAATGAAAAATAATTTACCCATGGATTAGAAAACTCTTCGAGATATAATATTTCCCCTTTATAAGAAAATATATTTCTGTTCTAAAATATTTAAAAATAAAACTTCATAAAATATTGTTATTTATTTTCCATTAATTTTTGAAATTAATTCAATTTTGTTATGTAGCATAAAGACACATAAATACGGCTGTATAGCTACAGCTGAGATATTTCCAGCTATAAGACAATATCATATTTTTTTAACAAAATGATACAAATTTTTAAGAAAATATTTAAGAATATATAAATTAAATTGTTTAAAAAAAAATAGTCATACTCGTACATATTACAGAGATATTAAAAAAATTTTAATATTATAAAGGGAACAAAAATAGAAAATAAAATAATATTACGAGTAATACTCACCTGGGAAATTAATATTTAACCTTCCAGAAAATTATACTCGTACATGAATTTATCTATAGCTGGCGTATCTATATGTAAATATATGTAATATCGTGAAATGAAGAATAAGAAGTTAGTAAATTCTTCGGTTATACGGTACGAGAGTAATATATATTATATACGTAAAATAATTTTTTGTGGGGCTGTATTCGAAAAAATTATTCCGCGAAATGTTAAAACTCTACTTTAGAAAATTTCACAACCTGATGTATCAAACCTTGCTTCTGAAAAACTGAAGTTATCAAATTTTTCGGCTGTCTCTGTGTACACCTAGGTAACACCAAGGTAGCCGCGTCCTCGTCGCGGGGGGCGGACCAAATGCCAGTGGTATAAATTGGCTAAAACAAACAATGAGTACAACAAATACAGAATGTAATACCCCAGGTGGTACAGCAGCAGATATGCTGCCAAAACCACAATCTTCGGAAGCAGGCCCAACAGATTCTGGGGTGGGCCAATTATTGTTTAAGCCATTTTGATGAAGTTCCAAATTATCAAGATTACCAAGATCTTCAACTGGAAATATATTTCAGTACGAGAAAAAAAATGCCGAATTCCGTGAACAACTAAGAGAAATAAAAGAATTTACTACTAAATTGAAAGAAGAATTCACAATTTTAAAGAAAGAACATGAAGAACTCAAAAAAGCAGTTGAAACACGTGCAGAACTTGGGACGACACCTAGCCCAACAGTCGATGATGACATTAATTCATTCCATACGGATGAAGAAGAATTTGAAAGAGAAACAAATTGGATGTTGAACCGGAATAAAAGACCAAGTAAGAAAAGGAAAGCGCAACACTTACCAGAAATGGCAGTGACTTTACCATCAACTTCAGAAGAGGTTTCCAGAAATCAGTTAATCATCAAGAAACAACTAGCTCTAGAACAACAACCAGCTAAACCGAAAGAAAAATCACCTCCATCAATAAATGTCGTCGGGATATCAAATTTCTCCACTATACAATCGATTATGAAATCGATTACGATAGCCGAGTACAAACTCGTATCTCTAAACAACGGCGTCTGGAAAATTAAAGCTTAATTCCGAGGGGCATCAGTGGTTTACCTATGAGGATAAGAATGATCGCCCAATTAAAGTTATGGCTAGAGGTCTTCACACAACCTGTGCAAAAGAGGAAATTATTGAGGATCTCAAGCAAAAGGGTAATCAAATAGAAAATGCCGTAAACATCATTCAGAAAGAAAAAATCGAAACTGAACAAGGAGTTCAAATTAACAAAAGAGGGCTTTCAGTATTTATGATCTATTTAAACAAAAAGTGGAAGATGTGTATAATATCAAGGCAATACTTGCATGAGAGTTAAAATAGAGCCATTGAAAAAAATAGCGGATTAATACCGCAGTGCAAAAAATGTCAAGGTTTTAATCATACGCAGAAATATTGCCAAAGAGAGACTAGATGCGTGAAATGTGCCGGAAAGCAGCATGCCCAGGTACGCCCGGTTACTAAAAATATTGCTAAGTCACATCCCGCAAACTACCGGGGATGTGAAATAGCTAAGGAGCTACAAAGAATAAGAAATAAAACCCGAAAACAAAGTCCAGGAATATCGGTAAAAAATTATCAAACTTCAACCAAAGAGGAACCTAAACCTCATGCAAGTAAAACGGGAGAACCAAAACCAAACCTGTACTCGCAAGTAGTCACGACAAAACCAGTTATTTCAGAGAGCACTACTGAAGGTACAGCAGTGCTACAAAAGATCTAAGAAACAACAGGTAAACAAGAGAAATGCCTCCAAGCTCTAAGCAACAGGTTAGATAAGCAAGACTCTCTAAATGAAATGAAATCCATGCTGCCAACATTAACAATAGTAACCTGGAATGCAAAAGGGCTAATGCAACATATTCCAGAATTAGAAATTTTCCTAAATACTGAAAAAATAGATATAAGCCTAGTATCGGAAACCCATTTTACTTCAACTTAAAATATATGGATACAATTGTTACCACGCGTGGTTATAAAAGAAAACATCAAACACTTTATAGATCTTAAAATTGAAGAGGAATTTATGCAAGTAGTCACCTTAAAAATATTTATAAATAACAACAAAGAATATAGAGTATCGTCAATATATTGCCCCCCAAGATATAATTTAATTAAACAAGACTATTGCACGTTATTTAAATCACTTGGATGAAGCTTCATAATCGGAGGTGATTTTAATGCAAAAAACACCTATTGGGTATCAAGAGTAACTTCTAAAAAAGGAAGAGAGCTGTTTGCAGCAGGAAGACTATGCAATTGCGATTTTCATTCTGGAGATCAACCAACTTATTGGCCTACGGATAGAAACAAAATACCCGATATCATTGACTTCTTTATCACCAAAGGTATAGACGAAAACTACATATACCTAGAAGGCAGCGAGGGGATTATGTCAGATCATACGCCTGTTATTATGACAACCAGTGCAACGATTATTAAAAAAAACTATTCCACCTTCGCTAACGAACAAAAAAACCTGCTGGGAGAAATTCCAGAAACTTGTTGAGGATAATATTGACCTTCAGGTGCCAATTAAAAACCCGATACAGCTAGAAGAAGAACTAGAACAACTCAACAACAGTATACAAGAAACGGCGTGGAGTTGTACCCCCTCAAGTTCAAAGGAAATGCGCCGAAATGCTATTTATCCTCTAGAAGTTAGGGAACTGGTTGCAGCAAAACGAAAAGCAAGAAAGACCTGGCAAAGAAGTCGAGCGCCAGAATACAAAACAACTCTAAATTTTTTATCCAATAAACTAAAGTTGCTAATTAAAGAATTCAAAAACTAATTCATTAATAAATACTTGAGTGGCCTTACTGGGGAGAAAGATATCGAGTACTCCATTTGGAAAGCGACAAAAAGTTTAAAACGACCTAAACTACAAATTCCACCAGTAAAAAAGAAGATGACACATGGGCTATAAGTGCAAAGCAAAAAGCTTCGTAGTTTGCAACCCACCTGGGGAACACGTTTCAGCCTTTACCTAGACAAACCGCAGAGGAAAACATACCACCAGTAAATAAAATGGATAACTGCATAATATCTCCTGTCACATTACAAGAATTAAAAGAGGAAATCAATCTCAACCTAAATACAAAGAAATCTCCAGGATACGACTTAATTACAGGACAAATAGTAAAAGCTCTTCCTGAAAAAGAACTACGTAAACTACTCCAAATAATTAACGCAGTGTTCAGACTTAAACACGTTCCAAATCATTGGAAAGCCGCAGAAGTAATTATGACACCTAAACCAAACAAACCACTTAATGATAAAAATTCGTATAGGCCGATTTCCTTACTCCCAATAAGTTCAAAATTATTCGAGAAACTAAGACCTGAGAAAGAGACTAAAACCTATAATAGCAGAAAGAAATCTTGTTCTTCCACATCAATTTGGCTTCAGAGAAAACCATTCAACAATAGAACAAGTACACCGAATTACAAACATAGTTGAAGACGTACTTGAAAAAAAAAGAAAGTATGTTCAAGCGTCTTCTTGGATGTAGCACAGATTACAAAGAGACTTACCAAAGCAATTTTATGAAATTCTAAAATCATACATATCTAACCGACACTTTCGAGTTAAATTAGATGGCGAATACTCAGAAATAAAGAAAATATCAGCAGGGGTACCACAAGGTAGTGTTCTGGGATCAACTTTATATGTTCTATACACCTCGGAGTTGCCAACGATAGAGGAGACTAACATAACGACGTTTGCGGATGATACGGCCATCCTAGCAGTTGCTAATTGCATAGAAGAATCTACAAGCAAATTGCAAGGAGCTACTAATATTGTCAGTACCTGGACCAAGAGATGGCGAATAAAACTTAATGAAACAAAATCTGTTCACGTAAACTTTACTAACAAGAAGGTCAACTGGATACCAGTAGAACTGAACTTCCAGCAAATTCCCTATGCAAATACGGCAAAATATCTAGGCATGACTCTAGACGCGAAACTAAAATGGAAAGAGCATGTGAAAAAGAAAAAAGAAGAGTTAAACATCAAATACAGAAAGATGGATTGGCTCTTAGGAAGAAATTCTGAGCTAACTCTACATAATAAATTGCTACTATACCAGCAAATCCTAAAACCTGTGTGGACTTACGGTATTCAGCTCTGGGTCTGTACAAAGAAAACCAATGTCAACATCAACCATTCATTCCAAAGCAAAGTGCTTCGTGGAATAGTTAATGCACCGTGGTACAAAAGAAATAACAACCTCCATAGAAATCTGAAGATGGATTTCGTTAGTGAAGAAATAAGCAAACGCGCGAGAAAACACATGCAACGTATTAGTCTACACCAAAATGCTGAGATACGTCGTATGTGGGATGATTCAAACCCAGTAAGACGGCTGCAAAGGAAGAAACCGCATGATCTACAAGATCCAATCAGGATCGACTAAAAATATAATAAAATTGTAAAGGGGACTAGCCAACGGGCTACAACCCTCCAAACAAGAAATATAAATTATGCAAGATAAATTACTAGATGATTTGTAAATCAGTTGTAATAAATAAATAAAATAAAAAAAAATAAAAAACTGGAGAGAAAATGTTCTTGCTGGAAGTATACAGGAAACGGAAGATATTTTTGTGTTGTCTTGGGAGTAATCCTATAACCGAAACAGGTCAACTCGGCGAAACCAACTCGGCGACGGACAACTCGGCGACGGACGACTCGGCGATAGTCAATTCGGCGACGATAAACTCGGCGACGGCCAACTCGGCGATGGTCAACTTCGCGACGGTCAACTCGGCGACGGGAAATAAATTTAAAACAATCAGAAATGGAGATAGCAATGGACTAATTGCGGGATTGCTGATTTTTGGTCGCCACAAAGTGTAATCAAAATTTGGTGCAGGTACATCTTCGCGGTGTGCATGTTTAGCTTGTCTGTGTTTAATCAAAAATAGTGCTTTGTGGAATAGATATAACATTAGCATACAATAAATTCTAGTTGCATAACCAAATTGAAAATATTAATACGTTTCATAGCGTAATTTCCAATTTTTGCAGGTGGATTTTGACCAAGTATCAGTATGTAAATGTTAGCGAATAAATTTTTATTCGATAGTCGATATTACAGTAACAATTTTTGCGATTTAGCTAATAGATTCAATATTTTAGATATAGGTGACCATAGCTAGTGCAAGTTAATTTAACGAGCCCACGATCGCACCAATACACGGCGCTAATTGGAACCCAGTGTAATTAATAAGCTGAGATGTGAAGGATAGAAGTATTATCGCCCGAAGTGCGAGAAACATGAACAAATGTAGCTGACAGCTCTTCTTATTCAACGTTGCAGTAATGGGCTGATGATAGTGCACGGATGCTAGATTTTACATATGTATGAATGAAATGTATGTATGTATATTAGGTAGTAAGATAAGTGGTTTTTCTGAATTGCCAATGATATAGCTAAATTTCACTCCATGTTATAGTTGTACGATATTCCGCGAAGGTATTCCTCCGACAATCAGAGTTGATAACTTTGCTTAAGATTCTGTAATCCGCTCCTTTATCGTTTCGGTGGACATTCATAACGTAAATTGTTTGCATTTTTTTAGTTTATATCGATGAAAACCTATACACTAGGGCGAGCAATACCACCGCCAAAGCTCAATTGTAGAAAAATTATTTGTTCTATCGCTAGCTACCATTTAGTGATCGTTGGTAAACTGAGCAAATATCGTATGGTAATATTGCTACACCTCTGGTGCCATTATTATTTATAACTCCTCCGGTAAATAATATTTCAGGCTTGTTATGGTATGGATAATATCGTCATCATTTCGCCATGAAATGCGAAATCGACATTTGTATTATATCTTCCTAGAAGATGAAAAAATGCCAAGTGTTTTCGTAGATTTTTCACTACGTAAAATAGGCAAACATTAACGTTGGTTTCTGGAAATACTGTACGAATGGCTTCATGAATTGCGAGCTCGTAATCCACATTTATACCTTCTGGATTGATTAGTGACCAAATCCGGAACTCTTTTGTCCGGTTGATAAAAGGGAAAACTGTACTCTGTTCGTTCTAACCAGTATGACGAAAATTTTATAAATTTGAGCCCAATATCGAATATGGATGACATCGTATTATGTTATATTACTGGAACGTTGACTAGGAAGGGCGCGTCACAATTGTGCATGTCCGCTACATCTGTTCATGTTTCTCGCTCTTCGGGCGGTAATACTTCTATCCTTCACATCTCAGCTTATTACTACACTGGGTTCCAAAATTGTTACTGTAATATCGACTATCGAATAAAAATTTATTCGCTAACATTTACATACTGATACTTGGACAAAATCTACCTGCAAAAATTGGCAATTACGCTATTAAACGTATTAATATTTTCAATTTGATTATGCAACTAGAATTTATTGTATGCTAATGTTATATCTATTCCACAAAGCACTATTTTTGATTAAACACAGACAAGCTAAACATGCACACCACGAAGATGTACCTGCACCAAATTTTGTTTACACTTTGTGGCGACCAAAAATCAGCAATCCCGCAATTAGTCCATTTTTATCTCCATTTTTGATTGTTTTTTTTCCGTCTCCGAGTTGACCGTGCTGAGTTGTCCGTCGCAGAGTTTGTCGTCGCCGAGTTGGTTTCGCCGAGTTGACCGTCGCCGAGTTTACCGTCGCCGAATTGACCATCGCCGAGTTGTCCATCGCCGAGTTGTCCGTCGCCGAGTTGGTTTCGCCGAGTTGTCGCGTACCGTCCTATAACAACCTGTTATTTTCAACAGGCCATTTCTTTGTGCGCCTTCCAGTGTACTTATGCGGTGAACATTTAACTTGTCCACCAAGCTTGCATACAAGCGTATGTTAGTACGGGCTCAATTAATCTCTTATATAAAATAAGCAGCGTACTGTTATTAAGTCCCCAATCCTCTGGCGAGATTCTTGAAATGGTATGTAAGACTTTTTGTAATTCCTCTTTTGTAATTCCAAGACGCTCATCAATACTAACGCCTAGATATTCGATAATTTTGGCCAATTTTATTCTCACATTATTTAATTTTACAAGAGGCGGTCTATTAGTGTCCATTTTACCTTTAAGTAACTTCATTTCTGTTTTCCCGGGTGATAGATCTAGTTTATTTTTCATGCACCATTCCCTCTTACGATTTAGTGCCAACTGAGTCTTATTTTCTAGACCTAATTTAGAGTGCCCCTATATAATTATAACCTATTCATCTTCCTCCCTGTAGAAACTATCGTTGAAAACGACGTTCCAAATATTGTGGGCATCCTTTTGTTAACGTTTTCTGAATTTTTCCATGGCAGTCCTCAATTATCGCTATTCGATGTTTTATAAATATGTTTAGAAGTGCCTATGGTTTTCAAGTGATTCATGTTACAAGGCCACCAGACATTGTCGAAGGCACCTGCAATATCCAGGAATAGTCCTAACACGTACTTTGCATTTGAGGCTTTAATTAATTTTTCTAGCAGTTTGCCCGTTACCGAAAGAACGACGGTCTATACGCTTTAAGGTCAGCTTCATTTCTATCTCATCCTTTTCTGATCACAACAACTCTACCTGTTTTCCAGATTTGCGGAAACACACCCAGCTCTAAACACTTATTGAACAGATGTGTTTGTTTATTCCCAATGATAGGCCATACTGCCTTCAGCACTTCTGTTTCGATAAAATCAGGTCCAGGTGCCTTGCCTTTTACTCACTCATCAGTGCTAATTCAATCTCCCGCTTCACTGAAAGGTGGATCGCCTCCAGTCGTAGATGCGTGCTGGCACCATCATCGTCAGGTAGCAGAGAGTATAGTAGCAGTTGGTGTATGTGTGGGTATGTGTTTCTTTCCATGTTGTTGTTGTTGTTCCATTTAATTTTATCCGCAATTTCTTAATTTCTCTTAACTCTGTTTTTCTATTGTTTTGGACTTCTTTGCAGTTATTTTCGTTTTCTGTTAAGGTTAGGAGTCCACTATGCGACTTGTTGTTTTGAGCTCTTTTGCCTTGATATCCGTAAATTCGCAGGATTTGATTATATGCTGTCGGTTACTGTAGTAGCAAGTCTGTTTACAGTGTCTTTACTGTTGAAGTCTTCTCTATGCGACCCCAATGATCAGAAAGATAGACGTTCAGAAGGGTCCAATTTGTTCTCTTCAGAGTAAAACTTTTATTTGTCTCTCTGTCACTATAATTCAACACTTTTACAGATAGCTTGATCAATATCGCCCTGTGATCACTAGATGCCCAACTTGTTTTGTCACTCTAATTTCTAATTTTGTTTAACAGCCCACTAGTCACTAAGGTGAGATAAATATTTGACTCCCCATTGTGACAGTAGGTACTATCTTGTCCTTTCTTATTTAGCAAGTAACAGTCTATCGCTAGATATAAAATCTTCAACTTTGAAACCACGATCATTAGTTGTGGTGTCAAACCAGAGAGCTGACCTGACGTTAAAATCACCACATATCATTATTTGCCTTCCTTCTAGCGCATTAAGTATAACCTCTAATCTTTGCAGATATAGTTACGTTTCATCACTAGCCTGAAAGTAGATACTCACAATGTGGAAAGTGATTGCTAAAGTTCTCAATTCTATATAGACGCAATGTGAGTAACTGAATTAGGTGAGCTTTGTGGTCGTAATATTGTTGTTGTGGATACGAGCTAATTGCAGATTTGTAATCCACATCAGTGCAGTTGCAACAATTGCCCTTGTTGGTATTCCTCCTATTCTTCCATCTGCCGAGTACGGTTCTTGCATGCAGAACACATCAATTGTATGCGAGTCGGCCGTCTCCCTTACTTCCCTTCCAAGTGCAATCGCACCTTGCATGTTTATTTGCAGTATTGGAATTTCTTGCATACTCAAATTACTTGGCAGTATACTAACCATAATTAATCCGTTTCATGAGTGCTGTTATAGCTCCTAAGTATGCAGGACAGTTGTTGTTAGCAACACTGTGGGAGTGCGGTTTTTTAGTTTTAATGCAATTGATGCACTTGTGCATTTCTTTTTTCTTCGGGCATTCACAAACTACAGTCTCTAACTTGCACTACTTTTCTATGTGTCCAAACATATGACATCTCAAACACCAAGTAGCCAATAAGAAGTCAGCAATGTTGCAGAAGGACCACTCTGGGACAAGTTCTAAAACATATAAGCTCTGGAAGCTCTTCGTGCTTCTTTCTCTACAGACATCATTTATGATTATTCTAGGTGATCTTTTAGCTGGGATTATAGTTTCTAGCTCAGCGTTTGTAATTTCAGCGTTGCTAGTTAATGCATTTAAATTTGAGTCTTTTGCATTTTTGATTATTATGCCATTTTCCTTAATTTCCCTTATCTTCTTAATTTGTATTTCCAGCTCAGCCTAGTTAAGCCTTGTTCTTTTAACTTTCCCTTAACTTCATTCCTACTGCCAAATTTGGAAGCATCCTTTGGTTTAACAGTGGTATATTGCATTTTTTGATTTTCCGACTGTTTGGACGGAGTCTTAGCAGTTCTTTTGAGTGTGTTTCGGTCTACCGCCGCAAACTACGGTGTTGCTAGTTTTACTTGCTTATCACGCGGTTGGTGTTGCCCCAGTGATTCCAGTGACTCTTTAATCGTACGAATGTCATTATAAATGGAATCTCTTTCATTATATTTATGTTTAATTTCCATTGTATCCAAAATATTTACATCCGCGCATTTTCTAACTGCGCTCGTTGTTTCCAGCAAAGTTTTTGTCTCTGTTTTATTTAGTGTGGACTTACAAGAGCCCAGATCGTTAAGACTCAAACGCATGTTCTCGTCCTCGAGAACCTTTATTGTTCTGTGAAAGATCTTCACATTGTCATTTTATATACAGGTAAATTGGCGTTTTGCAGTTTTAGATCCGACTAAAATCATTTTTTTTGTTTTGTTTGGATTACCTGGAATCCTTGTCCTTGTTCCTTCTAAGCACGTTCGTTCGCTGTAATTTGTCCGTACCCAGGAGGTTTATTTCATCGATGCGGTGTGGCCTAGGCTTCGTTGCCTCCCCTAGACCTCGCTAAGGTGTACAGCTTCAGTCGCGGTATAAACTATTTTTATTACTAATTAAATTTCGATTCATCAGTCCACTTTTAGCTATAGTGTCTTGCCTTTTAGTAATCTACACCTAATGTACGCGTAATTCACTATATTTAATTATATCGTTATCGTTACAGTTAGAAGACGACCACGAGAAGGTGACCTGACTACACTCAGACCAACAAACGTGTCGATATTGAACTTAGCCTACCGACGAGCCCGCCTTCAGTTCGCTCGAAAGAATTTGGATTGCACAGAAGAACAATGGAGAATATTCCTATTCTCTGACGAGTGCAGGGTGTGTTTACATGGCAATGATGAGCGAAGAAGAGTGTGCAGCAGATCAAGCGAATGATTTGCACAATGGTGCATTGAAGAACGTGTCTCGTATGGCGGTGCAACGAGCAGGTTCTGGGCATTGCACTGGAGGCGAAGGCAGATATTGTGTTCATCTTCGGAGCGAATACTGGCGGTCATTTCATTCATTCATACTATACTATCACTACAAACCCAGTTTGATTATTAGCCTCGCCACCTAGGTAGCTCATTTTCTATGCTAGTGGAAAATGAAATTTTGTTTATAACTATAAGAAATAGCCTGGAAACGTGTATGCCAATTTATTATGATTGAAATTAGTTATTCAGGGTGTCCGGGTTTGGGATGCTATTCCGTTATGGGTTATTTCTTGGTTCATTCTGTTTTTTCTTTATTAATTACAACTAAGACTGTGCTCATTTAGCAATTTATCTTTCAAGTTTTTTTTACAAATTCTACGTTTCTTAAACAATTCTGATTTGTTGGGGTGAAACCCAATGGTTAGTCCCAAAATTAATTAAACCTATTTAAAATACTCCGTTTAATTTGGGCAAGTGGCCTCGTTCTTTGAAGCCTTCTTTCAACGACAGGGTTATCTATCATATGGCGAATATAGGGGTTTCCATGCTCCTGGAGTCTTGTTTCGTGCTTGGCGGCATGCTTTTTTATTTCATCTTTGATGTATTCCATCTGTAAGTACCTGTGAAGGTCTTCGTTTCTTGTGTACCACGTAGCATTTACGAGGACCTTGTTTTGAAACGTCCGTACGTACGACGTCTGTCATTTTGGCGTTTGTTTGCATAGTACATCCCCAGAGTTGAATACCGTAGGTTCATATGAGTAATTTTCTATCGGTAGATGAGAGGCCTTTTGATATGTAAGGTTAATATGTGTGGATTTCGTCTCGTTAAGCTTGATTCTCCAGCGCTTAGTCCAGTTACAAACCGCAGCGACTTTACTTTCATTCGCCATAATTGCTGTGGCAACTGCAAAGGTGGCTATGGTTCCATCTGTTTTTGCAATATCCCTTGTATATAATAAATACAAGATTGGTCCTAAGACACTCCCCTGTGGGACACCGGCCTAGACTTCCTTTAGTTCGGAGTATTCATCCTCATATTTCACACGAAAATGTATATTGGATAAATAAGATCTTAGTATGGCATATAATTACCTCGGCAGATCTCTATTCAACTTGAATTCCAGTCCACTGTGCCGGGCATTATCGAATGCTTGGGCGACGTCCGGAAATATGCTAGAGCAAACTTTTTTACGTTCTGATGCTCTTTCAATAATGTTGGCGATTCTAAGCACCTGTTCAATAGTGGGGTGCTTTTCTCTGAATCCAAATTGATGTGATGGAATTAGTTGTCGGTTCTCAATTGTTGGTTTAACTCTTTTAAGTAATAATTTTTCAAAGAGTTTTGACATAATTGGTAGCAATGAAATTTTATCAGGTTTTGCTATCATGATCACTTCTGCTACTTTCCATTGCAATGGAACATATTTTAACCGAAACCTTGCATTGATTATGTGTAATAACGAAATCCTCTACCTGGTAGAGTCTTGATTAATTGGCGAGTAATTCATCTTCCAACTTGTGAAAATCTCTTATCGGTTCCTGAAGATTGATTTTTTCCTTCATTACTTCACGAAAGAGATCCCAGTTTGTTTTTGAATTTGTTAATCTGGGATTAACCGAGGAATGATCCGATACTAGATAATTACTGTCTTCTATGTTAATGTAGTTTTGGGCTATACCTCTTGCTACATGAAAGTCTAAAGTCACCTTCAATAATAAAATCACGTTCAAGCGATTTAAATAGTTTAAGGTAGTCCTCCCTTTTCAAGTTCATTCTGTGAAAAAAATCGTAAGGCAGGGGAGTCAATTTTTGATGTCATTTGAGATACAGCATGTTTGAAAAATTTGGTTCAGAAAAAAGGATACACAAATATTAACTGTAACTTTCAAAATATTTATCGGAGAGCAACCAACTTAGTCTTATTTGACTGGTAATTGTATAGGCTTAAAAGGAATTTTTTTTTTTGTTTAAATTATTACAACTGAATACAATTCACCTAGTAATTTTTTCTTTCTTAATTTAGTCACTTGTGAATGAGAAGAGGCCCATTGGCCAGCTCTATTTATAGGTTATTTACTAAAGTAGTCTTTGCACTGGTGTCCTTAATCTCTTAAGTTTTTTTATTCCTTCTTGAATCGTCTGGATATTAGATCCCTATGAAGGTCATCATTCCTAATGTACCACGGAGCGTTAACTATACCACGTAGCACTTTGTTCTGAAAAGTTTGTATTATTTTGGTGTTGGTTTTCTTTGTACAGCTCCAGAGCTGAATTCTGTAAGCCCATACAGGCCTTAACACCTGTTGATATAATAGCATTTTATTTTCGGTTGGCAATACCGGATTTTTCCCGAGCAGCCAATACATTTTTCAAGCCTGGTGTCTATAAGGTCATCCCTAGATATTTAGCCTTATTTGCATACGGAATTGCTGACCGTTAATCTGTAATCATTGTATGTTATGTTTGTAGCTGACTTTTAGACTACTAAAATTCACATACGTGGATTTCGTTTCATTGAGCCCCATACGCCACATTTTTCCCATTTACCGTATCGCTAATCCTCACATACGAATGGCCTTTGACTTTTATTCGTAGGTAGTACACATTGGTCATGTAAACGGATGGGAACGTGGTGAAATAGGAAGAGATCGGTTACGACACTCGTGGTTTTTGGGAAATATCCTGGGATATAATAAGTCAATATGAAATTTTTTTATTTTTCTGGGAATCTTTTAAATTCAACACCCTCCAAAACCGACCAAAATTAATGGAATAATCCAAATTCTGGTGGCTTTAGTCGACAATACAGGGTGGCTGACACGAAGTGTTACCAAAACAAAACGTCACAGAATTTTTATTTTTTGATGAATTTTATTGAATCAAAGTAAAAAATGTTCACAAATATTTAAATTTTCGAATTGCAATAGCGGTTTTCGATTTGGCCACCCTTAGCCGCGATTATGGCCTTCAAACGGCAGCCAAAACTATTGCATGCAGCACGAAAGTGGCTCTGCGGTATTTTGGCTCATTCCCGCAAAGCGCTTGTTTGAGATGATCGACACTTTGGTATTAGTTTGTCCCAATATTGATCTTCAAAATACCACAAACCGAGAAATCTGGAGGATTTGCATCCGGTGAATTTGGTGGCCATTGGGCAGTAGAAATGAACCGCGGAACGTTGTTTCTCAGCCAACCTTGATTGATGCGCGCTTTATGACTCGGCGCCGAGTCCTGTTGAAATGTCCGGGCGTTACGGTGGCCCGAACCATCACCATCGGCGGCGCTTGGTTTCGAGTGGCAATCCGTTGGTCAAAATTTTCAGTAAAACGACCGGGCAAGTAAATCCGGTCGACCGGATGATATCCGGCGATGTTGCAGTGCATTTCGGTCCACCACCATGGCGTTTTACAATGCTGCCAGTATCGTTATAGCGATTTATGGTGCGATACACAAACATTTTATTCACATGCAGATGTTTTAACTGGTTAACAATCTGCGGCTGTAGTTTTCCAGCCAAATATAGAGCAATCACACTATTACGCTTGAATTCCGTTGAGGATAACTTTTTTTTTTCTGAATATTTCCCACTAAAATGCTTTTGTACTTTTGTAACCAATGGAATGAACTGTCATTAGTGCAAATTTGAGCGTCATCATTGGTTTGACAACAATGACAGTCTGAAGTTGGTAACACTCAGTCGCCCGGTATAAAAATTGACGTAAATTTAAACGCGTATTTTCAATAGTTTCGAATGAAAGTTGTTATCAAATATTCCGTAATTATTTATTTGGCACAGATTATTTGACTTAAGTAGTTTAGAAAATAATCGACTTCGACTCAACTAGTCCAACTACAAAACTGTTGTAAGAATTGTTGAAAATTTATAGAAAATCCCGATAACATCCTGCAATCAATTCCGAGATTTTTCGCCTTTTTACGTTTTCTTCTCCATTTTTATGCATTTTGTGTAATAAATTAATGTGTTTGGAAGATTGTGGTAACGGGCAGTAAGAATGATTGTTCGGGAGGTGGGGTAGATTTTTTTAATACATCGTTTTCAATAAAATTTGTTGAAATTCTTTAATACGTATTTCCTCTAAAGTTTAGGACCAGTGCATGAATAAAAATAATTGAAATGGTCTTTGTATGGATGGGGATGGATACAGGACTGAAACTAATCTTCCTAACTAAACGGAAATTTATGAATTGGTTTTACTCAATAATCGTCTATATTTTCTGGAATGTGACTAATTAGGGCGAAAGAGCGAATCATAGATTTATGCACTCCAATAGAGAGTCATAGTACTTTTTATTAAGTTTGTGAACTTTACTGGTAAAACTGATATCATAGCACAAGGTGATACTGCAGAGCTGCTAATGCTTAATGTGTAACTCCACTGGCATCTCTGATTCCTCTCTAATCACGCTGAGACATCGAATTGTAATGTAAAAACCAGAATATGAAATTTGTGAAAATGATAAATCAATGCCGAGTACTGTCAATACGTATATTATTTTCAATCCAATCTGTTTATGAATCCGCTATTAATTTTCTTCTTAGCATAAGCGGTATATCGATGCGAGGAACTACAAAAATTTATATGCGTTTAAGTATGAGACGATAGGTAATAAATGTGTCAAAAAAATATCTCTCTTAAATTTTTATGTGTATAGTAAATTTTTTCCATCGTACTCTTGTATTCCTTGCTGTTCTTAAAGATGGTTAATTCGATAAAAAAACCGAACCAAAAAATATCAGAAATAAGCAAAAATCTTAGTTATATAAGAAGAAGAGTTTTGTTTGTGTCGTTATGTAAAAAAAATTTGCTTGCTTTCTTATCCAAATCGCTTTGTTCGAGCAATGAATTGTTGTGCACAAGGCAAAGGCAAATTCAGAGATTATACAATACACCAAAAAACAGCAACAACACCGACTGCACAAGCGAACGGCAAGAAAATATTGTCTCTCGTCTTTTATTTTTGTGTATGCATAAGCATTTTGTATTGTCTATTTTTCATCTCCTTTATATTTTTTGTACTACACCGAGGTCTTGTTTAACTCTGCGCAATTGTTGTTGATGGAAATGAAGATTCGCCCGAAATAATAAAATTCACATGCGAGTGTGTTATTATGATTTTGATGCTGAACATTTTTTATATCCTGGATTTATTTGTTTGTGTGCGTATACATGCGGATTTATGCTTTCTTCTCATTGTTGTGTTTTGTTTTTGGAATGTGAATCTGTCAAAACATAATTTTTACATAAAATTTATGTTCATTGCTACGTACGTACGATGTAGCATATATGCTCATACATATTGTGAATTTTTATATATCACTAGGTCAAAATGGTATTACATAACACACATGTAGAGAAAAAACAGGAATCGCTTTTATGATTTACCACCCCTGAGTAGGTCGATTCTGGCTTTCCTATAGGGAAAAGGAATTAGGAAACATGTTTCGTAGTATTTTTGTCGTAAACATTTTTTGTCTGGCATACTATGGTAAGCAGTTGGTGTACATTTTTTCATAAACAAAATTAAATTGGGAATATTATTCCTATCCAATTTCGATACGGAAAAAATATTTCCTTAGATCAAACATGATTTCTCAGTAGGCCAAAAAATGATATTTTTCACAAAAATGCTATGTAAATGTTCTTCCTATTTCATTTTCCAATAGGAAAGCGAGAACCGGCCTACTGGTGATTTATAAAAAGATACTAAGTATGTGCATTGTGTTCCTGTAATATGCGATTAGTTCCAGATTTATCCGCAAATACGTTTTAATCGTATGCACGGATACGAGACGACGACTAATAAGGTGTTGATGTGCTTATAATTTAAGTAGAGTCTGGATCGATTATTTCAGTTGAATTTTTTTTTTTGATAACACAAAAAATATGCAAACATATTTGTCAATGGTATACACGTCTAGACAGCAAATATCTTATCATAAAGAGACACGAGTATTATGATTTTTTGTGTGTGTTGCTTGTGTGTGACAAAAGGAAGATTGAATACTTTGACAACACCAACAACAACGAATGTGTATATTAATTTTGATATATTCGAAATTTTTTGTGACAATTTTTAAGGGTATATACGTTTTAACATAATAGGTTACAGCACCAGTGTCGGGGCGATTTTTTCGAAAACGTCCAACTTTTTTTTAACAAGCCTTAAATTTCAGTGTCGGGTGTGATCTACATTACGTGCACTCAAACCTTGTGTAAGTTGCAGGAGTTAATTTTATTATTATTAAAAATGTTAAATTAAAATAAAATCCAATTGGCTTGTAGTGAAATTAAAACATTGTTAGATTATTTTTCAGTTTTATCATAGTCAATTTGTCCCTAACGGCGTCATTGCAAATATCAACAAATTTCCTAACGATTTGAGATGAACACGGAAAAATTGTGATACAAAATACTAAAGATTTTGTAATTCTAAAGATTGCTGTTTATCTCTCTGATCCTAGAAATGATCACGGAGTCTCACCTATATGACCGAAAAGCAAACTGAAAACCCTATGTGTGGTGAACGGGATTTAATTATGATGGCTTTTAACTTGAACAGTATGGGCTATAAATATGTATTTTAGTGATCAATTTTACCACATTTAAAAATTTATCACACCAGACTGCCATAACAAATTTTAAGTCAGATTAGACAGAATTGGCTTCAGACGATACAGGTTAATAATTTATTACACCACACCACCATCAGATATTATGCAAATTCTAGTATATCAACCTTGTGAAGGGCAGATCAACCTAAATCAGGTGGTTGACAAATTATATTTGTGTCAGGTTTTACCACCTTTAATATTTTATTACCAAAACCATCACCACATATCGAGTCAAAAATTAGTCCATGACTCCATGAGCCTGTTAGGAGGCAGGTCTACCATATCCAGATGTGTGATTATTATTTTAAATTATTTTTATCTTTTATGGAAGAATTTGGCTTCAGATCATACAGACGCGAAATAAGTGCTCTAAACCTGCACCGGCCAAATTACCCCATTTATTACAATTTATTACAACAAATCCCGATCTTATTACAGTTACCGGTTTCGAGAAACGAGTGGTCGGTTTAGCTTACAATTAAACCTGCGCCACCAAATTGTAACTTTTGAAGCAGCTATGATATCGGGATGATTCTTGGACCAGAATTTATTACAAATTAATTACATTGAATAAGTTAGTTGAAGACCACCTGTATAACTTGCCTAAGGGTAAATTTCACCCCAACACGATTATATATTTCAAAAACGTCAATTTAACCAACTTTTTTTCTTATTATTATCCCTGCAATCTGTTCTGGGGCCAAGGCTCCCCCAACTCTTTCGCGGTTTGCTTTTCCGTCCTTACTTTTACGCCAGTGTAGGCCAATTCGAGGACGTACGGTTAAAGGTCCAATTTTATTACCATCTGCACATTACATAGCTCCATGCCAGCCTATACTGGCATGGAAGATGGGTCGGCCCATGAGTTTTGCACTCCGACAGGGGGTCATGGATGTGTTTCATTTCATCACAGATCGTCATTTGTTGATGAAAATTCCCTTTGCACTGCCTCTATCGGGATTCGAACCCGGTACCTCCCGATCCAAACGCCGAAGGTTTAACCACTGTGCCATTTGGTCGGTAATTTAACCAACTTTAATAAAAAAAATTACACCAGACTGCCACCAGATTTTGGGATAAATGTTACAAATAGTCTTGTCGAGAGTAGGTCAGCCTTATCAATAGGTGTGTAATCAAATATTCTTGTGTCACGATACGCGGAATTGGCTCCCAACGATATAGGTTTGAAATTTTTTATTTAAAGGTCGATATACTACCTCATTTAATAATTTATTATACCAGACCACCACCAGGTGGAAAACAAAAGGAAATATTTTAATTCATTCAAATATAATTTCATTAGCCTAATATCGAAGTGAATTACTTTTTCCTCAGTTTTTTACAACACTTTTGGTGCTTTACAATTTCAATAATTATAAAGGAATTGAGAAAGAATTATAATCGAAAGTGATTTCTTCAAATAAAAATAAAAAAGGTCCGTGTCAATTCCGTGTAACCTGACTCAAAAATAATTTATTTCGTACCTGTATAAGGTTGACCTACTCTTTACAACGACCACAGAGTAACATTAGACCCATATCTGGTGGCAGTTTGGTGTAATAGATTATTAAAAGTGGTAAAATCGACATTGTTATATATTACCTATTTGAAGCCTCTACCGCTGGGAGCCAATTCCGCGTAACCTAACACAAAAATAATTTATTACACACCTGGATAAGGTTGACGTGCCCACCACAATGTCCAAAGAGCAATATTTGACTCAATATCTGGTGTAATAAATTATTAAATTTTGTAAAATCGACCTGTAAATTAAAAATTTAAGGAGGTGGAGGCTTCAGCCTCAACCGTCCGGAGCCAATTCCGTCCAACTTGAATAAAAAATTTAAGCCTTGAAAGTTCGGAGCCAATTCCGTCTAACCTGACACAAAAATAATTTATTACACAACGGAATAAAGTTGACCTGCCCTTCACAACGACCACGGAATAACTTTAGACTCCATATCTTGTGGCGGTCTGGTTATTAAATCTTAAATTACCTATGTAAAGCCTCTATCGTTGGGAGTCAATTCCGCGTATCCTGACACACAAATAATTGATTACATACCTGGATAAAGCTGACCTACTCTCGACAAGACTTCTTGCAACATTTTCCCAAAATCTGGTGGCAGTCTGGTATAATTTTTTTTATTAAAGTTGGTAATTTGACGTTTTTGAAACTATAATCATTTTGGGGTGAAATTTACCCTTAGGCAAGTTATAGGGGTGGTCTTGAACTAATTTATTCAATGTAATTAATTTGTAATAAATTCTGGTCCAAGAACCATCCCGATATCATAGCTACATCAAAAGTTACAATTTTGGCGGTGCAGGTTTAATTGTAAGCTAAACCGACTACTCGTTCCTCGAAAACGGAAACTGTAATAAAACCGGGATTTGTTTCATTGAGGCGGGCTAATTTGGTCGGTGCAGGTTTAGATCACTCGCGAATTATGTATTTAAAAGTTTGATTTTAACAAATTAAATAATTTAGTACATACACCAGACCAAACGTAATAAAAATCCACTGCACGGCTAAACATAGTGCAGTGACGCAAGTAGTGTTAGGATGGGAATCCGTGCGGTTTTTAAATATTTAATATATTAAATATTTCAAACTAGCATACGCTAAATTTGTTTAGTGAATTACCCAGAGATATAGGTAAGGGTTCCAGGCATGAACCGGATCAGTTTTCGCAAGAAGCTGACGGTCAGCGGGCCCCTAAAATGGTGAAGCTTGACGTGAATCTTAATGATTCTAACTCGGATGCCGAGCTTGTCGGCAATGATGAGGACACGGCTGAAGTTGAAACTACTTTGCCAAGCAGTGGTCAGTTAGCATCAATGTGCGAAAGACCCCATGAAAGCCATGATGGAAATCGTTTCTCTTGCAACGATGATTGGGCATACTAAAAACACGAAACTTAATGAGCCTAAGTTTCGGGAATTAAAGAACCACATTAAGAATATCAAGATTCAAATTCTAGAGGTAATACGGAAACTAATCTGGTTGTTGGAAAACTGGAGGAAGCACGCAACCATAGGTGCACTTGCAGCCAGAAACCAAAACAATTGGTTACTGTAGAAAAGACACCAGAGATGGCTACACAGGATTCAATCCCAAGTGCCTACCCAGAAAACACAAGAAAAGTAGTAACTATCCAAAAAGAAAATGAATGGCAAACGGTCGGTAAGAAACGTAAGAAACGGAGAAACAGAAAGCGTTGGCAGAATAAGACAAAAACAAAACGGATAATTATCTCAGCTAGAGATAATGATTCCAGCCTTTCGACTACCGAGATTACCAAGAAAATCAAGGAAATCATACGTCCTAGTGAATCTAACACAAAGATTCACTATGCAACTAACGCTGGACCTAATGGTCTTGCAGTTACTGTTGATTCTTCCTCTGATTTGTAAGATTTTCAAAGAAAGTTCCACCAAGTGGGAAGGCGTGTGTCTAAAAGCCACCGAACCAGAACCTGTTAAGATATTACATAAAGTGATTATCGTTGATGTAAGCTCTGAGCTAGATGGCGACATGGCTGAAAACTGCCTAATAAACCAAAACTGCCTAGATCAAAAAGAATTTAAAGTTCTGTACAGAACCGGTGCGAGAAATAAAGAGACCGCTCACTGGGTGGTAGAAGCCGAATCAGCAACCAAAAACATGTTGCTAAAGTGTGGAAGACTGCTCGGGGACTGAGTACGATGCCGTGTGAGAGAGTTTGTGACTCCAACTAGGTGCTTTAGGTGCCAGCGATATGGTCACATTGCAAAGAATTGTAGGGCGCGCGCAGAGACCTGCTCTCACTGTGCACATCATGATCATGGCTACAAGGTCTGTCCCAACAAAGACAAACCAGCCAGTTGCGCAAGCTGCAAGGAATTGCACCCTCATGACCACCAAGTAGGTCGCGTTTCGTGTAATGCATACAAAAGTGCTGTGCAACGTTTGAAATTAAGAACTAAACATGATGATTAGTCATAATCAAAGACATTGTAACAGCAACCTACGTATCGCCCACCTCAACATGCAGGGCGCTCAAATAGTCGGATCAGAGATATGTGAACGCATCTCCACTCACGACATAGATATACCATGTATGCAAGAACCACACTCGGTCAATGGTCAAATCAGTGGCATGCCTTCTACAGCCAGAGTAGTTACAGGCTGTTCTGAGAATCCCAAAACTACAATTAGTATTCACAATGCTGGCATGAGCATGATGAAACTAAGACAGTTCTGCGATAGCCACTGCACATGTGTTGAAATATCATTGGAAGATGGTTCACTCTACCTATTTTCAATATATGCCCAATACAGTGAACCGATCGAGTACCATCTGTGCAAAATCGAAACGATCTTAGGCTCTCTATCGGGTCAACAGAAAAAGGTAATGATCCTCGGAGACTTCAATGCAAGAAGTAAAATGTGGCATGACCGTTTAACCGATGAAAACGGAAGAAAAGTAGAGGACTTCGCGTCTAGGAGTGACCTCTTCATAATTTACTTGCAGGGGTGGTGTGTCAGAGAAAGCTGGACATCTAGTGACCATAGAGTCATTACGTTTAACTTATCAAACTCGCCTCAGAGTAGTCCGTTTGCAAGTAGCAAAATTCCGAGATTCGCCATTAAGATAGCCGACTGGAGTCTATTTGCTAGACACTTGGTTGGCTCTTGGGACAGTGTAGAAGCACTTCCAGAAATAGATTCGATAGATGAAATTGATGCTCGTGTGGAACTGATCTCAGCACAGTTAGCCAGTGTCTGCAACAACTCAATTCCTAAGAAGAGAGTTGCAAAGAAACGGAACAGTTGGTGGAACTTCCATGAAGTATTTATTGCAAAACAAAATAGTTTCCAACGGTACGTCACGGAACATGGTAATAAAGACCCATGGGGACTTGTATATAAATTTGCCGCTGGCAAAGCAAGACCCTCAGAAGTTTTAAACACCATCAGGAAGGCAAATGGAGTCGTCACTGATACGCGGCATGACACACGCTTGCGAGTTACTCAACTTACTTCTTCCGGACGAAACGAAAGACGAAACTGGGCCTCTGCATACATAGACAACAAGCATGCGGGTCCTTCGCTTCTCCAGTCTATAGTTCGCCAAGAATATTGGGTACCAAATGGGAAAATTAAGGTGAAAGAAGTCGTACACAAATGCATCATATGTTCAAAGTTTAAGGCGGAGTGTGAACAGCAGTTGATGGGCAGTCTACCTAGTTCAAGAGTTAAATTGGTCCGGCCATTTCTTAAAACTGGTGTGGACTACACAGGGCCAATTTCCATTCATTAAACAAAAGGACGGGGTCAGAAGACATATAAGGCACACATATGCCTCTTTGTATATCTAAGTACGAAAGCAGTCCATTTGGAACTAGTGGGAGATCTATCCAGTGATACATTCTTGGGCGCTTGGGGAATTTGTAGTCAAATTGATAGCGACAATGGGAGCAATTTTGTCGGTTCTGACCGAAAATTACGAGAAATGTTTGCCAAATTAATCAAAACTTCCAATAATATTATTCCATCAAGTTCTCCCCATTTTGGAGGATTATGGGAAGCTGCAATCAAGTCTACCAAATTTCACATCAAAAGGGTAGTTGGACGAAATAACTTGACTCTAGACGAGATGAATACTCTGCTAACAGAAACTGAAGCAATCCTAAATTCTCGACCGCTGTGCGTTATCACCGATGCTGAAGTCGGCCCACTTACACCGGTACATTTTCTGATTGGACACCCATATTGACATCCGTAGCGGGTGCAACAAATGGGACAACACTTCTGGAAAAGATGGTACCAGGAGTATCTTACGTATCTGCAGCAACGATCCAAATGGAAAACCAGTAAACCGACAATCCAGTTGAATGACATCGTTATAATCAAAGATAACAATCTTCCAGTCAACCAGTGGCTCCTTGGCAAAGTCACAAAGCTCTATCCCGGCTCGGATGGTCTAGTACGCGTAGTATCTCTTA
This sequence comes from Nephrotoma guestfalica, assembly GCA_963691935.1. Lineage (NCBI taxonomy): Eukaryota > Metazoa > Arthropoda > Insecta > Diptera > Tipulidae > Nephrotoma > Nephrotoma guestfalica. The sequence continues at coordinate 62,427,380 of OY829915.1, forward strand.
AAACTCACGACAATGAAATCAAACGGCCGATACACAAACTCTGTCTACTACAAATTTCACGAGATGAGTCCACAAAATAAAACACAATACACAATCAGCATCATTTGGCTATCCACAACATCATTGGTCTATCCCCACCATTTGTGCTATGTCAACATCCAAGAAGAATCATTTGTGAACTTGCTAGTTCAAGGCGGGAAGTACGTTTAGATGCTGCAAAAGATAAACGTCATAAATTAGTATAAATTGTAAATCCATGAAACTAAATTTCGAATACTCATCTCCAATCCAATAATTCCTTATAATTAGGAAGTTAGCGTGGGAAATGTACCTAGAAATCGATTAACTAATTTATAATTGTAATTGTATAAAATTATTTTTTTTGTTAATTACTACTCACATTATGTAAACGGCAAAATTACTATTGCTATCATGTCAAAGTGTCATTAAGATTTATGGTTCAGTGGTAATTCATGTGGATTGTAATAATTTAGAAAATGTAAACATTCTACGAGTACATTAATTTTATGGCATAATGCATATCGGTAACACAGATTAAGCCGTTAATCAAACTTGAGATGTTTACTGCGGCAATTCCTTTTTTGGCGTTTCCCGACATGAAAAAGGAACATACAATAACCATCAAAAATATTAAAACTGTATCTAACTAAATCTAATTGTAAATAAAAAGTGTTTGGAAAATTATACTTCATTTTGCGAAAATTTAACTACGAAACTTGTACAGTCTTTGAACTTTCACCTTTGGGAGCATTCAACTGTTGTGGCTGTACCCCAACATCAACAGTCCATTAAAAATATCGGTAAGCAATATCAAGTGTTAGCGCTGACATAACAGAAGTTGTGTACGAGTTTTTTTAAGAACTAACAAGTACCGATAAGTTTAATATTTAAATTTAAAACAATTGCAGCATGTACTCGTAGTTGTTAGGATGTGTTTCATACTAGGTCAAATAATCGTTTCAATCCAGTGTTAGTTTAAATTCTGCATGCTTAAACATTTTTATTTTTCTCATCAAACTGCAACTAGTTTAATGGAGAATCGAAAAGCTTTTGGAACCCGTTGAACGTCTACCACTCAAAATATTAACTGGCGCGCTCTAAGATGACGATAAATAATGACATCACTTTTCCAATTTTTGTTAATAGCGTGGCATTTCCTATTACACATTTTATCTGTTGTGTTTGTTAAGTACATATATGGTATACTTCATTCTAACAGGGGAGATAAATAAATAATTTAAACAAAACCAAATAGTATTTGGAATGCAATTAGGTTATATTTTTAAATGACAGTAAATATGCATTTTAAAACAAATAACAAGAATATTACGGTTATGTTACCCGAATATACCCGCAATACCTGATAATAAGCTGCCGAATCCTCCCACTAAACCTGTTAGTACTGAAGAACCTAATTGTAAGCTACCGGCTAGAATGCCGGTTCCTGCATCTAATAGAGCATTTGTAGTTCCGGTAAGTAAACCTGTACCAGCAGCAAGTGTTTCGGTAAGTCCACCGGCAGTTGAGCTAGATGTAGTACCACTAGTGGTGCTGTTGGTTGAGGTAGGTGCAGATGTAGTACCATTAGTGGTGCTGTTGGTAGTGGCGACAGTAGAGTTTGTAACAGGAGCTGTAACAGTTTGTGGTGCACTGTAGATCTGTAATATACTCAAAGATTAAACCAAATATAATAATTGTATTTCAGATATACTTACAGCAGTAACTCCGAGAAGGACAACGAATAAAATTGTGTATTGCATCTTAAGCTGGCTTTATTTTGTACGTACAAACTTAAAGCTTGATATGAACTGAATAATTTTTATGAAGTTTCTCGAGTTTATATACCAAAATATTTATTTATTTTCATCCTGCTGAATCGAGAAATTTCTCACTCGGTACAAATAAAGACGTTTATTAACTTGTTTTATATTTATTTTGGTAGCTACGTCAATTGCATCTATTTTGGCATCTGTTTAAATATTTTCTTGATTTTCGTACAGCTCTAAAGAAACTTATTTTAGTTTATCAGATCTCTGTTAATGTGGTTGTCGCTTTGCAGAATGATTGGGTTCATCAATTCGCGATTTAGACTTAATCGGTTCATACATTTGAAGGTCCCAATAAACTTTTCTATTTTTTAAGTGTTCCTAAAAGGTAATATAGCAATCTATATCATGCATAAAATAAACCTGGATCATCTCTCATTTTGAGGCAAGGGGTTGACTGCTAATGCCGCACCTCAAATTTGTTGCTCTCTAACCTGAACTACATATAAATGGACTAACTTCTTCCATTCCACTAATTTAAACAATAATTTGACTAAGATGTTACATAATATAGTGCCGATGGCCCTAAAAGGCGTTCTCTACTTGTGCCACAAGTGAAATTAAATTCTTCAGAACTCTAATGGTAAATCATTGAAACCTAGTCGAATTTCGGCCGGAAAAATGCTTATATGGCATACAAAAAGAAAAAGTGATCCATTTTTTGAATGCTATGTTATAAAACGTCGATAATACAGCACAACAAATAAAAATAAAGTGTTACTTACTTTTTCTACCAATGTTTATAAAAAAGTTAAATAATGCAGACTTTTTCTGCTGAGCTATCTTCGTAGAATTTATAATTGCAGATCTAAACCGCAATGTAGTGTATAGTTCAGAATACACAGAATATTAATGATCATGCACAAGTTATTAGCTATTAACCAAACAGTTATCAAGAATCAGTTATTCATTAAAGTTTAAGATAATATTGGACAATATCATTCCTGATTAGCACTACTGTATGATGAAATACATAAGACTTGTTCGCCACTTAAAATTTAGCTCAAAGATTAAGGTTTTTTTATGATTTAACCTTTGCGGCCTGTTCTGGGGCCGAAGCACTCCCAACTAATTCGCGATTCGCTTTTCACGACCTATCTGACGCATTACCTGCGAAATCGAGGACGTACGGCTATAGATCCGATTTACGTAGAACACGTATAGTGCACTCCGATGATGAAAAATCCCATTTGCATCCTGCCCCTATCGGAATTCGAGCCCGGTACTTCCCCATCCAAACGCCAAAGCTTTAACCACTTTACCATTTGGTCGGTAAAGATTAGTTTACTGGTTGAATCAAGCCGATTTACTGAATCAGTCATACTAAATTTTAAGTCACTGATCATTAGAGACGTTTACCGACGTAACATACCAATGCTGTTGCCACATGTCCATTACCAGATATCTAATCGAAGAATATTAGACAGAGTATTAGAGTATTAGTGAATGTGAGTTATATCCGACGATTTTCCCACAAAAGGGCTAATTATTGCGGAAACCATCCCGTCTGCACTCTATTCTGACCACCTTAGTTTAGTTAAACAAAATTATTTCAAGCGATGGTTACCGAGCTGATTTGCAGTATACCAATACACGTACTTTCACATAATCCGATTATATCGAGAATCTTTTACGCAATTCAAACGAAAGAACATTTTTAAGTTCCCTTCTATGTACCAACAAAATGAAACTAGGGCATGTTAGTTCTTGAATACCTTCACATGCCATATTTTGTAACACGACAATTACTAAATTTTTTCTGTTGAACCGGTAATTCGAATTTTAACAATATTTCCACCTGACGAGAATTGGATAAATAAAGCCCATTTAAGCCTAGATCGACTTCTGGAATCAACCAATAAATTCGTTCTGAAAATTACAACTAACATGTTGATGACCAGACAAAGAGTAATTCGAGTAGTTTCTACAAATTGATCATAATTCTTAGATATGAAAAAACGCCTCAAGTGTATCAGATTAGCTGACTGGGTTGCCAAACAGTTGACTGAGCAGGGTTTTATTCTGCGCAGATTGTACGAAAAGTGTAACAAATTATATTGACCAAGGTCACAAGCCTGCAACGAAGGGGGAACCAGAAGGTTAATGGGCAATATTAAGTTCAATGTAGGTGCTTGATTGGGGTCCCTGATCAAGAAACTTCAGTTTCTCCGAAGCTAAGAATTATTGGTTTAATTACTTCAAGCTTCGAATTCATTCTGTATAAACAACAAATTATTTCCACATTGATAAATACGAGTAGTTAAGCTCTAAGTGAATATTTTATTTAACACCAAATTTAAAAGACCTTGAAATTTATTCATTTTACAAAAATATCATTATTGAGAATATTTAATCAGCTGAAACCTTGTAATTGGCAGTTAGAAACTAAAACTTATCGCAAAGTTTGCATTTCAGACAGGTGTAAAAGATAAAATTTGCGTCGTTGCTAGAATTGAACAGTATGTGGATCGAATTAGCTGATTGTGTAAATACACAATTTTTGGGACGTAAATGTAAGTAGATTTCATTATATCTCGTATCATTATATATATATATATATATATATATATATATATATATATATATATATATATATATATATATATATATATATATATATATATATATATATATATATATATATATATATATATATATATATAAAGGAAGTTTTTCTTAGAGGTTCACAATTTCAAATTCAAATAGAACAAAGAAAAAAATTTTGAATATCAGTGAAACTAGCTTTATTGGATAGATAATTGTATGCCATTAATGCTTGAATATTATTTCGGCCATGTAGCTACCGCGGCTGGCGCGTACATGGAGGTCCAATTTTCGATCACACTTCGCAGCAATTGCGGCCGTATCTCGCTAATAACTCGCCGGATGTTGTCTTCCAAGTGTTCAATCGTCTCTGGTTTATCGGCGTAGACAAGTGGCTTAACATAGCCCCATAGAAAATAATCTAATGCAGTTATACCATACGATTTCGGTGGCCAAGGACCGTTGCGTAAAATTAGCCTTTCATCATATGTTTCTTTGAGTAAATTAATCGTATCGAATGTTTAAGGAGCACGTGTGATTTTTTTTAGAATTTTTCTATATCCAGGAGTTGAGATATAGTCCATACAAGTCAGGAACTATTCATTAGCCTAACTAGCGGTGCACACCGTTTGATAGGTGATTGTTTAAGCGTTGCACGTGCAATTCTTTTAGAATTTGTCTATGTATATGAGTTCAGAAATAGTCCATAGAAATTAGGAATTGTTCGTTGGCCCAACTAGCGGTGCACATCATTTGATAGGTGAATGTATAAGGACCACGTGCGATTTTTTTAGAATTTTTCTATGTCTAGGAGTTGAGATGTAATCCATAGAACTAAGGGACTATTCGTTGGCCCAACAATCTCCAAAAAAATCGCAAGAATAGTACCTGACTTCTATGGACTATATCTCAACACCCAGACATAGAAAAATTCTAAAAAAATCGCACGTGCTCCTTAAACATTCACCTATCAAACGATGTGCATCGCTTATTTCTTGCTTTCTTCTATGGATATCTGAACTCATTTTAAATTCAAATAAGCATAGAAATTATGGATCAAATAATCCCCGACACTTTTATATATCGTATTCTGAAGTTATATTCGTTGTTAGTATAGTTGACAGTAAGTTTTTTATTTATTGTAATTTATTTAGGAGCTCACATCGCTTAACATGTTTTGAATGACGTGCCTAGTTTTATTTATTGAGTTCCGTATGCAAACTTTTACCACATGTTATTAAATTTTTTACAAGGATTCTAAAAATGTCTATGTATTAAGTTTTTGACATACAGGGTGGCGCACGAATCGTGCTACAAAAACAAAACGTAATAACTTTTTTTCTGTGTGACTAATCGGCTTTATTTTTTTTTATTGTATAGATAATTCAATTTTATTTTTATTTAACTAATTAGTTTTGAAAATGATAGACCGTAAATGACCTCCATGCTCATTCACGCATGTGCGACACCTGATCAGAAAATTATTCATTGCGCACTGAAGGGTTGAAGTCGGGATCGCCTCAATTATTGTTGTAATGGACTGCTTCAATTCAGTCAAATTCCTTGGTTTCGTTTTAAACACCTCTTGTTTGACATAACCCCATAAAAAAAAATCTGGTGCAGTGAGGTCAGGTGACCTTGGGGGCCAGCGGAAAGTGGAGTTTCTGGATATTAATTTATTTGGAAATTTTCGTTGGAGCTCCTCCATAACCGGTCTGGCTATATGTGCAGTTGCTCCATCTTGCTGGAACCAAATGCTGTTAAAAGGGATACGTCTTCGCCGCAGTTCTGGGTAAAAAAAATCTTTCAACATGTTTAAATAACGGTCCCCATTTACAGTTACTGTTTCACCGTTTACTTCAAAGAAGTATGGCCCGACAATGCATCTTGATGAAACTGCGCACCACACTGTCACTCGTTCTGGGTGCAGTTCCGTCTCATGGAGTATTTCTGGATTAGTTTCACTCCATATACGACAATTTTGCTTGTTTACATTGCCGTTTAGATCAAAATGGGCCTCATCAGACATAAACAAGCAATTTATGAAGTTGTTGTCTTCTTCGGCCATTTCAATAATTTTCCGGCAAAATTCCAGGCGAATAGGCAAATCCAGAGGTTTTAATTTGCTTGTAATTTGGATTTTGTACGGAAACAAGTTTAAGTCATCATGAATTATCCGTTGTAATGACCGTCTGCTAACTCCAATTTGCGCCGATAACTCTCGAGTCGAAACACTTGGATTTGCCTGAATTGATGATGCTACAGCTGCGATTGTGGCTTCGACCCGAACATAGGGATCTCGATTGTACGGTCTACGTGCGATGCTTCCAGATTCAGCAAACATGCGTACCAACCTCATAATGGTCCATCTACTCGGGGGAGGAGTGCCGCCAAACTCCCGCCTAAATTCCCTCTGGACGGAAATGATAGACTGCAAAGCATGGTAGCGCTGCACTATCCAAATCCTCGTTTCGGTATTCCAAGCATCCATTTTAGTAAATTTAAATAATAATCTGCAAAATAAAAAAAATAAAAAACAGATTAGTCACACAGAAAAATAGTTATTACGTTTTGTTTTTGTAGCACGATTCGTGCGCCACCCTGTATATAGTAAATAGTATAATGTATATGGAGGGAGCTATAACTATAATGAAATGTCATAATAGTGTAAATAGAATTAAATAGTATTGTCATAAGCACCTTTTTTACTGTCGGGACTGGCATTTTGGGCTATCTTCACAAAGGTAGATATATGGACCAATGATTCCGCCGGCCCATATGGAGCACCAACCAGTGATTTTCTAATGGTGTTTCGGCAAAGGCCTACGGATCAGAAAGAAAATCTTTTGGGGATTTGGGGTAAGATTTGATAATATCCCCAAGAATTGAATTGCAGATCAATTGAATCGTTTTGCACTCATAAGCGAGGACACAAACCGAGGGGAATAAAATCAAACAGCGCTTGTTACGATCATGTAATCGTAACATGCTTTCCTAAACTACTTTAGAATTCGAAGTCATCAATGAGCGAATATCTGTAGATAGATTTGGTCAGTTTAAGCTATGCTACAAAATTCAAGAAAATCTCTTGGGGATTTGGGGTAAGATTTCGTCAAATGGCGAAATCGCATTTTTGCATAATATGCCCCAGATTCGCGTATTCAGATTACGTTCACGTCACTTCAGTATCTCATTTGTTAATCATGTCCTAGCGGAGGCCTAATCAGATCATGCAAAAGACATTTTCCGCGCATCACCTCGAAAGTGTTTTAAATAGAATTCCCGTACACGAAATACAATATGTTTTGGGTGACTTCACTGCACAAATTGGTAACGCAGATAGTATTCATCGTGATACCATAGAATCAGCATCACCTTCCTTGCATCAAACTAAAACAGAACGCGTATCACTGAACTAGCTTTTCCATGTAATTTCAATCTGGTGGCAGCCGCTAAATAAAAAAGTCTTCATCAGGCAATACTAGTTATATCCCATCCCAGGATTTTTAAATTCATCCCAGTAAATTTTAAAATTACACAAACCAAGATAAAATACTTTCGCTTGTTAACAATTATAATTAGTAATTTTCTTAATTGATATTTTCAATTATTTTGTTGAATGCTTTATTATAAGCAATAATTGAAAGATTTACTATCAAACGATTTTAAATTTTGGAATATTTTAGGAAATTCTTCATCACCGTGTTCCAGCCAATTATTTGTCATGTTTCAGAGAATAGAGCATTTTCATTGGAAAACCATTGACAGTTTTCTAAAATTGCGTTGCATTTGTCTCTTATTGTTTGAATAAAATACAGCGCTTCCTTTACATCCTTTCCCGTCTCATTTCGGTTCAATGTGACGATATAAGTATCGGAAGGCATTTACCGGCTCAGTTGGGACACATAATTTTTACAATATTTTTTTGCAAATTTGCAAATTTGCTAATCCATGATTAGCCTTCCTGATTTTGGAAAGTAAACATTATTTCTTCCGGATTTTCAATTATTCATCATTATCGTAAGAATACAGCATAACCATGCCCTGTTTCATTCTGCACGTGTTTTAAACAACTTACTCGTATTAGACTTATTAATTATACGTGTTCTTATCAAAAACCGTATCACATATATTAACAAATTTTTATTAATCTTTTGATACCTCTCTCGAACCAGTAACGTTCGTCTTCATAACCCCTTCGTTTTTGTTAATTTACTCCTATTTCAAATACCGATATTTGAAACAAAATTTTTACAATCGCTGCTCCCGTTTCCTAACTGCTTCTGGCACAAAAAAACCAGACGGTGAAAATAGTACCACTTAATTATAAATAAGATTAGCGAATAAGATTAGTGTAGTTTATACTAAATTTTACTACTAATCATTTAGTTTTATTTTAGTAAAAACTTCATCGTCCTATATACGGGATTGAACTTTTTACTAAACCTAACAAACGTCACTTGCTATTTATTTGCATATATTCAGGGGCAAATATTTTAAATCTTTTATAATATCAAATCAATTTTAACTTATTTTGTAAACATCATGTAAAAATTTATTAAATAAATATTTAGTTATTTTAAAGAATGTAATTAATCAAAATAAATTATTTAAGTTTAAGTTTAGATTTAAGGCTTATTTGACCTCAATTTATTTATTAACAAACCTAGTTGTGTTCAAAGAACAGACAATTCAGCTAAACTACCAACTGCCTTTATTGCTACTGTGACTGTAAAAAATTTGAAGACAATCCCTTGAGGTTAACTACCCCTTCGCAATGAAGAATACTAAAGGCAGTTCCGCAAAAATACCATCGGCCTCATGCTATTTGTATGTCAGCTAATTAGTATGAATGAATTTTGATGTATGAATTTAGTCTAAAACCCATTGAACTGGCAGTAGATTTGGTAGATCACGTGATTATAACTACATATGTAACTAGAAGTAAAACATGCTTCAATTAGACATAACACTGTTGACATTTCTGGCATTTAGCTGATTATACGACTGCCTCCCACCATCCAACGAAAGGAGGACTTGCTGAATTAATTATTTCTGAGATGAAGGTTTTGTTGAACTCCATTATTGCAGTCTCCAAATGTTAAGTTGTTGTTATACAGATGAATATCGCGCTGTAAGCTTTGTATATTTTTACTGTGGCCCACTGAAGAGTTTAGTTTTATTGAACCAGCATAATCATTTCCCATGCGTGTAACACGCGATGTTGACAATTATCCAAGTAGCTGTGATGCTTCATTTGTGTTGCATTCATATTCCAATATTGGATTAAAACTAATTAACAATTAATAGTACTATGTTTTAGTTTGTACTTGTTCGTAAATTACGAATCATTCGTTTCGTAAACGAATCATTCATGTAGGAGTCCATACATCAGTTAGTACTTTAAATAATTAAAAATTAATGTTTTGAAATTGTTTTAATTACGAGTCAATTTTGTCTTTATTCCTATAGAGTATTGCTATTACTGAAAATCTCCTGAAATCAACAAAACTTCCGTTCTAAATGCAATTAAGACATTCTGTAAAGTGTTCCGAATTTGCCAATGCTACTACGTAAATATCCAATAATTGGGCGCTTACTAGTATTACTACCAATAAGAGGTTCAGTATGGACATTTTCTGGACACCATTGCATCGGGCACGGACAATTGCATGGGTATGGTGTTTCTGTAATGATTAAAAAGCAAAATACATTGTTTATATAATTGATATTCAAATTCATCTTAATATTAAATCACTTACCTATAAAAGGTTATAGACCTCGTGAGTAATACTGTGCTGCTCCAGGACTATAACCATAGTATGGTGGTCCTGGATAATGTTGATATGGTGGCGAATATCACATATCCTATTGATATTGACTGTACGGCGAATAATAACTTGGCGGATATGGCGGCCAATGCATTTGATGTATTGGTCTTGAATAGGACCTGGTGCTTGTTCCAGGCAAAATATCACTATCAGATGTTGATAGTGGTGGTTGTTGCAAATTTAAATTATCATTTTCTAGTGGTCTTTAAGTGGTATTTTCAGTTAAATCACAATAGTAAAATCGAAAGTGGGAAGAGATGGATAATAAAATAACAACAGAACTAACCACAAAATATTATGATGGTGAAGTTTGTGCTAAAAAAATTAATAAAAAATTACACTGTTAAATTTGTTATTTTTCCTATTGGAATTTGTTTTCAATATAAAATTATAAAATTGGACTAATTCTAAATGTTGTGTCGTTGGATCTAGAAATATCTACTGAAAATTATATTTAGAAATTGAGCATTTTTGACGGGTTTCAAATAATATTCCAGCTGATTTTGGAGATGTTCACGGGGTTTCACTAACATTTCCGCATAGATCATCCAATCTACTGAGTCTATAGTGAATATGATAAAATTATGATGGGTTTTACTATGTCTTAAAGATATTAGAAACTTCACAATTTTGAAACTATTTCAAGTTTAATAAAGAAAGAGCTAAACATATTTACAAGTCCTGGTCAAAAAACTTACGATTTGTATACCGCCGATCGTAGAGATGTTTACAGGTTCTCACCCACATTTTCGAATAGATTACACAATATTCTACGGTTATGGTCTTTATACACCCCGAAAATTAATAATTTGAAAGCAAATTGTGGATAATTAATAAATTTACAGTATTTTGAAAGTCTAGAATACACCGACATAAAAATTATTATATACGAGTGCATAGAAAAATTTTGAAACTTACCAACAATAAACTATACGGTTCAGTCCTAACTACAGAAAATCAAAAGTTAATTACAAAAAATTCTTCGATGACAACTGAATAGAAAATTACATGAATAACAAAATGAGCTTGCTGATGGCAACTATAACGATTCAATCAACAATCATCATAATGGTGCGGGAAGTTAAAAGCGTTATCCAGAAGCCCAAGAATAGCAAAGCGGCCGGCCGCATCAATAAATGTAACCAATTTAACTCCATTACTAGAAGAAATACGGAACACTGGTACAATACCATAGAAATATAAATAGAACTTAACCATAACAATGCCGAAGAAAGGCAACCTTAAACCGTCAAAACGGGCGAGGAATCTCCTTATTCAATGCAATATAATATTTTAGCAATGATAATTTTTGTGTGCCACCAGTATAAGGAATAAACAAGCTGATTTTAGATCAGAATGGAATTGTACATATCACGGCAACAGAATTTTCCTTATCATCAAACAATCCAAAGAATGAAAGTCACCACCATACTTGTTTTACTTGCACTGCGAACGCAAATTTGATTCGCAAATTTAAATGGTGGAGTTCAACACAAGGGGAAGCAGAGTGACTAATACTATTGTATAATACCCGATAAGTCGGGCAAGGATGCGTACTATCTCCAACTACTATGCCTAATAGTATTGTACAAAGAAATGTATAAAGTAAATAATTCGACACCGATTGGCATCCAGTGGAACCCAGTAAACAGACTAAATGATCTGGATTACACAGAGGATTCATGTCTGCTCTTGCAAAAACACAGATATGCAGCAAAACCTAGAAGATAACAATTATCAGGAACTAGTAATACATATCAAAATTTATTAAACTAAGGTGTGTTTTACAGAAAATTGAAAGAACTTGAAACAAATCTTAACTCAACAGCATGTATAAAATTAAAATTGGATGTTGTCTGAAATCATAGGCTATGATTGTCGGTACAAAATTCTGAAATTATCGAATATTCAAAAAATCATTAATCATTAAAAAATTATATCACCAGAATGCAGCCCAGTCTTAATATATAAAAAAGCCAAACGTCAAAAAATATAAGCTTCTGCACGTAGACAACTTCAGGAGCAATCGCAGACATTAGTAATATACATAAAAACACATAGAAATGTGTAAAGTTAATTTAAAATCCAATTGGAGAAATTGCTAAAATATTGTGGAAGGAAATAATAATATTTTTGTCAAAATCACGAAACTTCAAAATTCCATAAATCATTGTTAGACCCATTACAATTGGCCCATTTTCGCTCCATAGACAGAAAGTATTATAAGTTGTAGCAAAATGTAGACTGGATTCGGTAGGGGTATCGGCTGGTATCGGCAGTACGAAGGAAACCGATGATAAAAACCTGGAAATGTGTTTAGTGTTGCGCTAAATGTAACTGAATAAACATAATTAGGGGTAGGTACAATCCAGGACAAATATTAGATTAGTAACGTTTTAAAATTCAGTAATCATTGGAATAGAATAGTTAAATAATTAATAGTTAAAAATTGCAGCTTTGACTATAAAATTAAAGTTTTTTAAAATGATATTTTTACAGTTTGAATTCAACTGCATTTTTAAATAAAAACGCCTAAATGTTCTCTTTTTTACACATACATTCATAAAATATGTTGTTTTTGTAGTTTTAGCATAAATTTAGTAAAAACTTCATATCGGTATATTTTAAAAGAAATTAAATATTTGCTCCTGAATACGAGTATGTGCAAATGAATAGCATTCGAGATTTAGTAAGATTTAGTAAAAGTTCACTCGCGTAGCTTTAAGTGGTTTTAGATTTTGATGGGAGCCAAAATCATATAATGTCAAAGTAAAAGCAAGCTGAGAGAAAAGAGAAAATTTACTAATTTATTTTAGAACCTATTTCAGTTCGAAGATAATTCACAACAATTTTGAAAGGTTCTTTAACCATGACGTTCAATAATTTAATGTTTGGCACTTTTACTGGCACGTATGTCACGGCATCAGAAAATCCCACATAAACCAAACGTAGACACTTTGCATAGCCAATCTTATCAGTATTGCTTTGCAATCCCTCGTATACTGATAGTAATGAAGACTGGAACTGTACTAAAACAAAATACCATTGTTATGGTTGCTCTTTATTATAACAAAAATGATTGTGAAAGTCAAATTGATTTTTATTCCTATTAAATTTTACAAAACAAAACTGAACTGTTTAAATTGAAGTGTTTAAAAAATTCTCTGTTTTGTTTAATTACAAGCTTCCATTTTTTGTTGCTATGCTAAAATTAAATTGAAAAAATAATGCGAATTGTAAAAATATTTTTTTTCTAGTTGGAGTGTAGTTCTAGAATTAATGATACTAATAACAATAATAGTAATCACGAGGATAATGAAAATATTATTATTTTTATTCAATTGTATTGTTCTAGTAGTTTATATTATTGTGATTGGAGCATTTTTTAATTAGTCATCTGTAGACGAAAGATAGAACTACTAATTCGCTTTCAAATTAGCTTAGGAATGATTATTTCAAAGAAATGGTTTCAAATAAATATCCTCCGAAAGAACGAAATTAATCTTTATTTTGGTAAGGTTCGATGAACTAAATAATATACAAGAAATAAGGAGTGCTTGGAATATTTTCTAATGTGAACTATCAAGGTCATCATCAAGATTAGTACGTATGAGTCTCCAAACAATCAATATCACTCTAATTTATCATTGAACTTAAAGCCAATTCTAAATTTTTGTTATTTAATTATTTTGTTTTATCTCTAAAAGTACGTCGATTTCATGTCATAGTTTCGGAAAACTTCCAATACCGGTATTCCATCCAGAAAGATTATCAACACGAAACACGGTCCCCGAACTAAATATATATTTGTTTGTGATACGGCAAGCAAGATCCGTAAATCAACGGAAGCTGTTTTGCTAAAATGATTTGTTTTACTTCAATGGCTCTTAAATGACCCTAAAGTGGAGCTTATCAAGAACATACATATTATAGTAACTAGATCCATAAATGAAATAAAAAGGATTTTAGTCAGCTTGTATTCACATCATTAATCCTTAGATCGACCCATTTGGATGCATCAAACCAATATTAGTTGATCAACTGTGAATGGATGATATCCTGGGAAAACGTTATAAAATAAATAAAATTTTATTTTATAAACTATTGTAGCCACTCTCGATGCCAATACTTAACTGGCCTTTTTATTCTATACGCATGTTACATCCAAATTGAATGGGTTTGCGTGCAACAGTAATTGAAAAATTAAAGTTACTCTATTTAAACGGCGGTAAATTATCATCTTTGATAATTACCAAATCAGTTACTGTTCCAAAAGTGCAGGTGTAATTGTTGAGAATACACTAATGATTTAGAATTGCGAACTTCTCATCCCGATGTTAGGGGCAATGGGTGTTACTTTTCGAAAGTGTGTTTTATCTACCCTAAAATGAGGTGCACTATATTGAGCAAAGTGGTCAATCTCGCCTGATGAAAAGAACTGTCATCAGTATGTATTTGTGGATGAACCAATTGTTGTAAAGAATGTAACTTCGGGTCTTTACAAAATTAATCCCATTACCTTCTTCTTCGGCGATGTAAAATAGAGATGCAGATGTGATTCGCTGCGATATTCAGTAAGTTGCCCAATAATTGCTATCCTTTTGATTGGATTGTTCAAACTAAATGTCTGTTGATGTTCTACAGCCATGACGGATTAATCAAACAGGATGAAACTTCATACTTAAGTACCTTCACACCAGAAGTGGCACCCTCCATATAAGCTTTATCGTTTTTTTCATCGTGCGGGTTCGCTCTCTGACAAACTAATAACTTCGATAGGCACGAGTTTAGAGTTGATTTTCTAGGAAACCGATTTCGGACCCATAAGCAACCGGATCTATACGTACTTAGAATACATATACGACACTTTTATAAACCCCTACACAGGCGAAATCAGAACATGCCACAGACACTTTATACAACCACCTCGAATGTGTTGTAACAAAAATTGCTCAAAATGATGTAAAAATTGGTATGGGTGACTTGAACGTGCAAATCAGAAATGCAGACAGTATTTATCGTGGCCCAAACCCCTACACATTGCCTCAAATAATAATGAGATACGCACCACCGAGCTAGTCTGCTATATAATCTGGTAGTAGCCGGCACATACTTCACACATAAGAGAGTCCGTAAAAGCTCACGGAATCTAAAATAAATTTTTCTAACATCAAACTTTTCATCATCTCCGATTCCTACCACTTTCTAATCGTTTCAAAATATGCGCTCCATCAATAATCGATTCCAACGAATCTCTAGTTAGAATACTGAAGCATTGAACAATCAAGTTACCCAGATCATCTTCGAAGCTGACATATCAGAAACAATATAACAGGCAACATTTCCCCATTCTGTGGAAGAATAGTGGAACGTAAAATCGACGATAACAAATGTTTTGATAACAAATCTAGGTAAAATGATTTTAACCCTAAGAAAACATAACTGGACGAGAAATGTTTAGCTTCAATTCACGAAAACGATCGCACGTGAAAACAAGACCTCTCCCAATCAACAAGACAGTAACATAACGACTACATTGGCACGAGGAAACGCTCTAACCGACTGTGTAGAAGGACGAAACAAATTTAATAGACAAATACCGTTCAATAAAAGAAATCACTGCAAACTTCCACCCACGTAGTAGCGCTATTCGCAACGAATCTGGAGAGATATGAGATTACCACAGTTCTAACAGTGATGAAATTATTTTTCATCAACAAACGTCTATAACCAAACGCTCAGGAACGGCGGCCATTACCTCTTGTACCGAATGTTTGAGTTGGCATGGCTACAAGGTTTATACCAACGTAGTTGCTAAAAAGTTATCAAAACTGATAACCATGTGCTAAGTATTAATGGGTGATTAAAGATGACAATCGAAGGCAACACAGTGTTGGCAACACAGTTTTATTTGATGACTGATTTGACAGTTGATATTTGCTTTGTCAATAGTTTGATTTGCCATTTCATAATGAATAGACTCAGACCACAGCAACGCTTGCAAATTGTTGAAATTTTTATCAAAATAATGGTTCTGTTCGCCAAACTCATCATACATGACGTTCATTTTACGGTCGTCATAATCGTCCATCAGAGCGGGTATTTCTATTAACTATGGATCGTTTTCGTACCACGTATACTCGCGTATCTAACAAGCGATAGACGCTGTATAGCGTAGCATTAAAGAAACCCCAAATCAATCACTTCGACATCGTTCTCAGCAACTGGAGATGTGTCCATCCACTTTATCGAAGATTTTATCTAAGGATCTTGGTTTACGTGCTTACAAAATTCAACTTTTGCAGTAATTAAAGCCATCCGACCATCGCACATGAAGCTCACTATTAGTTGCATAGGCACGTTAACAAACAGAATTGTCGGATTTGGAGTGAACATAATCCACAAACCTTTGCCCAAACACCATTACATTTAGAAAAAATCACTGTTTTGTGCTCTGTATGGGCTGGCGAAATCATTGGTCCGTATGTCTTCAAAAACGATGATGGGCGACCTCAATTGGCTGGCATAAATCTTGCTGATATGTGGTTCCAACAGGACGATGCCACATGTTTTGAATAGCATCAGGAAGGCAAATGGAGTTGTCACTGATACGTGGCATGGCACACGTTGGGAATTACTTAACTTACTTCTTCCGGACGAAACGTGGCTTGGTAATATGAACATACAAGAATTACCACAGCCTATATTTCTAAGCCACGATCTACTCCCGAAGTTTCAGCCATATTGTGCTGAACTGATCAACGTCTTAAAAGAATGGGACAGTGTACAATAGTAGACCGGTAAAACGTAATGGACATGTCTCCCCGTGACTAGGGACGATAACGTTATAATTTTTGAATTATAACGGCTAAAATGTACAAGTACTGGTATCGGTTCACAACGCTAATTGATTAACATGAAAAATTGGCTAATAAAACTGATACAAATTTGAATAATTCTTAGTTTAACGTTATACCTAGGTATAAGAATTGACGAAAATTTTTCTGAAAATGTTGACTACGATGAATGAATGAATGAGGACGGTGCCACATGCCACACAGCTCGGGATACGATTAATTTACGTGTGATCTAACTGAATTAGATTATTTTTTGGGGATATGTTAAGTCACTTGTTTACGCCGTCAAACCAAACATGATTGAACACTTGGAACACAACATTCAGCGAGTAATTATCGAGATAAGGCCGCATTTGCTGCGACGAGTGATCGAAAATTAGACCTTTACGCCATGTACGCGCCAGTCGCGGTGACTAAATGATTTATCTACAACAACAAAGCTGGTTTCAATCTCGGATCGCATCAGGTTAACGTACATTTTATGCTGGCATTAAAATATTTAAGTCTCGCAATATATCGCGCAACATAAAATTAAACTTCTACAAAGCGCTGATGAGGCCAGTAGATTTTTTTGGTAGCGAATCTTGAACGTAACAACACGGGGTAGCCCAAAGTTTGCCGTTTTTGAGTGTAAACTAGTGTGTATGTTTTTAGGTTCTATTAAACAAGAAGAAATGACCGAATGCGTCTGAATTTATAGATCAGAAATGATCTGGACAACATCGATGTAAATGTTTGAATTAAATGGAGTCGGTGCCATTGAAGACAGGGCCTTTGGAGGATTCATATTCGGTGGATAAACAACGTTGTACAAGACCTTCAAACTCTTGGTTATCGTGCCTGGCTCCCACTTATTGCGGAACGAGTTAATTTGAAGAGCATTGTTGAAGCACTCCATAATTCCTTTATCGGATGTAGCGTCTGATAAAAATAATAATCTGTTTACAACTGACTTGCGTTGCAGTTATGTCTACGAGCAATGATGGATGGAGTTTTCTATCATTGTAACGATGTGTGATCGTTTTGAAAATAAAACAAAAATGTTTAATTGTGGTCCAGCACTTTATCTACTCGTACGAAAACTGAGTCGCAAGTTTCCAGTGACTTGGGTGCAAATATGTCGTTTTGGTTAGTTTTGCGTGTGTCCGTTGGGATGAGTTCATAATGAAGCGCAATTCGTCAATCACCGTTCCAGTGGCTGGCTGAGGTGTAAGTTGGTGTTCCACAAAGAATTGTGCCAGTTTAATCTCTTGACCGTATATACTAGTTCAGCCGGTGAACATTTTACCAATACGATTAGGATTGAACTCTTGACATATTTACTCGAGTTTTGAGAGCTATCTTAAGCTGGCAATGGAAATACTCAACAATATCGGTTACTTGCGGTTGGTAGGCTTTAGTAGATATTCGATGTGAGTCTTAGAGTTTCATTTGATTTGTGAATAGCTTAGATACGAGTTGTGTTCCTTGATCGGCTGTTATGTTGACCGGAATGCCGAATCTAGAAATGTAGTTTTCAGTAGTTTTATGCATGCATGTATTTATAATTATGTTGGCGATTGGTCCATATCCTTGATGCAACGTTACTAATTTTGTTTTTGGTTCGATTATCGATTTGGGTTCTGCTAGCCTTAGATTAGAGGGCTTGATTAGAGGGTTCTAATTGATTTGGGTTCTGCTAGCTTTAGATTAGAAGATCTAAAGTTCGGCCAAGAACGAGAAGAGCCCAACGATTTTTAATGGGGCATTTAGTTATGCCATAATGAGCCTAAAATTATTTGTATGTCAATTGATATTGTTTTTCATTTTACTAGCTGCTAGCTAGGTTCTGCTAGCTTTAGATTAGATGACCTGAGGTTTGGTCAAGCACGATTGGAACTAAAAATTGTTTAATAGGACATTTGATTAGGCCACAATGAGCCTAAAATTATTTGTTAGTCAGTAGATTAAGATTTTTTATCTCCCACAAGGCAAATAATGCTGTGAATTATTTATTTAATTTAGCACGTGATTTTTTAATTTTAGAGATAATTTCAAGCGAGACAATTGTGTATGTGCTTGGAATAAATCGTTCTAATGTTGCTACTGTTATGTACGGCTGTATGATTTATGTGAATGACCATCGAATTAAGTAAGGTATTTATTAGCTACATACATAATGTTTTTGGCAAAAGACCCAGTTATATTTGCATAAAGTTTAGTCTAAAACGCAATCTACACTAAGCCAATTAACATGAATCCCATAGATATACTTCTAAAGTGACCATAAATTAAAGTGACCACAATTAGATAAAATGGCGGGCCGATTATGTTGGGGCTAACATCCGACTTTCTTTAACCTCAAATTTACATAGATCCCGAATACATCACACTTAATTTCTAAAGCAATAAATTGAGCCTACCGGATTTAAAAAAC
Organism: Nephrotoma guestfalica; assembly: GCA_963691935.1. Taxonomy (NCBI): domain Eukaryota; kingdom Metazoa; phylum Arthropoda; class Insecta; order Diptera; family Tipulidae; genus Nephrotoma; species Nephrotoma guestfalica. The sequence goes on from OY829915.1 coordinate 62,446,875, forward strand.
TGTCTCGTAAAGGGTCCTTCAATATGAGATATTCAATCAATTTGGTTTTATTTGAAAAATTATTTTATGGCTTTAAGAATGAAATATAACGTTGTTCAAATGTCCGCCGCGGCATTGCTTGGTGGGACGTATTCGGGAGGTCCAATTTTCGGTGATTTTGTTGCATAAACCTGGCTGGATTTGCTGGACGGCGTTCATTATGATGACTTTTACCTGCGATTTAAGATAGCCCCAAAGGATGAAGTCTAAAAGCGTTGTTAAGTCGTTTAATTAAATTATTGAGATTACTTAAAGGCAAGCTTGTTGGAAAAGCCCACGAAACTGTTAAATTCGAAGGATTTCCACATTGGGAACAACTAAAAGCTAAGCTTAAGTCTCAATTTACTTTTAAGCGTTCTCTTGGATCAATTCAATTGGAACTAAATTCAATAAATCAACAACAATCCGGGGATGTTAAAAGCTTTACAAATCGTGTACAAGCATTGATTTATCATTTGGTCTAGCCAAGTTTAGATCGATTGAGGTCTAAACTTTATTTTCTCAAACTTTCGATTTTTGGAAAATAAAGTTGAGAAAAAAAACGAAAGCTTCCAGAACCGTGTATTGAGCCCATGAAAGAAATTGACTATTTGAATAATAAAACGGCCCTTAGATCATTCCAAGAAGGATAACAGGTTCCTGTAACGACAAAGTTTTTAGTTAAAGTCTATACAATTAAAAAAATAAACAATATTCGACTCGAGTTTTTTAAGTGTCAAGTTTGCAATAAAAAGGTCGCGAGGCCTCAACAAGCTAGCAGAACCCAAATCAAAAATCGAACCAAAACCGAAATTAGAACCAAAATAAGATCAATTGACATACAAATAATTTAAGGCTCATTATGGCCTAATCAAATGTCCTATTAAAAATTGTAGGCTCCACTCGAGACTAAAGTTATTTGTTTGTCAGTCGATCAAGTTTTTCGTTCTAATTTCGTTGTTGGTCCGATTTTCGATTTGGATTCTGCTAGCTTTGGAATAAATGGCCTGAAGTTTGGTCAAGAACGAGCGGAGTCCAAAATTTTTGAATGGGGTATTTGATTAGGCCATGATGAGCCTAAAATTATTTACATGTCAATTGATCTTGCTTTTCGACCTAATTTCGTTTTTGGTCCGAATTTGGATTCTGCTAGCTTTAGGTTAGATGACCTGAGGTTTAGTCAAGAACGAGTGGAGCCCAAATTTTTTTAGTGGAATAAATTACCTGAAGTTTGGTCAAGAACGAGTGGAGCCCAAAATTTGTTAATGGAGCATTTGATTAGGACATAATGAGCCTAATTTCGTTTTTGGGCCGATTTTCGATGTAGGTTCTGCTAGCTTTGAAGTGATAAAGCCTTATGCTTTTTGTAGAATGAGGAGAATAAAAAAATTTAAATAGGGAATTAGACTAAAATTAACCTTTAATTTTCCAATTGTTTTTAAATCATTTTTTGATATGGGTTCTGCTAACTTTTTCTTAAGCTAGCAGAACCCATTGTTTTAGTTGGAAGGGGTGGAGCCCAAAATTTTTAATAGAGCTTTTAATAGCCTATAATTATTCATACTTTTTTTTTATTTATTGAAGCACACAGGCTTATCATTTATTTTCAGTACAATTTTTTGTCACATATAATATTAAAATACAAAATGAAATTAAATGATTAGGGTAATCATCGCCGATTTAACGGCAGTATTGATCTACCCTTTAACAAATAACTATTTATGATAAAAGGTTATGATAACATATACGAAATAAAAACATAACAATAAAATATAAAAAGATAAATAAATTAAAACTAAAACTTAAACTTCATCAGACTAAAACTCTAAATAGAAAATCGATATTAGGGTGCTCAAAAAGCCAAACTTTAAGTACCTGTAGAAATGATTTCGAATTAATTTGTTGTCGAATGCTAAATGGAAGTTGGTTGAATAAGGAAGGGGCAGTTGTATCGCACATTTGCTCTCAATAATCGATGCCCACTTCGCAAATAAAATAAACGTAAAACCTTATAAACATATAGATGTTGTAATGGTAAAACTTTGCAACTCAAAAATAATGGCCAAGCAGAAACCCGTGAAAACTTAAAACACATAATACGAATAGCATATTTCTGAACAATTATGAGAATTTTTAATGTTGAATGATAGCAACCACCCCAACACGATAACGCATATTCAAGCCTAGAGTTAATGCAAGCATAGTAGAGTTTAACAATACCGATTTAGGTGCTACTGGTCTTAATAGATATAAAGTTCGTAACGCATTGCTAAGAGACTTTTTATTTTATCGACATGTTGCTTCCAGTTCAGATTACAATCAACAATAACTCCAAGGTACTAGAAGCTCTCAACAGTTTCAATGGAAATGCACGAGCTGGAGCAATTAACAGCATTACAAAAACTAGAATGATACGTTAATGGTGAATGTAAACTACTGCTACCCAAACTAAAATGCATAAACTTAGTTTTATCACTTAAAATTAGGAAATGGTGGTCAAACCATTTCCTTAAAACTAAAAGAACGGCTCAGTTTTATGGCAAACATCAGTTTGTGAGGAGCCACGATAACATAAGCTGATATCATCTGCAAAGGCAACCATAGAGCTTGCCAAATTTTCACTAAAAATTGAGTTTACGTATATCAGAAATAGAAGTGGCCCCAAGGCAGAACCTTGAGGAACACCAATGTTTAAGACATAAGGGCTGCCCATAGTTCCATTCACCTTAACAACATGATTACGATTTGCAAGATACGATTTAAACCAATTATTAATGTTTCCTCTACCGACCAAATGGCATAGTGGTTAAATCTTTGGCGTTTGGATCGGGAGGTACCGGGTTCGAATCCCGATAGGGGCAGGATGCAAAGGGAATTTTCATCATCAAATTACGGTTTGTGATGAGAAGGAACACTTCTATGACCCCCTGTTGGAGTGCCGAACTCATGGGCCGACCCATCTTCCATGCCATATAGGCTGGCATGGAGCTATGCAATGTGAAGATGGTAACAAATCGGACCTATATCCGTACGTCCTCGATTTGGCAGAACTGCGTAAGGTAGGGACGTAAATAAGCGAACTGCGAAAGAGTTAGGAGTGCTTCGGCCCCAGGAAAAGATTGCAAAGAATAAAAAAAAAAAAAAAAAATGTTTCCTCTGAAACCAATTTTAGAAAGCTTATGCAATAGGAGGTTATGATCAACCATGTCAAAGGTTTTTTTTATGTCAACAAAAAGCCCAGGGTAAGACTCAGAATTATTTAGCGATGCATGCACGCTACTTAAAAAATTCAATTAATGAGCGAAAACCGTGCTGACAATAACTTATAACACTATGCTTCTCTAGGAATACAACCATTCTAAATTTAATAATTGTTTCCATTATTTTTAACAGGACTGGCTGTAGAGCAATAGGCCGGTAATTATTTAAGTTACATCTGGAACCATTTTTATGAAGAGGTAACACAATTGCTGATTTCAAAATTTCAGGAAAAATACCGGTTCTAAAACAACAATTAAAAATATGACTTAAAGAAGCACATACAAGGCCAGCGGAACTTTTAATTAAGTAATTGCTACAACCGAATATATCGTAAGAGTTTCTTGATTTTAAAAAAGCAATGGCTTTAGAAACTTCAAGATCGTCAATTGAATGAAAAAAAAGATTGCTCAACATAATCGCCGTCAGACTCCATAGAATTCCTATTATTTAATGGAAGACTAGACTTCAAATTTGACGCAATACTCCCAAAATAATTGCTGAACTCATTGGCAATATCAGACGCATCAGTTAAAAGATCATTATTAGATGAGTTAATAGAATTAATGAGCTTAATCTTTGACGAATTATTACTTAAAATGTCATTGATAGTAAGTACGCCACGTAAGTTTGGAGTCACCACTGTTCCGGATCAAATCTATTTTTATAATAAACTACGCGAGCAGCAATGGTTTTCGTTTTTACTTTCTGACAATAGGCTGTAACATATTGCTGGAAACGTTGATTGGTTCTAACATGTTTCGCCTTTCTCAATAATCATTTTTTACGTTTGATCATGTTTAACAAGGCCTCAGAGATCCATGGTTTAATAGGACGATTACTAAGTGAGTTTTGTGAGTCTGGTCTAGCTGAAAAAACATCATTCCCAAGCGTTAAAAACACATCAACAACTGCACACGGATCGTCAAGGGCATAAATAGGAGAGAAATTAGCTCTACTTAACAATTCCAAGAATTTAGATAGAATGATTTTTGGCTTAACAGGTAATCTGTTTGTTGTCATACTATCTTGTAATGTTTTTCTGTACGGGTTCTGCTAACTTAAGGGACGTGGAAATCTGTGTACGTTCAAATGCGTAGTGGCCAGTCCAGACTAAACCAACTTAATCTTCTTGATTAAAACGTCTAAATTCGATGCTTAAACGAATGTGATACTGAGATACTGTCATATTGATGCCTATGCACTGTACGCCCAATGTGCATATAACAAAATTTAATTAATATCGCAGGGATCATCTTTCATAAAGGTGGTGTAATAAAAACGTTTACATAGGTGCGTATGTCTTCGCAACCGTCTAAGAAATTTATTAAAAGTAATAAAATAACAAAAATTCTTGAGGAATAATTTCTATTTATTAAATTCAACAACGTAACCAAATATTCAAAAAAAATTAATTATTCAATTAATATTTTTAATTAAATTAATAAATATCTCATCCTATATGCATTTACATACAAAGTATATAAAAACATGTGTATATACTCGTACAGTACGACCAGAAATTTTATATAATATTATTTATTGCTGGTTGGTGTTTCGAATGCATTTCAGGGATAAGAAACGGAAAATGACAAATGGCATCACATTTGTGTTGGAAAAATTTATTCATTAATAAAAATAAGTAATAATTTAAATTTTTATTTTGTTTGTGTTTTAAATTATTTTGTTATACCGAACGAAATTTAATACGTTTTTCTGATTATTTACGATAATTTATTTACATATCTAGTGATAGTTTATCTTCGCTATGGAATATATTTTGTTAGTTTTGTTTTGTTATCAACAGGATTTTGACCCCACACGATACTGAGAAGGTTTCATGTTCTACAGAAATAATCTTATGTTAATTTCGATGCCGTTGACTTGTTCTTCCTATAGGGTTTTCCCTAAATTTAAAAATTACAAATATTTGGAAATCACTTGTGCTCCGGTGATCTTATAGGTTCAGTTTCATTTAGAAATTGTAACCTTAATATCTTCTATAAATCTGTTATTCTTAGAAGTGAAGGGAAAAATTTTCAAGGAATTAACACCACAACATAAAGCCGATTCCTAGCCCATCGTCTATTTTGTTTTTTCTGATTTTCTGTTAAGTTTTAGAGTTTCGAAAACTCATCGAAATCAAAATTTCATTTCAACAAAAAAAATATGAAATTGTTGAGGAAACCTGGTAAAACCGGTATGTTAATCTGCCCTAAAACAGCAAAATTAAGTTTTGGATTACCTTCATCAATTAGAAGCCTCCAAAGACTATATCTAATTTTTGCATTTCTAAGGCAACTCGATCTTCCTGCGTACGACATTGAATTTACATAGTAAAAATACCATAATAGCTATTTCGGCTTTGGTCGGTTTCTCTCTTTGAACTGGCATCATTTGTCAATTTTGTGAAAATCGTCTCCAGATTATTTCCTATACAAAACATCTGCCAGAATGATATCAGAGTACAGATTTGGTTCGGAAAATTACACTTGAGAGTTTTGGTGCTGTTTCACTAATCTACTAAATGAACAAAATTAATATTCTCGTTGATTGATGTTACATCTAGTGTGCTGATGAAACAAGAGAAAACTCCCAACTCTCAAGTCGCAGTTTTTCGAACAAAATTCGTATATAGATCGGTCCGTAGAAGATCTCTGTTTTAGACACTGATTAAATATTTATTGTTTTAGAAATTAATATTTGATGGACAAATACCTAAATATTGTTTGAACCTAATACTGGCCCAAGAACAGGTATCATAGGGTTAGAGGTCCTATTCCTAGGTAAAATCTTTGACTACGAATTATTTTAAATTTATATCAAATTAATTAGCACTATTAGCCTGTATCATTGTCGAATACATTTAGCCGTCCACAATTAAAAAATTGTAACGTTTTGATCCCTAGCTGCATGAAAACATGTACAGTGCGGATTTCCGGTCTCTATATCGCACTATTTCGTTCGTTTAAGATAATAATCAGCTCTGCACAGTACTGCCGGAACTTAGGAAGAACTTCGTCGCAATGGCAGTGGTAATTCGTTTATGTTCGTGTTTCCCAGTCACTTTCGTTTTAGTGACATAACGGTCCCCTCGTTACAGTCGAAAAGCAGGTGATTAATGTCTTCTTCCGCATTTTGCATTGACATTGTTTTAAACTAACCATATCCAAAGATTACTTGGCTCATCGAGCTGGTTAGAGGCAGTTTCAGTTTAAGTTTTTCTTTGATGTAAGGAATGAAGCGTAATATATGCTTTCATTCACGGATTCATTCCACCTTCTCTGCCATAGGTCATTGCCACTATTTCTGTTTAGTTTCTACATATATTGGTTATGTGCATTATCTGCAACATGTACGGAGTCATCCAGTTCGTTTGTATAACTTTTTTTTAGATGGCACAAGTGCGCTCCCATTTTGATTAGCGTATCCACTGGGAGTACGTCAGCTAGAGCCACAAGAGCATTTTTAGATACTGTTCGGAAGAATTTGTGGTAGAATATTCCTCTGACCAATTCCTAATGATCTGATGTGATGACAGTGTAGTCTATCATACCATCCAGCCGGAGTATACGTGAATATCACCTCCCTGACGCAGTATTTTGGTTTTCAATCCTCATCACTTGACACTCTTGCTAGGGAGTGAAATACAGGGTAGCCCATCTAATGTTTACAATTTAATTCGGCTCTACAATTTAATTCGGCTGGCTTTACAGTACCCTATTCTGCCAACCCAATTTTTCAGAACATTTTCGATTGTATGGACTCATATCTTATCATTGGAAACTTCGATTTGATCTTTCAAGTGGATAGTCTCTGGATGGTTAGCGTAACACTTATCCTTAACGACTCCCCACAACGGCCAGTTCGATCGGCTGTTTATTCGATCCCCGAAGCCAGTGTTCAAGAGATAGATTGTTGCGTTTGCTGTGTGGCAAGTTGCGCCGTTCTGTTGAAACAAACCAAATATCGTGTGTGTCTTCATCTTGAATTCTGTATAACAAAAACTCGTTTAACATGGCTCGGTAACGCTCCTCATTGAATCGACCAATGATGCCACCGGTCCAAAATCCACACCAAATAGTCACTCGTTGTGGATGCATCCGCTTCTCTATGGTTACGTGTGGATTTTCTGAGCCCTAAATGCAACAATTTTGCTTATTGACGTAGCCTCCGAGGTGAAAATGAGCTTCGTCGGAAAAGATGATTTTTTGACAAAAATTCTCATTTCTTCCAAGCGTTCCACAGCCCAATTGGCAAAACGAAAACGCCGCGAATAGTTAGTTTGCTTCAGCTCCTACAATAATTTGATGTTGATGGATGCTCAGACATATTCTGAGCAACAGCTGCACTGCTCTCGGCTGCACGCTCTGTAAATGCACGTGCACGTGTTGGTTTATCCAATAACAATCCAGTTTTATGAACTCGCTTTGCAATTGCAAACGCTAGATGGGCCACTCGTAAGTTTCTTAGCGTTTTCACAGAGTCGTTAGAACGTGAGAAGTTACTCCCATACGTTTATCAAAGTCAACTCCACCATCTCACAGTTTTCGCCATTTTCAAGTTTAACGGTCGAAACAGATGTTTCTGGAGGTCGAAACGTGCCAAATCTGCAGCTAGATAGTGACATTTTATTTGCTACACACCATTTGTTCATACTATTTATTCCGATTTGACCTTGACACTGAAGTTTGAGTCTCGAGATGTCATGCACCAAAATGATTTTGTGATAAGCAAATTCAATTTCATCAAGATCATTAATTATTCTTGTGTTAAACACGGTATTCCAGACCGGAGGACAAAATAGAGCCTTGATAATATCCTTTAGTGATTTTGTTTAGTACACAATCATACACGTCTCTTATAACTGCGGATCGAATAAAGTAACTCCTAAAACATTCAAAATGTTTTAGGGAGACTATCGACCGATTAAATTGCGAGAGGCAAAGTTATCAAACGGTAAACACTTTGGGGTTTAACAGTACTAATTAGGCGGACTGTCGCCACTTCAGTAGACTTGCTATGTCGTAAACAGAATTGTTTGTTCGAGAACAATCCGATCAATTCGCAGTGTAATCCTAATGGCAAGTAACCTTTCTAAGAGTTCCTCATAACAGGTAGCAACATTATAGGTTTGTAAGATTTCGAAAAAGCGGTTGTTTATCTCCAGGTTTCCTGATTACAATCATTTCACTTGATTTCCTCACCTTAGTTCCTCAACCAGTTGTTTAATAATTTTACTGTCCTGGGTCTTATGATAGATCATGCGAGTTGAATTATTTCAGCGTTCAAATTGTCAAGCCTTGGTGGCTTATTTCGTTTAAAGCATTTTTGAAGGAAGTTAAGTAACTCCAAGCGTGTATCATGCGGCGTATCTGCGACGACTCCATTTGTCTTCTAATGGTGTTTAAAACTTCAGTTAGTCTTGATTTGTCGGCGGCAAATTTGTATACAAGACCCCTTAGCTATTACCAGCTTCCGTGACATACCACTGGAAACTATTTTGCTTCGCATTAAAATCTTCATGGAAGTACTTATTGTTTGTACTTCTAAAGAGTAACGATTTTAACTATTTTGCTACCTGGTTTCTTTCCATCTGGAATGTCCTTCTTAGTTTATGCATAGAACATCTAAGTTTCCTTAGATTAGAGTTCCACAAACAATTTCGTTTCTTAGCTCTTCTCTTCCTTGGAATTGAGTTATTGCAGACACTGGATAGCTGTGTTGAGATCAGCTACAGAAGAACATCAATTTCAAAGACCTAATCAATGTTTGGAATTGCTTCTACACCATCTCGAAGTATTGCTACTTGCGAGCGGTCAACTCTATGGTCACTAGATGTCCAACTTTATCTCACACACCACCTCCATTGACTATTGTTAGATGAATATTGGAGTTTTCATTAGACGAGAACGTTTTTGGGTTTCTCTGCTTGTTCATTATGATGAGGTCACTCCAAAGGCACGAAGTTCTGTACTTATTCCGTTTTCATCAGTTAGACAGTCACGCCACATTTTACTTCTAGAATTGAAGATCATTACCTATTGGTGTTAACCCGGGAAAGAGCCTAGGATCGTTTCAATTTTGTACAGATGGTATACTCGATCGGTTCACTGTATACACCCAATACCGATTACACCCAACCTCCGATTGATTTTGAACACATGTGGCTATCACAAAAATGACATTAGAATTTGCAGAGCAGCCTGCGGCTACTCTGCTGTAGCAGGCATGCCGCCGACAATTTTGGAGCGCTGCATGTTGAGGTGAGCAGTGCGTAGGTTTTTATTACAATGTCTTAAATTTTGACAAATCGTCTTGTTTAGAATTAGATTTAAGACGCTGTGCAGCACTTTTATATGATGTACAGGTAGCGCGACCTACTTGGTGATCATGTGGTTTCTGCGTTTCCTTGCTGCTTGAGCAACAGACAAGTGTCTTATTTGGACAACTCTTATATATAACCATGACCACGTTGTGTACTGGTCTCTGTGGGGTATCGCTAGGGAGTAAAGCAAGTAGTTGGAGTTACAAACTGGCTCGCACGGCATCGTAACTAGTCCACGGGCGGTCTTCCACACTTTAGCAAGATGTTTTTGGTTGCTGGCTCAACTTCCACCTTCCAGTGCGTGATCTTTTTATTCTTCGCACTATTTATATAAAGAACCTTAAAATCTTTTCGATCCAAGCGATTTTGATTTGCTAAGCAGGTTGAGACAATGTCGTCATCAAATTCGGAGTAAACATAAAAAATAATTACTTTATTTCGGTTCGGTGGACCACGCGTTCCAACTCCACGTTTTCTGTAAACACCTTTAATTTCGTGGAAAAATCAATAATAACCGCTACACTATTTTGGCCAGCGTTTGAGACGTATGACTTCCTCGATTTTTCTGGTAATTGCTTCTGTTGAGGGCTGGACTGATTTTCTTCGGCTTCGATAATTATTCGGTTAGTCTTTGTTTTATTTTGCCTGAAGTTTCCTGTTGACTTAGGTACTACTCTCCCCTGCGTTATCTGAATTTGTACCAGGAACTGAATCCCGTGCAGCCATCTGTGGTGTCTCTTCAGTAACCAAAGTTATCGGTTTCTGGCTGCAAGTGCACGTATGATTGATGATGATAATTTTCGAGACTTGGATTCAGTAAGTTTCGTTTTCTTGGTTTGATCTAGCATCGTTTCAAGCGAAATGATTTCTATCATTAGGTAAATAATAACAACTTTAGCCGTGTCCTCATCATCGCCGACAAGCTCGGCATCTGAATTCGAATCGTTTAGATTCGTGTCACGTTTCACCTTTTTGGTGTACGTTGACTGCCAGCGTGTTCCGAAGACTGACCTGGATCGCGTCTTGATTACATTGTACTCTCTTTATGCTCTGATAAAACGTTTCACACAGCTGCCCTACAAGAGAACTCAGAAAAAGCAATTCGGTACCGAAAACCGAAGCGGTGCAATTTTTAATTGACGGCTTTAAGCTTGATGGTAGAATAGAAGCCGGAGAATTCTGTGGTCATGTAAATAGGAGTATTTGAGTTTGTCTCCTTGATTGAGCAGGTTGTGACTCAATTGATGCCTAGTATAATATCCTCGATTGTTTTTATAATTTATCCCGGTGGTCATGCGGAAACCAAATCGCTGGAATCAGTTGCACTGATGTGCAGAGTGGCACTGAGCACCTTGTCTCTCAATGAGATGCGTGACTATTTCAAGTTCCAGATAGTCTGAGTCAATAGACACCCTGACATACTTCGAAACTGCAGGGCTCCCGAACATCCTAGGCACGGTACCATCTAAATGGGCAAGAGTGCGGAGGCCTATTTCAGGACTTAACCTAACCCCTAGGAAAGGGGTTGAAGCTTCTGCAAATTAAAGATGGACAAAAAACATATAAAGGCAAATTTGGCCAAAGTGGATTTTGGGCGATTTAAACGGTATATTTCTCATCCAAGATGAGAGTTAAGAACGGTAGTACGGATTCTCGTAGCACACAACATTTTTGGGAGTATGTGAGAAGGCTGTCCTAAGAATCTAATGACTTCTGAAGAAGCTGCTGAGTCGAGAAGGTGGACAGACTGTAGTTCATTTTATTTCTTCCGGCATTTGCACTCAGAAGCTAAACACATTTGGGTCACTTTTGGTCACACATACCTTCACCGATTCTGGTGGGCGCAAGTAGGTTCTACCACATAATTTGACCTAACTTACGATCGCTGAGGTTATTTCTTAATGTAGATACCAAAAAATAATAATAAAAATGCCGGAAAATCCAGGACTGTCTAATTTAATCCTTCTAATATCGTCAATTCTACCGAATTTGCGTTACAATCACGTCTCTGTTTTCCCTTTCAATTATTGAAAACGTCTAACCTTTGTATACAGACTACTTGATAGCTGTCCGTATTTTTCTGTCGTCCTAATTAGACAGAGGACCATTTTCTGGTTATTGTATTACCAACAAACAGCAATTTCAACATGACTCGTATTGGAAGACCGATGATTTCAACAATTAATTTGCTGTGAAAATTTGATGATTTGAACAATTACAATCGTAATCAACGCATTCAACGTAACAAATGTTTTTGATAAAAGCTAGGCAAATTTAAATTTAAAAAATTAAACAATAAAATCTGATACCAAAGATCTGCGATACCAAAACCGTTCATGTCGTCATTTTGGCTTATTCTGGTCACAATCGAAAATCTTATCTGCGGGGCTCTCGAGACGTTAATGTATAGCTTTCCACAATTCGAAGAATTATAAAGAGCCACCAACATGACCTTGAATTGATGTGGAGTGGAATTGATTATTACTTCTTGTAAATCTTTGTTCACCGTTTTCTAATGAACAATTAACATGCTTGCAACCGTACGGTATCGTAGAGTTAGTTCGTAAAATCTTCCTTCGTACTGTTAATTATTCCATCACTATAAAATGTATTTGTTCTGTTCCAATCTCAAGAAAGTATCAACAACTTTGTTGCTGCAACAAGGTTTGTAAACAAGTTCGCAGTTGCTTTCTTCCAAACGATTTTTTCCAACATTACTTTTTCGTTACCAAGACCTAGAAATATCCGGAATAGGTTTATCATTATCGATATCTCCGCTGTTATAGTACGGGATCAGGTTTTCTGATGATAACAGAAGATCTTTAATATGCCTCGATTTTCGCCTCTTATAAAGTTTGTCAACGCAGATGATTGATATTAGCTCCTTGAAATTATCTGGATTTGTTCGCCCATATAACGTAGGAATTTCGGTTCGGAAAATTTTCTCTGTATTTATTAGATGCTCTTCCTCAGTTTTGATGAGTTATATGGGCTCTTCGAATATTGCATGATCCATTATCCAAAAATTCCTTAGCCAATTTGTTTCTTTACGTCGTAATACCGACTGGATAGGGCTACGATTTTGTTAAGACTGGCTCATCTGTAATTGGTTTGATTTCATCCCTCACATTAGTACCTAGTGGTGTTATCCTATTTAGTGGACCAAATAGTGCTTTCTAATTTGATATAATTTTTTGGAGCTTCTGTTTCGCTTCCGAAGAAAGGTGACCCTCTCGGATATCTATATTATTAGCGTGAGATCCGCTTTTCGTGAAGTGATGTTCCGCCATTGCGTCTTAACCGATTGTGCCGACAAAGATTTTCAGTCCCGGCAGAATAAAAAATTCTATGATAATTTTAAGTCCGATGTTTTTAAAAAACTGTCTACAATCGAAACAAATCCCACGGTAACCAAAGTAAGAACTAAATCTATATGATGCGATTAACAAGAAATTTCTATCCTCCTTACCGGAGGACCGATGTCAGAGCAAAACGAGAAGTAGGCTTACACGAATAAGTATATCAACATTCAAGTTTGACCAGCCACTGCTGTTTCATACAAACATAACCAACCATACATAAAATCCCAGGAGGAAAATCGACATCGAAAGGCTGCAAAATCTTGACAGAAGAAACATTTTCAACAAAACGCTCCCACTCAATCTAAACAAATAATGAAAATGGGCAGACATTCTCAGGACTTCAGAGACAGCAGCAATTGGAAAAAACCTGGGCACACTACACAAATTAAGAAAAATTTACAAACTTACAACCAAAAAAGAATACTTCTGGTCAAATCATAACCACAAAAAATCATTAATATTGCTCCACTATAACAAATCAACCAACACTCATCCGCCAATAGAGCGCGAAGCTAAAAGTGTTTTTCAGAAGCTAAAGAACAACAAAGTGGCCAGCATCGATTACATTCCAGCTGAAATACTTAATATGACCAATTTATAACTGCTGAAAATCTAACTCCACTAATAGCTGTAATATAGAAGAATTCCAGAAGACTGGAAAAGGGGCTTAACAATAGCGCAAAAAACACTAAATAGCAATAGCCCCTAATAGAGTCAGAGACCCCAGTCTAGTAGACATTCTATTCTCTTCGGAGAGGACTCCGCTTCACGGGTGTGAAGTATTCCAGACTTTCCATAGATGTTATGTATGTATGAGTGTCACACTGTTATTTCAAATTCAAATAGGAAAAATGAATCGTATTGGATATTTTAGTACAATCACATAAGTATGAGTTTTTTATAACATGACTCAAACCTCAATTTAAATAACAAATCAATAATATTTTCTAAAATAAAACTTTATAAACAAACTTAACCACGTATTGTGTAGAAATTATCGAGGAATTTTTTATTATAACAGATTAGAACTTTAAAACGATTAGAATAAATATTTTAATAAAACAGAAAAAGTTTTAAATTCAAACTTGAGTTAAAATGTCAAAAGAACACCTAGAATATAAAACTTTGTATCAAAAAACTCGAAGTCAAGCATGGTAAGCACCAAATGGTTTATTTAGGTGACTCAAGGTGGTTTTAACTTCATGTACTAGCCACATCTGAATCACGATCTCTACGAATGGCCGACAATGGCCATCCAAATTTGAGTAAAACTGATATCCAATGTTGATCATTGAATTACCTATCCAAAACCTCGTCGTGCTAATAATGCACGACTCCGGGTTTATTGCTACGAATTTTCATATTCTCGGTTTGCTCATGCCATTTTTACTCAAATTTGGATGGCCATTATCGGTCATTTCCAGAGATCTTGATTTAGGTTTGGCTGGTATATGAAGTTGGTCATTTAGCCTCATAACGAAAACCACCTAGTGCTAATAATGCACGACTTCGGGCTTATTGCTATGAGTTTTGATATTGATAGGTGTATTGTTGATGTTATTTTTACTCTACTAGATTTGATTTTAAAATTAGGCTGCACTCAAAATACGAGTATAATGATATTACGTAAGATTCTGAAAAAAATATACCAAAACAATTTCCTAGTTTTCAAAGGAATTACCTGAGACTTCACCCGCTGTCACGAAGTATTGTAGGCCGTCTGAAATTAATAAAATTTAGCCCAATTTCTAAACGAGGTGAAAAGAAGGTTCACGCCAGACACAGTTTATAACGGTTTTCAACGGTTCGGGTTTTCACAGAGATCACTCGAGGTTTCGCCCACTGTCACGAAATAGTATAGGTTAAAAATGTAGCCCCATTTCTATACGAGGCGGAAAGAAGATTCGTGACAAACAAAGATTAAAACGGGTTTCAACAAAAAGGATTGCTCGAGACTTTGAACACAGCCACAAAATAGTGTAGGTCCTATGAAATTAAAAAATTGTAGCCCCATTTATTTACGAAGTGGAAATAAGGTTCATTCCAGAGACAGATTATAACGGCTTTATACAAAAAATTGACTAAGAAATTGAAAGAAACGCAAGACTTCAGCCACTGTCATGAATTTGTGTAAGCTATATGGAATCTAAAAAAGCAGCCCAATTTCTATACGAGGTTGAATGAAGATTCGTGCCAGTCTCAGTAAATAACGATTTTGAACAAAAAAAATTACTAAGAAATTTTTTTCTGCGTTGGTTTGGCTTCGGCCACTGTCATGAATTAGTGTAGGCCATCTAGAATCCAAACAATGTAGCCCCATTTCTATACGAGGTGGAAACAAGATTCGTATCAGACTCAAATATTACGAATTTAACATGAAAAAAGGATAAAAATTCTTAGTAAATTTTTTGTTCAAAATCGTTTCATAATGAGACTGGCTCGGGACTGGGAACTGTATTCCAGATCTTTAATACGATTAAGAAAACAGATTTTAAATTCCAGATCCCACACGACAGCAGCCAAAGTCTCAGGTAATCTCTGTGAAAACCGCCACAGAAGAAAATTATTTACTAAAGTTTTTGTTGAAAATCGTTACATACTGAGACTGGCACGAACCTTCTTTCAACCTCGTAAATAAATGGGGCTAAATTATTTAGATTCCCGATGGCCTACACCAAATCATGATAGTTGCCGAAGTTTCTGGTAATTCTTGTGAAAACCGTAACAGAAGAAATTTACTTAGTAAATTTTTTGTTGGAAATGGTAACATACTGAGACTGCACAAATCTTCTTTCCACCTCGTTAGAAATGAGGCTCGCAGACGAAGACAAAAATCAGGAACAGGCAGGCGGAGACGGAGAAAAAACATAAAAGAGAGACGAAAGACGGAAACGGAGGCAAAGACATAGACGGAGACGAATGCTGATACGGAGACGGAGGCGGGGACGAAGACGGAAACGAATTTCCCATTCGTCCCTACCATCGAATCCAACCATTCGCTGCCCATATTTATCGATCTTTTTGTGTATACGACCACTTTTTAATTTTTATTGAGCTTTATTGAGTGAGCTTTGAAGTGATATAGAAATTTGGTCAAGAACTAGTGCAGCTCAACATTTTTTTGGTGTTGGTCCGGTTTTCGATTTGAGTTCTGCTAGCTTTGAAGTAACAAAGTCTAATGCTTTTTCTAGAACGAGCAGAATAAAAAAAATTTTAATGGGAGATTTAATTAGCCTAAAATTATTTTTTGATTTTCCATTCGATTTTTTTGAAGTGTATTTGGCTAACTTTTTCTAAAGCTAGCAGAACCCATCGTGTTATTTGGATGAAATGGAGCCCAAAATATTTAACAGTGCTAAATGCCTATTATTAGCTTATAATTACCCATCCTATCTTGTAATGTTCTGTTTTATGGGTCCTGCTAGCTTTAGGGACGTCAATTATCATAAATGCAACAGTCGAATAAGTCATGAAAGAGGGGTTTGTCAACCCAAAAGGGAACAAAGCAACAGTAGCTTGAAATTCGTAAGAATCTACGTAATCTACTATATTGAATAATATAAGTGTAGATTTTCTAGCCACAATTTTAGGATGTGTAGATTCAATAAATTGGAATGTTTGAAATATAATGAAAATGGTAATAGATTTTTTTTTAAATTAATTACGTTTAACTTCTCCTTTGAGAGAAGAAACCGTAGCTGCTCTTACAAGATAATCGTTAACAGGGTGGCTTTCCTTGATTTGACCCCTTGCATTTGGATGGTCATTATCGACCATTCCCAGAGATCGTGATTGTTTGGCTGGTATATGAATTTGGCCATTGGATTACATAATCAAAACCATCTAGTGCTAATAATGCACGACTTCGGATTTATTGCTACGAATTTTCATATTCTCGGTGTACTGGTTTCATTTTTACTCAAATTTAGATGACGAATATTAACCGTTTCCGGAGTTTGTGATTCAGGTCCGTGTCATCTATCAGTAGTCAGGAGAATTTTTGTTATTTTTACTATTGTTACGTTTTCGCCTTGTCACTCAAGGTTCGAATCACTGGATTGTGAATAAATACAACTGCTTCAAATTTGAACTCACACAGTTTATTTACACAACACAATTTATTATACAACACAAAATTAACAATTAATTATTACAACTATAACACACTTTATAATCACTTTAATAATCTTTCTATTTAATCTTCACTGTATCACGTTTAAAATAAAACTCAGCATTCCACGTCAACGCGCGCCTTTATATACCAAAATATTTGTTTCTAGAATAATCCCAAATGTTCTCATAAATTATACACGTACATTTCATAATAATCCCGAATGTTGTCCAAAATTTATACGAGAACATTCTAGCAAATACGTTAGTATACAAATAGCGCCTAAATGTTGATCCATACCAAATTAAAGTTGAGCAACTTATTAAAATAACTTATTATACTCTAAACTAGATGTCACCGTAACACTATGTTTTGATGACCATTGACGACCATATCTGGAGATTGTGATTCAATTCTCGCTAATCCTTGAAGTAGTTAATTAAGCACCTACCTAAACCCATCTAGTTTTAATAATTCACTGCTTAAGGTTTAGTCCTACGAATTTTTATCGTCAAGTTTTACTGCTGTCAAAGGACTAAAAGTTAAAATTTCTTAAGTTGATTCGGTATATTTGTTATATCTCTGGAAAAATCTCTGGAATTTTTGTGAATTCATATGAAACTGAATCAATTCGTATTAGAAATTAGTGGGAAATTCATAAATGGTTTGAGTTCAATATATTTGGTTTGCGTCCCGACTGTTTAGTACAATATTTTGGTTGAAAATTTATGGTATGTTACTAAAATATTTTCGTGATATTTTAATTCATACTTTAGTTAT
The DNA here is from genome assembly GCA_963691935.1 of Nephrotoma guestfalica. Taxonomy (NCBI): domain Eukaryota; kingdom Metazoa; phylum Arthropoda; class Insecta; order Diptera; family Tipulidae; genus Nephrotoma; species Nephrotoma guestfalica. The sequence continues at coordinate 62,464,732 of OY829915.1, forward strand.
AAGTTGCAATATTTTTCTGCCATTTTAATTAAGATAATTTGAAATACGTCTAATAAAAATACTGATAAAATTTGCTCGATTTCGTTAAACTTATCTTGATGTGCTCGTTTTTTAAATATCGTCAACTCAATGAATTTGTATCTGTCTCTTGTTTCTATCTCACTTTTATTTTATTTCAATGTTTTGAATTAAAATTATGTAAAAATTTTGTAAATTATTTAAAAGTGTGTTCTATGCTTTCACTATGCATTCACAACTTCACAAATTAAAAACTCATAACAGTGTACTCCATACAACTACATAGAGGGGCTTTAAAATTTCAATTGGAATTAGCAGAAGTCTATGACGTATATGATTTTAATCTATGGAATACTTCACGAGCCCCTCCGCTTCAATCGGAGAAAAAGGAAAAAAAATGTCTCGTAACCAAGTTGGTCTCTAAAATTGGAGAACTTTGTAGCGTACTAGGAATAGAAATACACACATAAAAGGTTATATTTGTGTTTATGTAATATAACGATACATAAATCGTAAATGAAAATGATTGCCGTTAGCAAAAATTTTAATATATACGAGTATTTATAGATACGAACAGCAACACAAATTTCAAAGTAGATTTTCTCTCGGAAAACCATAGTACAAGTACATATTTCCCTAAAAACTACGCAGATGTTTCATTACCCACAACATTTTTAATTTTCCTAATACAATTTTCTATTAATTAAGTTTTTTTTATATTTATTTTTAAATAAATAAAACTTTTAATTTTGTTTTTGTTGTATAACAATTTTCATGTACATACTCGTACATAAAGATCTCTTTACGATTTGTAAAGTTAGAAACAGAATATTTGCGTGTGCCATAAACAAATAGATGGAAAATAAGTTATTAACGGACCAAAAGGATTTTCGTATAGCCTAGAGCATATTCTATACACTCCACTCTTACGAAATTCAATATTTTTGTAAAGAGTAATTTTTTTTTGATCTTGGAATAATAATAACCGAAATGAAGTGTTTATACTTAAGAATTTTAAAATATTCAATTTATAAATTTTTTGTGTATAAAACAATTAACCTTACGAGTAAAATAAAATAATTTCATGAAAATTTTGCTTTGTAATAAAATGTATGATATACCCGAATAACCAATGCCACCAGAATTCTTTTTTATATGCGGCGTGTGCAAAGAATACCATCACACTCTTTCTATGGAAAGAACCATGTAAAGTACACGGAAATCTATACTATTCGCCAAAGAAAAGTGTCACAAAAACTCCGGTGTGGGTATGAATCCCGACTAAAAAGAGAAAAACTCATATTGGAACTTCGGCCGAATCTCGGTTTTTGTCCATTTGTTATACATTTTCATACTATTCTACACTTTCCTACATACAAATAAAGCCATCTTTGGCCATTTACTGCGAGTACAAACTTCTGCTACTCGTACATAAATTTGAGTGAGCGGTCTAATATTCTAAAAATGTGAGCAATGGAAATTAATCTGGGATGGGTAATTCTGTTACAAGGTCCACCGATTTATCATTGCCAATAGTTTTTCTATCCTGTTGGACACTGTATGACGAAACATAAAGTTCTGCTGATCACGGAATGAATATGGTATATTCCGTGCATATTCCATATAAGACAGATTGGGTCATACAAAACCCTTAATTTAATTAACCATGGTTTCATAAGTTAAATTTTTGAAAAGTCTTTTATGGCTGATTTCTGAAGTTTCAATTTGTTGTTAGTCAACAACAATGTGTGTACATTTTTTTTATATATTTATTTATTACAACTGACTTGTTTGGAGGGTTGTAGCCCTTTGGCTAGTCCCCTTTACAATTTTATTATATTTTTAGTCGATCCTATGATTGGATCTTGTAGATCATGCGGTTTCTTCCTTCGCAGCCGTCTTACTGGGTTTGAATCATTCAACATACGACGTATCTCAGCATTTTGGTGTAGACTAATACGTTGCATGTGTTTTCTCGCGTGTTTGCTTATTTCTTCACTAACGAAATTCATCTTCAGATCTCTATGGAGGTTATCATTTCTAATGTACCACGGTGCATCAACTATTCCACGAAGGACTTTGCTTTGGAATGACTGGATGATATTGACATTGGTTTTCTTTGTACAGCCTCAGAGCTGAATACCGTAAGTCCACACAGGTTTTAGGATTTGCCGGAATAAAAGCAATTTATTATGTAGAGTTAGCTCAGAATTTTTTCATAAGAGCCAATCCATCTTTCTGTATTTGATGTTTAACTCTTCTTTTTCATTTTTCACCTGCTCTTTCCGTTTTAATTTCGCGTCTAGAGTCATGCCTAGATATTTTGCCGTATTTCTTGTTGGTAAAGTTTACGTGAACAGATTTTGTTTCATTAAGTTTTATTCGCCATCTCTTGGTCCAGGTACTGACAATATTAGTAGCTCCTTGCAATTTGCTTGTAGATTCTTCTATGCAATTAGCAACTGCTGGCCGTATCATCCACAAACGTCGCTATGTTAGTCTCCTATATCGTTGGCAGGTCCGACGTGTATAGAACATATAAACTTCGTCCCAGAATGCTACCTTGTGGTCTCCTGCTGATATTTTCTTTATTTCTGAGTATTCGCCATCTAATTTAACTCGAAAGTGTCGGTTAGATATGTAAGATTTTAGCATTTCATAAAACTGCTTTGGTAAGTCTCTTTGTAATTTATATTCCAAACCTTTATGCTATACTCTATCAAAGGCCTGTGCTTCATCCAAGAATACGCTTGAACATACTTTCTTTTTTTCAAGTACGTCTTCAATTATGTTTGTAATTCGGTGTACTTGTTCTATTGTTGAATGATTTTCTCTGAAGCCAAATTGATGTGGAGGAATAAGATTTCTTTCTGCTATTATTGGTTTTAGTCTCTTTAGGAGCAGTTTCTCGAATAATTTTGAAATTATTGGGAGTAAGGAAATCGGCCTACACGAATTTTTGCCATTTAGTGGTACTCTGCTACTTTCCATTGATTTGGAACGTGTTCAAGTCTAAACACTGCATTAATTATTTGGAGTAGTTTACGTAGTCCTTTTTCAGGACGAGGTTCTGTAATTAAGTCATATCCTGGAGAATTTGTAGTTTAGGCGTTTTAAACATTTTGTCGCTTTCCAAAGGGAGTACTCCGTACCTTTTTCCCCAGTAAGGCCACTCTAGTATTTATTAATGGATTCGGTTTTGATTTCTTTAATTAGCAACTTTAGTTTATTGGATAACAAATTTAGAGTTGTTTTATATTCTTGCGGCGCTCGACTTCTTTGCCAGACTTTTCTTGCTTTTCGTTTTGCTGCAACCAGTTCCTTAACTTCTAGAGGATAAATAGCATTTCGGCACATTTCCTTTGAACTTGAGGGGGTACTACTCCACGCCGCTTCTTGTATACTGTTGTTGAGTTGTTCTAGTTCTTCTTGTAGTTGTATCCGGTTTTTAATTGGCACCTGAAGATCAATATTATCCTCAACAAGTTTCTGGAATTTCTCCCAGCAGGATTTTTTGTTTATTAGCGAAGGTGGTCTAGGTTTTTTAACAATCGTTGCACTGATTGTCATAATAACAGGCGTGTGATCCGACATAATCCCCTCGCTGCTTTCTAGTTGTATCTATGTAGTTTTCGTCTATACCTTTGGTGATAAAGAAGTCAATGATATCGGGTATTTTGTTTCTATCCGTAGGCCAATAAGTTGGTTGATCTCCAGAATGAAAATCGCAATTGCATAGTCTTCCTGCTGCAAGCAGCTCTCTTCCTTTTTTAGAGGTTACTCTTGATCCCCAGTAGGTGTTTTTTGCATTAAAATCACCTCCGATTATGAAACTTGATCCAAGTGATTTAAATAACGTGCAATAGTCTTGTTTAATTAAATTATATCTTGGGGGGCAATATATTGACGATACACTAAATTCTTTGTTGTTATTTATAAATACTTTAAGCTGACTACTTGCATAAATTCCTCTTCAATTTTAAGATCTATAAAGTGTTTGATGTTTTCTTTTATAACCACCGACGATCCTCCCCTTGCCCTTCCTGCTGGATGAATGGCGTGGTAACAATTGTATCCATATATTTTAAGATATGAAGTTGAAGTAAAATGGGTTTCCGATACTAGGCATATATCTATTTTTTCAGTATTTAGGAAAATTTCTAATTCTGGAATATGTTGCATTAGCCCATTTGCATTCCAGGTTACTATTGTTAATGTTGTTGTTTGCATCATTTTAATAGAGCATGGATTTCATTTCATTTAGAGAGTCTTGCTTATCTAACCTGTTGCTTAGAGCTTGAAGGCATTTCTCTTGTTTAGCTAGACGAATGTTACGAGCTTCCATGCTTCTTAGTATCTTTTGGAGCACTCCTCCAAATAACTGGTTTTGTCATGACTACTTGCGAGTACAGTTTTGGTTTTGGTTCTCCCGTTGTACTGGTATGAGGTTTAGGTTCCTCTTTGGTGGAGGTTTGATAATTTTTTTCCGATATTCCTGGACTTTGTTTTCGCGTTTTATTTCTTACTCTTTATAGCTCCCTAGCTATTTCACATCCCCGGTAGTTTGCGGGATGTGACTTATTGCAATTGACACATTTTGCAGCAATATTTTTACTAACCGGGCATACTTGGGCATGATGCTATCCGGCACATTTCACGCATCTAGACTCTCTTTGGCAATATTTCTGCGTATGATTGAAACCTTAACATTTTTTGCACTGCGGTATTAATCCGCTATTTTTTTTCAATGGCTCTATTTTAACTCTCATGCTAAGTGTTGCCTTGATATTATACACATCTTCCACTTTTCGTTAGTTATTAAAAGTGAGCATAAATAGTGGAAGCCCTTTTTTGTTAACTTGAACTCTTTGTTCAGTTTCAATTTTTTCTTTCTTAATAATGTTTGCGGCATTTTCTATTTGATAACCCTTTTGCTTGAGATCCTCAATAATTTCCTCTTTTGCACAGGTTGGGTGAAGACCTCTGCCATAACTTTAATTGGGCGATCATGCTTATCCTCATAGGTAAACCACTGATGCCCTTCGGAATTAAGCTTTGTAGCCAAAGCTCTATAAGTTTCAGAGTCTACAACATTAATTTTCCAGACGCCGTTATTTAGAGATACGAGTTTGTACTCGGCTATCGTAATCGATTTCATAATCGATTGTATAGTGGAGAAATTTGATATCCCGACGACATTTATTGGTGGAGGTGATTTTTCCTTTGGATTAGCTGGTTGTTGTTTTAGAGCTAGTTGTTTCTTGATGATTAACTGTTTTCCAGAAACCTCTATTGCAGTTGATCGTAAAGTTACTGCCATTTCTAGTGAGTGTTGCGCTTTCCTTTTCTTGCTTGGTCTTTTATTCCGGTTCAACATACAATTTGTTTCTCTTTCTAATTCTTCTTCATCCGTATGGAATGAATTAATGTGATCACCGACTGTTGGGCTAAGTGTCGTCCCAAGTTCTGCACGTGTTTCAACTGCTGATGTACATAATTCAAGTTTCATGATAGTACCTACTCCTAGAAACCTCCTTAATTCAACCCCCCTTAAATGATGTTTTATATTTTATTTTATTAGTAATGCCGAACCATCTCTTGCTCTTTCCGCTGGATGAATGGAGTGATATAATTTATAACCCAGTACTTTAACAAACGAAAATTTAACTAGATGACTTTCAGATATTAAGAAAATGTCGATTTTCAGAATTTAAAAATATTTCTATTTTTGCTATTTTGAAAGTTGTGTTCTTACTTAACATTTTTTGTTGGATTGCATTGAGGGAATTCCATTTTCTTCAGTTGATCAAGTATCATGTTGTTCAATTACTTTGATCATCTACAGTCGTACCTTTCACTACCTGGGCAAGTGAACTTCTTTGCCCTGTGTTGCTTGCTTGTGGGTTTTGATCCATCTGATTTGATATTTGAACCCTTCGATTTTCGTGATTTTGCGGTTGATTTCTGGTTTTATCTCTTAATTGTTGTAGTTGTTTAGCAACCTCACAGCCTCGATAATTAGCCGGATGTAGGCGCTTACAATTAGTATACTTGGCTGGCACATCTCTCTCTGTTGTACATGCCTGGGTAAAATGATTACTTGAGCATTTTACACATCTTGGATCCCGGCCACAATATCTTTGGGTGTGATTAAATGCCTGACATTTCTTGCATTGGGGAAACTATTCATATAATTCATATAATAAAAAAACAAATGCGATTGCTCACATATCATACCAATTAACAAAAAACTCACAGATGCCTAGGCATAACCAGAAGTATAAATACAGTGGATCAAAAATAAAGTCGGACACCTACCATTTAATTCTTTATCACAGAATAAATAGTAAAATAGAAGCTTTTTTAAAAAAGTCCAATACTTTGTTTAAAAGCTCTATTCATTACCTTACAAAAACACTAAAATAAAAAACAAAATTTTATTTCATTATAACAAAAAAAATCAATAATATAAAAAAAGTAAAAAAAAACTCAAAAAAGAACTCGGACAGATGATAATACCTACTATGTTCATGGCAATTTTGATAAAACAAAAAGGGGAAATCCCCAAAATCAACATGCAATGAAAATACAGTTAGTCACTTTCAAAGTTGGTCGATAAGAAATTCCTTAAATATGTTTCATTTTCTACAAGAAAAATGCAAAAAAAAGACAAAAGATAATATTTTAGGTTTATTTATTATTACATAAAACCGAAAATACAGTTGTTTACATATTTTAATAATGAAATTTAAAAAAAAAAATAGTTAACAAAAATTCTGCTAATAATTCAATCACTTTCATAGTTGGTCGATAATGACGCAATTAATAATAATTAATAATAATTTAGTTCAATTTAGATAATTAAAAGAAATTAATATTTAGTTGGATTTCCTTTACACTCAATAACACATGCTAAACGATTTTTCATTGAACTAATCAATTTTTGTGTATAGCTAGGCCCAATTTTATTCCATTCTTCCTCTATTATTTTTTTAATTTCTGATTTGCTGGTTATATTCCTTTTTCGAACCCTTAATTTCAAATAATTCCATAAATTTTCGATGGGGTTAATATCGGGAGATTGTGGAGGTGCCTGGATAACTTTGGGGCAGTTGTAAATCAAATATTCGCGAACAATATGCGCTGTATGTTTTGGGTCGTTGTCTTGGTAAAATTAAAATGTTCTGGGAATACCTAATTTTTCAGCACTTTGTTTGAGATTATGTTTTAGAAGGTTGAGATATTGCTCCTTTTTCATTATTCCTTCGATAAATTGTAAATTACCTACACCTGCTGCTCCCATACACCCCCAAATCATTACAGAACCGCCGCCGTGTTTTATGGTAGAATTTAAATTTTTTATATTCAGCTCCTCATTCGCTTTTCTCCACACATTGACTCGGCCATCGCTACCAAATAAATTAATTTTAGTCTCGTCTGCGAAAATAACCTCTTTCCAAAAATCGTCACCCTTATTAATATGCTCTTTAGCGAACAGAATTCTTTTCTTCTTGTTTACATCGCTTATATATGGTTTTTTTCTGGCTGCTCGACCATGATAACCATTTTCGCGGAGCGTTCTTCTAACGGTTTCTGGATTAACAGTCTTCTCAAATTTCTCGAGAACCATAGATGTTAGTTTTGGTGCACTTAATTTGGGCTGTATCTTAATTTGGTTTACTATCCAACGCTTTTCGCGGGCGGTAAGCTTTTTTTCTCGAGGTTTTGGCGGTATAAAATCAATGCGATCTTCATTTTTGAACCGACGAATTATATTCCCTACAGTACTTTTACACATATTTAATATCTCTGCAATTTCTTTATGTGATTTTCCTTTAGTATGATGGAAAACAACTAATTGTCGCTTATCAAAAGAAGTACGTTTTCCTTTGTTAGACATTTTAGAAAAATTTGGCACAATTTACAAAATTATTCTCTATAAGGTCCTAACTGACGAATAATTTAAAACAGACTAATATTTAAAACAAAGAAAAATATTGTTCTTTGTTGAGTAATTTTCCGTGAATGTGTGTATAACGTATCGACCAACAATGAAAGTGACATAAATAAATGAAAAAATTGTTTAAAAACTGCGAAGTTCGTAATTGTGTGTATTTATTACGGTACTTTTCTCGCATATGTGTTACGGATAAATTAAACAAAATGAAAAACGTCGCAGAATTTAAAAATATTTTTTTTAAATCTAATATTTTAAACAATTAAATTCGATTTTTGCATCGACCAACTTTGAAAGTGACTAACTGTATGTATCTACAATTCGAAGAAAATATTTAGTCATATTGTGATATCAACGCCGAGCAGTTGCATTTTTACTAGTAAAATAAATATGGGAAGACAACGTGGCCAAACATCTGTAGTAGTTAGAGAACTGGTTATTAAATACTATAACGACCATAAATCTGTTAGAGAAATAGCAAAAATAATAAATAGGCCACACTCAACGATTCATGACATAATTCGACGATTTAATTTATCGAAATCTCTGGAAAATAAACCAAAATTTGGTAGACCCAAAATATTTTCGTCAGCAGATGAGCGATGGATCGTCCACCAAATTAAAAAGGATCCGAAACTTAGTGCTCCGAAGCTTACCAAACAAGTTTCCATGGAGCTGGGAAAAAGTGTAAACCCAGAAACGATAAGATTAGTACTGAGGAGGCAAAACTTTCATGGAAGAGTACCTCGTAAAAAACCTTTCATTAGTAAGCGAAACCGCAAAAAACGTTTACAATTTGCAAAAACATATAAAAGTACCAATTTAGAATTATGGAAATTAGTTCAAAGTAATTTATTCAGACGAAAGTAAATTTAATTTATTCCGATCAGATGGCCAATGTTATATATGGAGACAACCAAACGAAGAACTACGAAAAAAAACTTACAAGCTACTGTTAAACATGGTGGTGGTTCGGTGATGGTGTGGGGTGTATGTCAGCTGCTGGCCCAGGAAAATTATGCATTATTGATGGCATCATGGATCAAACGAAATATTTGAACATTTTGAAGCAAAATTTAGTGCAGAGCGCTGAGCAATTGGGAATAAAAGAAAACTTTTATTTCTACCAGGATAACGACCCAAAGCACAAAGCTCAAAATGTTCGACTTTGGTTGCTTTACAATTGCCCACATGTTATAGACACGCCTTAATGTGATTGAACATTTATGGGCTGTTTTAGAAAATAAATTAAAAAAGCACGTGATTTCGAATAAAGAACAGCTGAAACGTATTCTCAAGGAGGAATGGGCCAAAATTGATCCTTCTATATGTCGAAATTTAGTAGAATCCATGCCTAGGAAGCTTCTGGCGGTGACCAAAAACAAGGGCTTACCAACAAAATATTGAATTATGCATACATGAAAACATTTCAAGACATAGTCTTAACTTAAATGAATTAAATTATAACACTGTCCGAGTTCTTTTTTGAGTTTTTTTTTTATTTTTTTTTTATTATTGATTTTTTGTTATAATGAAATAAAATTTAGTTTTTTATTTTGATGTTTTTGTAAGTCAATGAATAGAGCTTTTAAACAAAGTATTGGACTTTTTTAAAAAAGCTTCTATTTTACTATTTATTCTGTGATAAAGAATTAAATGGTAGGTGTCCGACTTTATTTTTGATCCACTGTAGACAGGAGACACTAGGCCTGTCTAAATTGGTATTCAGCCACTCTTTATGGATTAGTAGATGAGTAAAGCTAATACATTTAGAATAATTAAAATAACACCAACAAATTACCAACATGTAATGTAACACATCCATCAAAATTTGCTGGAAAATTCCAATTATAATTTTTAATAATCTCAAATTTTCTATCATGTTCCTCCTCGCCCTTTTCACATTACGAATTATTTAAAATGCACAAACTGCAAAGTGACTTAATGTAAACTAGGGAAAAAAAAGAAAAACTGTGTGTACCTAATTTAAGAAAACATCTGTTTCACAGCCATGGGGTATGTTACAAATGTTTATCAGTTAATTGTGTATGTACTGCGTAGAGTATGCCTAATTATCTACACGTGTATTGCGTTTATCGATGAACAAAAGCAAAACCTTTTTGCTTAACACCGCATCAATGCCAAACGATACAGAATTGGCATGCAGAAATCAACATTTGCGTGTGTCTTCAAAACATACTTTTGAAATGTCTTTTATTTCATGTCGTTAATAGTCTTTGGCATTATACATCCGAAATACATACATAAGTAACGAAGAAATATTTTTATTTCTTATCAACGATTTTGTTATTAAGAAGACGTAAAAGAGTTATTTTTCTTTTGATGTTTTGTATTGCACCGGCTTGAAATAACAAATTCAATGAAAAACAAAAAAATATAAGAAATGGAAGTAATGCAGTTCATTTGTCTTCAACCCTAGTTTTATTAGTAACGCCTTTGCTTTACAACAAGCTTTTTTTATATTGTTTCCACCAATAAATGTCATAATAAAGAACAGAAAAGTCGAGCTAGCTCACCAAAATTTCACATCCGGCATTCACTGATCGAGAGAATTCTTGAGTTAATAAATTTCACAAACGGCAATTCTACGAATTGACCAATATTGTCAATCACAACATCCGGATGCATCAATTTTAAGAGATGGATGTCGGTAAGCAACATTTACGTCATTGCACTCGATTCTGTTTTCAAATGAACAAAAATGCTGCTCGAGCTATGGAATTAATTAATTCGATTTCGAGTGAATATTCTGTGAGTCATTCAACTGTAAAATAGTGGTTTGCAAGATTTCATGATGGCAGTTTTAGTCCCGAGGACGATCCACGTCTATGTGCACTAAACAATTTGAAGACGGAGAACTTAAAGTTTTACTGGATGAAAATCCGTGTCAAACTCAAAACAGCTTGCAGAACAGTTGTCTCGGTACAAAAGAAAGAATTTTTTCCACAAAACCATTACGGGTGAATGTGATTCATGAAAAGCGGATTGTTTACGATCGAATCCTAAACGCAGAAAGCCATGGGTTGATCCAGGCGAAAATGAGTATTAATTTTATTCCATATTCATGGAAGACAGAAGGTGATACTGCTGCATGACAACGCTCGTCCATATACAGCAAAATCAACCCAGGAACTCATCTCCTCCTTAGGCCAGGATGTTTAGTTTATCATATTTGAAAGACCAGCGGTTCACAAAAGTTGAAGATGTCCAAAAATGAGATATAGTCCATTGAACTCAGAAACTATTTATTGATAGAGGACTATATTTAGACTACCGCACAGGCGAAAATTCTCAAAAAATTATTTCAATTACGTTAAACCTTCCTCTCTCACTGTCATATGCAACTATATAAATTTTCAGGGACAGAAATTTGGTCTATCTTCACAAAGGTGTGAAACCATACTGTATTTTGATGACTCGACCGGATCTTGTTGATTTTGGTGGGCTGATTGGGATGTGTGGATGATTTTGGACATCTAATGCGAATTTGACTTTTCGTGAAGCGACATTGTTTTTTGATTGGTCCCTATGGTCATATATTTGCTCGTTAGTTGATGGTGTTAAACTTATTTCCTCAAAGTAGTACGGTTTCAATCTGTCCAAGGAAATTTTGCATTATTTGCCTCGAATTTCCTAGTTCTTTGAATCTTCTCATAACTGGGGCGTTATTTCCTAGTCTGCTTGTGGTATTTCGATTAACTTTTGCTTTTTTGGCAGGCCCGGCAAGGTTGGCCCGTTTTTTGAACATCACTCTTGATACTAACTGTGCAACAGATTTTTTATAGATTTAAATACGAAATATGAATTGAAACGTTGGCATGTTAATGAATAGTGGCAGTGAATCTTAAACAACATTTTCTGTCTCGAATGTATTGTATGTCGATTGTAAACTGACCAATGTAATCCAAGTATAGGAACTGATGTGATGATGCCTTATCAGAGTTCTGGTAAAATGTGTAGATCAATGGTTTATATTCGGTGAGTAATGTGCATTTACGACCTTCAATAAGCTAAGTGCTATACCGTTGTTGCGTTTCCAATGGCTTTGTACGATGCATTTACCATTACCGCAAGCTCGACTGTGGATAACGGGTGTGTTAACATAACAACTTCACTTAGTTATGTTTTGGCGAGTTGAAGTGCCACAATAGCTTACTCTGTTCATTTTTGCAGAGAATAATTTTTCTTGTTCCCTTTATGATAATTGCGGAGGATTCCTTGGTTCCCACCGGCATACAGTATGAAAGCGCGATAGAAATTCAACATTCCCAAAAATCGTCTAAGCTTTGCAACGCTTTCTGGTCTATTAAATTCGAATAGTTATAACGCTCAGTAGATGGTTTGGTTCCTGCTAAATTGATTGATCATGAACCCATAAATTGAATTTGATCCCTCGCGTAGTGGTATTTTTCAACATTGATTACTAAACGTGCATTGCTTAGTCTCTCAAACAAAATTTTTAAATGTTGTGTACTTGAGTATGAAGCAATTAACAAGATATCAAGGTAAGAGAAGCCTAAATCCAAACCATTAAAGATTATTTGGATGAATCTCCGGGATGTGTTACCTGCTTTTGTCAGTCCAAATGTCATTCAAACGAATTCAAATAGTCCGAACGGTGTGATATTGCGATTTTTAGAACGTCTGAAAATCAGAAACAAACCGAGGGCATGTGACCTCGCAAACTATTAGAGATGTCCAGCTAAATAAAACCCAGTTGCCGAAAGTCCAAAGGAAATTTTAAGCCTTCAAAGCGAAAGCTGGTGGAAGTGAGAAAATGTCCCAAAAACGCCGTTAAAATTACACAACTATAGGGACGGGTTACAAATGTGTCCCCATTATTGGCTTATTGCAAAAGCATGAATATATCTTTACACTGAATAACGGAGCTTCGAAATCGGTGGTTCGTCCTGATATGTTAGATCCAGAACAGATTGATGTTTCTTTCAGTTATAACTTGCTAACAGCAAGAGTTGAATATGCAATAGTCAAAGGAGAGTGTACCCTTCCAATAACGTTATGAATGTATCATCGGCCTGGATGTTATGAAGAAATACCAGATGGTCGTAGATCTGCATAACCAGGTACTAAAATGAGCAATGTGGAAGTACCTTTTCAAATAAACAGAAGTGAACAAAATGCATTGCGAGTTATAATGGAAGACAGGAAAGGGGTGGTCATCGGTGCAGCTGAGGGAATAAACTATATTGTTAACTGTCAGACGAAATAATGTCGTCGATCATCAAACTATAGGCAGAAGAATATAATTTTTCACGTAGTTCAGCCATCTTTCAGTAGAACAGTTAGATGTTGCAGAGGAATCACTGGATAAATTAGCCGATGAACTCTTAATGAAACAGCCGAATTAACTAAAAAAAAGGAACGTGACAGCCAATTGAGTTCGCCAGTGGTTCTAGCCCGTAGATTAAACGAAGTGACGAAGAAAGTCTGTCATTGGTTACCGCGCATTCACGATACCTTAGACACGGTGTCAGGGGCCAAAATTTTTAATACATCTAAAAGCGAATATTGGCAAGTTGTAAACTCTTCAGGAAGGAAGTTAACTCATTGTGTCATATTGTTTCAAGTAACATTGTGCGCTCGGATCCAAAGAAGTATCAGTACTGGATTGGTCTGACAAACTTTGCAGACGTTACACGACTTCATCGCCTTACCGAAAATAGTCAACCATTTAGAAAGAAATTATGCTGCTCTCCAATTTTGGTGTATTCACCAAACGGCAGAGAACTGATGGCTGTGGTGGTCAGTGTTAAATATTTCCACAAATATCTGTATGGGTAAGACTTTCTTGCAGACTGAATACCTCCGAGGTAGTTGCACGACAATGCTAATGGATTATTCAGAAGGCCCCGTGCAGTTCAGTGTAAGCAATGTGTAAGACTGGAAGTAAATAACTGTACTACCATTATTGTAAGAATCTAGGTTGAATCAGAACATGGTTGTGATAAACAACATATGAAACCAGACCGGCAGTCTGATGGGTCAACTGGATCAGTAATGAAACGGTTGGTAGAAGAATAACGACCCCGTTGGCATGAAATTGCATCTAAAAGCGCCTCTGATAAAAGTTATTGTACACAGTGGCACTCGCTGACAATAGATGATGAAATACTACTAAGAGTCTGGGAATCGGTTAACGACGACAATAATAATCCGCAAATTGTGCTACCGTCTAATCGGATGCGAGAAGTTCTACAAGAAACACACGGTGGAATATCCGGAGTACATTGAGGAATCAATAAAACTTTGGATAAGATAAGATACCTGTTTTATTGAGTCAATTGCCCCCAAGAATATTGAAGATTAGTGCTGACAATGTGAAGTGTGTGCTGCGAATAAGGGACCGCCAACTGGGAACCGTTTAAACGAATAGCAATGGATATCACCGGCCCATTTTCTGAAAGAAATGATGATAATCGATACATACTGATGTGCATTGACTACTTCGACAAGTGGGTGGAAGCATATCCGATTGTGAATCAGGAAACCCGACCAGTACCTGATAGATTTGTGAACAATGGGATTTATAGATTCGAAGTACCACAATAATTACACTCGGATCAACGTAGAAATGCGAGTTGTCCTTGTTGCAAGAACTGTTTAAAAGTCTGAACTAAAGAAGACTCGAACAACACCATTACATCCGCGATTTAAGACGGAGAATCAAAGATTTGACCTAACAACCGATAGCGAGCGAGGATTTGCAGAGGGACCTTTGGTTTGACTATACAATCCCAAGAGAAGAAAACGAATATCACCGGAACTACAACAAAGCTGGGAAGGACCTTATAAAATCATCAAGCTGATTAACGATGTTGTATATCCGATTCAACTAGACCCCAGAGATAGATAGATAGATTATGATGATACAATATGAGGAATGTAAACGAGCCTGTTCGTTAAGGTGGGAGTAATATTACGAGTTCTCCTCTAAACACGTAACACACGCGGTCTAATTGGGAATTTTATTTGAGAATTGCATTCCATGTGGAGGGGAAGTCATCACGGAAAATGCTGGGATTGATTTACAGTTGCAATACGCACACATCGTCAGATAAAATAAATGGAGTAATCTCAAACAGTGATGCACAAGTATATAAGCGCGAGCAATTTTTGGGGCGCTGACAGTTCTAATTAAAAAATGTAAAGCACGAGTGAAATAGTATTCAGTGATTAGTGAAATAGTGAATGGTCTAAAAGGTTAAAGGTGTTGGGAAATAAAGTTAGTAACTTAATCGGTGGATAAGAAAAATACTAAGCTTCAACGAATATTAATCAATATAGGAATTGAATGTCAATTGGAGACACAACAATTACGTTTCTTCGAGGAATTATCAATTATCAGCATCCGTAACTGTCTCATTCGACTTCAATTCATTAATACTAACCCTTGCTGATTTTTTGGCTGGTGGTTCGTTAATTATAATTCCAGAACCGAATGTACTACTACTCTGAAATAAATAGTCGAACGAGAATAGTCCCCTTAAAAGAAAGTGATGGTACTGCGTTCAAAAGATCTGTCATAACTATACCATATTACAACCTTTTAGGATTAGATGAAATCTCATCAATTATTCGCTTTGTATTAATAACTACCCAATTAGGGGAGTATCCTTCTATCGGTTCTTGTCGTGCTGGGGAAAGCTAAGTGGCCAATATTTTATTTTTGAAGTGAAGCTTCCAATGATCAACACAGAATTACTAGATTTCTCATTTCATACAAACCGACAATGGGCCTTCTGGCGTACATGATGACTACGGATGAGTCTAATCACTGTAAACAAAGCAACCAAGATTTATTTTGTTCTCTAGTAGGTGCAATCCTTACACGACAACAATCTAGTTGTGAGTTAAATTTATTTGCATCTGTGAACCGAATTGAAAAAATCGAAAACAATCCTCGAGAGATGCACGAAGATTAATAAGTGCTATAGTAATCAATACTAAGCGTTTTTTATTTGCAAAATACTATAAAGCTCCTATGAAAGCTACCACCACCTTTGTTGGACCGCTTTGTGCCAAATTTCAGTGGGTTCATCTCAATTCGTTTGGATCGTAAGTTTTTGTTTATCAAAAGTTAATCGACTCTTGCACTCGATTCTTCAATTTTTCCGCTAAAATTTAGGTAAGCTGGTGGACCAATATGATTGCAAATTTAATTTAGAACTTTTTGCTTTCAGGCTGCGTTAAAAGCCAATTTTAAGTAAATTTGTTGGTGAACTCAATTATTTTTCAAAAACTCTAAGGCAAACTGATCGACAAATCTGCACAACAAAGTTTTTTTGTTGTACTAAACACTTTAAGCCTGAAAGGAATCCGGCTATTGGTACACAGACAGCCCTTGTCGTTTTTCAATTTCAAAACATTTGCTGAAAATGGAAAGATTATATGGAAGCTACCACTTCTGGGAGACCAAATTCGGCCAAAAATCACTGGCCTTCCAAATTTATGGAAAAAACTTAAGTGCGATTTCATCCCGATCAGGTAATCTGTTTGGGCTGTATAGAGGACACAAATGATTTACTTGCCTGGCACTACGCGCATACCTACATTTTAGGCAATCCAAAACTCATAGCCATTAACATTTAAAATTTAATAGGTACTCGTAGGTCCTGGCTTGATCATTTCGATTTGAAATAAAAAAATACAATAAAGCCATAAGGCTTTCGCATTAGTTTCGAACACCCAATGAGCGGCATTTAATTACATTTCCAAATTGATTGCATGTTATTGAGAGGGGAGTAAAACTAAATGTTTTGTGGGAGGCTCAAAATAGGAAGTGTCGCCACTAAATTCCAATAATCCAGTTTTCTAATAATATTGCTTTTCTTAATTCAGCGGCATGATTTTGATTCTTTTTGATTATCCAGTGAATTTGTGACTCTAAATCATCATTGGATGTTTATAAGAGTCAAATCATCATTTGTGATTCTTTTAAACACCAATTGATTATTTTTGAATAATTACCAATTCCATCCGAAGCTTGTTTCGTCGTTTTGGGATGTTAATCCAATCATCGCTACTCTCAAACATGGGGAACGATCCTATGTACGTTCATGCCCATGAGATAAATAGCAACGGGTTTCACTAGCACTAGAAAGTATTATCGAACATGAAAAGTTTGGATAAATCGAGCCACAAGCATTCGTGAAATTCCTGTATACGATATATTTCAAAATATTTTAAATATATTCATTCTAATCTATTGGCTTAAGATACTTCCTCGATTGAATACTCGTTACTTTATGAATTTGTATCTGTAAATTAACGAAATAGCTAACTTCCTTATTGTGTTATCATCCTCGAGTACAGCTTTACCATTAAAATTACAAATAACCAGCATGACATCGTGTTAAGATATGTAGATTACTTAAAAATTGTTAAAAAGCAAATTTTTTGTGAGGTGGGCTAACATCAAAGGCCTGATATTAACATGACAGCGTCAGCAATAAAATTGTTCAGATTCCCATTGGCCTCCGCGTCCAAAAAAGCATGGCTGGTTGCTACAAAGAAGGATAATCATTGAATATGAGATGTTCGCAAAGGACGGGCGTCCCGTTTGTATGAGACATAATTCAGTAAATATGAAAACGTAATTCAAAGGGAGTGTATTACAAAAAAAACAGAGTACTCGCTTCAATCACAAGGCTTCTATCATTCAATTATGGCTTAGAGAACGTATTTATAAAAATTCCCCGGAAATTATTGTATATAAGCTCAACGAGATATTCTACTATTTCAGTTCGCTCAGAATTTGTAAGCCCTAAAAGAATTAGAATGATCTTATTTCCAAAATCTTTATAAAATATGTAAAAGTTGATTTTAGTATTGAATTTTCGATAATGATAAAATCGAATTTATCTAAAACCCAAAACTTCTCCTAGCGTGAGTTTGATAAACTATAATACGAAACGAAAATAATAATTTGTAAGGTTCTGCTTATAAAGTATAAAATAGATTTTATACTTAAACCGATTTTAAAATTCTCTTCAATGTAAAATCAACATTAACACGAATTCGCCATAACCGATCAAGGTTCTAAACTTTGATATTTATGATCACATGATCTTATTCGCCGAGCTCGTTTGAGTCTAGAGTAAATTCTTTAATTTTTTCCAACTATTAGCTTGCGCCATCTACGGTAAAGTGTTTAAATAAATGAAATAAAAATAAAGAATTCGGTTTGGTTGATTTATTAATTTTAACAAAAAATTTAACGTTGGCAATAATAAAATTCATACTTCGGAAAGTTTCACTAATTCTGCACCCAATGCAGCCTCATCTAGCACCTCAATATCAAGATAAGTACGATTAGTGACCCGATTTCTCTTTCGACTTTCTCGTCTCTTTTGTAATCTTCTTTTTCGCAGCTTATCCGCCCGTTCTGGGTCTGTATGTCGTAACATATGATCCCGATGTGCATATTTGCTTTTAAATAGTACCTTGCACACCTCACACTGAAAAGGCCTTTCGTCACTGTGTGTCATCCTCACATGAATTTCAAGTGATGATTTTCGGTTGGTCCGGAAATTGCACAAACGACAATTAAATATATCGTTGCCGTGTACAGCTTTTACATGCGCATACAAATACGCTTTAGACTTGTACACTTTTTGACACACAAAACACTCAGTTGGGCTTGATTTGAGATTGGAATTGTTCTGTTTTCTATTTTTCTTTTTGGGTTTTATTCGCTTCGAATGTATTTGCCACATATGAGTGCTTCGTGCGGACGTCCGGTCAAATATTTGACCACAAACGTAGCACACATATTGCCTTCGTTCATGTGGTTGATGCGAGACAATGTGATCGCTAAGAGTATTCGAATGACTGAAACGATGCCCGCATTCAGGATAAGGACATTCTAGTGGACTTTCCGATTCTGGAAGATGTATACTAATGTCTCTGCAGTAATCTTGGCCAAGTAACCATATAGCCACAGATATAACAACGAAAAAGTTCGGGCTGTATCTATCTGATCGTATCGGAAGTATTTTCTGTTACAACATGACACATATCCTCGTTTTACATGCACGTCCCGATAATGATCAAACAATGATTTAATATATAAAAATCGTGGACGCTTATCTTCCTTGCACATGGCACACTCCAGTTTATAAAATTTTGATGTGATAAGCATAAGCTGCTTACGACCAATTGCAACCCTACCATCTTCGATAAATTTCTTTGGGAATGAGGATAAAACTTCGGGCGCAGGTAAATCCTCATTACTTGGATCTTTTGGCGGGAATTCCCAATTGCCTTCCGGCTCCTTTATACTATAATTAGGTATCCGTGAACCCCGAGGAGGATAAAGCTTTTGTACTGGATTACTGTAATCATCATCTGAATCAGTTTCAGTGGTATACCTACCATCAATCGCTGAAATACTTTGAGATTCATCCAGTGCAGGTGATGCTTGTCGGGATCGTGACAACTGTGAGTTTACCTTAGTTTCATCATTATCTTCATCTAAGACATTATCTTCAATTAGAACCTCTTTTTTAGGTTCATTAGCCGCAAGAATTTTAAACGTCCCGCAGCTTTCGCCATTCATTGGTAACATTATAGCAGGTTCAGGTTGAGGTGACGCAATGGTTGGTAGCCCATCAGAATTTTCCGATTTAAAAGCGGTAACATGGTTTACACTCGATATTTGCCTTCCCTTACAGGTATCGATTTCAATGTGATTGAATGGTATTTCGCTACTCCCAAATATCGTTCCTGTATTGCGTGCACCCTTTTATAAAAATCATCGAATGCGATTAGTTCGTGCCAGCATGTAGGGCACACATCTTTGGAATATTCATCGTCGCGTCTTACCTAAGCTCACAGAAAACAAAATTAGGCTTCCACCAAATATTTACATATCGTACCTACATCCAGATTCAAGAAATTCTCAATTTTCTTATCTAAGGTATTCAATAGACCTGTCAAACTATAGATTGTCATGTAATCCTCCCGCCGCGTTATATTTTCCGTTTCATTGTAACACAATCTACACGTTTGAGTACCCATAGAGTCAAAATAATTTTAATTGTTTGGAAATTTTCTGCTAACTGTCAAAATAAACTTTTGACATTTGGTAGGATTGGTCTTAACCGATTATATTTTGTTGATTTATGCGGTTGAACTAATATTTATTACCGGAACCGATAAACGGCACCAAACACACCGCTTCCAGCCGCATGTACATATCGACAACAAAAGTGACGTCGAACATAAACATTTTAATTTTCTAATTGGTTTTAAAGACGAATGAAAAATGTTGAGAGATGAAAGATTTATTTGAATAGTTTATGTTTCTGCAATGATTTAGCTGTGCCAACAGAGGTTGTTCAATTCAATATATGAAATATATGAAATTGTACAGTTTGAAATTTTATTCATGAAAAGAGAGACAACATGTTTGAAAAATATCAAAAATAAGTTCAAACCAGCGGCAGTACATGACTTTCAAACCGATCGCATTATTGACTTTGGACTTTAAAAATAAAAGTCGTTATGTACAATTTTTATTGCAGAAAATATTTTCCCTATTCCAGAAATAGGGAAAATTCCCTATTTCTGGAGGATTGTGTGTACAATTATTTGCGGCAGAGTTTTGTAAATTTTGAACATTTATTTTGTGTTAATCTAATTTTTGTTAAATGGTGTCTTTTAGATAATTGAAAGCACGGTGTTAATTACACTAAAAGAAAATTAACCATTTTTCCTTACAGGGTTATCTTGTACACATGCATCTAGTGACGCCATCTTCAATAATTACATAGAATGAAACCCAACATTTGTTTAAGAATTTAATTTTGTTTCAAATGTCATTCGTTAGATGTCAGACTTATCATTGTAAATAGTGTCCATGCTACGTTCTCATTGTTTTTAGAATATGGTTATAAAATGTTTGTGCAGATGGTGTTGTGGTGTGTAATGTTTTTTGTACGAAAATAAAACAGAAGATTTTTGCTATCATCATAAAAATTAAACAATTATGAATGAAAATTACCAAAATGGATCGATTTATGTTTATGAAAGTATAGGTGAGGTATTGTATTTACTTATATTGTACTAAAATAAGTTCTGTGACCAAGAATTTATTAAATTACGTTAACTTTTAAAAATTTGTCTAAGAAAAAATAGCGAACAACAGATTCTCGCGATTACTGCTGCTACATCCATCATAATAATGAAATATTGTTCAAAGGTCGTCAGGTTGGGGCGAAATTCGCATTGGTAGTCATTTATGATGCCAGCTCGAGCTGGATGAGTCTTCGTAGGCAGTGAGTTTTGTCCAGTAACTTTTAATCACAATTGTGTCCAGATCGTAATGGTGAAATCATGTAGATGGCGAAGTCCAGCACCTCGCCATTTTTTAACTTGTTGATGACGATATGTATTTCTTCTGTTTTAAGATTTGTACAAAGGTTTCTAAGGTAAGCAAACCTTTATCTCGATTAGAGTACAACCATTATTAAAATCACAGATGTTACCGGTAGTCATGAATCATCTGATGTTGTGTTTTATGAGTTAATAATACTCTTAAATTTTATGAGGGTAGGTATGGCTAGCTCATTACTAGAAATCGTAATACAAGACAGTCGCCCATTGACTTCGAATTTTTTATAATTCAGTATAATTTACAAAACTTTACCTTAGTCTTATTTTAAAATGATCCTTCATAGTGATGAAGTTTAGAATAAAAACAAACAAAATTCTTTAAACCTATTTATCTTTATTTACGTAAAAAAACTGAACAGATCGTCTAACCATGTGACAACAAGTTCGAATAAACCGGTCTCGTAGTCGCCACCGGATGGTGGTGATAATGGAACTACTGGATCTGTATGGCAGTATATTTTCCGGTACATATTGTTCACCTTTTCGACATCTTTTTCACTAAATCCTTTGCGCTGTCCCAATTTGATACCGGTTTGCTGTAAAGACAAAATGAAATTATTTTATTAATTTGGGTCATTGTGCGCAGAGGTTCCGATTGAGGCTACCCTGATAATATCGCCTTGTGGTTTGACAACATTTCGACTGCGACAGAAAAACTTTATCCGTTAAAATTCAGTAAGGCTAACCATCAGGGATTTTCACAAAAAATTGAAAACATTTAATTGTTGAAATTCCGGTTCAAATTGGTTATAGGCAATGAGAATATTACGCTGAGCATGAAGCTAACGGTAGGTTGCATATGGAAAGCTCGGTTATTGAAAGTTTCTTATTTTGAAATCCGGTCACTATTATTAATCGACCTTTGATTGCAGGCGAGTCAGACAACATATTGCCACAATTGGAATGCAGCTCTACTCAAAATTACGTCATTAACTCAAATTGACTGACACATGCAGAATCTGTAACAATAAATTTTATCCGTTAAAAATCAGTAAGGCTAACCATCAGGGATTTTCACAAAAAATTGAAAACATTTAATTGTTGAAGTTCCGGTTCAAATTGGTTATAGGCAATGAGAATATTACGCTGAGCATGAAGCTAACGGTAGGTTGCATATGGAAAGCTCGGTTATTGAAAGTTTCTTATTTTGAAATCCGGTCACTATTATTAATCGACCTTTGATTGCAGGCGAGTCAGACAACATATTGCCACAATTGGAATGCAGCTCTACTCAAAATTACGTCATTAACTCAAATTGACTGACACATGCAGAATCTGTAACAATAAATTTTATCCGTTAAAAATCAGTAAGGCTAACCATCAGGGATTTTCACAAAAAATTGAAAACATTTAATTGTTGAAGTTCCGGTTCAAATTGGTTATAGGCAATGAGAATATTACGCTGAGCATGAAGCTAACGGTAGGTTGCATATGGAAAGCTCGGTTATTGGAAGTTTCTTATTTTGAAATCCGGTCACTATTATTAATCGACCTTTGATTGCAGGCGAGTCAGACAACATATTGCCACAATTGGAATGCAGCTCTACTCAAAATTACGTCATTAACTCAAATTGACTGACACATGCAGAATCTGTAACAATAAATTTTATCCGTTAAAAATCAGTAAGGCTAACCATCAGGGATTTTCACAAAAAATTGAAAACATTTAATTGTTGAAGTTCCGGTTCAAATTGGTTATAGGCAATGAGAATATTACGCTGAGCATAAAGCTAACGGTAGGTTACATGTGGAAAGCGCGGTTAGTGGAATTTTTTAGTTTTGAATATTCAATCAGTTCTCTTGGCATGCGAAATTTGCGTCTTTGTTATCATTAGATAGGTAGATAGGTAGGTTTGTTTCGCAATATTATGACTTCGGGTTAACCTTGCTTCTAACTAATGGACGACAGTACAAAATGTCCAATAATGCAAAACGTAAATATTGTCCATTAGTTTAACCAATTGACCATAAATCATTATTAAAAACTATTGGGAGTATATGTTGTGACCAACACTCAATCCTCCTCCACCACGATATAATGCAAATCGCGAACACTCTGTACTTGAACAGTATGGTGATTAAAAGACAACCAAATAATTTTATGATTCCTAGCATATGACTCTCATGAAGCTTACATACCAAAACCCTATACAACATCCCGCAACAACATCGCTTTCCCTGTTCTCCCCAACTACGGATAAAAGAAACCATAAGCGTCCTCCTGTGAGTCTACTCAAAAATTCAATGCGTCATGTGTTGTGCCTGTGTGTATGCTTCGCAATCTCACAAGCTCAAAACGGGCTCCTCTCCAAATTATCAAAATAAGGATTGTTTCGGAAACAAATCCTTCTAAAACCAAACTTAACCGAATTGTAAAACAGTTCTTTAACAGGCACTATTCCTTTTACCCATCTAATCCAAAATATTCCCGTTCCTATCAGGCCCTTCGGGGCAACCCCCAAATACTGGTGAAAAACTAAAAAGTTCCATCCAAGAAGTAACCACGTCCCCCAAGCCCCAACCTAAGATAAAACTCCAAGTTGAAGTTCTACCTCAATCAGTCAACCTCCCTAGGCCGCAGAGTAGCTGAGCTATGATAAAACAACGGTTTACTACAAAAAATCATTGCCGCTGCCTAAAGTTTGGAAAATTGTCCTAAACAGCAATAAATCCAATTCAGAACCCTTCCGCTCTCAATCGATTTCCTCGCAGATACTACACCTTCCAAAATATTTGCAAAATACGTCAAAAAACAAGAAAACTGCAAAGGAAGCTACCACATGCGGGAAACGACTTCCACCAAATCCCACTCTGACGTCCCTATGACTTTTGAAAAATGCCAAAGTATGAAGCTCAATCTAAATCAATCCATCCGCTTGCGCTGCAGAGAGGACACACACCGACAGACAGAGAGACACCACCTCGAAAACCACGGCGGGACATCGGATTGTAACTCTTGCAAAAACCTCTATGTCGAAAATTTTTTCGATTTCCATTCACATTTACTATTTTATTGTGGAATCTATTAAGTTTGTTTAAATCTTGTATGTTTTATCATTTTTTAAATGTTTAAACTTGCAAGTCAACTTTGTACAGTTTTATAACAAATAAACAAAATAGCTTAGTTCCATTCATATTAGCCAATTTCCAGAACCACACCCACTTTCATTGTAAAACCTAACTGAGTTGCATCCCACTCCGCTAAGAAAGCAGGCTGAAAATATTGGGTGTATACTTAGTTTTTTGGTTTTTCTAAGAGATGGCGTAGCTTTAGTACTAAACATTCTTTTACAATGGGCGCTTTCAGGGCACCCAACAGTTGGGAACATGTTGAGTAAAATCAAAGCCAACGTTATGAAAATGTTTAGAGATGCCAACAGTTGGCGGTCCTGAACGCGCCCAATGACACCTACGCCATTTTAAAGTGTTGACATTCCACATTAAAATTTAGTTTGTCATTATTCGTGAAAGCGTAAACAACATATTTTTTAATCCTGTCTAAACATGTCGAATTTCGTACTAACAAAACAGCATTTACGGGAAGCATTATTTTTTTTGCTTTAACCAAAAGAAAAAAGCTGCTGAAAATTTTTGTTTGATTCAAGAAACTTATGGTGGCCATGCACCAACTCAATAGATTTGCGAAAACTGGTATTTAAACGAGTCAAAAGTAGTGATTTTGATGTCAACGAAAGAACTTTCTGCTCAACCAAAAAAATTCGAAGATGAAGAATTGGAAGCATTATTGAAGGAAAACTTAGGTCAAACAAAAAAAAAACTTGCAGAACAGTTAGTTGTCACTCAAGCAGCCATAAGCAAACGTTTACATGCCATGAAAATGATTCAAAACGCAGGAAAATGGGTACCACATGAACTGACCGAAGCCAACATTGAAAATCGTTTAAAGGTTTGCAAATCCTTGCTTACAAGACACCGAAGATGGCATTTTTTGTCTCAAATTGTGACTGACGATAAAAATGGATTTACTACAATAAACCTAAACGCAAAAAATCATGGGTTCATCCAGGCGAACCATCCACTTCAACAGCAAAACGAAACATTCATGGAAGTAAGGTTATGTTGTGCATTTGGTGTGATCAGAAAGGAGTGGTGTACTATGAGCTGCTAAAACCGAACGAAACTATTACTGGGGAACGTTACCAACAACAATGATAGATTTGAACCATGCATTGAACGAAATCCGTCCGATCCAGCCAACAAATAGCGTAAAGTGATTTTGCCGCACGACAATGCTCGACCACATGTTGCAAAACAAGTAAAAAATACGCTGGAGGTATTTAAATGGGAAATTCTACAGCATGCTTTCTATTCACCCGATTGTGTCCCATCAGATTAATATTTGTTCCGATCAATGCAGATCGATCTTCAAGACCAGCACTTCAGAAACCACGAAGAAATCAAAAAATGTCTCGACGAAACAATTTTGTTTCGATGGAATCCATATATTGAAAGATGGTCGAAAGTCATAGATAACGATGGAAAATATTTTGATTAAAATAAAATTTATCATTTCTTAGAAATAAACTTGTTTTTTCTGCAAAACGATCCAAACAAATTAGTTATACTCCCAATAAGTTTAATAGAAAAACCCTAAACATTTTTTTGAATTTGAGATTGTCAAAATTAATATTCTCAAAGTATCGCACCGAATATTATGGTAGCTGCATTCATAAATAACCAACCATAATTTATAGCGTACACGATAACTGTATTACAATAAAATTTTTGCAAAAATTCGCAGTCAAGTTTTGTTCGTGCGTAAGGCGATTGGTCTGTAATCTGTTTGAGCAATAACACGTACTGTTTTATATAATTTGCCATCAATATGGATTTTAAATTAAATTGTTCACCAGAACTTACTATGGCGGATATTACAAAAAAATTATTCAACTGTGAATTTTTATCGGACGTCCAATTCGCTGTCGACGGCCAAATTATCTACGCGCATTCCTTGGAGCTAATGAAGAGAAGCGTGGTTTTTCAAGAAGTATTGCAAAATGCATACGGGGAGCAGAAATTAATTCCGATTCTTGACTATAAATACGAACATTTTTTGGAATTTACTCGATTTTTATATACCGACGAATGTCTCATTAACGACGAAAACGGAATAGAGTTATTGAAGTTAGCAACCACGTATAAGGTGATAAAATTAGAAAATAAATTGATTAATACGCTGGACTCCGTCAAATGGGGTATACAATTGTATGAACATTGCGTGATTCACAAATACATAATGGCTCGCAACACTTGTGATATTCAATTTGCATTTAACTTTTCGGATCGTGTAAATAACCCGCAATTTTTATTACTTCATTCGGATGCGCTCCACCAACTGTTGCAATTAAATAGCATTGAAAATGGAACAACTGAATTTGAAATATTTAATGCAATGGGAAAGTGGATAAATAATTACTGTATAAATAATCGAGTTAAGTTTTCAGATGTACGTCAAAGGTTTGACCACCTAATCAGGCATATTCGTTTTCCGACAATGTCCAAGAAAGAGCTACGAGATTGTATCGTTCGATATCCTGGTCTATTAACCGAATGTGATTTGAAGTCGATAAAGCGAGAAAGTTTACATAGGAGATATAGTGAACAGAGTATATGGATATCAAGGCCAAGAGAAAATTTGGAACCTCGATTTCTTTGGAAGTCGTTCTCATTGAATCAAACATTTTCAGCAACAATATTGGTAAGAGAGAAATTAATATTGAATGGATTATGGATTGGAAATAGTATGACTAACCAGCCTATCGAAATACGAATATCGGAAAGAGATGTGGAAAGAAATGGTTGCGAAAATTTGGTATTTACACAGGCAGCGCCTGAATATTGGAATAAGCTTTTTATCAGTCTTGGTGATTCAATTTGCTTCCGACCGAATTTTCTGTACACGCTCCTAGTTACATACATGGATATAAATTATTTGGAAGATATGGTAATATTTTGCCGAAAGGAAGAAGAACCGATAATAATGTATGATCCTGCTGAGGCAGTGGACATTAAATATTCTTGTCCCAATATTTTAGAAATGATTTTCAAATTACCTGTATAAGTGCGACTTAAATTTTACCTTTACAAATAAAGTCTTTTAATAAATTTTACTGTAATAAATATTTTAAAATTCTGGTTTTAATGTCTCTGAAAAAGTTTCTTATCTTCTTCAATACGAGTAATAATAATGCATCCAACAAGCACGAGGGTATAGTGGCTTACTGGAAGGAATTATATTCGCCAAATATCTTAGACTAAATATGATTTTAAAATTTGCAGATGGCCAGTGAATTTTACAGCTGTTTTACAAACGACATTCAATGATAACAAAACATAAATTTGTACGGAAAACTGTTGTTTCAGCAGTCATGGATAAGGGGACTATCATGGGATGAAGGCCTACCTGAGGAAATGAAGAAACATGGATTCAATATAAAACTACGTTCACAAAAAATTAGGATTCCACGATGGGCTCATACCAATCACAAGTGCGACAATTTAGAGCTGCATGGGTTTTGTGATGCATCGAAATTAGCTTACGCTGCAGTAGTGTACTGCAAGGTGACAGATGCAAGAGAATCAACAATTATACTTATGTCCGGGAAAACTAAAGTGGCCCCAATAAGTCAGAAACTAAGTCTTCCAAGATTACTTTGTGGGGTAGTACTGTTTGCGAAAATACTGAGACAAGTTTCAGAGGCCCCCATATGGGAATCCCAAACGTTAAAATGCAAGCCTGGACTGACTCGACAATTGTTCTTGCCTGACTGCAAGGACACCCTAGTAAGTGGAAAACTTTCGTAGCAAATATAATATCGCAGATTCATGCCATCCTCAGCCCTGCACAATGGAAACTTGTAAAATCAAAAGAAAATCTCGCAGATTGTGAATCTCGTGGCATAGATCCTGATAAGCTGGGTGATAATAAATTATGGTGGTCCGGCCCGGATTGGCTTAGGAGTAGTATCGAGCCATCATCGAGTAACGTAATAACGGAGACCAAGTTAGAAAAAAGACGGCAAGATACTGCAGCATAAGCACAACTAATATTTGAAAGGTTTTCCTCTTTCACAAAAACAATTCGAGTTCTCGCATATATTTGGCGTTTATATTGGAATATCCACCATAAAGATGATAAACGGAAGGGAGCGCTATCAGTTAAAGAGTTAGACACAGGATATATAAGGATTGTCAAGATGGCACAAGCTTCTCCATTTAAGGACGATATAAGAAAATTAAAGGAAAAAGAGTCAGTGAGCTCCAAGAGTAAAATTCTCTCCTTACATCCATTACTGGGCAAGAACGGAGTACTTCGAATAGCAGGACGATTGCAACATTCAATTTTGAATTAGAACGAAAGACATCCGATCATCCTACCACCAAAGGGTCATCTCACAAGTTTGTTCATCGATTGGGCACATAAAAGTACTCAAAATGGAGGTTTGAACTTAACGCTCGCGTTCATAAGGAAGCAATTTTGGATCATCCAAGGCAACATAGTAACAAAACGACACAATCGCCAATGCCAGAAGTGTTTTAGGTTCAATGCTAACAGAGCAACTCAATTGATGGAAGGCCTACCTCCTCCAAGAGTAATACCCTCAAAAACATGTACCCATACCGGAATAGACTATGCGCTGGGCATATCAATTTTCGACTGTCTAAGAGCCGCGGAACAAAAAATCGAAAGGGATACACCGCACCTTTTCATCTGTTTAACAATGAAAGCGATGCATATAGAATTGGTTAGTAATTTTACAACACAAGGATTTCTCGTTACCCTCAAACGTTTCATAATTCGAAGAAGAAACGTAGCAAATATGTATAATGACAACGCCACGAATTTTGTGTCTGCGAATACATATTTGCAATCAATTCATCATTCATCCGATATTTTAAACGTAATAAGAAACCAAAGGATCCAATGGCATTTCATTCCTCCAAGCTCACCACATTGAGGAATTAACAACTCTGTTGTGCCAGGTTGGAACAACATTAAATTCTAGACCGCTATGTCCACTATCAGATGATCCCAATGAACTTGAATATTTGACACCCGGGCATTTTTTAATTGGCGATTCCGCGCCTGATGATGAAACCATTTACCCGAACCAAAATCTATTGACAAGATGGCAGCAAATCGAGAGAATGCATGGAGACTTTTGGAAAATATGCAGCACCGAATAAAATGGACAAAACAACAACCAAATGTATTTACCACCCACCAAGTGGCTATTTGGAAGATTATTAGAAACTCAGGACATGACAAATTAACCAGAGTCGTTACCTTGAAAACTCAGAAGGAAATACTCAAAAGGTCCATAGCTAGGATCAACTCCTTACCGAGCCGAATCAATTATTGAAGATTCCGAAGTGCAACGGTTTATAAGAAACAACGATAAGCCGACGGTTGGTTCATCTGGAGAGAACGTTCCTGAACCAACTGAAAGGAGAGAACACGGAGTCAATCCGCGAAACTATCTTGTGCCAGCCTTATCTTTTATTCAGTATGCATTTTGGGCCTATTATTCTGCGCATCAAGTGCAGAGACGGCAAATGAAACAACAAAGGGAACATAGTCATCTACTATGATCTCAGAGAATTTGAAGGGGAACTGAAAAATATGAATGTACATTATAAGCAGTATTCCCAGTATTTGCGCTGCCATCATTCAACAATTTGATCACCATCTGGAAAATATTAGAAAGACGATCCAAGTAATTCACAATTCCAACAAAGAACGAAGACGAGTAAGACGGGGGTTCGGTCAAGTTTTGACAACCATGGTTATTTTCAGCTTTCTGACACCGTTGATACAATCAAGTGTCTACAACTTCTATCGAATAATTCCAATACCTATTCAACACGAAGCTCAACATTTCATCATAAACGGTCAACCACATTTTTGGCAGTGAGCAATAGTCGTGAATATCATTCATCAATGGCGGCCTCCGATTTAAATCGATATGTTACTATCAACGCTCATAAATTAATATGCCATGTTGCTCCGATATACAACACACAATCTGACGTCAGTATACGTGCGAAATGAACGTTTTTCAACACAATAACGAGCTCCATCATAGTTGCCACATTCAGTCATTTAACTTTACCAACTATTGGGCTAAAGTTAATGAACACCACAAATGGATTTTCAGTATAAGCGGCAAGGATGTGTTTGATCTCATTTGTGGAAAAACAGCTATCCCGATTAAACTAGAAGGATGTGGAATATTAAACGTCAATGACGGTTGTACATTGAAGGATAAAACATTTCAGATTTATGTGCCATCCACATCGAGTTCCAGCTTAAATTCAGCATTTATTCCAACTATAAATGCTAGTATTGTTAATCATACGTTCAACTACTCTGATATTCATATGACCAAGATACCAATATCAAGAATAGACACTAACCAACTGGAAACAGTAATTGCAGAACATAATAATGACCTTCACTGGAATGCTGACCCTAACCGCCACGATGCTCATAATTACAGTTTAGCCTATGTCAATCTCGCAGTTTTAAGTATAACCATAGCATTAATTATTACATTGTGGCAGAGAAAAAACCAACGAAATCAAGGTCGAGCGGCCCTTGCTGCACCACGAATACATAGAAGTTCTGACATAGTAGTTTGTCAACAGCTCTTGTCAAGGTGGGGGAGAATGTTGACGCATCATCATAATGTTCAACATAACTAAAATAATTTGGATCGTGTTAAATTGCATTTTGATGCATTTTTGGTAATAATAAAATTATTGTCACTTTCAAAATACAGGGTGGGCCATCTAACTTTTTGAACTAGCGAGTATGGTGAGGGTTATGTCACTTCTGATGTGACAGAAAGTTAGTTTTATCCTTCCGCTGAACGAAAATGGTCGTGTATTCGCTTGAACAACGCTGGGAAATATTGAAACATTTCTTCGGGAGCTCCATATGTGCGTTACTTTGTGAATAAA
Source organism: Nephrotoma guestfalica (assembly GCA_963691935.1). Lineage (NCBI taxonomy): Eukaryota > Metazoa > Arthropoda > Insecta > Diptera > Tipulidae > Nephrotoma > Nephrotoma guestfalica. Next base: position 62,496,128 of record OY829915.1, read on the forward strand.
GTTAAAGAAACAGGCTTGCTAATTAATAAACCAACACCAACATGTTGATGCTGTAGCCGAGAATATGCGTGAGTCGCCAGGAACGTCAACTCGTCATTGTGCTCATGAATTGAACATTTGATGCACAACATGGCGACGAATTCTGCATAAAGACCTTGGTATGACACCGTATAAAGTTCAATTGGTTCAGAAATTGAAGCAAAGAGACCCCCCCATTGCGTTTTCGGTTCGCTGAATGGGTTAGCGATCGACTTGAAGAAAATGCCGATTTTAGCAAACAAATCATCTTTTCGGATGACGCGCATTTCCATCTTGGCGGCTATGTAAACAAGCAGAATTGTCACATTTGTGGCACGGAGAACCTGCAAGTGATCGTGGAGAAGCCGATGCATCCTCAACGAGTGATTGTTTGGTGCGGATTTTGGTCCGGTGGCATCATTGCTCCATTTTTCTTTGAAAATGAGCAAGGAGCCGCCGTTACTGTCAAATGTGATAAACGATTTTTTGTTCCCGACACTTGAAGAGGAAGACATAAGCAACATTTGGTTTCAACAAGACGGCGCTCCGTGCCACACAGCACACGTTTCAATTGATTTTTTGCGCACTGTCTTCGAAGATCAAATTATCAGCCGAAATGCTGCTGGCCGCCTCGGAGCTGTGGTTTGACGACGTTGGTCTATTATCTTTGGGGTGTCGTCAAAGATAAGTGTTACGCCGCGAGCAAGGCCAGCCGAGGCAGTCATATGAATGAAATAGTATTCCATAATTAATCGGAAGGATTGTTCTTTACAATGAAAAATTAAATTTGAAAAAATATTGAGAATTTTTGTTTTATTGTTTTTAAAAAAAATTAGTTGGCCCACCCTATATATTGACCTGTAAATTGTGCTGATTGGTTATTATGTATATGTAATTAGACTAATTTTAAACTTGAAAAATTGTATAAAAGCGAACGATTAATAAAATAAAAAGGGCTTAATTACTTCTTTCTGTGTCTTCACTTGCGCTTTAGTTTGGGCCTCACCCGTGGTAACAAAACTAATGTTGTGAATCTACAAACCACAGAATTTAAGGACTACCAAGTATTTAACAATTCGGAAGCAATTTCGAAGCATTAACAGTAGTATAACTTTTGATTTTGCCGGCACGACTCTTGTTTTGACTGCTATAAGGCTAGTGTTAACCTCACAATCAGCGTTGCCGTAGAGTGGTAGAGTATGCAGTCAATGTGGAAAATTCTTCTCATTTTATATACTTGTCTAGTTTAAATTGGGGTCTACCTATATTTTAAAAGTTAAAATTTAATTTGTAGAAAACAAATAGGTGAGATTGAAATATCTTGTTCATTCGATGTCTTTGATATTGGCAAAACCATAAGCGATTTCATTTTCGTTCGTGGAACAAAATTAACTTATTTTATAAATCCAGGTTTAGTAAAATAAATAAAATTATAAATAGTTGTCATTTCTTTAGTGTACAATGGTAGCTCCCGTAACTTTCATACTAGGTGTTTACACGATTCTGTAATATTTGCTGATTTGTAGTATCGATTATTTATTGGCGGCTATGTAGTCCTTCGAAAAAGAATGCTGAAAATGGGGGAATCTTCTAAGATTTTTTCGGAATCCAATCGAGTTAGTTCTGTAACGAGATCAAATAAAATGTCGGTATGCAATGTACTTTCACGAGGCTGAATTAGGCTATAGTTGAGTGAGTTTTTTTACTGGTGTTAGTCTTTTTGGTTGTGTTTCGACACGTGGGTAACTGCAGCAGGGAAACTTCCGAATTTCAAAATGAAACTTTGCATACCGATTAAGCCCAATTTGTGCTAATTAGTGCTCACGGGAAAAAATTTGTGCTAGTCCAGGAGCCGAAAAAACGGGAAAAGAAAATTTCAAATTTCGCCTAAAAGACAGAATAAATAAAACCCGATTTCTAGAAAAAACCAGAAATAATTTAAGCCTAATTTTAAAACTTTCTAAAGGCCGCTAAACTGATGAAGTTTGTGCTTATCATAGGAATATAATTTTCATAAATTTTCATTCATAAATCGAGGAAAACCAAACCAGCCCCTGAAAGATACTAAATTAAAAAAACAGAGATATATCGTTCAATAATATTTGTGTTGAACAACAAATAAAACAATAGAAATAAAATGTTCTAAAATCCAAGGCATAAGCAATTCAGATAGTATATTCCGATCAGATACGTTCATTGCCCCCCGAAAAATATAGTGGCTGAATTTGTGCTAATCCAGAATTGGCCCAATTCGATTGAACAACAACGACCGTTGAATGGAAAATTTTCTGACAAAAAGTGTTCTAGAAACCAATGAATTTGGCACTTACGATTGCATATTCCGATCAGATCTGTTCATTGCCATCCGAAAAATATAGTGGCTGAATTTGTGCTAATCCAGAATTGGCCCAATTCCATTGAACAACAACCACCGTTGAATGGAAAATTTTCTGACAAAAAGTGTTCTAGAAACCAATGAAGTTGGCACTTCTGATTACATATTCCGATCAGATCTGTTCATTGGCATCCGAAAAATATAGTGGCTGAATTTCTGCTAATCCAGAATTGGCCCAATTCCATTGAACAACAACCACCGTTGAATGGAAAATTTTCTGACAAAAGTGTTCTAGAAACCAATGAAGTTGGCACTTCTGATTACATATTCCGATCAGATCTGTTCATTGGCATCCGAAAAATATAGTGGCTGAATTTGTGCTAATCCAGAATTGGCCCAATCCCAAAGAACAACTACAAAAAGTGTTTTAGAAACCAATGAAATTGGCACTTCAGATTACATATTCCGATCAGATATATTCATTGGCATCCGAAAAATATAGTGGCTGAATTTGTGCTAATCAAGAATTGGCCCAATTCCATTGAACAACAACCACCGTTGAATGGAAAATTTTCTGACAAAAAGTGTTCTAGAAACCAATGAAGTTGGCACTTCAGATTACATATTCCGATCAGATCTGTTCATTGGCATCCGAAAAATATAGTGGCTGAATTTCTGCTAATCCAGAATTGGCCCAATTCCATTGAACAACAACCACCGTTGAATGGAAAATTTTCTGACAAAAGTGTTCTAGAAACCAATGAAGTTGGCACTTATGATTGCATGTTCCTATCAGGTATGTTCATTGCCATTCGAAAAATATAGTAGCTGAATTTGTGCTAATCCAGAATTGGTCCAATTCCAAAGAACAACTACAAAAAGTGTTCTAGAAACGAATGAAATTGGCACTTCAGATTACATATTCCGATCAGATCTGTTCATTGGCATCCGAAAAATATAGTGGCTGAATTTGTGCTAATCCAGAATTGGCCCAATTCCAAAGAACAACTACAAAAAGTGTTTTAGAAACCAATGAAATTGGCACTTCAGATTACATATTCCGATCAGATATATTCATTGGCATCCGAAAAATATAGTGGCTGAATTTGTGCTAATCAAGAATTGGCCCAATTCCATTGAACAACAACCACCGTTGAATGGAAAATTTTCTGACAAAAAGTGTTCTAGAAACCAATGAAGTTGGCACTTCAGATTACATATTCCGATCAGATATGTTCATTGGCATTCGAAAAATATAGTGGCTGAATTTGTGCTAATCCAGAATTGGCTCAATTCCATTGAACAACAACCACCGTTGAATGAACAATTTTCTAACAAAAAGTGTTCTAGAAACGAATGAAGTTGGCACTTATGATTGCATATTCCGATCAGATCAGATGGCAATCAACATACCTGATAAGAATATCTATCTGAATTGCCAACTTCATTGGTTTCTAGAACACTTTTTGTCAGAAAATTGTTCATTCAACGGTCGTTGTTGTTCTCTGGAATTGGGCCAATTCTGGATTAGCACAAATTCAGCCACTATATTTTTCGGATGGAAATGAACATATCTGATCGGAATATGCAATCGTAAGTGCCAAATTCATTGGTTTCTAGAACACTTTTTGTCAGAAAATTTTCCATTCAACGGTGGTTGTTGTTCAATCGAATTGGGCCAGTTCTGGATTAGCACAAATTCAGCCACTATATTTTTCGGGTGGCAATGAACGTATCTGATCGGAATATACTATCTGAATTGCTTATGCCTTGGATTTTAGAACATTTTATTTCTATTGTTTTATTTGTTGTTCAACACAAATATTATTGAACGATATATCTCTGTTTTTTTAATTTAGTATCTTTCAGGGGCTGGTTTGGTTTTCCTCGATTTATGAATGAAAATTTATGAAAATTATATTCCTATGATAAGCACAAACTTCATCAGTTTAGCGGCCTTTAGAAAGTTTTAAAATTAGGCTTAAATTATTTCTGGTTTTTTCTAGAAATCGGGTTTTATTTATTCTGTCCTTTAGGCGAAATTTGAAATTTTATTTTCCCGTTTTTCGGCTCCTGGACTAGCACAAATTTTTTCCCGTGAGCACTAATTAGCACAAATTGGGTTTAATCGGTATGCAAAGTTTCATTTTGAAATTCGAAAGTTTCCCTGCTGCAGTTACCCACGTTGTTTCGACCCAATTTAAAAAAAAATTGTAAAAATGTGGCGTACATATATGAATGTCACACGACGAGTTTGTACACAACCGATTGTTTTATGTGGGTTTTCCAGTCTAAAACTGTCTGATAACTGTGACTAATTGTTTCTTAAAGAAGATATAAATGGAGATTTTTTAATGTAACCCACATCCATTTTGTTCAGGTTAACTGAGGAATATATAAGCCTACGAGATTCACCAATTGATTATTGATCGACGTTTGTTTTTCCAAGTACTTTTAGACTAGAGTTATATTGCTCGAAATATCGACTAAGTCTTCGATCTTATTTTGACATTTATTAGGATTACTAATAGACATAATGTCATAAGCACGCGGCAAGTTGCTGCATCTCCTTTCCACCACTTAATCCTAACAAGGTGAATAAACAATAATACGGATATTTATGAGCTCAGTAAATATGTCGATAGCATAGGACCCATTTACAAACGATTAATGTGGTAATGTGCTTCATTACCATATAAAACCTTGGATTCAAATTGAAAGAATGAACTCCATCTCGAAATGGTTCCATTAACAAAGAAATTATAGAATTTTGATGATTGCTAACAAAAATAATAATTTTAGATTCTCGGCGCATTGTTGACGCAATTATTTTAATTTTCTACAAACATTGTCTACACGTGTCGAATAATTATCGACGCGGTGTAGACAATACGACACAACACTGCTACCGATTGGGGAACTTCTCTAAATTTCTATAACGTATACACTAAACAAGTACTAACTACTTGTTTATTACCAATATTTATATTGGTGTCTCGGATTTGGTCTTGGATTTAAATTTGCCGCCATTTTCCTAATACGAGTTGTACGGTGATTTTTTTTGATAGTTGTTACGTACAGACCACGTGATTTAAGGATATGGTGAAGTATTCAAACCAACAACGTTTAATTATTGTAAAAACACATTACAAAAATGGGGAGGCGTTTAATTACAAAATTTGAGACCAAATTTACGCTTATGGATCAGAAGATCATTGTTCGTCGTCGTCCTTGTCGGCCACTTGAAAATATAGCTACAGTAAGGGAATCTGTGGCCGAGAATCCAGAAACTTCCATTCGGCATTGTGGTCAAGAATTAAACATTTCCAGAAGCACTATGCAACGAATTTTGGTCAAAAAATCAAGCCAAGGAACCATGCGCTGCGCCGTGAATTTGCTGATTGGGTGTTGGAACATCATCAAATTAATGCGGATTTTTCGAAGAAAATCATTTTTTCAGATGAGGCACATTTTCAACTCGACGGATACGTAAATAAGCAAAACTCTCGAATTTGGGGTGCTGAAAATCCTCGTGTGATACTCAGACAACCAATGCATCCACGACGAGTAACTGTTTGGTGTGCATTTTGGGCTGGCGGAATAATTGGGCGGAATAAAATGCGGCTGGAAATGCACTAACTGATAATGGAGTGCGGTATCGCGAACAGTTAACGGAGTTTTTGTGGCCCGAATTGGATGTAATTGATGTGGAGAACATGTTTTTCCAACAAGACGGTGCGACCTGCCACACAGCACGTGAAACAATGGTGTTATTGCAGACTAAGTTTTCAGGCCGTGTTATTTAAATACGGACGTTATTGTGAAATACAGCCACATTTGTGCGAATTCGTTATTCAAAATGTCAACAAAAGAATAACCCTGTGCCAGAGGTTTCGTGGTGGCCATTTGCCTGATGTTGTATTTCACGTTTAATCGGAACTATTTTTCTTTATGTTGAAATAAAAATGTTTGCTTATTCAAAAATAAATGTGTTTTTCTTTAAAATTAAATCCGGCGCTCTTGCTGAGACACCGTTTATTTGTGAATGTGGATTAAAATTATTCTGGCTGTTCATAATTATTATTATAAATCATTGGCAAAACTTAACCTAATTGTTAACTGGTAGAAACGAGAGTTCCAGACTACTACCGCCTTTATAATCTTAGAATCAGTCTAGCAATTGATTTTGATTGCGGAGCTGATTAACTCCCAAAGATGAAAATATTTACTCTGCAAATATAAAAGAAAACCGATTTTTTTATCAAATTCATAAAGAGGCCGCCCAAATCTCTTCAAGGTAATTATAAATCTGACTTTCGGTCATATAACATTTACTCAAATATGCCTTCGCTTTCACTTTCTACCGTTCTAGCTATATAAACTCTCCCATATCTGATATATGGGCAACATTTTTGTAGCTGAAGACTTGGTCTTGATTGTTAAAGATATAGTTCAATATATCAAAACGATTTTAATGAAATCAAATGTCCGATCACAATTCCACAGAAAGAACCAATTTTAATCTAAACCGTGCAACGGGAACAATAATCTCTACACAAGTCTATCATTATATCTTTCATATTCGTTAAGTTTTAAAGTAATTTGTATGAAAGTAATTTGGTGGTGTATGGCGGGCAAACCAAGTTACTTGTGGTCTTTATAGAAATATGTTAACAGTTAAAGTTTATGAGTAAATTAGCATCGCTATTAAATACTAAAGTTGTTTTGTAAATTTGTTTACCGTCAATCTTATTTGGTTCGAAGTTCTTATTAAGCCGAATTGCTCTGTACGTAATCTTTTAACAACAATAGAACAGTACGGCCTAAATTATTGTAAATCATTTTTTGTTTACTTCTTTTTACGATTTGTTTTATTTATTAATTTACTTTTTGTTTTGAATTTTGATAACAATTTATTAAAATCTTATAATTTGGTGACACAAATAATTCTCTAATTTAGCAGTTTGATAATTTGTATGACACATAAACCTAATTTTCAACTCAACATTTTTAATTTGAGAATAAATATTTTTTTTACATTTACAAAGTAAATATAAAAAAACGTCACATGCTTACCAGTGGTATCAGTGTCGGTTCGCCATTTTTCGAAAACGCTTTTTTGCTGTAATGCATAACACTGCCATAATCGTATCCCACGCCAAAATCCAGGGTGAAATTGCGCGTATCAAAGTTATGATGTCGTCCATCTTTAATATTCTCCCACACCACCTTGATATAATTATCACGATCGGTTGCACTGTGCTGATGCACAAAACCAACCGTATGTAGTATTTCATGTATAATCGTACCATGTTTTATACAACCCGAATCTGTTTGTAAATTAACAATTTGTCCGCCCGGCCGCATCCCAATTTTTGACCAACAACCCGTGTAATTCCCCTTGAACACAATAAAATTAGGATCGTCTTCGCGATACCGCCGAAACAGTAAACATGTACGTGCATTAAATTCATCGATCACATTGTAGATTTTGTCCACTTCACTGCTATCGAAATCTTTTTTATCGATGTAATATGGTACCGTGGAATTGGGCCAACGATATTTTCGCCGTTTAATACCGTTTCGGTTCGCCTCGTTCTGATGGATTAGTATATCACCCTCAAATAATCCACTCAGCTCCCATATATAATTTCCGTCGTTTGGTTTCCACCGATCGATCACCGTTTGAATGTGGGCATTTTTCGGGTAATTATAATATTTCAATAATCGTGGTGGTTGAATTTCAAAATCACTGCCCTTATCACTATGAACACGTATTTTTTGTTTGACTTTTGTTAAACTAATTGCGCCCGTTGCTTTGGGCGATATAATTAAAATTATCACTACACTAATTATAATTTGTTTTAATTGCATAATTATGATATTAGTCAATGTTACACTGCACTAACTACACATTACGCTAACTTAACCACCGTATTGCCGCGCAAACGACTGATTCAAACTGAATTCTATAATTTCAAATTCATTAAAAATATTTGAATCCAAATGTACGCAATGTCGAGATGGTTAAATTGATGCATTGTATAGTTAGTGGCATTGTTCTTATATTATCTCAAAATCGTTAGGCCCATCATTATACTTAAGACAATTTCAAGTAACATCATTTAAACCGTTGAGTCTGCAACCAATTAACCCAAATATTTTCCCACAAGATACGGGTGTGATTTATTATTATTGGAAATGGAATGGTGCGATACCGACGTTGAGTTTATAACGCACTAACTTGCGTAAACATAATAAATAAAAAAGAAATTATTATTATTATCGGCTCGCGTCTTGAATACTAAATAGTTTTTTGAACGTCAAATTTCAATTTTTATTCGAATTTAAATAAAAAAGAAATTAAATGTCGCTCATTCAAATATGTTTGGCACACAGCAAAGCGAAGAAAATGTAAATTTTCCAAAATAAATTTGATCAAATTATTTGAATTATAAATTTTTAATTATAATTACCTATTGTCTGTAAACAAATATTTTGACGATTGCTCGCGGTTATCTCGTGTACGATCAGGGCTGGGCCCACAATTTGATATATTGATTTATTACATGTACAAAAATTATTAAAACAACATTAGCCGCTAAAAAGAATTTATGATGACCTAAAAATTTTAGTATGTTGCAAGTCATAGCCGATCGATACTTATACACTTAATCTAGAATATTGAGTATTATGCAAATCTTCGATGAATACACTAAGAGGTTTGCAAAATTGACGGAATGTTGTAATAATATCTAATAAGAATGGTCGGAAGTCGGAAAAGCTAATATCCATCTCAAAATGCAACGAACAATTGCACAAAATCCAATATTAAGTTTTACTTTATTGTCGCAAAGTTTATTTTTTAATCGCAAAGTTATAATTTTTATAGAAAGCCACAAGTTATTTATCCTCAAGTTTTTAATTACCCTTTAATTGATGTGTTCAGTAGACTCGCAAAAATGGAATGAACGAGCAAAACCAATTTTTTACGAATTCCGTTAAAATTCATTAGGTAGCGACAAATTATTCTTTCCAGTAGTTTTATCTATGACAGTGTATTAAACGTGCTTTGGTTGGAATATCGGATAACGATCGATAAGTAATACCAAATAAATGGGTAATCAAGTTGCTTAAGGTAATACATAAAAGCCTTTATAAATACAGTGAAACCTAATAATAAATATCAAGTTGTCGAGAACTGTCAACAGGCATATATATAGACCTTATTAAAGTTAGCCGAAAGTTTCCAGCCGAAAGGTAATGCAGATAGTGTATTTGCTATCCCAGCCGAAAGGTAATGACTATAGTGTCGTCGCTAGCCCAGCCGATAGATGATAATGCAGATATTGATTTTGCTATCTAAGCAATGCATCCATTGCCATCCAATTTGCATTAATTTAGCATCCATTTTATTGAGAATTTTAAGAAGGGGATTCAGGACAAAAATTCGTGCTTTGTCGTTGATGCCACTATGGTTATTTGACAGACCATAATGTTGGTCAACTTCGGCCTAATTGTGGAGAAATTCTGAAGGGAATGCAGGGGTGTAATTTAGCACAATTTCGCTAATTCATCGCTAATTCAATATATTGAAAATGCATTGAATGGCCTGTCGTTCAAGATTATCGTGCTTTGTCATTGATGCCACTATGGTTATTTGATAGGCCATAATGTTGATCAACTTCGGCCTATTTGTGGAGAAATTCTGAAGGGGATGCAGGGGTGTAATTTTGCAAAAATTCTGTAATTCAACATATCGAAAATTCATTGAATGGCCTGTCGCTCAAGATTATCGTGCCTTGTCATTGATGCCACTATCGTTATTTGATAGGCCATAATGTTGGTCAACTTCGGCCTAATTGTGGAGAAATTCTGAAGGGGATGCAGGGGTGTAATTTAGCACAATTTCGCTAATTCATCGCTAATTCAATATATTGAAAATGCATTGAATGGCCTGTCGTTCAAGATTATCGTGCTTTGTCATTGATGCCACTATGGTTATTTGATAGGCCATAATGTTGATCAACTTCGGCCTATTTGTGGAGAAATTCTGAAGGGGATGCAGGGGTGTAATTTTGCAAAAATTCTGTAATTCAACATACCAAAAATGCATTGAATGGCCTGTCGTTCAAGATTAACGTGCTTTGTCATTGATGCCACTATGGTTATTTGATAGGCCATAATGTTGGTCAACTTCGGCCTAATTGTCGAGAAATTCTGTAGGGGATGCAGGGGTGTAATTTTGCACAATTTCGATAATTCACAGCTATTCAATATATTGAAAATGCATTGAATGGCCTGTCGTTCAAGATTATCGTACTTTGTCAGTGATGCCACTATGGTTATTTGATAGGCCATAATGTTGATCAACTTCGGCCTACTTGTGGAGAAATTCTGAAGGGGATGCAGGGATGCAATTTTGCAAAAATTCGATAATTCAACATATTGAAAATTCATTGAATGGCCTGTCGTTCAAGATTAACGTGCTTTGTCATTGATGCCACTATGGTTATTTGATAGGCCATAATGTTGGTCAACTTCGGCTTAATTGTGGAGAAATTCTGAAGGGGATGCAGGGATGTAATTTTGCAAAAATTCTCCATTTCAATACATCGAAAATGCATTGAATGGCCTGTCGTTCAAGATTATCGTACTTTGTTATTGATGTCACTATGGTTATTTGATAGGCCATAATGTTGGTAAATTTCGGCTTAATTGTGGAGAAATTCTGAAGGGGATGCAGGGGTGTAATATTGCAAAAATTCTCTATTTCAATATATCGAAAATGCATTGAATGGCCTGTCGTTCAAGATTATCGTACTTTGTCAGTGATGCCACTATGGTTATTTGATAGGCCATAATGTTGATCAACTTCGGCCTATTTGTGGAGAAATTCTGAAGGGGATGCAGGGGTGTAATTTTGCCAAAATTCTTTAATTCAATATATCAAAAATTCATTGAATGGCCGGTCGCTCAAGATTAACGTGCTTTGTCATTGATGCCACTATAGTTATTTGATAGGCCATAATGTTGATCAACTTCGGCCTAATTGTGGAGAAATTCTGAAGGGGATGCTGGGATGCAATTTTGCAAAAATTCGATAATTCAACATATCGAAAATTCATTGAATGGCCTGTCGCTCAAGATTAACGTGCCTTGTCATTGATGCCACTATCGTTATTTGATAGGCCATAATGTTGGTCAACTTCGGCCTAATTGTGGAGAAATTCTGAAGGGGATGCAGGGGTGTAATTTAGCACAATTTCGATAATTAATCGCTAATTCAATATATTGAAAATGCATTGAATGGCCTGTCGTTCAAGTTTATCGTACTTTGTCAGTGATGCCACTATCGTTATTTGATAGGCCATAATGTTGGTCAACTTCGGCCTAATTGTGGAGAAATTCTGAAGGGGATGCAGGGGTGTAATTAAGCACAATTTCGATAATTTAATGAATTTTTGATATATTGAATTTCTGAATTTTGGCAAAATTGCATCCTAGATCCCCTTCAGAATTTCTCCCCAATTAGGCCGAAGTTGACCAACATTATGGCCTATCAAATCACCATAGTGAGATCAATGACAAAGCACGTTAATCTTGAACGACAGGCCATTCAATGAATTTTCGATATATTGAAATAGAGAATTTTTGCAAAATTACACCCCAGCATCCCCTTCAGAATTTTTCCACAATTAGGCCGAAGTTGACCAACATTATGGCCTATCAAATAACCATAGTGACATCAATGACAAAGTACGATAATCTTGAACGACAGGCCATTCAATGCATTTTCGATGTATTGAAATGGAGAATTTTTGCAAAATTACATCCCTGCATCCCCTTCAGAATTTCTCCACAATTAAGCCGAAGTTGACCAACATTATGGCCTATCAAATAACCATAGTAGCATCAATAACAAAGCACGATAATCTTGAACGACAGGCCATTCAATGCATTTTCAATATATTGAATTAGCGATGAATTAGCGAAATTGTGCTAAATTACACCCCTGCATCCCCTTCAGAATTTCTCCACAATTAGGCCGAAGTTGACCAACATTATGGCCTATCAAATAACGATAGTGGCATCAATGACAAGGCACGATAATCTTGAGCGACAGGCCATTCAATGAATTTTCGATATGTTGAATTACAGAATTTTTGCAAAATTACACCCCTGCATCCCCTTCAGAATTTCTCCACAAATAGGCCGAAGTTGATCAACATTATGGCCTATCAAATAACCATAGTGGCATCAATGACAAAGCACGTTAATCTTGAGCGACCGGCCATTCAATGAATTTTTGATATATTGAATTACAGAATTTTGGCAAAATTACACCCCTGCATCCCCTTCAGAATTTCTCCACAAATAGGCCGAAGTTGATCAACATTATGGCCTATCAAATAACCATAGTGGCATCACTGACAAAGTACGATAATCTTGAACGACAGGCCATTCAATGCATTTTCAATATATTGAATAGCTGTGAATTATCGAAATTGTGCAAAATTACACCCCTGCATCCCCTTCAGAATTTCTCGACAATTAGGCCGAAGTTGACCAACATTATGGCCTATCAAATAACCATAGTGGCATCAATGACAAAGCACGTTAATCTTGAACGACAGGCCATTCAATGCATTTTTGGTATGTTGAATTACAGAATTTTTGCAAAATTACACCCCTTCATCCCCTTCAGAATTTCTCCACAAATAGGCCGAAGTCGATCAACATTATGGCCTATCAAATAACCATAGTGGCATCAATGACAAAGCACGTTAATCTTGAGCGACAGGCCATTCAATGAATTTTTGATATATTGAATTACCGATTTTTTTGCAAAATTACGCCCCTGTATCCCCTTCAGAATTTCTCAACAAAATGGATGCTAAATGGATGCAAATTGGATAGCAATGGATGCATTGCTTCGATAGTAAAAACAATATCTGCATTCTCATCTTTCGGCTGGGATAGCGAAGACACTATCTGCATTACCTTTCGGCTGGTACAGCAAAGACACTATCTGCATTACCTTTCGGCTGGATACTTTCGGCTAACCTTAACAGTATTATATATAGTGGTATATATACTCGTATATAAATGGATTCTAAGCTATAGGAAATAAGTTACTAGTTTTCTTCTATTTTACTTTTATAGATATTCATCTGCTTCAACATACTCCCACCATTAAGATTTCCTTATTCTACTCGCAGTTTTACCAATTTATTTATGTGACGCTTGAAAGTGTTCTTCTCTGTTTTGATGGTGACTATTCGGACAAGACCATCATCTCCTGGATATAAAGTGAAAATTTTTCCCATCGCCCAATAACACGCAGGTTGGTGATTATCCTTCAATAAAACCAGTTCACCGATTTTGAAATTATCTCTAGTTTCTTGTGCCTTGTGCCGCTGCTGCAAATTGATTTTTTTTTTATATTTATTTATTACAACTGATTTACAAATCATCTAGTAATTTATCTTCCATAATTTATATTCTTGTTTGGAGGGTTGTGGCCCTTTGGCTAGTTCCATTTACAATTTTATTATATTTTTAGTCGATCCTGATTGGATCTTGTAGATCATGCGGTTTCTTCCTTCGCAGCCGTCTTACTGGGTTTAAATCATCCAACATACGACCTATCTCAGCATTTTGGTGTAGATTAATATGTTGCATGTGTTTTCTCGCGTGTTTGCTTATTTCTTCACTGACGAAATCCAACTTCAGATCTCTATGGAGGTTGTCATTTCTTATGTACCACGGTGCATTAACTTGGTTTTCTTTGTACAGCCCTAGAGCTGAATACCGTACGTCCATACAGGTTTTAGGATTTGTCGGTATAATAGGAATTTATTATGTAGAGTTAGCGCAGAATTTCTTCCTAAGAGCCAATCCATCTTTCTGTATTTGATGTTTAAAGGTTAATTCACGAGGTCGGAAATTTTTACCCTAGCTATTTTTTCTCATGTTGTGAAGTTGCACCTATTGATTTTTGCTTAAAAATTGGTCTACTTGCCTTGTCATTTTACTTGTAGATTTTCTGAAATTTTTGGTTGTGCGATTTTTTTTAGTTTATTGTAATTTGTTCCGTGTTTTCTTGTTACAATTAATTTGTGTTTTGTTTTTCGAGTTTTTAATTATTCATAATTTAAAAATTAAGTTTTTTGTGGTACATTTTTTTTTAATTAAATCAATTTTTGACGCGTCTTTCTAACTAGTTAGCATTTTTCATTCGGGTTTAAGCATTTTGTTCAAATTTTTCCAATTTTTTTTGTTTCATTCGGTTTTTGAAAATTTAAAATTTTGGTACGGCATTAAAAATGTTTTTATCAAGACAAGAAACCATGAATATGTTAAACGGCGATCTGTTGTTGCTAAACATGGTAGCCACTTTGTATTTCGCGTATGAAAGTAGCCGTATTGTCGCTGAAATGAGGTTGTCAGATACTGAAACTTTTTTTAATTTTCATCGAATGTCGCCTGCAACTTTCGATGAATTATTGACAATTATCGTACCGCAAATCACAAAAATGAATGTTGGGGAAAGATCAATCACTGAAGGTGAACGTTTATCAGTCACCATACGGTAAGTTTTAATTTAACTTTTTAAATTTCGGAAACGTTTATTTATTAGAATATTTCTTTCAGTTACCGCCAGTGGTGACAGTACGGTATCAATTGGACGCTTTGGGTCTCGTTTGGCAAGAAGCATAACTTCCGTAATAATAAGGGAAACTTGCCAGCAGTTATAGGAAGTACTGAAGGAAATTGTGTTCCCCGTACCTAATGAGGCATTTTGGAGGGAAATCAGCGATGGTTTTGAACGGTAGTGAAATTTTCCCCACTGTTTAGGAGCAATGGATGGAAAGCAAGTCCTTATACAAGTACTCATTAAATAGGTCGAGATTATTAATTGACAGATATTTTTATTAATTTTAGGCATTTGGCAACGTAGGTTCGATCGATCGATCTATAACATGACCGGGTTATGTTGGAGACAGCAACATATTTAGGAGGAGTAATTTTGGAAGATCCATAATATGTGGTGGCTCTGAGCTAAACCTGCCACATCCACAAAGCATTCGAGAGAATGATACCACAGAATATCCCTATGTTTTTATTGGGGATGAAGCATCCCCTATACTACGCAATTTGATGCGCCCATATCCAGGTCGAAACATTGGTATTCTGCCACCCGAAAAACAGGCGTACAATTACAGGCTATCTCGAGCCCGGCGAGTAGTAGAAAATGCTTTTGGGATCCTCGCAAGTAGGTTGCGGATTTACCGGCGCCCTATTCTCGCAAGCAAAATCTAGGAATAATAAAAGCTACCATTTTATTACACAATTGGTTGCGACACAAAAATATTAATGAATACATGAGACCAGAATTAGACGACAGTT
Source organism: Nephrotoma guestfalica (assembly GCA_963691935.1). NCBI lineage: Eukaryota > Metazoa > Arthropoda > Insecta > Diptera > Tipulidae > Nephrotoma > Nephrotoma guestfalica. Next base: position 62,511,894 of record OY829915.1, read on the forward strand.
ATGTTCGTGGAACATATTGATCTGGATCATGGCGAAATGAAAACAACGATGGAATTCAAACAGTCCAGCGGCTGGGAGCTAATAATGTCTGCAGAGATGAAAAAGAAATTCGAGATCTATTTAACACGTATTTCAACGAGATCGATATACTGCCCTGGCAGTATACAAGTACTCATTTTTTTTTAATTACATAAATTCATTTATCATATTTAATTCACATTTAATTCATTACAGTATAAAAAAGTTATATATAAGTAAAAAATAGTTAGATAAGTAAAATAAATTATTTTAAATTATCATATTTTGATTCGTCATTCTCCCTTTCGAACTGGTCTGTAATGAAACTAATAAATGTGACCTGTCTGGTCATAGTCCAATTATTCAAATCGCCAGACGCTTTTTCTGCAAACGTTTTTAAAAAAACACGGGGCAGCGGTTTGTTTTGCCAAAAGACTTTGGTGTTTGCCTATGGTTTCCGAAAGCTTGTTTAATACTGGCTCAAATGGATTTTCATCGGTTCTTTTTTTTGCTTGGCAGTTCGGTTGTTTTGTTACTTCCTGAAGCTCGAGGAATCGTGGTTGGTATTGGCTCCACTGGTGTCGTCAAAGCTGGTGTCGTCAAAGATGGTGTCGCCTTAGTTGGTGTCGTCAACGATAGTGTCACTCTTTTTGATGTGGCAATCGCTTGTGGCCCCGGAGTAACAACGTAAGAGGAGGTTATTTCAGACATGTAAGAGTCATCCATGATCTCCTCTGCCGTTTCATCTAACAACTCCTGAAATGTGTCAGGGCCTTTGCAAGGCACAATTGTATTCGTCGATCTATTATTTGAAACAAAACTGCTTTCTTATTTTGGAGAATATCCATATTTGTGCACTTTTATCACTGAGTTTATTTTAAGTTTATAACAAATAATAAAAATATTTATTTTCTTTTAAGTGATAATTACCATAAAAGAGATTGCATACAATAACGAATACAACGGGAACATGATCACGAAAATGAATCGCAAATTTCAACGCAAAGAACATATACGACAACTCACTACATTGACAACAGAAGGGGTAAACGAAAAATACAAATATATCACAGTAAATTACGATAAGGCATCAATGCATATAATCAACAAAACCCTAAAACAATATAATTATGTAGCCGCATACAGAACAAGCAACAAAATAGAAAGAAGATTAAACTCACACCAACACAATAGAGAAGAATGCACCAGCGGTGTATATAAGTTACGGTGTAGTGATTGTGATGCATTTTATATAGGTCAGACGGGCAGAAATTTTGTAACTAGGTTTGTTGAACACATAAAAGAAATAGGAAAACACGATATAAAATCCAAATATGCGCTTCACCTAACCAGCGAACAACACAAATACACGAACTACACCGAAAATTTAATGATTTTACATAGGATGAAAAAAGGAGATGCACTGAACAGATTGGAGGAAATGGAAATATATAAACATAAACACAACCACCTACTACTAAACGACAAAATGCCGTATAATTGTTTGTATGAAATGATTATAAATAGCCGTGTACGCAGAGATAATATTTAAAATATTTTATAAGTTGACAAAGGGCGTATGAGCTCGAAACTAGTACTTCTAATAAAAAAGTCAATTATCACTTAAAAGAAAATAAACATTTTTATTATTTGTTATAAACTTAAAAAAAAAAAAAAAAAAAAAAAAAAAAAAAAAACTGCTTTCGGTAGGTCTAAAACAAAAGATTTAAATTAGTTAGATGTCCCAAAATCAACTTAAATAAATTATATTCTGGTTAATTACGATTATGAAAGGTCATAAGGTACAGAAGGTGTATTTGTCCCCTTTTGTAGCACAAGATACCAAGGTGAGCGTCATCAGAAATAATCGGGGTGTTGATAAGAAATCTCAGCTTCTGATAAGAAATCCCAGCTTCAGGGAATTATATATATATATATATATATATATATATATATATATATATATATATATATATATATATATATATATATATATATATATAATCAACGTAATACAAAATATTTAAAAAAATAAGTGTAACTTACTCATATGTTATCTGACTCTTTGAAAAGTCTTATGCCCTGATAATCCATAAATACTTAGCATTAGATGGTCCAGCACCAGCACTACCTCTTTTTAATAATTTTGTCATATTGACATATTTAGCCCTTAGGGCGTTTCAACGATTCATACATTGTTTGGCCTCGATTCCAATTTTTCCGGCAATTTCAGCCCACACCCTTTGCCGCAAACAACCATTTTTGTAGTTCAAACTATATCTGCTGCTGTACCACCTGAGCTATTACATTCCGTATTTGTTGTATTTATTGTTTGTTTTAACCAATTTGTACCACTGGCATTTGGTCCCCCCGGTGGCACTTTGCTACTGTCGAAGCAGTACCCACCCCCGCGACGAGGACGCGGCCACCTTTATGTTACGTAGGTGTACACAGAGACAGCCGAAGCCCTCTGGGTACCCTAGGCTGAGGGGCTTAGCTGCAAATTGTTAAGATATTCGATGAAGTGCTGCTCATCAGTAATACTTAAGATTAGTTCACCAACCAAGAAATAAGCTGGTGTGAGGGCGACATATGATAAATCGTCTGCTGACATTGTACATAGTGGTCGCGAATTTAAGATAGCTTCTATTTGACATAGAAGCGTCGACAACTCTTCCATTGTAAGATGGGGTTTTCCGGTTTCTCTGACTAAATAGCGCTTCACTGATTTAACCGCGGCTTCCCACAAACCTCCGAAATGTGGAGTAACAGTTGGATTGAAATGCCACATAGTGCCATTTTGCAACATAAATTCTGCTACGTCGTTGAGAAATTTCGAATTAGTCAAAATTTTGCTAATTTCGTTTGGTTTTGCTACTGCTTTGGTCGCGAAGTTCTTTAATTTGGTTTCAGTTCCAACACAATTTGTACCATTGTCGCTGTATATATTTTGGGGAATGCCTCTTCGCACCATGAATCGTCTTAGAGATGCGATGAACGCTTCTGATGTACAGCCTCCCACTAACTCCAAGTGTAACGCCTTTGTTGTTATACGAAAATGGCAATGTATGTTTTAATTAGCCTTGCTCCTCTCTCCTTTTCGACGCCATCATGACCGGACCTGCGTAATCAATTCCAACATTTGAGAATGGTCTGAATACACAAACTCGCTCCCTTGCCAGATCTCCCATCTTTTGACTATTCTGGCCGGTCAGCCCTTGTTGAAACTAAACGATGCTATCTCATCAATACAACGGTATAGCACGAGTAGGTCCCAACATGTTCCTGGTCGTAAACCAGCAAATATTCCGCTACTTCAGACGTTCAGAACAACTAATTTGCAATTTGAACGGACGATTCAAGGACGAAGCCAGGAATTGTAAATCAACTTGCTCCCAATAGAGTGAATTCAATGCAAAAAACTAAAATAATCTCACAAAACGCGATTTATGAAGTTAACAATAAAATAACCGCCCCCAAATGCTAAAAACCAATTTTTTAATTGACACCGGCGCTGATATTCCCAAATTTCCTGCCAATGGCAAAGAGAACAAGTAAATCTATAGAAATTTTGAAGACATGCCTGAACGACAGCATTTACTTGCTCTCGTCTTGGAAAGATTGGAATTGCTCTGTCTCAAAAACATCGCAAAGTTCTAAGCTTTCAGCTCACCAATTCGAAGCGCGTTCAACATCTCGTATTTAAAAGCTTTTGTCATTGTGATATTTAGTTGGTGAGAATACATTTGTTATGTTCTATCACTATAGAAGTTATTTTTGATAATTTAAAAGTCACAATTTGCCAAAGCCTCCAATTACACACGCGATGGTAAATAAATTTATTAAAAATGAACATAACCTATATAAATAATTGATACATGCATTGGGGCACTGAACTCAACTGAAAATATGAGCTCTCTCTAGCTAGCCGGGAAGTTGTTTAAATTTCGATTGCATGATTCCACCATAGTTAGGCAAAGAGAGTTAAATAAAAGTTTCACATCGAGGTGAGGTTACCAAGGCGTTGAACGTTTAGTTTCGAACTAATGAAACATTCAATTCTTTAAATTAAAAATTTCGGTCGTCTGCGTGTGACTGCAGTGAACAAACTACAAAAATATTGAAAATACTTTAAACTTACATACAAAGTATAATCACAATGCCTTAGCAAATTATTATGTTTCCTCCGCAATTGTTAACCCCTTCGTAACCTTGAATTTTAACCTTAGAATACTTCCGCCCTAACGGAATACTACTCTATAACATTAGTAGTATGAACACCGTGAAAATCTCAACCAAATCCATAAACCTGCCGTCAACATTGTCATCGATAGCTATGTTAGATAAGGTATTCTATCTAACATTTACGAAAGCTGATAAACAATTAATCACCCAGCTTACGATACCAGAATCTAGTAAAGTCATGACGCTCCACGAAGCACAAGGATTAACCTCACCAAATGTAATATGTATTAGAATCAATTCACAACCATTCGAGCTGTTCGATAGTGTACCGCGTGGCATAGTTGCTATTTTAAGACACACACAGTCATTTAAATATTTATCAACAGTGGCTAATGATAGATAAACTCATTTTTAATGAAAGCTCGAACATACGAGTATAACTATCGAAAAGTAAACAAAATGGCATTAAAGGCACTTGCTGGGAAAAATAGTGCCACAAATTCGGAATGTAATCATGGCACTCCAACCTTGTCACATCCACAAAAAACTATTAAACATACATTTTACTTTCAAAATGTAAACAAAATGTCTTCAAAGGCAGCTCAATTTCATAATTTGTTTTAAAAACACTGTATCCCGTTTATATCATCTGTGAAACTTCATTCAACGATAAAATCTTGAGTTCGAAATTTTTCCCTAGTCAATATGTGGTTTATAGATGTCATAGCTCAGCCCAAACAAGCATAACAAAATCCGGTGGCGGAAATTACCAGTACGACCGGTCAATCAGATATAATTTTAATTACTGGGGATTTCAATCTCTCAAATATTAATTTGACTTGTGATGAAGGAACCAACGAGATTTTGCCTGTAAACGTGAATTCGGATAATGAGTACCTATTCGTCAACACCATATTTGACTCAAATTTGAGTTAAATCTGCGAATTAAAAAATGGACGAGACCGAACCTGGGACCTTATTTTTACCAATGAACCAGATTAAACACAGAAGAATCACCAACACCTTTCGTATTTAATGATATTCAACACAAAGCAATAGAAATAATATTGGAAACCAATGTGAATAACAGGTTTCAAAATTACCAAAACCGGAAACCATATTACAACTTCAAAAAGACCAATTCGAATAAATTGGAATGCCAACAGCAATGACATAGATGTAAATGTGGAAAAATTTTCTTCACACATCTATTTAAAGGAATTGATTTATTCATTCCCGTGTCTATGAACAACCGAACAAATATCCTCCATGGTATGGCGATCGGCTTATCAGTCTTAAACACAAAAAAGACAAGGCTTATAAAGAAAACCTCAAATTATGTTCCCAGGATAGTAAACAGAAATTCACTGCATATAACCGAAATTTTGAATCGTATATTGAACTGAGATACAGAAGCTATATTCGATATCTATAGGATAAAATAAAAGGCGATCCTAGACACTTTTGGGAATTAATTTTTTTTAAACCAAACGCGAAACTGATGGTTACCCAGCCTGGATGGAATATAATGATCAAAAGTCTTGTGATCCACAGATCCAATTTGTTTATAAAGCAGAGGGCATTGATAATTATAAAGAACCAACCATACTAGAAGTGTGTGAAGTTATCCTCCACACAGTTTTTCATCCCAGGAAACATAAAAATGGTCATCAGGTAATATTAATTTCATCCCATCCCAGGATTTCATCCCGTTCCATGATTTTTAAATTATAAAATTAATTAGAATTTTATTCCCTTAAACCCTGACCCTTAAAATTAATATAAATCAGAATTACATATAAGTATAATCTGTATTTGAAGAATGAAATTTGAAAAAAATACTCAATAAAATAATTTACAATTCTCTCAAACCTATAGAGTGCCTAAAAATTTGATGTTAGTAGACATCATGACGAATCAAAATCAAAAGTCAAATCTATAGCCACTCTATAGGTTTGAGAGAATTATTAATTATTTTCTTGAGTATTTTCTTCAAATTTCATATGGTGGTGGGTCATATGCAAATGAACATATAGCGAAAAATCCTAATATACGGCTGATATCCAAATTTTTATCAGAGTTAGTAGACATCATGACGAGTCGAAATCAAGAGCCAAATCTCTAGGCACTCTATAGGTTTGAGAGAATTATTAATTATTTTCTTGAGTATTTTCTTCAAATTTCATATGGTGGTGGGTCATATGCAAATGAACATATAGCGAAAAATCCTAATATACTGCTGATATCCAAATTTCTATCAGTGTTAGTGGACATCAGGACGACTCAAAATCAAAACACAAATCTCTAGGCACTCTATAGGTTTGAAAGGCTTATTAATTATTTTATTCAGTACTTCCTTCAAATTTCATCAAAATTTCATTCTTCAAATACAGTATATGTACTCATACTCGTATATGTAATTCTGATTTATATTAATTTTAGGAGTCTTCATAGTGGTAAGCTAAAAGTTTTGTTACTTTTTACAATTATAAAATTCTAATTAATTTTATAACTTAAAAATCATGGAAAGAGATGAAATCCATGGATGGGATGAAATTAGTGTTACCTGAAGAACATTTTTAGTTTTACTGGGATATAAAACTGGGATAACTTCACACACTTAACCACTAATGATTATAGCACATTCATATTTACTCCACACGTCGAGCCAGAAGACATCAGCCAGCATTGGATGTGGTCCTGATGGTATTTCGGTATCATTTTTAAAAAATTCTAAAAATTTGGCAATCCCTCGAAGCATTTTGTTCAATCAGTCATTAAAATTATTTAGACGCCTATTTTCAAAACTGGATCTAGAAATGATGTTTCTTTCTACAGAGATATTACATCTATATCTGCTATACCTAAATTAATTGAACTAGTAATATGCAACTCGTTCAAAGCAGTTTTCTGCCTAATAGATCAGTATCAACAAATCCCATAGAATTTACCAGCTATTCTATTAAATAAATTGAAAAGAACAAACAAGTTGAAGTAATATACGCCGACTTTGCAAAACTTTTCGACTCCATCAACCATTGTAAAATTTTGGAACACATTCTCAGGTTCTGATTTTCCAGTCAGTTTGTAGCCTGGTTCAAATCTTATTTGAGTAATCGAATCCAAATCCAATATTTTGAAATAGTAGGTAAAACGTCGAATAGAATACAAGCAACCTCTGGTGTACCACAAGGCCCTCACGTTGGCCCATGTATTCTCACAATCTTTATTAATGATATTACTGAAGTAATAAAGCATTCGAATATCCTGATGTTCGCAGATGACCTCAAAATGTACAAAGCCATCTAGTCAGTCGACGATGCCAATAAACTACAGGGAGATATTGACAACCTAGCGTTATGGTGCTATAGTTTAACTTTCCGAGTCCCAATATTGGAAAGTGTACATCTCTATCATTTCACCGTAAAGCCAACCTTGTTACACAAGGCTACAATATAAATGATGCACTCCTTCAAGTAGTAGTTGAAAATAAAGACCTAGGGGTTACTTTCGTTGAAAACGTGAGCTCTACTAAGTATATTGAGCTGTGCATCGTTAGAGCGAACTCCATGCTCGGTTTTGTCAAACGTTGGATGGGTGACATTTTTTATGTGGAAACAATTAAGATCCTGTATTTTGTTTACGTTCGACCTCAGCTGGAATATGCCGTAAATGTATGGTGTCCATTCTACGAGATCATATCCAAAGTATTGAGAAAATTCAAAAGAAGTTTATACGCTACTTGACCTGGAAAGACGGATGGGTTTATGATCATGATCTACCATACCACGTACGTGTAACATACAGCGACAACCACCATATTTAACCGGGTACAACACATACAACTTAACAACTCTAGAAAATAGATGCGAATTGCTAAAAGTACATTTATTGATAATCTCCTACTAGGCCTAATCGACGCACCGGATGTGCTAAAGTAAATTAAAATAAAAGTTCCTGGTAGACAGCTAAGAGATCATGACTTCCTCCACTTAGACAGAAACAGAGCCCACTATGGCGATTATGAACCAGTGAAGATGATGTGTACGAGTTTCAATAAAATTAACTATTTATTTGATTTTGGTTTAACTAAAAATAATTTTAAAAGGCAATTTTATGTCCCTCAGTAATTTTTGCTGTTATTTAAAATTTTCAAATCCAGCGCGGATTTATTATGTTTTGTATTTTTTCAAGTCAAATTTGTAGACTTATTTCAATATAAATAAATAAATAAATAAAACCCACTACAAAAAAGAACCAGCCCTCCAAATTTTATAAATCTGAGAGGGTTAAGCAATTCGTTATACTTATAGAATGTACCGTGTAACGCAAAGCAGTGTATTATAACAATCGAGACTACAGAATTTAAGTGCCAAGGTAGTCAAAAACTTAGGGGTGTGTATCTTGTGGCCGACACGACTTTCTTTTACCATAAGTAGATAAATCGTTTAAGTATCAAGTTTGCCCCGCATTGAGTCAATCCGCCTGAGCTGAAGAGAAGTTGTCTTTTGGTTACCTGTTAATTATGTATGATATCGCGTATTCTGATATTTTTGTCGAGTTAGTTCATGTGTTTTACTGTATGTAGATATTTATGTAAATATTTAGCTAACATTTAGGGGTGTTATATTTTTTGCTCTTTGTATGTAAAATTATTGTGTAGAGTTTTAAAATGGTATAAAAGTATTCATATACGATTACGAATGTAAACATATAATACTAAAATGCTATGCAGCGCCTTTTTTAATATTTGAAAAGTAGAATATTGATGAAAAATTTGTATAACAATCATAAAATATTTTTAATTAGTTTACTCATTTTAGTCAATTTTGGCAATCAGATTAAATGTAATTTTGCACGCAAATGATTTTCTCGTAGTTCATAAATTGTTTTGACTGCCAAAAGAAATTCGTATTTGTGAATTATACCTACTCGTTCTGTAAGTGCGTAAATAGTTAGTTAACTAGTCATACATAAATGTACGTGAAATTAGCCAGAAAAATAGCCCGAACAAAATGTGTACTTGCTACAACCATAATATTTTCGGGCTAGCCCGAAAAATTTATAAGCACTGCATTATCTTCAATTCTCATCCCGAAATAATTTTTACATCAGTATATTAAGCTTGGATCACGTACGATTTATGGTAATTAATTAAAAAAAAGGAATCAATTTTAAAGAAATGCAAGCTAATATTTCAATAGCTAACTCAAATGAAAACGATTATAACCAACGGCTTATCGAAATTGACAAAGTAATTATACGTGAAAAATATTTCGCCAAAAAGAGATATTTTGAAAAGGTCTTTGGGGGTTCCCGACCAACGTACTTTGTGGTCTAATATAAATGCTTTGATGGGTAGAACTAATAGTAACAATCATAGACTTGTTATTGACGATGGTGGAGAAATAATATCTGACGGATACAGAACTGCATCCTTATTTAACAACTACTTTGCGAATGTTGGTGAAGATCTGGCTGGTCAGATTAATAGTTCCAAAAATATTTTTAAATTTAATACTTATAACCCTGTTAACCAAACTATTTTTATAAAGCCTACGTCATCTGTTGAAATATTTAATTTAATTGTTGATTTGGAATCTAAGAAAGGAGGTGGACCATATTTGCTCGATAGTTGTGTTCTAAAACTACACATCAAGATTTTCTCAGTGATTTTATCCAGCATATTTAATAAAGTTTTTGAAACTTGAATATAGCCAAAGTGTTTAAAATTATCTAAAGTTATTCCAGTTTTCAAAAGTGGCGATAAAACTAAATTAACGAATTACAGACCAATATCTACATTATCTGTTATAGATAAATTGTTAGCATTGCGGCTTAATTCCTTTTTAGAGACTCATAATTTACTATATAACTTTCAATTTGGCTTCCGATTTTTAGATCTAGAGAAAGCGTTTGACACTGTGGACCATGGATTATTATTAGATAAACTGAATTGCTATGGATTTAGAGGGAAATCCCAAGATATAGTAAAAAGTTATCTCTCGAATAGAAAACAATTCGTTTTTGTTAATGGCGCTACTAGTAAGTGTAGCCTGGTGAAGGCCCTATGTTACTCGGCCCTATGTTATTTTTATTATTTATAAATGACATGGGTAATCTCCCATTGAAAGGAAAACTTAGGTTATTTGCAGATGACTCTGCTCTATTTTATGAGGTTAGGGACCCAATTGACGGACTTCAGCTTATGTCACAGAATCTTGATATTTTGCTTGACTTTTTTAATGAGAATATGTTATCTTTAAACTTGGCTAAGACTAAATACCATCCGTTTAATCTGTAAACCTCTTCCTACATTACCTAGCCTTGCTGTAGCAAATATCAATATTGAGCTTGTTGACACTTATAAATATTTAGGAATAATTGGCAGCATCATATTGACACGGTTTGCTCAAAAGTTTCTCCAATAATTGGTTTTACTCGTAAGGCCTGTCATTATATATACCAACGAAAATACTTCGATGCATATACTTTGCCTTCATTCATTCTAGAATTACTTATGGGCTCGTTGTTTATGGGAACTCATCACAATCACGTTTGAGAAAGCTACAAATTTTACAGAACCGTTGCATCAAAGCTATATGTAAATTACCAATTCTGTATTCTTTGAGATATTTATATGCTCTAAAGGCCGAAAATATTTTGCCGATAAAAGCTTTACGTTTCATGCAGACTGTGAAATATAACGAATGTGAGGTTTCGACAAAATTAAAAAATAACAAAACATGGCGGACTAAAAAAATTTGTCGAAATAAGAAAAATGTGCATGGATTAGTAAAACAGTTGACAAAAGCAATGTGAGGATTATTTAAAAATTTTGCTATGAAAATCAACTGCTCGTTAATACACAATTAGTAAAACTAGCGACTTCGGCAATGACAATTAATACAAAGTTCGAAATGTTCAAGCAAATAAAAATTATCCCCATTTAAATACGATGACGTGACCCATTTGTTATTGACCCCGAGCGTGATCAATTTTTTGCAAAACTTAAATAAATAGGATTTAGACGTCTAGTGTATTGAGAATTGGCCAAACGTGTGCGAAAAATCTCTATGAGCTGGCCAATTCTTGATTGCAAGAATTGATGAAGTTCGGTGTCAATAACAAATGAGTCTACGTCATCGTATTAAAATGGGGATAAATTTTGTTTGTTAAGAATGTCATAAGCTAACAAAGTATGCATACCTTGTTCGTGGAACATCTGTGTGAGCTGGCCAATTCTCGATACAGTAAACTTCTAAATTTCATTTAAAGGGTGGTTAAATTTTAAGGGCCGACGTCGAATGTGAACCACACATAAACATCAAGTTTTTTTCTGCATTTAATTTGACATTTCTCAATTTCAGATTAACTCAATTTGAACCATGGAAAGATACATAAATCAAAATGCATATAGTGCACTTCGTGATTTTTCGGTCAATTTAATCGTCCAAATGTGCGTACAAACGGAAAAATCGTGCAAAAATTTGAGCAAACTGGGTCTGTTGGAGATTTTAAAACACCAGTGCATGCTCGTACAGCAGAAAATATTGCTGCTGTTTACGATAGTGTGGCTGAAGAGCCGTCCACCTCAACTCGTCGTCGTGCCCAACAATTGCACCTCTCACGCTCGTCGTTGATGAACATTATGCAAAAAGACTTGCATTTACACGCTTATAAGGTGCAATTGACTCAAGAACTAAAGCCTCTTGACCATTCCAAACGTCGTCAATGGTCAGAATGGTGTCAAGAAATGGCAACAGTGGATGATCAATTTTCGAAGAAAATCATCTTCAGTGATGAGGCACATTTTCACCTCAGTGGATTCGTCAATAAGCAGAATTGCCGCATTTGGGCGAATCATAATCCAAGAGTGATTGTCGAAAAACCAATGCACCAACAAAGAGTGACTGTTTGGTGCGGTTTATGGGCTGGCGGCATCGTCGGGCCGTATTTTTTCCAAAATGAGGCCGGTCAGGCAGTTACTGTGAATGATGTTCGCTATTGTGAGATGATATCGATCTTTTTATGGCCCGAATTGGAAGATATGGATGTGGACGATATGTGGTTTCAACAGGACGGTGCCACTTGCCACACAACTAACGAAACAATGGCCTTTTGCGCGACAAATTCAATGGCCGTGTTATCTCACGTGGTGGCGATGTCAATTGGCCGCCAAGATCATGTGATTTGACACCGTTGGACTTCTTTCTTTGGGGTTATTTGAAAGAAAAGGTGTACGTTGATAAGCCAGCAACAATTCAAGAACTAAAGGATGAGATAATTCGGCACATTAACGGCATAGAACCTCAATTATGCCTAAGCGTCATCGAAAATTTGGACCATCGGGTGGAGGTGTGCCGCCGAGGTCGCGGCGGCCATTTGGCCGATATTTTGTTCCAAACATAATTGAACCATACCATATTATCATAATAAAAAGATTTAACAATAATTTCCTAAATAATGTGTGTAAAGTTAAATTTTAAGGGCCGATGTTGATTTTGAATAAATCAACATCGGCCCTTAAAATTTAACCACCCTTTACTATATATTTCGAAGTTTAAAGAATTAACAATAAGTATGATTATCCAGCATTAAGCTAGAAAACATTTCATTAAACACCGTGAAACATATACATACCGCAATATAAAACTTAAACAAAATAATGAAAAATTATTTCCACTCAACGAGCTCCACTAATTTTAGTAAATAACCGTTTTTTTTGCCACCCTTAACCTGTACTGTAATAAGATGATACCACTTCAGACAAAATTTTAACAAGCAAACCACAGCAAAAATACAAAAAAGCGCATTAAAAACCAATGAAAGAAAACAAAAAAGCAACTGGTTATGCTGAACTGGTAAAATTTTTAAAGCAAAGGCACCGACAGCGTTTATGTCCCATCAAGATGGTGTAATGATTTATTAAAGCTCATTGAGCATTTTGAAAAACCAGTTGACTCTATGTCAGTGTATATCAACACAATTTGAATAACAATAAAATGAATTCCACTTTTTGTTACAGAATCTTGAAAATAAAATGAAACGTTAATCTCGCCACCAGTCAAAAAGTCCAAGTGGTCTACAAGAGGAATTGTTGTTGTCAGTAGCTTGTGGCTATTTAAAAAATGGCACAGAAGACAATGATCCATTTTATGTTATGGCTTCGAGACTTGGACAAATAAATTAAAAAATTTGTCTCGCATACAACAACTGTAAGTCGAGAAAAAAAATTAACGATACCTTTTAGGAAGCTGAAATAGAAGATAACTCCCGTGGGCCGAGCCTCACAGCTACACTATCACACTATTACACGAATTGTTAAGTAAATTTAAGTTTTAATTTTATTTTAATTAATAAAGAATTATACTGAATTACAAAAAAAAATAAGCTATTTGATTTTACATGCCGAACTAAAAGGACACTAAATATATGATTACGTGGTCGCCCTCACAGAAATTTCCAAAAACTACTGCATGTGTTACGAAAAGTGATCAATACCACGAATCTAGATATATAACCTTATTATCATATCAGTTGGATAGAAGGTTCATATTAACTCGAGTCCGCAAATAATGATCGAATCATAATTGAAGATGCACTTGAAAATAAGAAAGTATATTCTTGTATCTTATTGAATGTAGCGCAAGCCTATGACCGAGTATGGCCAAAGCAGTTTTAGGAAATACTAAAATCTAACATAGCTAACCGACACTTTCAAGTTAAATTAGATGATGAGAGGTTCTGGAACCAACTTTATATGTTGTCTTCACCGCGGGCCTACCAACCATAGAGAAAACAAACATAACATCGTTTGCGAACGATACGCTCATTTTAGCAGTCTCTGATAGCATTGAGGAATCGACGGCAAAATATCTAGGCATGACTCTAGATAAAATGAGAGTTAAACATTAAATACAAAAAGACGGGTTCGCTTAAATGCGCTTTACCAGCATATTCTAATTCAGTGCTTTACAAAGAAAATGATAGCCAATATCATCCAGTTAATCCAATGAAAAGTCCAACCTCTATAGAAACCTGATGATGGATTTCGTCAGTGAAGAAATAGAAGTCTGAATAAAAATGCTGAGATACGTCGTATGTTTGAAAAGCAAACCCAGTTAGAGGGCTGCGAATGAAGAAAAACTAGATCTACTAGGTCCAATCTGGATCGGTTAAAAATATAATAACTATAAATGTAAAGGGGAGCCAAAGGGCTATAGAACCCTCCAAACGAGAATATAAATTATGCAAGATAAATTACTAGTTGATTTGTAAATCAGGTGTAAAAAATAAAAATAGACTAACATACGTTACGTACAAGAAAGTTGGGTGTTGGTCACAACATATACACCCCTTCCTTGTTTAAGAGCACTGTCCACGAGAATACAAGTCTCTCGCCAGCTCAAAAGTTTCAGTACTTGATGGGTTAATTGCGAGGCCCACCCGAAGTCTTAGTACGCCACTTTCGAGTGGATGATTCAAGTTATATTGAAGCATTCCAAAAACTCGTCAAACGCTATGACAGGAAACTGACCATCGTAAACGATTTCATAGAAACCTATATAAGTCAGCCACGAATAGTCAAACCCTCCGTTGACACTATAGGTAAACTATTCGGGCCTAAACACTAGGGCAAAGTGCAGAATTAAGGGATTGCGGGTTGGTTTACCTGGTTGAAAGAAAGTTGGATGATACCACGTTGCAGATGTGTAAGCACGAGTCCTCAGACCAAGATTTCCCAACGATCGACGAGTTTTTGGAGTTTTTAAACAAAAGAATGAATCCTCTCGAAGGATTAAAGTAACCAACCACTAAAGTTCAAGGTAAACAGGAGACTCCTACCAAAATCTTCCATACCAAAAACGAAACAACACCTCCACCGAACTGCATGCTATGCAACAATCAGCAACATCGTTTGTGTGACTGTCCTACATTCATCGAAATGGGTTTAGAAAAACGTAGACAATATATTAACAGCAGTTCCAGATGCTTCAACTGTCTAGCAGAAGGACATGTCGTATTCAAGTGTAGATCGAGAGGAAGATGCCACCAGTGCCAAAGAAAACACCATACATTGGTTCATACCGAGCCCAGTAATTCACAACCTTCATTCGCAACAGAAGCAAAGTCAAAATCACCTGCGACTACGATATCCATTACGTCGAAGGAAATGGATGTAAATGAAGTCAACGTTTTACAGTTATGATGCACTACTACCAACCGCAATTGTCAAAGTGAGAGATGTAGATTTGGCGAATGGCGACTTTGTCGTGCATTGTTGGATTCCGCATCAACCCGATCGTACGTTACCGAGAACTGTGCCAGGAGAGTAAACGTTGTATGATCAAATGCAAAATTTAATATTAAAACGGTTAATGGCGGAAGAGCCAGCTGCGCTATCATGCCTGTTGGTAAGATCCAGAACAAACGAAGGGTTCACATGTGATGTAACTGCCTATATCCTAATCAAAATCACATCCAACCTTCCTTCTAAATCGATAAATCGAGGTCGAGTCGAGCATCTAAATCAGCTTACTTTAGCTGATCCTGATTTCCACGCATGCCGGGCAATATAGATCTTTTAATTAGGTCAAATAAAAAATGATGAAGGTCAACTCATTGAATCGTATGGCTTGCCGCAACAAACTACCACCTGCCTGTCTGCTTGAAGAATTACCCGCTGTAATATACCGAAAAAGAAAATCAATCACTTAACCATTGAAAGTTCAGGTAATTTCACAGACGTACCTTTTAAGCCGAATAAACCTGTTTTGTGCGAATCATTCAATCAAGCCATTAGGAAGGTCAAATCGCATGAACAAAGACTGACGAGGGTACCTGAACTACATCGAAATTACACCAAATTCCTAGAGGAGTATGAATCTCTTGGTCACACGAAAGCAATACCAGAAAACGAAGTAGACTTGCCAAATGATAAAAAATATTACCTGCCGCATCATCCTGTAACGAACGAGACTAATTCAACGACGTCAGCTAAATCTACCTCAGGAGTATCACTAAATGATACGTTAATGATTGGGCCGATCATACAGCGCAGACTCCTAGAAATTTTAATAAGATTCCAGAAACATCGCTACATCTACACGGCAGAATCGCGAAAATGTTCCGTCAGCAATGGATTGATAAGACTGATACAGACTATCAACGCATTATTTGGCGCGATTGTTCAGCAGCAACGATAAAACATTACCGCCTCCTAACCAATACCTACGGCACGGCATCAGCTTCGTTTTTGGCAACGCAGGCTCTTAGTAAATTAGCAGAGCTGCACCGAGATACTCACCCAAACTTAATGTATGGAACGAGTGAAATTAATAACGCTATAGCTGCCCAAACCGAGCTAATTTCCCTAATGAGGCTTGTTAGAAAATTTGGCATCCAATGACGTGAGGCTTCTACCAACCATACCTGCAGAAGATCGAGAAATTTCCATTCGTGAAATTACCGGAGGAACTAAATTAATCTCAGTGCTAGGTATTAAATTCGACCCACAAGTGGATTGGTTTTCGTTTAAGGTCGTCCTGTCAGTGTCCATCAACTCTACTAAGAGGAACATGTCATGTGAAGCGTCGCGTGTATTGGATCCAATGGGATGATTATCACCTGTAACAGTTGCAGTCAAAATACTTTTTCAAGGTTTGT
This sequence comes from Nephrotoma guestfalica, assembly GCA_963691935.1. Taxonomy (NCBI): domain Eukaryota; kingdom Metazoa; phylum Arthropoda; class Insecta; order Diptera; family Tipulidae; genus Nephrotoma; species Nephrotoma guestfalica. Next base: position 62,528,766 of record OY829915.1, read on the forward strand.
TGCTGCTACAGATCGATTGGGATGATGATCTCCCTACTGATGTTAAAAATCACTGGTTACAAATTCGAACCAATTTCCAATTATTGGAGGATATCAGAATACCAAGATGGCTTAATTCCAATGACCAAGTGCACCTATGTGAGTTGCAGATGCCTCTAACGCCGCATATGCCGCTCTTATTTACGCGCGCAGTGTAAATTCGCATGGAAAGGTGCAAACGAACATCATTGCTTCAAAGACCAAGGTCGCACCGATGAAGTATCCCTCCACCGCTAAATTGGAATTATGCGCGGCTCTGCTACTCGTCCGATTGCTTGCGTCCATAATCAAGTCGTTGGAACTTCCAGTATCTCCACAAATATCATTATGCTCGGATTCCACTACCGTACTCGCTTGGTTGGCAAATCCACCTAGAAAGGGAAATATATTCGTATTGAATCCAGTCACAGAAATATTAAATTCAACGAATGTTCAGCAATGCTGCAACCATCGCTTCCCGTGGTATTCTTCCAGATGAACTTATCGGAAACCGAATGTGATATAGCAGGGACCAGATTGGCTACGAAACGAACCATTTAAACTACCAGAGAGGTGTTCTACCACTACTCTAGCATTAAGCAATGCCGCTAAAGAAAATCCAGTACGTGAAGACGTCGACAAAATCGCTACAGTTAATCAAATCATCGAGAGACTTTCCAGAGCAACCAAAGCAATTCGAGTTCTGGCTTGGGTTAAGCGAGCAAATCAAAATTTTCGCAATGTTAAATTTCGAATCCAAGGTTCTTTAACGGCAGCTGAGGTGTACGAGTCATACAAAATAGTACTAAAGGAAGCGCAACTTTCAAGTTTCCCGAATGAAAATATTAACTTTCGCAATAACTTGCCACTGAATAAATCTAATTATATCTGTTCTCTATGACCATACTTAGATAAGGCTATACAGCTCTCGTATACATTTTGTGAACATGCATGCTTTTCGGAAGGATGAAGTGGAAGCTTATGGTAAATTACAAAAATCTCGCAGAGATTGGTGTTCATCGTGGCTAAGTAGGTTTGAAAGGGCATACATTGTGAAATTAAAATCACCTAATGCCATTTCGAAATTAGCCGTAGGGCTCTCGTATAACATTTGTGAACATTCACGCTTTTCGCAATTTTTATTTGGAAGGATGAAGTGGAAGCTTATGGTAAATTACAAAAATCTCAGAATTTGGCCCCCATAGTGGCTATATAGGTTTGAAAGGACGTATATTGTGAAATTAAAATCACCTAATGCCATTTCGAAATTAACCGTAGGGCTCTCGTATAAAATTTGGGAACATTTAAGCTTTTCGCGATTTTTATATGGAAGGATGAAGTGGAACCTCCCCAAGTGGTTAAATAGGTTTGAAAGGGCATACATTGTGAAATTAAAATCACCTAATGCCATTTCGAAATTAGCCGTAGGGCTCTCGTATAACATTTGTGAACATTCACGCTTTTCGCGATGTTTATATGGAAGGATGAAGTGGAAGCTTATGGTAAATAACAAAAATCGCAGAGATTGGCCCCCATAGTGGCTAAATAATAGGTCTGAAAGGGCATGCATTGTGAAATTAAAATCACCTAATGCCATTTCGAAAATAGTCGTAGGGCTCGCGTATAAAATTTGTGAACATTCACGCTTTTCGCGATGTTTATATGGAAGGATGAAGTGGAAGCTTATGGTAAATAACAAAAATCGCAGAGATTGGCCCCCATAGTGGCTAAATAATAGGTCTGAAAGGGCATGCATTGTGAAATTAAAATCACCTAATGCCATTTCGAAAATAGTCGTAGGGCTCGCGTATAAAATTTGTGAACATTCAGGCTTTTCGCGATTTTTATATGGAAGGATGAAGTGGAAGCTTATGGTAAATTTCGAAAATCTCAGATATTGGCTTCCATAGGGGCTTAATAGGTTTGAAAGGGCATACATTGTGAAATTAAAATCACCTAATGCCATTTCGAAATTAGCCGTAGCGCTCTCGTATAACATTTGTGAACATTCACGCTTTTCGCAATTTTTATTTGGAAGGATGAAATGGAAGCTTATGGTAAATTACAAAAATCTCAGAAATTGGCCCCCATAGTGGCTATATAGGTTTGAAAGGACGTATATTGTGAAATTAAAATCACCTAATGTCATTTCGAAATTAACCGTAGGGCTCTCGTATAAAATTTGGGAACATTTAAGCTTTTCGCGATTTTTATATGGAAGGATGAAGTGGAAGCTTATGGTAAATTATGAGAATCTCAGAGATTCATGTCCCATAGTGGCCATGTAGGTTTGAAAGGACATTTATTGTGAAATTAAAATCACCTAATGATAATTCGAAATTAGCCGTAGGGCTCTCGTATAAAATTTGTGAACATTCACGTTTTTCGCGAGTTTTATATGGAAGGATGAAGTGGAAGCGTTTGGTAAATTACACAAATCTCAGTGATTGGCTCCCATAGTGGATAAATAGGTTTAAATAGGCATACATTGTGGAATTAAAATCACCTAATGTCATTTCGAAATTAGCAGTAGGCTCTCGTATAAAATTTGTGAACATTCACACTTTTCGCGATTTTTATATGGAAGGATGAGGTGGACGCTGATGGTAAATTACAAAAATCTCAGAGATTGGCTCCCATAGTGGCTTAATAGGTTTAAAAGGGTATACATTGTGAAATTAAAATCACCTAATGCCAATTCGAAATTAACCGTAGGGCTCTCGTATAAAATTTGTGAACATTCACGGTTTTCGCGAGTTTTATATGGACGGATGAAGTGGAAGCTTATGGTAAATTACAAAAATTTCGGAGGTTGGTGCCCATAGAGGCTATCTTATTTTGAAAGGGCATACATTGTGAAATTAAAATCACCTAATGACATTCTGAAATTAGCTGTAGGCGTGTAAAATTTGTGAACATTCACGCTTTTCGCGATTTTTATATGGAAGCATGAAGTGGAAGCTTATGGTAAATTAAGAAATCTCAGAAATTGGTGCAGAAAGTGGCTATATAGGTTTGAAAGGGCATAGATTGAGAAATTAAAATCACCTAATACCAATTCTAAATTAGACGTAGGGCTCTCGTATAAAATTTGTGAACATTCACGCTTTTCGCGATTTTTATATGGAACGATGAAGTGGAAGCTTATGGTAAATTACAAGAATCTTAGAAATTGGCTCCCATAGTGGCTCAATCACCTAATGACATTTCGAAACGAGCCGTAGGGCTCTCGTACAAAATTTGTGAACAAGCACGTTTTTCGCGATTTTTATATGGAAGGATGAAGTGGAAGCTTATGATAAATTACAAAAATGTCAGATTGTTTAATCCAAATTATAAAAGTGTCGAATAATTTAAAATTGTTCACAAACTTCACACCGGTTCATGTAGCTTCATACATAATTTTCTTCAATTGAAAATAAGTAAACCAACAGTGGGATGGCATTACTTTGTGGGATTAGAAAACTAATAAAACAATTTAACATTACACAGTAAATAAATCTCTCAACCTTTCTCGATAAATAATACTTTACGGTTGTTTATATTCAAATCGTATAATATTTACAATGTTGTATGATCAACCGTAACAAACTTCGTGGTAATTGGTACAAATCTTTAGAATAAATTCTTATCCTGCCCCTTCTCTATATCCATGTAACAAACATGTTGTACTTTGCCGCGTAATCTTGCTCGCGACAAATAAAAAGTTGTAATATTTTCACACATCATTCCAAACACCATACAATTAATTTTCATAATGTTTTAATTTATTTATGTAATAATTTATAACGTATAATTTAGATAATCATACGAATTAGCATAAATTAAATATGTGCGGTATATAATTGAAATACCATTTTGCATGTTTTTTAATAATCGCTCAATGTACAATGAAAAACGGAACAAATGTGTGCGGCGCACCATTATCGCAGATGAAATGTAGCTCATTTGATCGGTGACAGAGTAAAATATAACAACTTCACGAGTCTAAGTGAATTATTTTTGGTTTGGTTGGAAATTATATCTTAATACTGCCGCAGGAATTCTACTCGTACAATAAATAAGCTGATCGATACGACGACATTAAGATTTCTTTCAAACCGGAAATGCAGCTTGTCCGTATTGTTTAATGGTAAGATTTATATAACCTAGTAACTGTGCTCAACTATATATTTCTAATTGGGTGGGTGTTAAATTGTTAATTGAATACAATTTCTTCTTGCAGCAGTTTATCGAACAATAACACATGTTCAACAAAAAAAAAAATATAGACTGACCTAATCTGAAGTGCTCTCGTTTAATTAAGAATTTATGTTTTTTTACCTTTTTGGTTTGTATGCTGTATGTAAATGTTGCATAAAATACGCGCGACTGTAACTGTCTCAATTTGTAATAAAAAAATAGATAAAAAATTTGCAAACAATGAAAAACAATTTATGTCAAATAATCAGATGACGACAAAAAATATTGGTAAAAAAAAATCCGTTAAAATTCTAACTTTTTTCTATAGAATCAACCACACATAATGGTTCTGCTCTAATAAAAATGTCTCGGGTAAATTTTGAAATGGTCCAATTTGTTTTTATGTGACTGTATTGAACAATGGATTTTTAAACAATTAGGTATTTTATTAAGACATAATTATGATTATTAAAGTAGATCGCCTTTGTACATCAATAACTTGAGCAGTGTTGCGCGTCTACGCGTATTTCCGAAGAAATTGATTTTTGAGTAGATAATGTCGAGAATTCGTAGAATATGTAAACAATTCGTAGACAATGTAGATTATTGCTTTTTTTGTTGTTGTTTCCATTGTTTTTTTGTACCTGCCATCTTATAGTTTTCCAGATAAAATTGGGGTTTACCTATATTTTGGAAGTAAAATGCAATTTTTATAAAAAACAACTGGGTGGGATTGAAATATCTTGGTCAATCGATGGCTTCGTTATTGGAAATAAATAGTGGAATAAAATTAAATTGTTAGTATTTCTTTAGAATACACTGGAAGCTTACGTATGTTTCATACCAGGCGTTTACACGATCCAGTTCTTGAATTCTTCGAAAAGGAATACGGAAAATGGCAGAATCTCCTATGATTTTTTCTGTATCCGGCGGGCTTTAGAGTAGAAATTAATAATTTTCTTTCTGGTCAAATCGAGTTAGTTTTGCAACGAGACAAATAAAATGTTGGTTCCAGAGCACATTGTGCCAAAATTGCGGTCAGTCATGAACATTTTCAAAACGAATACTTCATTTCTGATTTTAACATCCGTTTCTTGAGCAACGTAGTTGGGATTACTACAAAACTTATAGGGTAAATGAGTTTTTTGGTTGATTTTACGTTTTGGTTGTGTTTTGACCCAAATTGAAACAAAATTAAAAAAACGTTGCGTACAGATAATGTGGTCCAGACTAAAATTGTCTGCTAACTGTGATTAATCTAGAGTCTTGAACAAGAATACAGGTGAGGACTTTTTCTCCTTTTTCACAGGAGTTATCTTGCTTGAAATTGGGGCGAGAGGCAGAGATAGACAGTCGTAAGGCAACAACAAATTCATCACCAACGTCAAGCGACCATTATTTGGAGTAATAGAAATTTGGGTCACCGCTTGGGAACTTCAAAGACAGTGAATATAGGATTTCAGGGAAATCTCCCCGGCATGTCAGTATAACTCGCTCAGAAGACATAGCAGCTGGCCAGGGTTCAATGGACCAATCATTCATTAATTCGAATGCAAAATGATTACAAAAACGAATACTAGAATAAACAATGCAAACCGAGAAATATCGACCCTCGGCTATCGTACAAGAAACGAATCGGAAAATTGAACATCAAAAAACTAACAGAAACATCAAGGCAAGACAATTAAAGTTACAAAGTCAAAATTCTTGCCCTCCGTGCAGTGAGACGGAAAAACAGAGTTGAAATAAACCCAGGCGGTGGAAATTAGCTGATTATAATTACCCCGATTTTAATTTATAATACTCGTATACTCGGGACGGGATGAATAAGACGTCAACAAAATAATCAAAAAATCGTAAAAAGATTCCTTTCGAAATTACGAAACACAACCATAATATTCTGTGGCATGCATGCCACCCAACAAAAGACGCAGAGGAATCAACTAAGGATGAGGAATTCTGTGAACAACTTCAAGCCACAACAACAAGGATACAGAGAAAGTAATCAAAATAAATACAAAAAGCAGATTCCAATGTGAAAATTGGAACAAATAACACCGACCTTACAACCAACATGGAAACATACATTAGATACTCTGTGCTTGGAGGATAACCGAAATAATAATGGAGAACGACTCATCGAGTGCTATTTAAATTCCTAACTATTCAAATTTCCAGACAAAAGTATACACAATTACACATGGAAAATAACCTGATGGCAGAGCAACAAACCAAATAGATCACGTAATGATCACCAAAGCAATTTCACACGTTATTGCAAGATGTCAGGGTATAGACATTCAAAGTGACCACCAACTGGTATTCAACATATTACAATTGAACATTTATAGCTTGTCGGTGTAAAACGAATCATGAAAAAATGACACTCAAGCTCTTCAGCCTGTGTCAAAACAGCTACCAATACCATCGGGCGGGTACCACCAGTTCAGGCGCAAACCCTGGAGCGGTGCTAAAATTTGGAAGAAAATTGTAGAACGCTGGCAACTAAAGTTGCAAATGTGCCAACAATGCGTTGAGGCTGCAACATCCATATGAAGATACGGCACGAGAAATCAAGAAAATTGCAAGGTGTGGTCGTAGGTACAATACACAAAAAATATTCTCAAACCTGAGGAGAAGAGGCTGTAGCAACTCGAAACATGCGCGTACTTAAAAAAATGAATGTGTGCAACAAGCAACTAGAAAATACAACAACATCCTAACAATAAGGGATGCATCTGATCCAATCTAAACAATAGATTTTTTTTTTATATATATTTATTTATTACAACTGATTTACAAATCATCTAGTAATTTATCTTTCATAATTTATATTCTTGTTTGGAGGGTTGTAGCCCTTTGGCTAGTCCCCTTTACAATTTTATTATATTTTTAGTCGATCCTGCACATCCAACATATGACGTATCTCAGCATTTTGGTGTAGACTCATACGTTGCATGTGTTTTCTCGCGTGTTTGCTTATTTCTTCATTAACGAAATCCATCTTCAGATCTCTATGGAGGTTGTCATTTCTTATGTACCACGGTGCATTAACTATTCCACGAAGGACTTTGCTTTGGAATGACTGGATGATATTGACATTGGTTTTCTTTGTACAGCCCCAGAGCTGAATACCGTAAGTCCACACAGGTTTTAGGATTTGCCGGTATAGTAGCAATTTATTATGTAGAGTTAGCTCAGAATTTCTTCCTAAGAGCCAATCCATCTTTCTGTATTTGATGTTTAACTCTTCTTTTTTCTTTTTCACATGCTCTTTCCATTTTAATTTCGCGTCTAGAGTCATGCCTAGATATTTTGCCGTATTTGCTTAGGGAATTTGCTGGGAGTTCAGTTCTACTGGTATCCAGTTGACCTTCTTGTTGGTAAAGTTTATGTGAACAGATTTTGTTTCATTAAGTTTTATTCGCTATCTCTTGGTCCAGGTACTGACAATATTAGTAGCTCTTTGCAATTTGCTTGTAGATTCTTCTATGCAATTAGCAACTGCTAAGATGGCCGTATCATCCGCAAACGTCGCTATGTTAGTCTCCTCTATCGTTGGCAGGTCCGAGGTGTATAGAACATATAAAGTTGGTCCCAGAACGCTACCTTGTGGTACCCCTGCTGATATTTTCTTTATTTCTGAGTATTCGCCATCTAATTTAAGTCGAAAGTGTCGGTTAGATATGTAAGATTTTAGAATTTCATAAAACTGATTTGGTAAGTCTCTTTGTAATTTATATTCCAAACCTTTATGCCATACTCTGTCAAAGGCCTGTGCTACATCCAAGAAGACGCTTGAACATACTTTCTTTTTTTCAAGTACGTCTTCAATTATGTTTGTAATTCGGTGTACTTGTTCTATTGTTGAATGGTTTTCTCTGAAACCAAATTGATGTGGAGGAACAAGATTTCTTTCTGCTATTATTGGTTTTAGTCTCTTTAGGAGTAGTTTCTCGAATAATTTTGAAATTATTGGGAGTAAGGAAATCGGCCTATACGAATTTTTGTCATTTAGTGGTTTGTTTGGTTTAGGTATCATAATTACTTCTGCGGCTTTCCATCGACTTGGAACGTGTTTAAGTCTGAACACTGCATTAATTATTTGGAGTAGTTTACGTAGACCTTTTTCAGGAAGAGCTTTTACTACTTGTCCTGTAATTAAGTCATATCCTGGAGATTTCTTTGTGTGTAGGTTAAGATTGATTTCCTTTTAATTCTTGTAATGTGACAGGAGATATATTGCAGTTACCCATTTTACTGGTGGTATGTTTTCCTCTGCAGTTTGTCTAGGTAGAGGCTGGAACGTGTTCTCGAGATGGGTTGCAAACAACGAAGCTTTTTGCTTTGCACTTATAGCCCATGTGCCTTCTTCATTTTTTACTGGTGGAATTTGTAGTTTAGGTCGTTTTAAACTTTTTGTTGCTTTCCAAAGGGAGTACTCGGTATCTTTTTCCCCAGTAAGGCCACTCAAGCATTTATTAATGGATTCGTTTTTGTAAAGAAATAACTCATCATCAGCAACTTTAGTTTATTGGATAATAAATTAAGAGTTGTTTTATATTCTGGCGCTTGACTTCTTTGCCAGGCCTTTCTTGCTTTTCGTTTTGCTGCAACCAGTTCCCTAACTTCTAGAGGATAAATAGCATTTCGGCGCATTTCCTTTGAACTTGAGGGGGTACTACTCCACGCCGCTTCTTGTATACTGTTGTTGAGTTGTTCTAGTTCTTCTTCTAGCTCTATCGGGTTTTTAATTGGCACCTGAAGATCAATATTATCCTCAACAAGTTTCTGGAATTTCTCCCAGCAGGTTTTTTTGTTCGTTTGCGAAGGTGGACTCGTTTTTTTTAATAATCGTTGCACCGATTGACTATAATTGATTAACAATAGATGAAGGACAATTTAAAAGAAGGAAGGAATATTTCGGAAACAAAACCACCAACAATACACAAATCTTCGAATTAACAACAGCCGTTAATAACGATCCTATTAACAGCCATCTATATGCCAAGGGAGCGAGAAGTCAGCGTTAACATATTCTAAAATGAAGAATATCTCTGAAATGGTCAATATACAAGCTGAAATATTCAAAAGAGACATAATGAAAACTGCAAAGGCTCTAACACCATTACTAACAGAAGAGTGCAATTTTGGCATAATACCGCGAAAAAAGAAATAAGGCTGGAATATAACGGTTCCCAAGAAAGGTGATCTAAAACGAAAATGAAAAAATTAGCCCTACAGATATAGAATGGTCATCTTATACATATATAGAATTTCTACGACAGTCAATCCGGAATTAAGAAAGGAACAAGCTGACGTCAGGCCAGCGCGAAGTTACACCGATCATATCATATTAAAAGGACATGCATCAACATTGAGCAATCAAACGAATGAAGTTCACAATGTTCATGACACAATACATAGGAATCCAATCATAATCGAGCAAGTAATCGAGTTCTATCCCAAGGCAAGCAACGTGAATCAGTCATACTGTAAGAGCCAAGGAGTAAGACAAGGACGCGTACTTTGGCCACTTCTGTTAAAATAGTATAAGATAGTGGTTGGGATTAACGGAGAAACTCAATTATCTAGATTACGCAGATGGCATATGACATATGCCTGCTAACACACAAACACGCCAACAAACAACATAATAAGTACAGAAGGTATTAGATGTAGCAAAAGAAGTTGGTCTCAAAATAAATATCAGGAAAACCAAGATAATAAGACTAAACAGGTTGGTTGTACTCTAGCGAAAACGAGTGGCACATATGAAGATATAAAGAAACAAATCCATAAAGCCAGAATAAATCGTGTGTGAAATCAGTTTTGCTGAAAGGTTGCGAAACCTGGAAGCGTAAGATCAGCAATAAGAAAATTTGTAAATAAATGTCTCAGGACATTACTGAGGTGCTTCTGGCTCAACAAAATAACAAATATTAGATAAATCCAAACGAATCAAGCAGTCAATGGAATCCAGATAAGAAAGCGCAAGTGGAAATGGATTGGCCACTCTTAGGTCGAAGAATGACATGACAAAAAGGTCTCTGGAATGGAACCCACAGGGGAAAAAGAAAGTCGGACCATCTAACAGAAGTGAAGGAACTCGGAAAGTCATGATGGAAATCAAAGTAAGAGCAGCACCCAACAGAGTTAAATAGTTCAGCCCAGTAGACGCCTCATGATCCTAAATAGGAGATAAAGAGAAAAATATTCCTTAAAATATTCAGTGAGTCAACGTGCATATTTCGGCATTTGTTAGGAATATGAACTGAGGCACTTAGGAATATATATGAACTGAGGGAAAAACATCAATTTTTCCGACTCACTTCATTTTTCGAGCCTTATAACATATATTAAATGAATATGTTACGTTTAAAGTGACTATTTGGTATGGTTTTACTACTTAGCCAGCAGAAACTGTACTGGTTAACTGCCGACATAACTGTCTCGGGTACGCGACAAGTTGCTGTATCGCCATTCCACCATTCAATCCTCTCAAGGTGAATACAAAACACTACGCGTGTTCAGGTGAAAAATTTCGCACTTTACCGGTAGCTTATACATAAACGTGCTTCATTGCCATATAAAAAGATGGCGTCAAATTTTTTAATGTGAATAATGAATGAACTCCATTTTGTAATTGTTCCAAATCCGAATGGTGAAATCATAGAATTTTCATAATTGCTAACAGATATAATAATTTTCGACATTGTCTACATTCTCTCCATTTTTTAATTGTCTACATTCCCTACATTGTCTACCCGTGTAGAATATAATTATCTACGCGGTGTAGGAAATACGGCACAACACTGAATTTGAGTAAAGAAGTTATAAAATTCAAACTTGTACAAGGTGAGTTTTTATCAAATGACAGGCTTTTATCTCGGAAATGGCGCAAGATAGGGGAACTTACATTCAATGAAAATTGTTCAAAGACAAAGAAAACGATTAACGGTGATCTAAAATGGCTTTGAAACTCGTTAGTTTTGGAGTTATTGACGAACGTTACAACCTGCAGTTTAGAAAGCATGGTCTATAAATAAACAGGGATGGGGGAGCTAATTTACTCAATTTAATCTAGACGGCTACTAATTACTAATTATTATCTCCTAACTGTACATTAGCCGGATATACTTTCTGTCTAGCTATTAGATAATTACCTAATTATCCTAGGTGCCAAATAAGTTTACATTCGTCTTACACTGCCCTAAACTAAGTCGACCACCGGAGTTGTTTGTTACTCGATTTTCATGTACGTTATAAAGTAAGTTGCACACTATTAAACCACTTGTAAATTATAAAGCTAATTTTAACTCTGAAATAAATTTGAAATAAAGCTTTGCGCGTCATTTTTTATCAAATAAACTTATTTACCACGATGCAAGGTTTTTATCGATCATGGCACTGTAAATTGTTTTTTATCATACATCTGTCAACTACCACATTAAATTTTCAGTATTGCAAATCGAAGTTTAAATATCGTGTAAAAAAATTTGAAGTGTGTTCTGTAAAGTCAGCCGCCGGTATGAAATTTACCAATTTCCATAGAAATACCAATGGACAGAGTGATAAATTGATTACTGTCTTCCACATTATTTGCCGTAAAAACTTTTGTGATTGTTCCGTTCATCGAATGGGTTTTTTTGTAGCTATCTTTGAGATCAGCACTATTTATGAATGATTATGGGCATCGAAAAAATATCAGTTCGATGTTATAGCGGAAACCATTAAAGAAATTTAAAGCATTAAAGAAATTTTGTCAGTTCAATAACAAAATCTTTATAGTTCAATGTAACTTCTTATTTTTTTAGTTTGTCCAAATGTCAGTAGATTGATTGGACTGTAGGACCAAATACTGGACAAGTATCCCGGATAACGCCGGGCCTATTCCTACAGCCTATTTACACAAATCAATAGGAAGGATAGGAAAGGGTTTTTTTTTGGGACAGAACGACCCGGTTTCACACGTCTAGCGATCGTACGGCACAACACAATTCTAATCTACTTCTAATCTACTAGAGGAAGGAAAAAGACTTAATAGGTTTAATGGATAAAGATGGTATTGGTCTTCAACAATTGCTCCTCTAAATCAGCAATCTGAGGAAAAAATATTGGAAAACAACGGAACCAGGCCGTTTCCTAACCGATAACTTTCCAATTTAGTTTGCAGAGCTGAGGTAGGATTCTAATAAAAAGGTCAGTTTGTATTGGGATTTTAACGTGTCTTTTTGATGAACTGTAGAACTTCGATCATATTGAATGGAACTTGGCCATATCGGAAAAAAATTTGTCAAATCAGGTATTCAGAATTGGGTGACGATTTAAAAATGTATTTTAGAGAAGTTCTGGAGTACGGTCGTGCTAGGCAATTTCTTAACTAATTATGTTCGAATCTGGTAGGCTGAGTTGAATCGAGATTCCAACATAAATCCCGGATGAAGTACTTTTTCTACAAAATAAATTTGAAATTAATCGGCCAAGGAATTATCAGGTTCCTTCATTCAGTCAAAATCAGCTTCCCCAAAATTACAATTTCTTAGACTGCAAATTCAGCCCAATTTGTACCCAAAGGTTCAGATGACTTAGCATTCGAAACATCTTTTCAGATGTAGCGCATTTCCATCTCGGGGGTTATGTAAACAAGCAGAACTGCAGAATTTGGGGTTCGGAATAGCCACACGTAATCGTAATGCATCCACCAAGAGTGACTGTTTGGTGTGGATTTGTGGCATAATTGGGCTAGACCTAATTAAGTTTCGATATTGATGTTTGACTAATTATATACATTAGAAAATAAAAATTAATTGTAATTGCTATTAGGTATTTGTATAGCACAATGCACACAAACAGTTAAAATACATTTAAGCCTTCAGCCGGAACCATACCCTCTACAGCCAAACCCATGGCACAAGAAGCACTATGTATGGTGCATCATTGTGCACTATATGATTTTTCAGTAAGAGCCTTCAGTAAGAGGCGGGCTTAATATGGGTTACGGCTGGAAAATCAGATAGTGCACAATGATGCCTTAGATTGTTTGGCTGTGGATGATATGGTTCAGGTTGGCTTTATATGGTTCCGGCTGCTATTGTAGTGGTTCTGACTGACCTTCTTATGGTTCCGGCTAAAAGCCTATATATTTCACTACTTAAGCGGTTGATAAAACTCTGGTTCCGGCTAGCTTTAAATGGTTTTGGCTGGCTTAATATGGGTTCCGGCTGAAAAATCAGATAGTGTACTATGATGCACAATACATTGTGCTTCTTGTGCCATAGCTGGTTTGGCTGTAGAGGGTATGGTTCCGGGTGGCTTTATAAGGTGCGGGCTGAAAAGTCATAGTGCACAGTTATGCACAATGCATCGTTGTGCCATAGTTCGTTTGGCTCCAGCTGATATGGTTCCCGCTAACGTGAGGGACAAAAAAAACACTTGGTTTGAACGGGTGTGAAGTTTTGGGACACATTTCATATAATATCATATAAAATTCGCGGTAAATCTTAATTTTCAATTATTTTGGAAAACAAAAATGAAATGGACAAAATTCTGATCTTTATATCTGTCCAATAACCAAATTGTGGCCCCAAAACTTTAATTTAGGCACTGGAATAAATTTATATCGAAAAACTGTTAGTGTTAGTATTTTATTTTGTCTTAAAGAAGGCCTATCGAATTGATACGGCTATGGCCAGGTAATAATTGGTGAATAAAAACGAAATCAGGCACAATAAGACTTCCCTCGAGAGATTACAGTTGAATTAAATTTAAGCGGTCTAAGTAAGGAACGCACGAACACCGTGCGAAAATTCTAGACAGTATTCAAATTGAATATGGAAAAGCAGCTTTATAGTTCTACCTGTCTTTAAGCTGACGAAAGAATTTGAATATTTATGGCTTGCTATTTGTTTATTTTCTGAAACAATGGAAGAAAACCGACAAAATTATTGTTGTTACCGAGCGGCGTTCATGACTCCGCCTCTGTCTTACTTATTCTATAGCAGCGGTCTCCTTACAAAAGCAGTTTATAGCGTTCTACAATATTAGAATCAACCAATTTATAGTTGGTATCTCGATGATCAATAGTGTGGTAATATATTAGTTCAGTGAGTTCATGCTGACGCTGTATAAGAAGGACAAATCGGAGACTTTAGTACCAGGGTGTGGCTGTTGAGTGGAATGACGAGAACCGATAATGGATTCATAATGATGGTCAACCGAAGGGGACTCAAACTAGAAGCACCCTTAATCGACTAGGGGATATCTAGTGTAATGGGATTATTTACTAGACTCTGAGAGAAATCGAAATACTGACAGTGGTGCTGGCTGGTGGGCCAATATAAATTATCAAATCCCCTAAGTTTGTCCAAATGTCAGTAGATGTCAGCAAAATATATTTGGTTCTATTTTTTACCATTTTTAAAGGAAAGTACTGTTAATATTTTTATTCGCAGTACCTTACTTTAAAAATGGTCTGTCCGCGAAATTCTGCAATCGAATTTTCACCAATTTCTTGACTTCTAGTGCACTTAAACATACAAAACAGCTTAATGCTCGTTACCATTCCAATATTGTATCATTTATAGCACGCAATTTGACATTGCGATTCAAGCACAGTGTATTTAGAAGAAACATATTAAAGGAATTAAACTAAGAAAAATATGTTCCACGTTTGTTTTTATATGCATGTGTTGCATGATAGGAATAACTTTGTGAGCTGGCCAATACTTTTTCAATGGATCACCCAAATTTTCGAAATTTTGTTTATTCACACACATCAAAAAAACCTCGATGGGACAATTTCTAAGCTAACTGGCCATATAGGCTACATTTAATTAAACTAATTTTCTCTCTAATGCACGGTGAAAATTTCCAATTTCAAATAACATAAATAACATATTTTTTGTAGGCTGGCTTAAAGGGGTGACATCCCATATGTATTACGGCATGGCAAAGGGAAAATGGTTCTTAATTTTTATTTTCGTTTGTAACGATAAGTAAGTCTTTCATGTGATATCTCTCGACCTTTTAATATTGACTATTTTTCAGATTGCTTACTATTGGCGCTATTTTCTAGAAAATAATTTTTCTGGCTCAACAATATTTCTCGAAACAGCTTCGCAATTGCATGGGAACGTCAGACACGAATATCGTTTGATTTTAGTTATAAATCATATTCAGTGACTTGCTCATGCACCAATTACGTAAGAAGCTTCGACGTGGTCTTATCTTCCGTTCATGCCGTCACATCATGTAAACCTTGATCTTTTTTGATTGACTGCGATGTGCGGAATTATCTCAGTATACTGCGGAACAGTATACTGCGGTAGATGCATAAAGTAATTTTTGGGTACGAATTGGGCTGAATTGGATTTCTACCAAATTTTAGTTTTGGGGAAACTGGATTTGACGAGGTCATCTCTTAGGTTAAGTTAAGCCAAGTTTGGTTCAGCTATAGTAAATAAATGAGCTGGATAATTCTTTGGCCGATTATTTTCAGATTTATTTTGTAGAACAATCCAGAACTTCATCCAGGATTTATGTTGGAATCTTGATTCAGCTCAACATACCAGATTCGAACATAATTAGTTAAGAAATTGCCTACCGCGGAAAACTCAAGACTTCTCTAAAATCCATTTTTAAATCCTCATCCAATTCTGAATACATGATTTGACAATAATTTTTTTTTGGAATATGGTCTAGTTTCATTCAGAATGGTAGAATTGTAGAACTTCATCAAAAAGACACGTTAAAATCCCAATACAAGCTGACTTTTTTTATTAGAATCCTAGCCCAGCTCTACAAACTAAATTGGCAAGCTATCGGTTAGAAAACGGCCTGGTTCCATTCATTATAGTCGAATCCCAAAAATTTTGTCAAGTTTGGCTTTGCACGCCGAATTTGATCATCATTTGTTGAGAGATCACCTAGTTCCATTGAGCATTATGTTAGAGTGCCAATCCAATTCTGCATACTATATTTGACAGTAATTGGTTGAGGAGTGGTAAAGCTCCATTGATATAACATAATATGTCCTGTACAGTTTAATTATACTTGGTAACTGAACGAATATTCTTTGGTGATCAACATTGATAAAACATTTGAAATTTTTGCGAAATAAGCTGATTTGAAATGTCCAATCAGGTAGTTAATCTGGCATTGAATAACATTGATAGTTTTCCGGTAACCGTTGCCTTTGGGATGCCTCACGAATTTTTTTGCAATTTTTTGAAAGATATTTCGTGGTTGCCTATTCAAGGATTAAATACTAATGGAATTTAGTGAAATTTCTAATATAATTCAAATAACTACGGTTTCAGGAGATTCGATTGTTAGTTGAGGAATTGCAGGAGGATTAAATTAATAAATGTTTACATTATTTAGGAAGCCGAAAAGTATTAATTCAGAACTAAATTTCAGGAATCTAAAGAAGCTTGTGAAATAATATTTATTTGAAATATTAATTGTTATTGTGTTGATTAGAATTGTGTTACTAACTATTGACTTTATCTAGGTGTCTGTAACCGATCAATTTTGTTTAGGTAGCCGGAAAGTATTAATTTAGAATTAAACTTCAGGAAATTTCCAGATGCACGGGAAATAATAATATTTTTTCTCAAGGTGCTGATTTAAAGAAGTAATTGTTAACCAATACCATCGTCTATCCTTCCTCTAGTAGATTAGAAGTAGATTATAAGTGTGTTGTGCCGTACGATCGCTAGGTGTCTGAAACAGGGTCGTACTGTCCCAAAAAAATAGGCTGTAGGAATAGGCCCGGCGTTATCCGGGACACTTGTCTAGTACTTGGTCCAACAGTGCAATCAATCAATCAATTTATAGCACGTAATTTGACATAATAAATTACCTTTCCATTATACAGGGTCTCTCAAAAGTCGCGTCTAGATGTTTTATTTTAAATAAAACATGGAAATACTAAGTTTTTTTTGTGTTTTTTTATTTTTTGTAAAAATATGGCTTATGTGAAAAATTACATCATTTAAATGTCCACCACGGGCACGCCTACAGGCTTCTATAGGAAAATCAACATTTGTAGGAACTCGCTCACACATTACTGCATTAAGGTTATCAATTTCGGTCCGAATGTTATTTTTCAGATACCCAAAGAAAATAATCTAATGGCGTTAAATCGCATGATCTAGGTGACCGTCGATCTAGGTGTTGATAATGATCTGTTTGTTTTAATTTTTGTGTTAATTGAATTTTGTAAGGATGCAAATGCAAATCCTTATGCAAAATTCGCCAAACAGTGGTTATATGAATTCCTAATGCCTGAGAACGTCGTGAAATCGATGTTGAAGGTTCTTCCGCGACACTTTCGGCTACAGCAGCAATATTCTCACTGGAACGTCCTGATTTTGGTATGCCAGACCTTTTTCGATCCTCGACGGAACCAGTCTCTTCAAATTTTTTCACTAACCTTTTTTGACTCATTTGAACGATGGTTGAACATAAATACCAAAAAATCACGTATCTTTTAATGATTCGGCCCGTGAGTTCTGGACTCTTATATGGGGTCATAGTTGTGATCATATAGGTCTCTGTTCATAATCACTTGATGAAAATCCATTTTGCATCCTGCTCCGATCGATATTGGTCGGAACCTGGTACTTCTCGATCCAAATACCAACACTGTGCCATTTGGTCATCTGCATCGCATGTGCAGACAAAATGTTGTGTAGCCACATTGGTCCAGCTGACTCTTGTAGGAAATGGTAAAATATTTATTATCATAACGCACGCTTCAATTATATAGAGTTTTCCAATAGAAACGATTGATTTTTAAGTGACGTTTCGGCCATTTCTAATATGTCATGATCTATCATTTTTTGTTTCATTATATTCAGTAATGTTTACAATTTCATCATGGTGAGATATACGCAAGAACAACGTTTACAAATTGTTCAGTTTTATTATCAAAATAATCGTTCTCCAATTGCAACCTTTAATTGCGCTTTTGCCATTCTATAGTCGTAATAATCGTCCAAGTGTGCTCGCTATTCGTCGAATTGCTGAAAATTTTGAGCGTACATTTTCTTAGCATAATGTTAAAGTGTCAATTTGACAAAGATTCGCTCGAAGTAATGCAAATTTGCTGCCGTTCAGACAAGTGTTGCCGAAGACCGCAATTTGTCGATTCCAAGACGTTCTCAAGAATTGGGACTGTCTCAAACACTGACTGACTCACTCAAGAACTGAAGCCATTGGACCACCGTAAACGTCGTGAATTTCCTGATTTTGCCCTGGAACAACTTGAAAACGATAAGGATTTTTTTAAGAAAATCATCTTCTCCGATGAGGCTCACTTTCATCTGAGTGGTGCGGTAACTAAACAAAACTGTTGATTCTGCTGCGAAGAAAATCCACAAATTATTCATGAAAAACCATTACATTCACCTAAATTGACAGTTTGGTGTGGTTTTTGGTCTGGTGGAATCATCGGTCCGTATTTTTTCGAAATGAAGCTGGTAACACAGTTACTGTCAATGGAGACCGGTATAGATCGATGATAACCAACTTTTTATTGCCGAAATTGGAAGAAGTTTATCTTGACAACATTTGGTTCCAACAAGACGGGGCTGAAATCATATCACTCTTATTGGAAAACCCTTTACTACATAATATTGCCGTAAACATCAAAATGTTTTTATGCTTATTCCAATATTGAGGACACTCAAATACAATTTCCTTATAATACACCATATATGAGAGATATCTCTTTAGGTTTGCATTTATGCTGCAACTCCCACGACACAAACAATTTATTTATTCAAAACTCAACCCGAAGAGATTAGATAATTCTAATGATGCGTGATTTTATTTTTGTAGACGCTATATCTATTTGTAAGCACCGACGTCTCGCGCGCAAAATCTTTATGTTACACAAAAATAAAATAAATAAGTTACATTTTGACAGCTGGTTACAAACTGTGTCTGTGTGCTAAAAGAAATCGCGCGTTTAATAACCATGGCAAAAGCAATAAATTCTAAAAATAAAAATTGTGAAAAACTAGTTCTGATCTCTCTAAGCAAAATTTGTTATCTATGGAATACATTGTAGATATTTGTAGGTTTAGCGATTTAAATACAGCTTCTCATTTATGAGATGTTTCATTGAATACAAATTATGCTAATTATGTTAGGTGGAAAATTTTCAACAAATACTGTAATTAAGTTGGTTGCTTCCGTATTGTACCTATTCGTATTCGTATTGTATACGAATGTTGAAATTACATAGTCGTTTGACTGCCGTAAAAGTTTTTAGAAAAAGTAATACAACTTTTTCATCAAAAATTGCTTTATTGCTTTTCAAAATATTCGCCTTTAAGATCTATACACTTTTGCATACGCTCAAACCATTTATCGAAACACTTCTGCCAGTCCGAAGATAATCGCTCCAAAACATGGTTTTTCAGGCGATAAAAATTATTGTCCACGCATCTTATCTTTGATTGTCGCGAACAGAAAAAAGTCATTGGGTGCCAAGTCGGGGCTGTAAGGCGAATGACCCATCAATTCGATCGTTTTAGTGCTCTAATACTCGTCTTTCACCAAGCTGAGTTTTCGTGAAGAAATACGCTAGCATTTGCTTCCCAACGTTCCGAGCCCGCACAACTTCTGTTGGTTTTTCTTCGAATTCGAAGACCCAAACAGTCGATTGCCCTTTTCTTTCCAGCTCATACGCATATATTCCTGTTTACCTGTCACGATCTTGTATACGTTTTTGGAAGTACTTCCAACGAATTTTTCAAGCATTTGGTGGCACCAATCGACACCTTATTTTGTGTGTCTGTCAACAAATGTAGAACTTCCGCGCCTTTAAATGTTCATGTAAGATCTTATGTATGCTGGTGTTACCTAAGCATGTCTCGATTGCACGATAAGTCACATGACAATCCTCTTCAATCAGTTTTCTCACAGCATCGATGTTTTCTGGCACAACAGCTGTTTTTGGACGACCTTCACGAGGCTCGTCTTTGAGTGAACGTCGTTTGCGTTTAAATTCATTGTACCAATTATAAACACTAGCCAAGGATGGTGCTTCGTCGCCAAAAGTTGAATGAAGTGTTTCGAAGCACTGTTGATGAGTTAGACCCTTTCGAAAATCGTAAAAAATCATCACACGAAAATGTTCACGCGATAATTCCATTTTTCCACTGAATTAAATTTTTCAAGTAAATAAGAAACAATGTTGCGATGCGAACTCACAGATGAAACTCCAAAAATGTTACACTTTTTGACTGACATAGTGATTTGCATCGGAAAACACTAGTATTACCATTTTCTTAAATTTTTTACGGCAACCTAAGTATAAACCTTCGATTGTGAATGAAATGGTCGATTTGACTTCCTGAAACATTCACCAAAATTCCTTCTGAGTTGTAGTAGTAGTAGTAAATTGACAGAATCAGTCTGAAATTGTCGATTAAGAAAATTTATAGTTGAGGCCAGCGCTGCAGTAGCCGAAAGTTTCCGAGCCAAAAACATGTTGAGAAATAGCAAATTTTAAAAACGATTATTTAAAGCTGATATCTTGAAAACCAAAGGATCACGCGGAGACTTCTCAGTGATTTATTTCATATTATGAGCAAACTCTACACATATTAAGCAAAGCATAATTTGAGCAAACTCTACACAAAATGTAAATTACCATTTTTTATATTTTTAATGATAAAATGGAAAAATCCTACTTGAAATTTATTTTATCGCTACATCGAATAGTCGTAGTGAGATCGATAACCAATTTGCAAAATCTTTTTTTTTAAGCAACTCTTCTTTATTATTTCTTATTTAATAGCAATCTAGTCGAAGACTAATAAGCAATTTTATTCTAACTTAAATTACTACATTTTACTGAAATTTAAGGGTTCATCCACCGATGTAAAAGGCTTTACTCTTTTGAGCCTTCTAACTAAATCCATATTATTCAGTAGCTGGATGGTCTCTATCCTATGGCCTCTAGTTGTTCATGACTTCTACCAAACTTCATAATTTCGTTTTGATGGGTTCTATGCCTCGATCTTTGTGGATGTCGCTATTTCTGGCAAACCATGGTGAGTTGACGATCTTTCTTAGCACTTCAATTTGGAATCGTTGGATAATATTGTTGGTACATTCCCACAGCTGTATACCATAAGTCCAGACAGGCTTCAATACTTGCTTTTAAAGCAGAAGCTAATTAGGGATTGATAGATGAGAGTTTCTTCCCAGTAACCAGTTTCTTCCCTGTCATCGGCGAAAGTGGCTATCGTGTTGTTTTGTGGTATTGGAACATCTCGGGTGTATAGTAAATATAGAAGTGGCCAAAGTACACTTCCTCGTGGAACGCCTGCACTTATTTAAGACTGCTTATGACTGAAATATCTTTCCGTTATATACGATGCCAGTATTATGCTGTACAGCTTGGGTATTGGATTATATTAAGTTTGTATTAAACCTTCATGCCAAACCTTATCAAAGGCCTTCGCTACACCAAGGAATACTGCGGAACAAATTTTTCTTCCTCTAAAGTCTTCTTAATGATATTAGTTATTTTATGCACTTGATCAATAGTTGAGTGCTCACTGCGATAACCAAATTGGTGATTCGGATTTAGGTTATTTTTTCAATTATTAGTTTCAGTCTTTTTAATAGTAACTTTTCAAAGAGTTTAGACATTATTGGCAGCAAAGATATATTATATGCCTTTATGATATTATTATTGATGTGGATTGGTAATCATGATAACCTCAGCCACTTTCCAAAATTTTGGCACATATTTTAACCTGAATACCGCGTTTATGATATTAGTTAACTTTAACGTACCTTTTCTCGGTAGCTCCTTTATTATTTCTCCGATAATCAGATCAAACCCGGATGCTTTCTTTAAGTTTAAATTGTTTTTAATTTCGTTTGTTACTTCAGTAGGCGATGTATTTTCAAGGTGACTAGCAAATCCTTCAGCTTTTTCTTCGTTTTTTCTTGCTCATGTTCCATCCATTTTCCTGATAAGATAAATGGGCATTGGCCTTTTCAGAGTTTTAGTTGTTTTCCAGAGCGCATTATCTGTATTACTGGCATTCGTCAACTTTTTTGTCTTGTGGAGCTCTAGTTTGGTGCCATTTTTTCTGGATTTTCGTTTATCCCTAAGGAGATTTCTAATTTCTATTGGATAGTTATTTCCTTTTAGCCTTGATTTGATTTCTGGAGTACTTCCCCATGATGATTGTTGAACATCCGTAATGAATTTTTTTACTTCTTTGTCCAGTTGATCCATAGTTTTTCAAGGAACTTTCAAAAGTATTCTTTGTTCAAGGTGTACTTTGAAACTTTTCCAGAACGTTTATTGGTTAGTACTGGATTATTCCCTTGTTGGATGATATACTCGCCTAGGGTTTGGACTACCGGAGAATGATCTGAGCCCATATCTTGGCTTTCTTCGACTTTCATAAACTTATTAGAAATATTTTTGGTTGTAAAAAAATCGATCAGGTCAGGTACTTTTCCTGGCACAGTTGGCCAATATTTTGGTTTTCCTGTTGAAATGGATTCACATCGCATTGAAAACACCACCTATTATGAACCTCTTTCCCAGACGTTTGAAGAACTCTGCAATCCTGCTACAAAAATTAGAAAGTTGTTGGTTTTTATATAATCCACTGTGGCCTGAATTTCTTCGTTTTCATACTTTGCCTCTTCATAATGTTGGATAATTTTTTATGATGACTGCACTTCCTCCTCTGGCTGAATTACCTGGATGAGCAGCGTGGTATATGCAATAGCCTTTAAATGTTATGTAGGATTGCTTAGTAAAATGTGTTTCCGAAATAAGACAGACATCTATATACTCAATGTCGAAGACTGCTTGTAGTTCTTGTTGATCGAAACGATCGATTTTTGTTGTAGTTTATTGACTACAACTCTCATTGCTTCGACATATGTATAACACCTTCAGTTCTTTTATGGCGACCAAATGGTTGCCTATTGTCTTGTTTTGTCTGCCTATCGTATCGATTTGCCAGATCATACCTTTGAGTTTTGTTCATCCTTTGAATTTTAATTTTCTGAATTTCCTTTGCAACAATACATCCTCGATAATTAGCAGGATGGCCGCGTCCACTGTGTACACACACTTTAGATGTGGTTGCGGATTGTCACGTTCTCCAGTTAGGTGGTGTCCGTCACATTAAACACACCTTGGATGTTTGCCACAATATTTATGCGCGTATCCATATGCTTGACATCTTTTGCATTGCGGGATTAGTTTAGACTTTCTAAGTGGTTGAATTTTCACTTTGCAACCCAATAAACTAATGATCTTATAAATTTTAGTTATATTTTCGTCGCAGCCGAATGTTATAGTACAAACATGTCTAGCTTCTTTTTATTTATCCAGTTAATTTTGTACATTACGCTGATTGTTTTAAATTGTGAAAAGTAATTGAGCTCAAAGTTTTCACTACGTTTGTATATGCATCTCCGTTATTTACGTTGATGCTTATTTTATTTTGATTCATCAATTTAGTGATGAATGAATCTTCCGAAACACTCGCCTTAATTATATCATAGAACGCGTGATAATTTTTAAACATAATCTGGTATAATAGGTGGTGGGAGGGGGGTATTTTTATCTTTTTTGACATGTGTCTCTTCCTTTTGAGGCTGAGTATTTTGATTCAATCCAATTTGAAAAATTTTGAATGCGGAACCATATTTTTTTATTTGATTAGCTCCGGCTACTCACAGCTAGATCAATGTCCAACTGGAACAATCCTGAAAGGGAACGACTTCATTTTAAAATGTTAGAAAACCTGAAATTGCACCCATCAAACTCTTCAGACTTACCAAAACTATACTATTTAATTACATCTAGGTTATTATTAATCGATGAACATCGAATTTGGCCTGCATTAATTAAATTACAATTTTTTTTTCGACTGGGATAGCGGCGCTGTATCCATTTCAAATTTATCATTTTCCGGTTTTAAATTTTCGGCTAACTATAATAATTTATTAAATTGACCGGTTAAGGTAGTTTTAGGTATCAGAAAATTATATTTGATTTGTAAACATTTCAAGTGATAGAGCTGATCCAATGTAACCCTTCTATCTTCTATTCCGCTGTTATTGGTCGAGAACACTCGAGCCTCGCCCATTATACCATTTTGTCTGGACTATATAATTTTATTTCTTCTTATTTTGATGGAATCGCTTGAAAGCTGAACCTGTAACTATAACACACCATATGTCACAAGAGATTGTAAACCTGTGTTAAACCTCCATTAATTCGATCGCCAATTTTTACAAACATAGTTCACTGTGTAAACTCCAGGTAACTCACATAAATATGTTAACAACAGTAAGTTGTTTCATGATATTTAACTAGGAGCTGAAACCTGGTTTTTTCGTCAAGTGATGCTGCAAAATCGAAAAGTACTCTTGAACAATATATTTTCTCATACAAGGGCCAAGCTGAACTAGAATTCGTCATAATAAAAAATTGACTGGCCGAAATAGTAGATGGTTTTTCTATTTTTTTTTTGTCAATCATCTTGTTTCTAGTGGGATTTGGCATCAAAAATCATGTAATGGCAGATATACGTTTTTCTGAATAATTCTTTACGAAGGAATGGTGTCAGACGATCCCTTAATCATCTAATTTTCCCAATCATATTCGTGTTTTTATACAATTTCGCACTAGAAATCAACTACTTGGCCCCTAAGTTCCCGGAATGTTTGGAAAATTCTTTGAAATTATTAAGAATGGCGCGAGTTGGAGGGATAGAGTAATCATCGCGGGAGAGACGGAGGGACAATGACTGGGGTTAATGGCAGGGAATAATGATCGGGGTGATGACGAGGGGAAGGTGTTTGAACATTGGATAAGAAAAAATTTTAATTCAGCCTCAGGCTTAGAATTAAATTAACTGATACTATCAATCGTCAATTTTGATATTATCAATTGTAGTTTCTATGGATGTATAGAAACGTTAGTCAATAGAAAATTATATCTGATGTTAAATCTGACATTAATTGTATGGGAGTATTTAGAACAGATGTGCATGCTGTTAAGGTCTCTGTTGCTCTGCCACCATTTTAATCAAGAAAAGTTAAATCTGGTATGTTTGAAAGCACAATTGAAAATGAAAATTTTCCACTAAAGCGGTTCAGACAAATAAAGACTCAAAGGTAGTGCAACTTTAAGAAATTTACAACACGTGGATAATAAGCATGTTGAAGAACAGAATGAACAGATTCTGCACAATTTCGCTTTGGGTTATTTCCTTAGAAACCAATTTTTGTGTATTCCTTTGGAAGTTGAAATATTTGGTTACCTCGCCTCCGGTGGAATTTGAGTCCATTTCTGATTTTTTAACACGTCTCAACACAGGTTTTTTCGATATACTACTTCGATATACATTCTCCGGCAATGTTTTAAACATTCCAGAAATGTGTGTTTGACGTCGTTGGACTCCATAGTAGATTGAATACAGAACAGGTAAACCTCTTCGTGTACTCTTTGTAAATCCTTTTTCTCTAGTATTCATTTAATACCTCTCTTGTTAAGCTAGCATTACATCTCCTATGGCCTGACTCAGTGCTTCGGGGGCTTGAAGGTTGTTTTGGCTTTGTAAATGAGTTTCCTCTTTGGTGCCATTAGATCGATTTTGATCAGTGCACAGAGATGCCCAAGTCAGCTGGTTCTAACATCTTACTGTTTTAGATTGTAGTTCTAAGCGTACCTCTCGGTAAGTGTCTCATGTTAAGAATTTTTAAGAAAATGTGGTATTTGTTAGTTTCAACCATGGTTATTTAACCAGAAACTGGTTCTCCGCATCACTTGGTTAAGTTTATAACGGGATTGTTTCTGTCTCTTCTCCTTATTACCATCGAAGTGTTATGATGTACAAGATGTTTCGCCGGTTCGGCTTAAAATAAACAATTATGCGGCTCCACTTGCAATCTTCTTACTATAAAGTCCGTTCCAGGTCTTCAATATTACGTTGCGATTCTTCAAGTAGCTGCATATAGAGTTTGTCCCTAGTCTTCCCGTTTAAGAGAGGATTAACGGCTTTCAGTAGTTCTTCCACTGCGATGAGTTGAACTTATTCCGGTTGATTGGAGCAGAGTAGTCGGTTTTTCACTGCGTACAAAACAGAACATGTGTAGACGGTGTCATCTTAGGTTTGGAATTTGATTTATCTTTTCCGGAATATAAAATTAGCGCCTGTCATGTGCCATTTTATGGAACATTGGATGGCTTTCCAGTTTTTATTGACTAATGAACTCACAACAGAAAAGTTCTGTGGTGTGCAATGTAAAAATTACTGCCAGTAACATGTTCAAAACAGTTGTCACACAAGGAGTATCGAGCAAGCTCCATCCTTTGCAAATGAAGTTTAAAACGGCCATTAACCATGGGAATAACAGCTAAAATTCTTAGTAGGTCTTTCTTCAGAGACAGCTTTAATGCACAGAGTGTGGGGTCAAACAGATTGAAACTAGATTTCCGTAAAATATATTAGAATAGTGGAAGGACAGAAGGTTACAAAATCTATTACTTCAGAGTGAGAACCGTCTCTAAAGAAAATTAACAACTCAAACATCTTAGATGAAATTTTGATGCAAAGGTCTCTCTATGGGGAAACCAAAGAGAAGCATTCATTGAAGTCGAATTCTGGTAGCAGTTTGTCATCAACTATTATACTGACTGGTATAGATGATCTAAAGCGAATACAAATTAGTCTACACTCTGCAATTAAACCAAGGTTGTTTTCGCCACGCACCATAGTCTGAACGCGCTGGAACAATCCGCACTCAAAGTGAAAGACTACAACGGGGGCAAGAACAGGATGGTCTGCAAGGCGAGTATCGGAGGTGAGGACATAATACCGGTTATAGCCTTACATAAAATACTCTGTTAACTGTTAAGCTTCAATAAGGCGGGATTCAATTAGACCACATGCCACCAAACAATGGAAGCTTTAGATAACAGAGGTAATCAACAAAATACCTCAGTATTTTGGTAGTGAAACCCTAGGTGATTTGGGAAATCAAATGCTCTTGTTGACAAAAGCTGGCCGTGTTGAAGTTTACTTTCGAAGGTGAAATTGTCGAGATTGAACTGGTGTTCATTTAACCCAAGAAACCAAGGACCAGACACTGAAGTTAACTGATACGTCCTCGCTTAGTGCATACCAGTAAGCGGATCCTAAATCGATTAATGCACAAACCCTTCTCAATGAACCACATCTCTACTAGAGTATTTAAATGTTTACTTGAAAGTCTAATGACCAAGTCATCAGCATTGCTTTGGGCAATAAAGTCAGATTAGTAATTTAACAAGTAATGCATCAAACACCTAAAGTCAGAAGAAAGGTGTCTAAATACCCCATTGCCGGCATACTTTTAAGGTTTTAACGGAGACTGAAGGGCAAGTCAGATCGATCTCATTAATGCAATATTTGAACATGGAATCAATCCATGCAACGATGGTTTGGTAATTGCCAAACATTTTTTTATCTAGTCCCCTATAATGGAAAAAACGAGTGCCTACGTTAAACTCTTTATTATTAAGCGGAAGGTGGAGTTGAAAGTGCGAGTAAATTTCAATCAAACGGGTTGCCAGTAGCGTTAGGTTGTACGTAATCGATAGACTCAGTGGCGATAGTGTCGCAACCGGGAAAGTAGATTGTAAATAGTGATTCCGCGACTTACCTATTGGAGGAGATCTACGTGCCGTCAGGGAGTTGCAATACATCAAGTCAAGAAGAAGTATTCGTAGTTAGAGACATATTAAGTCTTTTGAAACCAGACGGATCTTATGGTTTTTTATAATCAGTTTGTGCTGCTAAAAATATATCCAAATCAATCCAAAGGCCTTTTGCTTTATTCTTAAATTTTCTTTCAGATTTCTTTAGTTTTTAAAGATCGAAACATCAGAAAGGATTTTTCCGAGTCTTTTGTTTGGTAACATGAGAATAAGATTTTTCGAATACTAGGGTGATTGCTTGCGTGAAAGACGTAATCGCAATTCGTTCAATAAAATAAGCAGAGGTTGGAGATCAAAAGAGAAAATCTCAGATTTTTAGTTTCTTATTGCGGTAAGGTTTAAGGGGTGTTTCTTTAAAGTCTAAGTTAAAAGCGATACACCTGTGATCTGAAGAAAGATTATTTTCTTTCTTATAAACTCCTTCATAGTTGGCTCACCGCCTTTATTAAGACTTTTAAGCTGAAAAGTACTTTGATAGTTAGATGAACCTGTATTAAATATTTGAGTTGTGTCATAACTTGTGACAAGCATTAGGATCGTAGCCTACCACCACAGGTCACTACTCATTTATGTTCCACCGAACAAGGTTGGAAAACTCTTTCGAAGGTAATGATGAAACAACATTATAATAAAGATAAACTGTTTCAACCCCAAGTGTTTTGCATGAAATGGAAAATTCGAGTATAAAAAGCACAGCCGCAACGACAGTTGGCGCAGCATTTTTGGAAACGTTGGAATGTTAGATACCTCGCATCATTACAACCAAAAGCGAAATGGAGAGATTCTCAACCATAAATCAAGATCGGCGACATAGTAGTAATTAAAGATGAAAACGTAGCCGTAAATCAGTGGCCACTAGGGGAAGTCACAAAATTATATCCCGACTCCGATGTAGAGTGACCAGACCAAAATTGGGGTACTCTTAAGGTAAGGTTACTCTTAAAGTTTTATTTTGAAAATAAAAAATTGGCATGGTGGACCTTTGGGGGATTAGTTTTAATAAGAAGTAAGAAGAAGAAGACTTTCTTGTATAGGGGTAGGAGTAAGTGTGGAAATATGAGGGCGCAGTTTTCAATGTGGTGTCTGTCTATATGTCGGTCTGTGTCCTCTTTGCAGCCCTAGTGAATTGACTTATTTTGATGAAGCTTCATACTAGGGGCATTTTACACGTGTTGGGGGTCCAAATGGGGTATTGGCGGAGGCCGGCTCTCCGGATGTGGCAGCTTATCTTATAGTTATACAGTTTGGATTGGATGTCTAATAAGGCTGGTCAGGATCATTTTCCAAAATTTACATGGAAATGACGATTTTGGTATTAAACAGTTATTTCGCCATAGTTCAGCCGCTCTGCGTCCCAGGTGGGTTGACTCCTTAGGATATAACTTCATACTTGGAGGTTTTTGTTATGTTGGGTAGGTGGCAAATTCCTTTGGACCTTTTTCGTTTTTGGCAGTATTTTGGTATAGCATTCCCGAGGGAGTCGGCTAAGAATGGGTCGATTCTAGATTGAAGTTGAAGCAAGGCTGGTCCTTATCATTTTCCGTAAATGATAAATTTTTATAGAAACCGTTATTTGTGGGAACTTGTTCTTGTGTGCATATGTTTTGCGAGATGCAGGATTTGCAAAAGCCCTGGTAGGCGAGGAAATGTTCTGGATTGGATTTGGAAGTGGAATGGTTGTTGTTGGTGGTTTTCTGTTGGTTGGGCGGATGTGCCGGTTTTTGTTGTGATAATTTTTCGTAGGAACTTTCTTGTTTTTGCTATTGTTTTGTATTCTATGGGATTTACGAAGAGGCCAGGCGGATTCTAAATTGACTTAACATCTTAATTGGTCCAGTACATTTTTCTGGGATTTGATCGGAAGTGAAGATTTTTTATAAAAAACTGGGTTTCTCCAAAATTCGGCTAAGTTCTCGTTTTATTTTTTGAATGATATTTTTCCGATACAAACAAATTTTTTCAACCAAAGTTTTTGTTATTTTGGAGACAAGCCCACGACTTCGGTCTATGATTGTGTGAATGCGCAGCATACACACACAAACATAACTCTCGACGTTTTCTCCTTAGCTGGAGAGAACAGGGAATCGGTATGAAAATGTTGTACAGGATTTTGGCATGTGAGCTTCATGAGAGTCAGATACTGGGAATCTTAAACTTCTTTGGTTGCCTTTAGTCAACGTAGTGTTCAAGTGGAGGATCGGATGTTGGCCAGAACATCAATGACCAATTGTTTTTATTAAGCGACAAAATATACGTTTTGTCTTGTTGGTTCATTAGTCAAGCTATGTCAAGCTTAAGTCATAACATTACGTACCAAATCTTTGTATTGCGGAAAGTTGCAGATTTCAAAATTTTTATTAAATGTCGTTTATCGTTCGGAACGGCCAAGAAAGCTGATAAATTTGATGGTTCGTAAATTTGAATCTACAAAAGCATAAAAATGTAAATAATATTATGATCGTTTTCGGATATTTGTCCGTACCTCATTCCATATTTTTGAATTATGGTATTTTGCAAATTGGTTGTGAGAAAAGGGGTATGATACCCCAGAAAGGGGAACGTCTGGCCACCCTGTCCGATGGTATTACCAAAGTGGTTACTTTCACAACCAAATCTGGAAAAATAAACCGTCCCACTAGTAAACTTGTCATACTCCCAGTATAGAGCTAAAATGTCACATTCGAACAAGGAAGTTACAGTGCATACATCAAAATAGCGGTGGTATGTTGGATCAATTAACAAACAAAAACACATCAATTAATCAAGTAATTAACTTTATACTTGTCCTTTATCAGTATATACAATTTAATCCCCCTAAAACAATTAATTGGGAATTAATTAACAACTTTGTATAATTTAAATTTGTATTTATGCTTATCTTACATTTATTTGTATCGAATCCAAAATGTCATCCAAGTGTCATTTGGTGGACGAATTCCTGTGCATTAGTTTTAGTTCAATGAATGATTGAATATCGTAATTTATGATCGATGATTTTCACTAAATGATCCGGTCATTCGGTCATTCACTTCGGATTCGTCATTACGTTAATAAATACGAGTAGTAATTAACATTAGATTGTTAACATTAGATTATAAAATAAATAAAATTGAATAACCAAACTTGAGATTTACGCAATTTCTAATTGCCTCCGTTTGGTCAGATATAAATATTGAAGCAATAGTGAATTGGCCAACAATTACTATTTCAATTTAGTTTATTTATCCTCAAGGGTCGGGTTATAATATCTCAAAATTTTTAGAATTTTGTATTACCCTCCATGTCGCATTCTCTCTTATAACAAAGTTTCAGAAGCTTTTGATCATGAGTGTTAACAGGACCGGTTTATCAAATTCTAATTCAAATCCGCCCGATCATCTATGTGGGAAGAGGAAGGTAATTTTCCAAATTTTATCATATATCCAATGATGTTCTCCCTCGAGTTGCAATAATTTAAAGATTTCCGGTCATTTGGATTAGTATGATCAGTTTATATGTCAAATGGTAGTTAAAAATCACAAATATTATTGTGAAATTTTAATTTTTGAGTATTTTTAGATATTTAAGTAATTGTGGGACACAGCGTACTTTGATAATTTGGCATTTCCGTTGCTAATATTTTTCCATTCGCGATCTAAATAAAATAAAGTCTCTCGCTATCAAAATATTTTGTCTGGCTGGAGGAAACAGACTCTGTAATTTTAAAATTAAGGTGTTGCCCAAAAATCGCTTAAAAATTAATTTGATACGAAATTTGAAATTAGGCATTTAGTTATGCCACTTTTCAACTCAAATTAAATTGCCTTACAATTATATGATTTTATTTGAAAAGGAAACAAAACTCACGCAGCGCAACTATAACGCGCAAAGTTTACATCTCCAAGCATGTTATTAAATATTTTTCCAGGGTGGCATCAATCAAAATTTACAACGAGGACACGTAAATGAGCAATAGTCAGAAGAAATTATTAGACTTATCTAAGTTCATTTAAAAGCGCCAGCGACTCAAAAGTCAAATAATATTCAACCCAAATCCCATTGTAAATTATGCCACCAAAAGTAAAAACCAGGTTCTGCCAATTAATCTTATTATTTTCGTCAAATTTGCAAAGGTGAAATCATCCAACCGCATACACAGATATAATATAAAGAGAAGTTGAGTTAATAATGTAAATGACCTACCGCATTAAACCATCGAGCGTATACAATTGGTTATGTAAGATATATTCGGTCATTGCTCCAATTATAAAACCGTGTGTTCAACAGTACCGCGAATTGTTACTGCACTATCTATATACACGATTATGTGAATCACATGTCACGTCATTTTTGACTAATTTTGCGCCAAATTGTATTATAAATTCATGTCACATTGTTCGATTACAAACCTACACATAATAATTTCCATACCATGTATGTATATGTGTAAGAACCTCCTGTGGTAGCACGTATAAAACCACAAGTGTTCGCCACATCAAACAAACGTTGTAATCAGAATTACGACAATAACAAAATTAATAAAATTTGCATATCTAGCGCATATATAAACCACAATTCTATGTCCCGTTCAATCAAAACTGCGCAAATATTTCAACTAAATATGTTCTCAAATCGTAAACTAAATTTAGTGGTCGCAGTGTTAACGACGTTATTTGTGGTGCAAATTGAGTGTCGAATCAAAAATGGTATTCAAGTTGAACCACCACAGCCGAAGTACGGTATGGAATCGGATGAAGAGCGTGGCTACGAAGTTAGTGTGGCAATCGACGCTTGGAATCCGAAGGAGGGCAATAATGTTTGGGAATTGAGTGGTTTAACTGAAGGCGACATACAAATTTATGATGATCATGAACATCACGATCATCGAAATGGTCTACTGAACGAGGAATCCCGATGGATAAATTCAACCGTGCCATTTTATATAGATGAAGATGATTTTAGTGACGAACAGATTAAAGTGATTTTAAAATCACTCGAAGAATATCACAGCAAGACATGTGTACGGTTTCGGCCGTACACAAAATCTGACAAAAATTTTGTGATTGTTAAAGGTAATTCAACCGGGTGCTGGTCTAGCGTTGGAATGCGGTCCGAAGGACAAATATTACATTTACAAACACCAAATTGTGTACGCCATGGTGTTGTGATACATGAGTTTTTGCATGCCCTCGGCTTTTTCCACCAGCAGAGTGCGTCTGATCGCGATGACTACGTTAAAATTCATTGGGAAAATATATTATCTGGCACCGAACACAATTTTAATAAATATAACACATCGATTATAACGAATTTTAAAGTCTCGTACGATTACGGCAGTGTTATGCATTACAGTGAAAAAGCGTTTTCGAAAAATGGAAATCCAACAATTGAGGCATTGGTAAGGGATAGGGACCATAACGCATTAGATGTATATTACTGGTTATCATATTTTCAGCAGAAAGATCAAAAATTGGGTCAACGCAATGGGCTCAGTGAAAAGGACATCATTAAGCTGAATGCCATGTACGAGCCAATATACTGCCATCCGAAAGAGGTGAAAGAAGAGAAGGGCGACGTGTTTGATCCAATCGAGGCAATTTTATCGTGGTTTGAATAAAATTTTTGTTCTTGCATCTCGTCAATATTTTATTGTAGAAAGTAAACTATAAATAGCTCTCAGTTATGTGGAAATTTTCTAAAACAATTTCCCCGTGTATAAACAACTAAAACAAATTAATTAATTTATACAAAGAACGAAATGTATGAATGAAAATGCTTTCCTTTTATACAAATAGCATCAAACAAATAAAAATTACTATAATTACTATAATGGAGCTTAATAGTTGCGAGCAACAACAAAAATTTAGTTGTTTCACTGCTTTTCCCATTCATTTTCAAATATGCATCTCTATATAGACAACAATTATGATCGCGTCCATAAAAACTTAATAACAATCAATATTTTCTTAATTAAAATATGTACATTGCACATCTAATAGCTAGTTGGAAAAGGAAATTTACGTTTTGTATAATTTTCCAGTATTTTTTTTTGTCAACTTCATTCCGTCAAAACAACAAGTAAAATGGAAATACGAATAAATAAAAATAAAATGAAATGTGGGTCACGGTCACAAAGAAAAGAAAAAGAAAACTAAGAAAACATTTTTTTTTCTCTTCGAAGATTACGGTGAGTGTTAATTTCCACTCAATATGTGCATAGGTAAATTCATTAGTTTATTGGCGCCATTTATTATGTTACTCGTGTATGTATTGTAGCCGAGTGAAAATAAATTAGAGTGAAATAAAATTTATTCATTCTTATCTACATACGATAATACGAGATCTTGGATTGACAAGGTAAACAATTATGGCTTGGAATACGGGACCAGATTTCAAATATCGGTATTTCGGTATAGCTTCCAGAGCTTTAGCATTTGCCAATGTCATAAATAGGACGGTTTAAGATGACTCATTATAGGGTGTGCGAGCATTTATAACTTCTGCTTTCTGCTAATAACACACACAAGGGCCAATAATTCAGGATGCTCTCGATTTCGGTAAGCAGTGTGTTCATCTCCTCCTTAGTCAGTATTAAATAACCAACGGCCCGACGAAGATGAAATTTGGTAGAATTTATAATTGATTACCAAATACGACCGAAATGGGTTGCATTAGGAGGTATCAAATGCCAAGTGATTGTGTTTCTAGAAAGAAACGATGTGGCGCCGACAAAATTTGATCTGTTGTCACTGTATAAATTTTTACAGCACTCACGATGTGCTATGAAACGCTTTAGGGCCACTAGGAATGCATCATTGCTCAGATCACTTGCAAGCGCTATATGAACGGCCTTTGTGCTGAGGCGCATGAATAAAGCTACGTATACTTTATATGTCTTTTGACTTTGTCTCTTCGTCAAATGTATAGGAATAAAAATCCAACGTAATCGACGCGAACCATTTGTCATATTAAACTCGTTGCACCCGGTATCCCCAATATTGATGTCTTAACAACGGTAGGAGTAACGATGATCCAACATGCTTAACGCGTCAATGGTAATTTTGAAGATAAAATAATGGAATGCCTTGTAGAAAATGGGGCATCACAGTTCTCCAATCTTCCACCGACTCGTAATACTCGTAATAAGCGTTTTCAGGAGGCTGATCTTTTGTTTAATTGGCTTCGAAAATTCGATTTTTTGGGTTTTTTAAAAAAAGAATTCATCTGATCATATTCACAGATTTCTCTGCGATCTTGCAATAAATCTTAGACAATAATAATTTCTTTGTAATTGAGGCCAACATTCGTTCATTTCTAACAACCAAGTAGGCCTGCTCCACCATCCACCATCACGTGTTGGATATGATTTCATGTGGGTAAAGGCGTCTCGATGGGAAGTCTGCTGGATTTTGAGATGATGGTACATGCTGCCAATGGTTTCTACTAAATGATGTTAGTATTTACGGTGCTCGATTGGCCACAAATGTAGGCCAGCGTTGAGGATGATCTGTGCAGTCTAGTATACAATTGTCGAATCTGTCCATAAGGAAATATTTTGAACCTTTGTATTCGTTTCTCGTTTAACCAGATTCATTATGGGGGTCACCTTGGTTTTGGCCGAACTCTGATGAGTGGAAGTTTTTACTTTTCCTGTAGTCATGATATAATAAATTACAGCCACATAAGTAAGGCTGCTGGCATCACAGAAACCACGCAATTCTACTGTGAAATATTTGTCCGTCTGCACAAACGGTGGAATGAAACGTCTTCAATGTTTTGGGGTGTCGTTCGAATGAGCCCCCGTCATTCGCTTCTTTTTGGGGCAGTGGATCATTCCAAATCAGGTTTAAGAGTAAAAGTTGTTGGGTGAAAATTTTAATTTTAATATTTAGTGGAGCAATCCAACCCATATCGGATCGAAAAGACGTTCTGTCTCCGAGAGTGAGGTTCGTTTGGTAACCTTTAGACTTATTGGTGGCACAATTCAAAATCAGGAAACGTCTTCCGTTAGGTGATATTGCAACCATCGTGAATGTGAATTTGCCGATATATTTGCTTAATGTCGGCCGAAAATATTATACGATGTTCTCGAACCCGCATAGTAATGGCATAAAGTGTGGACTGCACAGTAGGAAAAACTGAAGACAAAATAATGGAGTGCCTTAAGCGGGCATCATAGTTTTCCAATCTTCCACCGACTGGTAGTACTCCTGAATCATCAATACAAGGGCTAAGCGATTTTAGGCTGCTCGTTTGCTTAACTGGCTTCGACAATTCGGTGTTTTGTATTTTCTGTTGAAAATGATTCATCTGATAGTATTTACAGATTTTGAATTCGTAAAATTCTATACCCTGGTTAGAAACAATGAGTTTATTTTGGTAAGTAATTGTCTCTGTGATCTTGCAATAAATCTTAGACAATAATAATGTCATTCCTTTGTAATTGAGGCCAATATTGGTTCATTTCTAACAACAAAGTAGGCCTATTCCACCATCACGTGTTGGATTTGATTTCATGTGGGTAAAGGTCTCTCGTTGGGAAGTCTGATGAATTTTGAGATAAAGGTACAACATGCTGCAAACGCTTTCTACTAAGTGATGTAAGTATTTGCGGTGCTCGATTGGTCACAAAAGTAGGCCAGCATTGAGGATGATCTGTGCAGGCTAGTATACAATTGAAGAATCTGTCCATAAGGAAATATTTTGAGCCGTTATGTATTCGTTTCTCGTTTAACCACATTCAATAGATTAGTCAGTAAAACTGCACCGCACTATTTCAGGCGAATTAAACTTTATTCATGTTTAATGAGAGCCACCTTGATTTTGGCCGAACTCAGATGAGTGGAAGTTTCTCCTTTTCCTGTGGTCATCTTATAATAGATTACTGCCGCATAAGTAAGGCTGCTGGCATCACAGACACCACGGATTGTCTGCACAATCCATGAAATGAAATGCCCTCAATATCTTGGGGTGTCGTTCGAATGAGCTCCAAGTCATTCGCTTCTTTTTGGGACAGTGGTTCATTCCAATTCAGGTTTGAGAGCCAAAGTTATTGGGTGAAAATTTTAATTTTAATATTCGAGCAATCTAATCCATCGGATCGAAAAGACGTCCTATCTCCGAGAATGTGGATCATTTCGAAACCTTTAAACTTATTGGTGGCGCAATTCCATAGCTGAAAATGTGTTCCGTTGGGTGATATTGCAACCCCCCAACCTTCACTGTTTTGTCGGTGTTTTCTTCTTGAAATGACTTTATATGGTATGAAAGGTATAGGGAGGAATATCTGCTGACACATCGGGAGAATTGGACACCCATTTACTCAGATTAAATCCACAATTGGACGAAATTACTCAGCTTTGTACTTCTCATAGTGTATCTCCATCTGTCATAAGGTCATCTATATATATATATATATATATATATATATATATATATATATATATATATATATATATATATAAATATATATATATATATATATATATATATATATATATATATATATATATATATATATATATATCGCGATGGTTTTTGAGGCAGTAGGATTTGATTTTTGTGTATCTTCGGCGACTTGTTTGATTGCTCGTGTTGGTAAATATAGAGCTGAGGCTAGACCATAGGTCACAACAGTAGATAATTTAAAATATTTAATGGAACGTGAAGGATCATCTCTCCATACAGTTTTTTGAAACCGAGTGTCACCATCGTGAATTCGAATTTTCTCAATGTCGGTCGAAAATATTATACGATGTTCTCGAAACCGCAGAATAATAGCATGATAATCATTCAGCGAAATGTCAGAGCTAATTTTCGAAGTTTATGTATAGCACAATCCCGCTTGAAAACTCCATGGAGTAGCAGAAAGAACCTTTTGTCGGTGATCGTTGCGTACGGAATTTCCTCCATATGGTTCAAGGATAAATATTCGCTCATGAAATTGGTATTTAGATTGTGGTACTCGACTGAACTTACGCTCCATACCCTACAATCTTTGAATAGCCATGCCAAGTGAGCCAACCAATAATTGTATTGTGCAGAATAGGTTTGTGGTGTTAACCTTTGATGTTTCCGTCCGCCCGGATATTGAAAAACTGGTCAATACCATTAAGCAAATCTATCTTATTTGATTTATAAAACTCTGGATCCGCTTACAGTAAGTGATGCCATTCATCCAAACGTAAATATTTGGAAGTTTTGTGATCTGCTTTAAAACACGCTCTCAATGGTAGATCTGTACCTGATAGCGGTTTAATATTAAGCTCCACAATCCGCTTAGATATTACGGCTTCCACTTTTCCAACACCCTTAATAGAAATTCGACCATTTTGTCGTGGTTGTCCCAGACGCTGTAGACACGATTCAGTAATAAAACTTATTTGGGAGTCTGAATCTAAAAGTGCTCGGGAGCGAATAGTCTTTCGATCGCATTTGCACACGATGTAGGTTGTTCCCTCTGATAACTCCATCGGAAGTGTCGAGTAATTTTTAAATATTCGTGATGCGTCGCTTTCGATCGTACCATTGTCTTAGCTTTTGAAGGGCTTCAATGTAATTCGCTTCTGTGATATTAAAATGAAGTAACGCATCAGCGGTTTCTCCTTTAAGCTGACCTTTTAAATGACGATTTTTGACCAAAAAAAAATGCCTCAGGGTCTGCCATGATGATATAATGGTTCCAATTATATCAGAGTTCTTTAGATCATT
The DNA here is from genome assembly GCA_963691935.1 of Nephrotoma guestfalica. Taxonomy (NCBI): domain Eukaryota; kingdom Metazoa; phylum Arthropoda; class Insecta; order Diptera; family Tipulidae; genus Nephrotoma; species Nephrotoma guestfalica. The sequence goes on from OY829915.1 coordinate 62,567,425, forward strand.
TCTTATCTCGAGATTCAGACACGCGGGTAAGCTCTGTGATCCGTGATATTATATCTACAAAGACTGAGTTTAGCACATTTACTATCGATCCAAGGTATTTACACTCATTTTTATCGTGTGTCGCATGTTAAAAATTCTTGATGTTTGATCTTCTCGTGATTTGCCATGGTTTGATATGGCGGCTGATTTGTTGAGCTGTTGTTCTTTCTTGAGAGACCCGATTCCGATCCCCTATCCATTAATAATTTGTACATGAATATTAATTCTGAAGAAATGTGCAAATGTGACAAGACGCTCGATAATGTCTGTTGAACATGAATAAATAGAAAATAGACGGCGATGTCCATTTGTAACACAATTCGCAGGGAAAAAGTTTGATCGGTTGTTGACTTGCCTGCATGAAAACCCCTTTGGTATAGTCGCCCAAAATGCGCACGCTGTAAATTGATGACTTAACAGCACCTATGGCGGCCAAAGCCTTGTAGCCGGTGTTAAGCAAAGCAATTCCACTATTTTGTTACAATTCAGCCTATCTCTTTTTTATGTATAGTGGACAAATTACAGTTATTTTTCACTCTTCTGGGATTCTCTCTGTGAATTAAATCGATGAAACCAGAAGAGGTAATCACCGCTGTTCTTGACCATTTTTCGTTACAGATGCCATCCTCACCAGGTGCCTTATTATTCTGATTATTTTTCATTTTGGATATGACTTTTCATAGTACATCGTAAGATGGAGCGAGTGGAGGTGTTATTTGTCTATTTAAGAGTGATGAGAAACAATTTCGCCACACTGTCAGGATGGTGTTTGTGTCCATTGGTAACTAGAACTGGAAATTTAGATTTTAAGCACTTATTGTTTGTCAAACAGACGATTGAAGTGTTTTCTCACGGTCTTGTAGCCTTGTGTGATTGCCCTGTTGTTTGAGAGCGCGAATATTTTCTTGAATTGAAAGAAGATTGTCATCCAGCCAAATGTTTCTAGAAACCTAGATTTGCCGTAGATGCAGCTGTTATCACCAATTTTATTAAGTTCCACTGTTCTTCCACATATAATGAGGTAGTGTTTGGCTGTACAGGGTTTCTGATATGCTATTTAGCTTTGAAGTTGGCTCGGGTAACTTGATTATTTAATGCTTCGGTTTTCCAATGAGGTATTCGTTGCAATTGGTTATTATATGTGGTGGGTAGGCGGATGCATTCGGTCTTAATATCCTTGTTGATAGAAAAATGCCATTGGGCACGAGGAAGTGGTCGATTCGATTAACCATAACTCTATCGTTTGATTTCCATGTGTCTTTGCGAATTCGATTACGTAGAAAGTATGTGCTGGCTGTAACCAAATTATATAGGAGAGCTAGATCGGTGTTGCGCATTGCAAGTTATAGCGGTATGGGCTGATGGTACCACGATGAATACTGTCTGCTTGCCAATCTGCGCGTTGAAGTCACTCAAAACAATCATTACATCGTGTTGGTGAATTTTGTTTAAAACACTCTTAAGCTGATTGCAGAAATTGTCTTTATGATGTTCTGATTTTACATCCGTTGGGACATGTAAGTTAACAACTGAGATGTTAAAGTGACGCGTGTGCAAATTGGCGTAAATGGTTGCCGATCTTGTACTGACGAATCTGAGCTTGTACTGACATGCGTATATGGTTGATGAGTTGGTGGAGGCTCTCCGAGTGATTTAAGCTGAATAAATTCCATGTTTTAAATTTTAAATTGTTGTCCTTATTTCGAGTCCGCGGCTATTGTTGTTAATCCGAGTTAATTATCCAATGCTTTTGTTGATTTTCATAACAATTGATTTTTCCTGAGTACGGGATTGACAGCCTCCACGAAGTATTCATAAATGGATACGGGCGTACTCAATACCTTCATAGTAGTGAAGCAGAATAGCTAATTAGTCAATCAAAACTATGCAATGGTACAAACAAAAGGAAATAATACCCGAGGTGGTACACCAATATCAACATTGGTAAATCCACTCTCTGTGGAGACTGGCCCTATGGTTTCTGGGGAGGGCCATCTATTGCATTATCAGGGAACATCAAATCCGTTCCAGAGAAGACCAAATTTACAAAGATCACCGATAAAGAAAAATAGAAGCAACTCGGCAGCTGATCAAGCCGATACTTTTTCTAACGCGAATCTAGTAAAACAACTATTGCCCTAGAAAAGGAGAATACGAATCTCTTAGCGAGGCTAGTGCATATGGACCAATTATTTGCCAAGTAAGCGAAGAAATTGAGTACCTAAAGCAATAAAATGAAAACCTAAAAATAAATCGGGATTCAAAAGAAGATTGCGATATAGGAAGCGTTGAACTAGACAAAGTCATCTATTCCACTGATGAAGATGAATTACAAAGAGAAACGGACTGGATCCTAAAGAAGAAAAAACAGTCCAGGAAGAGTAAGAAAAGAAAAGCTGAATCGTCACCTGAGGCTGAGCAATTAAATGGTAGGGGACAATCTAGTCCAGATTCAAAAGATGCTCTACCCAAAGCCAATCAACCAAAAGGTAGTAAATCTATCAAGAACATTACACCAAATTTGGTGCAACCGAAAGAAAAATCACTCCACCAATAAATATTGTGGGTGTAACCAGTTACCCAGAACTTCAGTCACTGATGAAATCGGTTAATAACAAAGACTATAAGGTAACAGCGTTAAATAATGACGTCTGAAAAATTAATACTCTGAACTCAGATACTTATAAAACCTTATCTATGAAATTGAATGCTGAAAAGTATCAGTGGTTCACTTACGAGAACAAACAGGTCCGACCTATAAAAGTCATGGCAAGAGGTTTGCATCACACTTGCTCAAGCAAAGAAATAATGGAAGACTTACAAAATAAAGGTTTTAAAATACTAGATGCTGTGAGTATTGTTAAAAAAGAGAGAACAGAAATTCAGGAAGGAAACCAAATTATCAGTAAAAGAGGACTCCCTCTTTTTATGCTAGTATTTGACAACAAAGAAAACGTTCAAAACGTTTATGGAATAAAAGGAATTCTTCACATGAAGGTGAAAATTGAACCAATGAGGAGAACCACAACACGCATACCCCAATGCAAGGCATGCCAGGCATTTAATCACACCCAAAGATATTGCGGCCGGGATCCAAGATGTGTAAAATGCTCAGGTCATCATTTTACCCAGGCGTGTACAATAGGGAGAGATGTGCCAGCCAAGTGTACAAATTGTAAGGGCCAACATCCGGCTAATTATCGAGGCTGTGAGGTTGCTAAACAACTGCAAAAATTAAAAGACAAAACAAGAAATCAACCGCAAAATCACGAAAATCGAAGGGTTCAAATATCAAATCAGATGAATCAAAACCCACAACCAAGCAATACAGGGCAAAGAAGTTCATTTGCGCAGGTAGTGAAAGGTTTGGGTTCAACCAAACATATGAGCTGAACAACAAAATACTTGATCAACTGAAGAAAATGAAACTCCCTCAATGCAGTCCAACATAAAATGTTAAGTAAGAACACAACTTTCAAAATAGCAATCTGGAATGCGAATGGCATTATGCAACATATTCCAGAAATAGAAATATTTTTAAATTCAGAAAAAATCGACATTTTCTTAATATCTGCAAGCCATCTAGTTAAATCTTCGTTTGTTAAAATACGGGGTTTTAACTTATATCAACTCCATTCATCCAGCGGAAAGAGCAAGAGGTAAAAGAAAATATAAAACACCATTTAGAATCAAATATGGACCCAGATAGCTTACTGTTTCTGCAATATATTGTCCTCCCCGGCATAACTTGAAAAGGGGGGACTTCCGCAAACTATTTAAATCGCTTGGACGTGATTTTATTATTGGAGGTGAATTTAATGCGAAAAACACCCATTGGGGATCTAGGCTCACGACGTCAAAAGGTAAAGAATTGCTTCAACCAGGGCAGACATCAAAATGTGAATTTTACTCTGGTGGTTCCCCAACATACTGGCCCAGTGACGGAACGAAGATACCTGACCTAATAGACTTTTATGTAGCAAGAGGTATGTCCCAGAACTACATTCACATTGAAGATTCCCAGGTTATCATGACAGTCAGTGAAATGGTAATTCAAAGGGAGAGTGCACCCAGATTAACAAATTCAAAAACAAACTGGCATCTCTTTCGTGAGGAGAAAAAAATCAATCTTGAGGTGCCGATAAGAAATCCATACCAGTTGGAAGATGAATTAGAACAACTCAATGAAGCAATTCACTATGCTGCTTTGGCAAGTACCCCCATTATACAAAATAGGAAGAAGCTTAACGTATCCTACCCAATGGAAGTTAGAGAGTTGGTAAGACAAAAACGATGGACACATAAAACCTGGCAAATAACTAGAACATCGGAGAACAAAACAATTCTTAACAATATAGGTAACAGTCTCAAATCTCTTCTTAAAGAAGATAAAAATGCATCAATCAACAGATATCTAATTAGCCTAACCGATGAAAAAATTTCTGATTATTCTCTGTGAACGGCGGCGAAGGGACTCAAAAGTGCCTCCACTTAAAAAAGAGGATGGAACCTGGGCAAGATGTCCTAAAGAGAAGGCTGCCCTGTTTGCCGAATATCTCGAGGATACCTTCCAACCTACCACTAGATGATTTTGATATACGCCCAGTAACTCTCAATTAATTAAAAGAAGAAGTAAAAAGCAACTTGTATGTTAAAAAAGCCCCAGGATATGACTTAATTACTTACAAAATAATCAAGACCCTACCAGGTAAAGGATATCGAAAACTATTTATTACACATAAGCAATGCAAGCTTTCGGTTAAAATATGTTCCGTGGCATTTGAAAGTAGCAGAAGTGATCATGATAGCAACACCTGATAAACCACCTAACGATAAAAAATCATACAGGCCAATTTCATTGCTGCCAATTATGGCAAAACTCTTTGAAAAATTATTACTAAAAAGACTTAAACCAATAATTGAGGACCGATAACTGATCCTTCCACATCAATTTGGATTCAGGGAAAAGCACTCCACAATTGAACAGTTGCATAGAATCGCTAACATTATTGAAAGAACGTTAGAACGTAAAAAGTATGCTACAGCATATTTCTGGACATCGCCCAAGCATTCGATAGAGTCTGGCACAGTGGACTGGAATTCAAGTTGCATAGAGATCTGCCGAGGCAATTCTATGCCATACTAAGATCTTATTTATCCAATAGACATTTTCGTGTGAAATATGAGGATGAATACTCCGAATTAAAGAAAATCTCTGCCGGTGTCCCACAGTGGCTTAGGACCAATCCTGTATTTATTATATACAAGGGATATTCCAACAACAGATGAAGGAACCATAGCCACCTTTGCAGATGACACAGCAATCACGGCGATTGGAAGTAATGTAGCTGATGCAACGAGCACTCTCCAGAAGATTACCAATGAGGCTTGTAACTGGACTAAGTGCTGGAGAATCAAGCTTAATAAGACGAAATCCACGCATATTAACTTTACATAACAAAAGGCTTCCCATCTACCGATAGTAATTAACTCACGACCAGTGTCATATGCAAACAAAGCTAGATATCTGGGTATGACTATCAATGCCAAGCTCAAGTGGAGAGAGCATGTCAAAAAGTAAAAAGAAGAACTTAATATTAAGTTCAGAAAAATGTATTGGCTCATAGGTAGAGGCTCTGAGCTTACAATATACAACAAGCTGCTGCTATATCGGCAAATATTGAAGCCGATATGGACCTACGGTATTCAACTCTGGGGATGTACTAAGCAAACAAACGCCAAAATGATACAGACGTTTCAAAACAAGGTTCTCCGTAGCATCGTAAATGCTCCGTGGTATACAAGAAATGAAGACCTTCACAGGGACTTACAGATGGAATACATCAAAGCTGAAATATAAAATCATGCCGCTAAACACGAAATAAGGCTCCAGGAACATGGAAACCCCTATATTCGCCATATGATTGCTAACCCTGTCGTTAAAAGAAGACTTCAAAGAACGAGGCCACTTGACCTAGTAAACATACCAAATTAAAATTATATTTTAAGTAGGTTTAATTAATTTCGGGACTAACCATTGTTTGGAAAATTGTTTTTTCCAAATTGAGATGATAGTTCAGCGTAAACCCCTTGTAAAAAGACCTCAATCAACACACATTTAGCCTACCCCAGCCACGGAGTAGTTACTGCTGTTCACCGTCATCGGTGGGAAATCATTTATGGGAAGTGCAGTATTTCGTTTTGAATTTACGAAAACGAGCAATGGTTTGATCCAATTTAAACGCCGCTTTATTCAAAAATACCCAACCTTTCACAATTAACTAAGAATTCCACGAAATGGGATGAAACATTTTTTGATATTTTTAGCGTAAAATTGAAAAATTCTGAACTTATATACAAAGTAAAATAACAATGTCTTGGCAATTTATTAAGTTTCCCTGACATTTGTGTTATTCTAAGCAACCACCAGACACCAGTTTCGCGTCGAGATCTGATGAGACGACCGAATCATTTAATTTAAAGAATTCATTGCTGCATCAACCTCACCTCGGTAACCTCACTTCGAAATAAGTACTAAACTAATAAAACCCTCAGTAAGAATTACAGAGATGCCTTTAACTAATTACAAATTAGCCGAGACCTGTCTATAGCTGACATTTAACAGTTGTTATCGGGGTAAGTATTGTGGTTTGACAGTAGAAGCTGAAGAACTACTAAATATTCAGCAGTTCAGTTAATGTAATTAGATGTAATATGTAAAATGCAAATATGCATAACACGAGCTTTCACACTAAGGGAAAAACGAATTAAAATATTTTAACTTTTACTGTTACACTTACGAGGAAATAAAAAAAAACACTTCATGTTCATCAACACTAAATCATAGAATTGATTAAAACTCGCCCAAAGAGAAACTTTCAAAAAAATTGTAAAGAAACTGTCCAATCGGATAAATTAAATAATACGTACAGTTTTCTTTTTGCGCTCTTAATTTTCCAATAAATTTCTATTTGTTTCAGTAATAGTTTACAACATTTTCATGTAGTTTATTAATCATAAACAACATTTAAAAGTTTTACCGGCGTCTTTATGTATATAAGAAAAAAATTTTGTAGGAAGGAAAAAAATGTAAGAAACAAGACATAACCTATGATAACAATTTTGTTTTTAATTTTTATTTTTGTATTTGAATTATCTGTCAAGTATTTTAATAAAAAGTAAGTTCATTCAACCTGTGAAAGATATATGCAAGAGTAAGTGATACTTTTATTGTACAGGCGAAATCTTTTGCGGTTTTATTGAACTTTTTTTTTTTGTATGTTAGTAGTAAGAGAAATGTATTTTCCTTTATACATACTCGAACATTTAAATATTGTATACAGGTAAGCTCCCAATAATGCGGTAGTTTGATTTAATTCCGTGAAATTATATGGTTTGCAATCGGTGACGGTTGACTTAAAATGTTATACGTTTAATTGGACGATGAGTTTTGCGGTTACGACTTTCTCCTTTCTTTTCGAAGATGACCGGGTTCAGTCACACTTTATGTGAGTGCCTAGTACCGATAACTTTGTTTATTTATTTTAAGTATACCGCTTGATATTTGTGCTAGTACATCCGGAAATTGAAAAGTGATAAAAGTTGTTTCATTGGTTTTCAGCAACAAATATGCAAATATGTAAGTGTGTTCTATTGAGTTTATTTTGCCTCTAGATATTTTTAAATCTGTATAAATTTTATTTATGTTATTTAACCATACAGGGTGTCACATAATTAAACGATAAAACGAATCAAGGTGATAGGAGGGCTCATTTTCAACAAAAACAGCCAAGTAAGTGACGCCAGCGGGAAATTAATGTACTACAGAAAGTTGACCCACTATCAAAAAAGTATGCGATCCTAATGCAGATCTTAAAATGGTATCACACACCGGGCTACTCACAACAAAATGTTTTTTAGCAATTTTTTTCGCAACGTAAGTCGTGTTTATTAAACAATGCACTTAACAAAATTTAGATTTCTAAAATCGATGCTTTGCTAGAAATAAAACAAAATGATAAACACAATGGTAAACTAAAGTAAAACAATTTTTTTAAGCAAATCTAGTAGCTCGAATTAAACAAAATTTGTGGTATAAAAATAAAAACATTTTGTAATTCATGTTAGTAGTTCCATACATACATACTCGAACGTTTATAATTAAAATGTCAATATGCAGAAATGTATTTCATTTATGGCAAGAGAATACCAGAGACGATATCCAAATGGGGAACGCTTTTCCGATTATAGAGTATTTCAAAACGTACTTCAAATGTACAGTGAAGCAGAAGCCCCTGGTCGTCCGAGAAGATATCAAACAGCCGGTTAACTTGAAAAACGCGAAGATAGAGTTTTGGAATTGTGACAGATGACCCATGTATAATTGTTTGTTCGGGAGTGCCACGGTCCACTTTGCTAACCATGTGCAACGTGTACAAGACCTTCAACCTGCTGACCATGAAAATTGGATGTAATTTTGTTAACCAACGCTACGACGATACCAAGAAAATTCTCAGTTTTTTAAGAAATTTTATGGAGTGGCGGTTTTAAAAGTGAGGGAATATTAAATATCCATAATTTGCACTATTGGGCCCGCGTACACCCAAATAAGTTAGGCGTATAATTTCAACACCAATTTGGACGGAAAATTAACTGGTCCATTTGAACTCCTACGTCGGATCAACGGGGAAGCAGTTCTACAAAATGACTTGGATGAATTACTTGATGGCGTTTCTCTACAATCACGTGGAAATATGTGGCTGCAGTATGATGGATCTCCCCCTCGCTATGCACAAGTAGTGAGACAACACCTGATCGTAAATTATGCAAGCCGCTGAACTGGAATGTCGGGTCCATTGGATGGCCACTTCTGTGGGGTTATAATAAAGAGCTGGTTTATGGAAGAGTAAACCAAACCGATCAGGAGATGCGGCAACGTATAATCGAAATATTTTTGAAGAACGGAGAGGCTTTACAAAACCCATAGTTTTTATTTGACAGAAGACAATATAACTTACAAAAATGACGTTATTGGAAAGGCATACTCTTCTAGATCGTATTGGGAAGCAAAGGGTTAAATAAAAGAACTCTTTCTCTCAGCTCCCGTACACCCTGCTTCGTTTGAGTGTCCAATTATGGGACACCCTGTATAGAAAAAGTGAATTGTAGTTTTAAAGACAATTTAATTTACTTGTTAACTTGGAAGTGTTATTTTTACTACGATATGCAAGATATAATAGTATTTAAAACTGGAATTTGGTGTAAATGGTTAGTTAAATTATATAGGATGGCTGTTGTTTGAGTACAACAGTTTAACGCTTATATAGGAGATATTCTTGGCGAAATAAAATAATTTGGCTCTCGGACCACAAATTTGGTGAGGCAGGTTACTCACAGCTTACCAGTAAAATAAAATCTATTTTATGCCATCATGAGATGATGGTGACTATAAATTACTAATATACTTCTTATTTTGACGTTCAAAAAGTGACCAAAGTGAATCAAAGTGACAATTTTATTTTAAGTCTATTCCCAAAAGTAATTTCAGTTATTTAGTGATCAATAATACAGTTTTAATTTTTTTTTAAATTAATAAGAAATTGTCAAGTGCAAGAAGCTTACTAATGACATTATGCCACTGGCTAATTTTCCGACGTATAAACTATTATTTACATACAGTAAGCTGTAATTTATCTAAAAAAATTTACAATTTACAAGCGTACGTCGATACCAAATCATAGAGACGTTAAAATGTAGCAAAGTGGGACAATTTTCAGACGATGTAGGACCGCAGGAATCAACAGGAAAGTTTTTTAATAAACTACAACTTTTAAAGGAAACTAGCGTACCAACGCCACCAGTTAATAATTATAATAAAAATTCTTTAGATATAAGTATTTTGAAATATGAATACAAAGACTCCTATTTTGATTAGAGTTACCCCTTGAGTTCAAGGATGTGGTATACTTGGAAGAAGAGACTGATGACCCGGAGTTTGAAAAAATAGACTCTCCATGCAAACCATCATCCAGTATAGGAGACAAGAAACACCAGCTACATCAAAACCATATCGGATATCAACGCCTCTTTCAAATGCATCTGAGAAATCACAGTCATCGGTTGTTCGTCCTATCCCCACACACTCTACTAGAAAAGCGAGGAAGTTCATTAAGTCTAGTCATGAGCTTTTGGCAGATTCATGGCTAGATTCATACTTCACACAGCTGATGGCAAATAACAAACCTAGACTAAAGCAGCAGGTATTTGGAGATCGTGGCTAATGAAATAGCAAATTTGGTTAGCGATTTATTAAATTTAGTGGAACACAAAATATCCAATATTTTGTTCGAAATAAACGAAATGCAGCACAGCAGAAAGTTTATTTCAGGATTTAACACTTGGCGGAGTACTTTTCCAACGTTTTTTCGTATGATAATGCTGATTGTTTTGGTGTCCCTGTAAAAATTATAGCCTGCTTCAGCTTGGAGCGAACAATACTTGAAATTTGGTTGGTCAGAGAGCATTTTCCACCACGTGTCTATTTCTCGATAACAGATAACTGAAACGGATTTGATTCGCTGTAAGATCCTTATGAGTTCCCATATTTCGGTGAATTTTTCAGGTTTCTTTGGGTTTTCATAATCTTAGAACGGTTGATGGAAAAATTTGCACAACATTTAGCGAAGTATGTTTTACACCTGGTTTGCTTGATGCTGATAATCAATGTTATGACATCTTAGCAGAAGCTGCCATATACCACTCGTCACAACGGCTAAATGATTTATTTGCAACTCTATTGTAAACTTGTGATATAGGAAATCCAGTAGAATTATGGAACAAATACAAAGATTATTTGGAACAACTTGACAACCATCCTGCTCACATCGTATAACTGACATAGAAGATAAACTAGCTTCAATGGATGGACCAGAATTTTCTTCATCTGGCTTCCTCAAACCAATAGAACATCCATTAACCTTTAGCAGTAGCATCTCTCAGCATAAAGGGGGTATCTAGTTATTTTTAGATGCTCCTGGAAAAACAATTGCCGTACATTTACTATTAGCAAAAGTTCGAAAACAAAGAAAAATTGCTCTAGTTGTAACCTTCTCTTGTATTGCAGCTACACTTTTGCCTGGAAGTTGAACGGCTCAATCGGCATTTTTTTAGATTTCACGACGAATGAGATGAAGCTGTTTCTAGAATTACTAAAAATTCTGACATTAGAGAAGTTTTAAAAGAATATGAAGTTATAGTTGAAAAATACTTCGCCAGACTGTGCAAGTGATACCTGAAGAAATAAAAGCTAATGCAATTTGAGCATGCCTCAAATCTTCTATTTTGAGGCACAATGTTATTACTTTTAAGCTTACAACTAACATGTGCGAAAAATTTTATAATGATTACAGTTCAAATTTATTTTCTGTGCAAATTTCTTACTGCAGCTTGGCGAAGGAAAGGTTCCAGTAGACTGTAATAACAAGGTCGTTATTTATCAATAAGTCGATTGTTTCACGTGCTGTATGGCAAGTGGCACCATCTTGTTGAAACCACATTTCATTCATATCCATATCTTCAAGATTTGACAACAAAAACTCATTTAACATGGTTCTGTATCGATTTCCATTCACGGTAACGCGTCGTCCTTCCTCATTTTTAAAGAAATATGGACCGATGATCCCACCAGCCCATAGACCGCACCAAACAGTACATTTATCAGGATGCATTGGTAATTCTAGAACGGCGTGTGGATTATCTTTGCTCCAAATGCGACAATTTTGTTTGTTGACGTATCCATTTAACCAAAAATGCGCCTCATCACTGAAGAGAATTTTACGGTAAAAAAATGGATCTTCGTTCAATTGATTTAACGACCAATCACTGAATTCACGGCGCAAACGATGGTCGTGTGGCTTTAATTCTTGCACCAATTGAATTTTGTATGGCACCAAACCCAAATCTTTACGTAAAATTTTCCATAAAGTCGATGGACAAAGTCCAATTTGCTGAGCACGACGACGAATCGATAAATTGTCGTTTTCTTCGACACTGGCCTCAACGACAGCAATATTTTCTTCTGTACGAACTCTTCTCATTCTTGTCGGTGGCTTGGCATCCAAAAGAGTGAATGTAGACCGAAATTTGGTAATTACGTTCTTTATGGTGGTCTCTGACGGACGATTATGTGCACCATAAAATTCACGAAGTGCTCTATAAACATTTTTAATTGAACACTGATTTTGAAAATAAATTTCCACGATTTGAAAACGTTGTTCTGGAGTTAACCTATTCATAATGATTTGCCAAACAATACTGAGTAGAAATGCCACTTTGAGCTGTCAAAACAACTGTCATAAAATAAAACGACATCTATCGGAAAAACAAACCTCCTAAAAAAACACCCGTTATAATCAATACAGTTGTGCAAAGTATTGATAAATTTAGAAAAGCAGAAATTTTAGTTGTCATTTTACCTATGTTGAATCTCAAGAAGTGTTGTAACTCTGCTTGAAATACATTTTAGTTTCATCATGACCCGATGAATAAACTCCTCGAACAGCACAATAGCGAGACAAACCTTAAAGAGAGCACTAAACGCTTATGACACAAACTGCCATCGACCGCTATATTACTGTACAACGGAAAAGGGATAGTCCAAAAACAGAAAAGCTATTTATCAGTATAAGAAATCCAACGTCGAAAAATTACCGCTAAAAACCAATTTGAAACGTTCACCAAAACGAATGCGGAAAAGAGCCAAAATATAAATGCAAATATTCAAGAACATACTAATCGAAAATACAAGCCACCTCCAATCTATTTGCGCGAAAACTATACACCCAAGGTGGTGCAAGAACTCAAATCAAGCGTGCTAACGAATGGAAAAACATTTCACGTAACAAATTTATTTCTAGGCAAAATACACGAAGTAAAAAATCAAACACATGAGGTCAGCGACTATAGAGAAGCCATTAATTATTACGATTCTCACAACAGAAACTGTTACACATACCGGTCGAAGGTCTTTCTGTCGTTATTAAGGGTATCGATGTCCATATTGAAACAACCGAAATCCAGGACGCGCTCGTTGAAGATGGATTTAAAATACAGAATGTATATTGGATCACGATCCGCTTGAAGCGACCACAGCCAATGGTCAAAGTTGAACTGGATCCATCCGAAAGCATTTTGAAAAAGGAAAAAGTTCATCCAATATATAAACTACAGTACCTCATACGCAGACGCATGACAGTCGAAGAACTAAAGAAAAGGACCGAACCAATACAGTGTTTAAACTGCCAAGAATAGGGTCACTCAAAGACATATTTCAAGTTGATATCCATGTGCGTCGTATGCGGGGAACTACACCAAACCAAAAGTTGTCCAAAACCAAAGAACCCCCAACAGAAAATAATGCAGCTGAAACAACACTGCAAACTATCGAAGATGCTCGCAGTCTACAGAAATATTAGTCAATTGTCACGTCCCACCCAGAACACCAACCAGCAAACCAACATTCACAAGCGTTCTCAAAGGTGAATCCTTAAATGCTGAACCTACCCTGAATAACTGCAAGCAACTGATGATGCAGTTAATGACAACAAAACAAAATATTCTACAAACAATGCTACAAAATCTAACCAGTATCATCCAGTAACTAGAATGATTCCGTTAAATTATCTGAAGATATACCACTGGAACGCAAACAGTATAAGCCAACACAAACTCGAGAACACTTCCTAGCAAAACACGAATTGATCTTACGTTAATTTCTGAAATCAACTTAACCACTAGACATAATTTCTGAATAAATGGTCACGAAGTTTCACAAAACATCCCTTGGGCAGAAGTCGAGGGAGAACTGCTATTATTATAAAAACGCGGATTTGCCATTATGTTCTAAATGAATGTAGCACTGAGGAAATTGAAGCATCCTCTGTATGTTTCGACTTCGACAGAGAAAGATTACTCATCGCTTCAATATATTGCCCTCAAATAATAAAAAAAAATGCAACCCCGGGTCACCGATTTAGGGTCGCCGGCGACTTTAATGCCAAACATCGCCGGCGACTTTAATGCCAAACATACCTACTTGGGTTCAATTGTGACTACTCCAAGGGGACATCGATTAATGAATGTTATTCAAGAAAACCACTAAGAAGTCTGAATACTGATCGTCGAGAAATCCCTGACGTTCTTGATTTTGCAGTCACAAGTAAAATAAACCGAGAAATAGACCAAGCTAAACCACTTTTAAAATTATCTTCTGGCCGACCAAGAGCCATGTTCTACAAACAACTATGTAACGAATACCTTCACTAACTGGTTCAAATTCAAGATGTACATCAGTTCATATATCGATCTGACGGTTAATGATATAAACATTGCTATGGACAACTGCAATGATTTCCTGGTCATTGCTATGGACAACTTCAATGATTTCAGCCCCGCCTAAATCAACGAGCAAAGATACAAGACACACGAGACACACAAGACGCATCTGGCAAATTAATCGATCGAAAGGTGCTAAACATAACTTTAATTAGGGAAAAAGAAAGCTACAAAGCTTACTAAACCTCCCAATCATCTCGAAAGTATTCGAAAAAATTATTATCGAAAATATTAAACCGGAACTCCGAAATATCATCTCTAATCATCATTTTGGTTTCAGAGCCGAGCTCGGAACCATTGAGCAAGTGCACCGAATAGCTACAGAAACAAGATCAGTATACGAAGAGAAAAAATACGGCTTCGCCGTCTGCTTCATAAAATTAATCTTAAATTGTCAGAAATTTACCAACTTATAAAGTCGTATTTGTCACGATACCTCTAAATCAGGCGAGAAAACATTTTGGTTGGAGTACCACAAGCTAGTGTGCTTGGCCCAACGTTATATTTAATTTTCACTTCAGATCACCAACGTCTTCGCAAGTTATGACGTCTACTTTCGCAGATGATACGTCAATCGTATGTAGCCATACAAATCCAGAAACGGCGTCCGAAACTCTGCAACAAAATATTTATGACATCGAAATATAGCTAAAGAAATGGACGATGAAGGTCAATGAAAAGAAATCGACCCACGCGTGAATGTTGCGTGTTAAATAAGCTTACTTGTCCGCTTGGCACAATGAACGGACTACAAATCCTTCAATTAAATGAAGTGAAAGATCTAGACGTCCATCTGGACCGAACGTTACCTTGGCGAAAACATATTGAAATGAAACGAGACCATATCAAATATCTATCAAACACCTACTCCCAAAGTTGTAACCTCTTACGAGTATCTTAGAACAAAGGGTTTTACTGCGATTTTTACCTCTACAACTTCTGAATATTAGACCCAGTGTTCCTCTAATTTTTCCGGAAAACTCGTGATTACTAGTTGGATTGGGTGTAGTTCAAAGTGAAAACACCTACTCTCAAAGTTGTAACCTCTTACACGTATCTTAGGACATAGGGTCTTACTGCGATTTTCACCTCTACAACTTTTGAATATTAGACTCAGTGATCCTCTCCTTTTTCCGGAAAACTCGTGATTACTAGTTGGATTGGGTCTAGTTCAAAGTGAAAACACCTACTCCCAAAGTTGTAACTTGTTGGAAGTATCTTAGGACAAAGGGTTTTACTGCGATTTTCACCTCTACAACTTTTGAACTTTGTTCTCTCGTTGGATTGGGACTAGTTGAAAGTGAAAACACCTACTCTCAAAGTTGTAACCTCTTACAAGTATCTTAGGACAAAGGGTTTTTACTGCGATTTTCACCTCTACAACTTTTGAATATTAGACCCAGTGTTCCTCTACTTTTTCCGGAAAATTAGTGTTCTCTCGTTGGATTGGGACTAGTTGAAAGTGAAAACACCTACTCTCAAATTTGTAACCTCTTAAAAGTATCTTAGGATAATGGGTTTTTATTTCGATTTTTACCTCTACAACTTTTGAATATTAGACCCAGTGTTCCCCTAATTTTCCCGAAAACTCGTGTTTTCTTCTTGGATTAGGTCTAGTTCAAAGTGAAAACACCTACTCTCAAAGTTGTCGCCTCTTAGAAGTATCTTAGGACCAAGGGTTTCCATTTCGATTTTTACCTCTACAACTTTTGAATATTAGACCCAGTGTTCCTCTACTTTTTCCGGAAAATTAGTGTTCTCTCGTTGGATTGGGACTAGTTGAAAGTGAAAACACCTACTCTCAAATTTGTAACCTCTTAAAAGTATCTTAGGATAATGGGTTTTTATTTCGATTTTTACCTCTACAACTTTTGAATATTAGACCCAGTGTTCCCCTAATTTTCCCGAAAACTCGTGTTTTCTTCTTGGATTAGGTCTAGTTCAAAGTGAAAACACCTACTCTCAAAGTTGTCGCCTCTTAGAAGTATCTTAGGACAAAGGGTTTCCATTTCGATTTTTACCTCTACAACTTTTGAATATTAGACCCAGTGATCCCCTAATTTTTCGGAAAACTCGTGTTTTCTAGTTGGATTGGGTCTAGTTCAAAATGAAAACTTCTCCTCTCAAAGTTGTAACCTCTTACGAGTATCTTGGGAGAAAGGGTTTTTACTGCGATTTTTACCTCTAAAACTTTTGAATATTAGACTCAGTGATCCTCTCTTTTTTTCCGGAAAACTCGTGATTACTAGTTGGATTGGGTCTAGTTCAAAGTGAAAACACCTACTCTCAAAGTTGTAATCTCTTAAAAGTATCTTAGGACAAAGGGTTTTTACTGCCACTTTTAACTCTACAAATTTTGAACATTAGACTCAGTGTTCCCCTGATTTTTCGGAAAAATTGTGTTTTCTAGTTGGATTGAGTAGAGTTCAAAACACCTACTCTCATAGGAGTAACCTCTTACAAGTAAGTATCTTAGGACCAAGGATTTTTATTTCGAATCGTACCTCTACAACTTTTCAATATTAGACCCAGTGTTCCTCAAATTTTTTCGAAAACTTGTGTTTTCTTGTTGGATTGGATCTAGTTCAAAGTGAAAACACCTACTCTCAAAATTGTAACTTCTTAAAAGTGTCTTAGGACAAATGGTTTTTATTTCGATTTTTATCTGTAGATCTTTTGAATATTAGACCCAGTGTTCCCCTAATTTTTCCGAAAAAATCGTGTTTTCTAGTTGGATTAGGCCTAGTTCAAAGTGAAAACATCTATACTCTCAAAGTTTAAACCTCTTACAAGTATCTTAGGACAAATGGTTTTTACTGCGATTTTACCTCTACAACTTTTGAATATTAGACACAGTGATCCCCTACTTTTTTCGGAAAACTCGTGTTTTCTACTTGGATTGGATCTAGTTCAAAGTGAAAATACCTACTCTCAAAGTTGTAACCTCTTAGAAGTATCTTAGGACAAAGAGTTTCCATTTCAATTTTTACCTCTACAACTTTTGAATATTAGACTCAGTGATCCCCTAATTTTTCGGAAAACTCGTGTTTTCTAGTTGGATTGTGTCTAGTTCAAAGTGAAAACACCTACTCTCAAAGTTGTAACCTGTTACAAGTATCTTAGGACCAAGGATTTTTATTTCGATTTGTACCTCTACAACTTTTGAATATTACACCCAGTGTTCCCCTAATTTTACCGAAAGTTCGTGTTTGCTTGTTGGATTAGGTCTAGTTCAAAGTGAAAACACCTACTCTCAAAGTTGTAGCCTCTTAGAAGTATCTTAGGACAAAGGGTTTCTATTTCGATTTTTACCTCTACAACTTTTGAATATTAGACCCAGTGATCCCCTAATTTTTTCAGAAAACTCATATTTTCTAGTTGGATTGGGCCTAGTTCAAAGTGAAAACACCTACTCTTAAAGTTGTTATCTCTTAGAAGTATCGTAGGATAAAGGATTTTTACTTTGATATTTTTCTCTAAATCTTTTGAGTTATAAACGCAAGTTTAATTATAAATTGACAGTTTTTCAATTAATTATATTATTCTAGATTATTAATTTACTAAAATATAAAATTATAAATTTATAATTAATTGAAATATTTTAAATTGCCAATTAGTGTTAATATAACAAATGTGATATTATTTTACACTGTTAAAATTAGGAACGTCTAGGACAAAATCCAGGTTACTATATAGTTGAGTGAATTTTTTCCTAAACTTGTCTTAAAATTGTTGTTGGGTTTAGCACTAGTTAGGGCAAACTACACGAGAATCCTCAAATTCGAATATTGACATTGTCGAACGAACACCGTCAAAAATTCTCAGAATGATTACAAGAGCACCCTGGTTCGGAAAAAAACAAAAGTATACACCAGGACCTTAGCATCCTAAGTATCAAAATCTCATCCAAATTTGCTGGCACGAAATCTAGAAGATGTACCTAAGTCTTCACGATTAAAGTAGAAAAACTGTAACAACATAGATTATAAAATTATAAAGTTTACTAGTTGATAAGAAGTAGATTCTGTTTCCGCAGATTTACATAATTACCTTACTGATTAAGATTTGACAACTTATTGTTATTTTCATGTTTGATTAAATAAATAAAATTGTAAAAAAAAAGTTTCACACATAATGTTTAAATAAATCACACCGCCCAGGGGCGGGAAGGGCTCGCTAGTATTTAATTTTCTCTTTGGAGTGGCGCTGCTACAGGAAACATCCTAGTTCGAAGCATTTTCTTCACAGCAAGTTCTTATTTAAAAAAGGAAGGTGTGTATCTTGTAAATACTTGACCTATCGCACTTCATGAATTTCAATTTCACTGCCCAAAACGTAAAAACAATATAAAACGAAAGCCGTATGCATGTTTTTACATAAATAAAAGAGTGCGACGAGTCAACCACACCGTCTCGCCTATAAATCTTAACTTGTTGTAAAAATTGTAATATCACAAAGCACAAAAAACTGAAATTCATTTTAGAAAATGGTTTAGCCGCGCGCGCACACAAGAACTAGGTTACAACTTTTTGTATGTCGTTTTCATTTTTAAATGTCATTGACCAAAGTCGAACTTTTGTGTTGTGATTATATTTTTATAACTAATATTATTGTAATATTTATTATTGCTAAAAGCGGTTAAATATTTTTATTTGCTTCTTCACAAACTATATCGTCAGATGTGCGCGATCTGTTTTTGATACAAAACGCATAAAAATAAAATGTGCGCGCGCATCGTAAAAAATGCGACAGGCCTCTGTTACAAATATTACTAATAATTTTCTAATTCAATAATGATGATAATAAATTTTATTATATGCGTTATAGAAAATTCATAATTATCAATACGATTTCACGGTATGTTAGTTATGTGGCTACGTATAGCTGCTAACTATGCGCGCGTTATAAAAGAGTATGCAGAGTAGATGAGTTATCACTTTTGCTAGAAATTGGAAAGTTATCGATATCAATTAGTATTTCAATAAAGCAATGTACGTACACAAACCTCTCTCTTTTTTTCTAATACAAGATTTTTGTGTAGGCCGATTGCATGTACCGTGGGGCGCACTTCCTTAACCGGTGTGCTATTTATATGTATATACAATTTTTAATATGAGCGGCATAATAATATTGCACGAGTATGTGTGCACGAGATCAATGACTTAAAATATCTTAAGTATCACACTGAATATATAAATCTATATATATACAAACGAGTTTATTGACTTGCGGCATATGATTTTACTTTCGAAATTTCATCCGTCATGACAAACCATTTCAATGCCAATATTCCCACTATTTTGTGATAATTTTATTTATATTGTTAGTGTTTTGTATTTCTAAATTAAAATTTATTTTTTGTGCTATTTGGCTGAACGTATTGAGAGCTGATTAAAAGTAAGTTTTTATAAATATAATTAATGATTTGTGTCCAATTCAATATTCCGCGCTGATAGCGTTTCTTATTGCGGATGGCGCCGAAAGAATCATATAAATTAAGAATAACCATTCCACCCGCAATATACTACTGTATTATCTTAATTGATCTGGTTTTGGGTTAAAGACCTTAACAATTAAATGGTAAACATTTTCTATATTACAATCACACTTTCCTTGTTTGCTGATACACCACTATACATAACAAATTTTATTTTTAACTTGACAAATAAATTTTTATACAAATAACTTGGTTGGATCAAGCCATTTCTATTTAACACAGTTTTGTTCTTGTAAATCGAAATTCGACAATATTGTCGAGGTGTGTGAAATTGTCAATTTAAATTCCTAAATTCCTTCAAACTTTTCATATTCGGTTTTAATTTTTTTTTACTCCTATCACTTTTAGTCTTATCGCTACGAGATAACTCGCGCACTTGAACTTAAATTTTGAACGTTTTTTCATTACATGCGTATACGAAAGTTTTGATGGCAGAGTGAATCAATGAATACTTTGAAAGGTTATTATCATATATAGCATGCATAATACGATCACTTTATGAATCAGTCGGTGCACTTATTCGATAGTTCCGTGCTCGGCTCTGAAACCAATTTGATGATTAGAGATGATATTTCGTAGTTCCGGTTTAATATTTTCGGTAATTGCTTTTTCGAATACTTTCGAGATGATTGATAGTAGGCTTATGGATCTATATAACGAGATTTTAGTAGACAGTCAAATTTATAATTTACGTTGAAATTGGTATTTGCGCTTTATTGTGAGTAAGACTTCTTAATTGTTTGGTAACATATGAAACTAGTAAAGTGTCATAAGGAGATAAAAACGCCTATATTTTTCATTATTGCATCGAACACCAGCAAAGATGTTTGGATTTCTTATGTTATAAGTATGTATTACACGGTCGTCAAAACTATGACTTCGAATAAAAAACATTTCCTAACTTTGTAAAGGTGAGAATCTCAAATTTTCCTGCGAGTCTACAATTAGGCCCAAGTATTTAAACTAATTCACACCTAGAAGCGGAAAACACTCTGGAGAGCATAGATTTCTGTTGCATAACTAGCTATGAAACGTCAATGTATTTGGGACAATTCCTACGTTAGATCGTGTAAAATGCATAGCTCTAGATTTATCGCTTACAGTCAACCGATGGTAATAGATCCATTTGCTAAGTTTTAATAAATCACTTTGTAATGCAAGTTACTCGTTCCGATCAATTGCAATCAAATGGATTACTCAAAGCCAAGTCGTCGGCGAACGCTGGGGTCTGACACTCTGACCTAAATGGAATAAGAAATAGCAGGGGTTTAAGCACAGAGCATTGTGGAACACCACAATTTAAGTTACCTGGGTCACTAGATAGAGCTATCAATATTCAATTGAATTGAATATTTGAACCGATCGTTCAAAGACAATTCTTTTAGCATTTAACCTGTAATTCGATCATACCCAGGGGCTTTCTTGATGTGTAATTATAAACTTTACTACAGTGGTTTGTTTATTTTGAATTTCCACTCAGGCCTGATTGCTAAATTTTCTGTTTGAACCACCGATAATCCCAGGTTTGGAGTGAATACACCTTCAAGCTGATGAGCGAAGGCTTTGCTTTTCCTCGCCACTTCTATCCTATTCACTGCTAGAAAGACGAATTGGTGGGTTTGGTTGCTGAGGCCGTTTAAGTTATTTACATATAGTGGCCTTTCATAAAGAATAGTTTGTGTCCAAATCGGGAAACAACTCATTAACACAGTTTTGCATATAATCCATCTTGTTTTTTTGTAGTAGGCCTTGTAGTTTTCTTTCCGCCTGGTTAAAGTTGTGTTTTGTACCTAGCAATCGATTAGTTTACGCGGATGCTATGGTGTGCCTTATATTTGCTCTTTGGTTTAGGCGGGGCTGAAACAGTTGCGTTGTACAATTATTTTGTTTCGATTCCGCTCAACTTTTTTCATTCAAATACGATGCGTTCAGCTCCAGATGACAAAAAGAAGTGAAATAATTTTATTACAATATTGACAACCAAAAATCAAATAAAGTACTAAGAAAAAAGTGCTAACTGCGATAATATCTTTTAGACAAAAAGTACTAGTAATTACTGACTACGATAATCATCAATAGATGGCACCTTTAAATCAATAAAATTTTAAATGACCCATATTTTGTAAATTAAATTTAAAATAAATTAATACGAATAGTTTTAGTTATAATACAAATATTATTACTCTACAAGAACAACTGATGATTCTGTACATTCCGCGCCCGATGGACGGAGCAAATCTTGGATATTGGTCGCTTTATTTGACCTAATTTGGTCTTGATGACAACCACTCGAACTAATCCGTCTTGACCTGGAATGGTTTCAGTAATACGGCCCATTAGCCATTTGGTTGATGGAACATCCTTATCTATTACAACTACAAGTTCTCCGGGTAATGGATTTACAGATACTATATCCATTTGGTTGTTTGTTGTAACGTTACTAAATATTTGGTATGCCACCGTTGACAGAAATGTTGGACCATCCGCTGTATATGATGCCAACGCGACAATTGGTTTGCCTTGTTGTCCAACAGATTTGATTTGGGCAATAATGTCATCGCCTGTTCAATCAACAAATGACCGGGAGTTAAAGCATCCATATCTTCTTTT
The DNA here is from genome assembly GCA_963691935.1 of Nephrotoma guestfalica. NCBI lineage: Eukaryota > Metazoa > Arthropoda > Insecta > Diptera > Tipulidae > Nephrotoma > Nephrotoma guestfalica. The sequence continues at coordinate 62,589,962 of OY829915.1, forward strand.
GACATCTCACTCAGTGGTCCCCCAATACGCGTTTTAGATGATATTTAACAGACTTAATGCCCGCTTCCTATAAACCTCCAAAATTTGGAGCCCTTGGCGGTATGAAATGCCACACTCGACGTTGCGAGACGTAAGATATTTCATTATAATTGCGTCCCTCTCGACCATCATCAACCACCGTCATAGTTCTCGTTGTGCGCCTACAAAATTCGAACCATTGTCGCTATAAATGTGGCTACATATCCCTCGTCTTGCATGGAAGCGACGCAAAGCCAACAAAAATGATTCTGTCGTTATATCACTAACCAACTTCAAATGTACCGCCTTTGTGGTCATGCAAACGAACAGTGCCAGATACGCCTTTATAGTTTTTGCATCTCGCTAACGGGATGCCTTGATTAATAACGGGGCAGCATAATCCACCCCTGTGGTAAAGAACGGTCTATGATATGATACCCTATATTGCGGCAGTTGACCCATGAGTTGCTGCTGTTGTTTTGCCTTTAGTCGGACGCATCTAATACATTGACTAGGAACTCTTCGTACTTTAAGTTTGCATGGTAGGATATGGTAATTTTGATTTAGAACTGAAATCAGCAGTGTCGGACCTGCGTGTGGTTGTTTGAGGTGTTCGTCTCTAATAACCAAAGTTGTTATTTGATGTGAGACCGGAAGTATGATTGGATGCTTTACATCATACGAAACATTCGCATTACACAACCTGCCGCCAACCCGCAATAGACCAGCGTTATCTATGAACGGAAAGAGAGATATTAATTTGGAATCTCGTTTGAACAAACAAATTTGTTCGCGAGAGCATTTATTTCAAATGCAAAACTGGTTAATTGCACTCGTTTGGCTTCGTTATCTACTTGTGAGCATTTTAGTTCCTCGAATGCTCTATTTGAAAACCTTTTCCGAAATAGTAATATAATTCGTGCAATCGCAAAATTTATTTTAGAAAATTTTGATGATCGTTTTATGAGCTCAGACAACCAATCATTATTGCCTGCTACAGTCAATAATACGACCGATGAACGCTTTTATTCTTTTAAAGCTGCTTATGGAAATTCCACATTGAGTTTTGACTGATTTGGCCAAAAAATGTCTGCTTTATTCAACCACTGTGAACCATTCCACCATAAACTGTGACTGACTAATTCATCAGGAATTAAGCAACGGGAAGCGCAGTCTGCCGGATTGTCAGATGATGATATGTGACCAAATATTGACTGGGATTAGTTAGTTGCAAAATCAAAGAGACCCTATTAGATACGTGGGTCTGCCATCTTCTTGTTCATGGCGATATCCAATTTAGCACAATCGTTGAATCGGTCCATAGTCGATATCTAATAGTAAATTTATCTTTGTACATTTTCAAAACTGATGCTAACAGCTGGGTTAGCAGCACTGCAGCACAAAAGTTCCAACCGTGGAATACTGTTGGTCTTAATTGGCGTTACTTTTGCCTTTGCCGTAATATATTTATCTTATACCCAACTGCTGTCTTTACTCGACTATAAATTACGGCTTCGTACGCCAACTCGGAGGCATTTGCAAATCCGTGTAGTTCCAACTCTTGACTCTCATTGTATAATTATCTGCATATTCGAATATCTTCCAATCTGCTTAATGTACTCCTTATTGCTGTGTAGTCCTTGTAAATTGGATATGGTAAAGGTTCATCCCAGTCCACTTCTTGCAACCGTAGCCTTTGTAATATGATTTTTATTTTGACTGTAGTTGGCGACAACCACCCAATTGGATTGGGCTGCTTCTGATAGCATACTACGTTTGATCAACTTGTGATTTACTAAATACACCTTAAACTCGAAAGTGTCGTTTGTAGGAGAGTACCTCATTCCAAGTACCGAAACGGCTTCACTATCGTTTTCGAAGTTAATGAGCGGTAGCTCTTTGTTTGCTTCAGGGATAGTACACATAAGCTTGGTACTATTGGAAGTCCACTTGATATCGGTTGCTCCCGACAGCAAGTCATCAACGTAAAAATCTCGTTTGAGTACTTCTGAAGCTCCTGGAAACTCGCATTGGTAATCTGGCGCAAGTTGGTTTAAAGTTTGCGTAGCTAAAAAAGGAGCAGACGTTGTTGCTTATGTGATCGTTAATAATCTGTAAGTGCGCTGCTCTGGTTCCTTCCTCCAAACGATTTTTTGAAACTCTGTGTCTTTCGTGTTGGCCCAAATCTGCCGGAACATTTTCGCTATATCGGCCGAGAATATGATTTTGTGAGTTCGAAACCTAAGCAACAATTCCATCAAAGTAGATTGTACGACTGGTCCTTGATCGTTCGGGCCAATTGATCGTTCAAAGAGTTCCCATGCGTTGTCTTAGCCGAACCATCCAAGACCACCCAAAGCTTGATGGGTGTACTACTCTTCTTAGCTAACCCGTGATGTGCCAGGTAATATTGTTCCAATCCAAAACCGTTGGCTGATCGCATATGCCCTAGCCTTTCATATTCCTCTATAATTTTTCCATACATCATCTTTAATGTAGCATCATGGACGAATCGCTTTTCTAAATTACCCATTCTCTTTACAGCCATCATTTTGGAATTGCCCAATTTCTGCAAACTATTCTTGAAAGATAAACTAGCTACGTATCTACCGTCTTCGGCTCTGCAGATTGTATTCCAGAAGTGTTCAAGACAAAAGTTTCCTTCTTCACTGTATTGGACGACATCATTAATCTTCTCAATCTTCCAAAATTTTCTGAGCGTCAGATCAACATCTAGATGAAAAGTACGAACTGGACGTTGGTATTCATATTGCGTAGCAGCTCTATGATCTGCTACGGATCCAGTTTATTGAAAACGTTCAACAACGTTCAACGTTCCTTTCGTAATAAGTTTTGATAACCGAATCGCGTTGTTCTCTTTTGAAAAGTCAAAAGTCAAAATATTTCCGGGTTGTTACCGCATAATAAATATTTTTTTGAGCTCAAAAAAACCAACTAATAGAACACCGTTTAGATTAAATTTTTCAGCAATTTATATTAAAAGTGTTTGATGTTTTTCGACACAGTGGAAAAATGGGGGAACATTATGTTATGGCTAACACCAGACTTACTTTTACCATGAATGTACAAAGATCTCGAATACACCACACTTGATTTCTAACGCGAAAAATTAAACCTACCCGATTTTTGATAAAAACTGCCCTGTATAATCAAAAATCGTGATTCGCGCTAAACTTCAGAAAAGCAACAAGATCAACCCTTATTGAAAATATAGTCTTGAAATGTATTTGATGCTTAACTAATACTTTGTCTGTTTTTGTAAATGCTATGCTTTTTAAGGTTATTTGAAAAATTGGAAAGCTCCTACGGAAGCTGGTACTTCCGGCACACCGATTTCCACTACATTTCACAAGAATATCCAAATTTATGGAAAAGCTTTAGTACGAAAGTTCATGCCAAATAATTGAGTTGCTGAATTTTCGTGAAATAAAGTTTTGTAGTGTTTTCGTTGTTCTCATTCTTAGTGTGACGGTTGTTCAGCACTTAGCTACCTAAGTCGTTTACACAATTGTACAACCGGTGAATCAACACTTGAAAAGTCTGCTTCGATATTTAAAAGGCAGCTCCGATTTTAAGATACAATTTTTCACGAAATGATGAAGATGCTTTGATGGGTATGCCAACGCTGACGGGGAATGATAATGCCGATCGAAGGTCAACTATGCATACAAATTCAAAATTTTTGGTATGTGGATGGTGGCGGTGAGCAAATTAGAGAAGTCTCTCCCAATTAAAATATTTGAAGCAAATTTGGCCCGATTATTATTTCCAAGAATCCTGATACTCGTCGCAGTAAACATATCGACATCCAGTTCCACTCTCTTCGACATCTTCAAGTCGACATAGGATGGAATATGTCAGTTCGCAGTACTCATATTTTCATGCAGCGTCCAAAGCATTGAACAAGTAGCTGCATGAGAAATGCCTGAAGATGATGCGTTTTCATCGAAAGCGGATGTTAGTAGACGATGCCGAAACCTGGCACACGTCTTGTAGTGCCGAGACAACTCAGTGAACACATTTGTTTCTGAATTTAGTTTGTTAGTTAGGTTTAGTTACGAGAGTTTCCATGTTACATTTAATTAAATCAGATAGACCACCACCAACCAGAATCGCGGATATGCGGTTTCATCAATCACCTTCTACTGCAGTTTAACACAAGAATATAAAAATACGCTTCATTCATATTCTTCTTCCTCGACAAGTTTTTGTTTATTTTTATAGTTTCTTCTTAGTACCTTAGTATATGTTTTACTATTACAAAAAATAAAAATGAAAGTTTTGAAATTCTAGTTCTTGCGTGGAATTTTAATTAAAATTATCATTATCTGTTAATCACTAAACAAACTGCCGTAAATATAAAACTTAAGATACTTACATTTAATTTAATGCAACAATTATTATGAATCGGAAATCTTAATTGAAAGACAAATTATTTTGTGCGCACAGCATCTTAATGAAAATAATTACTAAATTACTAAAGATCTTTATCTAATCAAAGAATTATCTTTGTTTTTGTAATTCAATATTGTTCTAATTGCATTTCACTCTACAAATACCGTATCGACCGATACCTAATGCCATGGTACATAGAAATTATTTTAAACCTTACTTTTACCTTATTATTTGGTATAGCATTAGTTCATTAACCTTAGCCTCAATAGCTAAGTAGTTGTTTTATTTTATGACTTTTTTGAATGTCTCGCTTTCATTGTTGATTCATTTTATGCATACATTTCCGAAAGTGAAATGAGATGAATTTTTAAATATAGTTTGGTTATTTTTGTTGCCGTTGTTGTTGTTGTTGTTGTTGTTGTTGTTGTCGTTAAAAGGTTAATAAACTTTTAATCTTAAGAAAAAATAATAATCTTTAACACCGCTCTTAAAATATATTTATGCATATAAGACGAGGCTTAAGATTTACTTTTTCTAGCCATGATCTACTTTTCATGCATTTTATTTACGTATCAAAATAAAATTTATGATTCTTTAACAATAAAATGCTTTTTTTGAATGTAAATGCAACTTGAAAGTTGATATGCATAAGAAGAATATATACAATTCTTTGGTGCCGTTTCTAAAGCCGCCACAGTCAATAACTTTCGGTTTTTTTTTGCTTTTTGATCAGCTCCACTTGATTCGGTTGTTAAATTTGGATTGCAATTTATTTATGTACATTAGTCGAATTACATGAGCTTAGCGTATAAAATGACCTATTCTGGAAAGGACAAAATACCATTTACTAACCCTTCAACGATATCTAACTTGTAAATAATAGCGTTTCACTAGAACTTCTGGGGGATTTGTTTTTACTTTGCGCGTTTTATTTCAATACGCTGCTTGTTGCGAAAATGACCCACATCAGTGTGGGTAACTGCAGCGGGGAAACTTTCGAATTTCAAATCTTTGCATACCGATTAAGCCCAATTTGTGCTAATTACTACTCACGGGGAAAAAATTGTGCTAGTCCATAAGCCGAAAAAACGGGAAAAAAAATTTCGCCTGAAAGACGGAATAAATAAAACCCGACTTCTAGAAAAAACCAGAAATAATTTAATCCTTATTTTAAATCTTTCTAAAGGCCGCTAAACTGATGAAATTTTTGCTTATCTCAGAAAGATGATTTTCATAAATTTTCATTCATAAATCGTGGAAAACCAAACTAGCCCCTGAAAGATACTATATTTAAAGAAAAAAACATAGGTGTATCGTTCAATAATATTTGTGTTGAACAACAAATTAAACAATAGAAATAAAATGTTCTAAAATCGAAGTCATAAGCAATTCAAATAGTATATTTCTGTCAGATATATTCATTGCCATCCGAAAAATATAGTGGCTGAATTTGTGCTAATCCAGAGTTGGCCCAATTCCATTGAACAACAATGACCATTGAATCAACAGTTTTCTAACAAAAAGTGTTCTAGCAACCAATGAAGCTAGCTCTTTTGATTGTATATTCCTAGCAGGTATGCTGATTGTCATCCGAAAAATATAGTGGCTGAATTTGTGCTAATACAGCATTGGCCCAATTCCATTGAACAACAACGACTGTTGAATGAACAATTTTCTGACAAAAAGTGCTCTAGAAACTAATGAACTTTGCACTTCTGGTTACATCTTCCAATCAGGTATGTTCATTGCCACCCAAAAAATATTCTGAAGGAATTTGTGCTAATCCAGAATTGGCCCAATTCCATTGAACAATAACGTCCGTTGAATGAACAATTTTCTGACAAAAGTGTTCTAGAAACCAATGAAGTTGGCAGTTCTGATTGCATATTCCTATCAGGTATGTTGAATTGTGACTTGGATTTTAGAACATTTTATTTCTATTGTTTAATTTGTTGTTCAACACAAATATTACTGAACGATATACCTCTGTTCTTTTTAAATATAGTATCTTTCAGAGGCTGGTTTGGTTTCCCTTGATTTATGAATGAAGATTTATGAAAAACATATTTCTATGATAAGCTCAAATTAGGCTTAAATTATTTCTGGTTTTTTCTAGAAATCGGGTTTTATTTATTCCGTCTTTCAGGCGAAATTTGAAATTTTCTTTTCCCGTTTTTTCGGCTCCTGGACTAGCACTAATTTTTTCACGTGAGCGCTAATTAGCACAAATTGAGCTTAATCGGTATGCAAAGATTCATTTTGAAATTCGAAAGTTTCCTTGCTGTAGTTACCCACACCTCACAGCACAATGCCAGCAATTTGGAATACCTAAAATGGAAAAACTTACCATGGGTATAGAAAAAATTGTGTTAAGAGTAGTAGGATTACTTTAAGCACTTAAAATACCCTTTTGTACTCCGTGTATCATAACTGTTTTCTTTAATTCTTTGGGATTCTCATTGGCGTTCGGAAAATTACATATCCATATAATGGCATATATCTCGAGACGTATTTGTCGCAGTGGGCCATACTTATACTCGTTGGAGAGGGACCTTCTTCATGTACTAACAAAATTCTTTTGTTCTTCTTGTAATTGATCCATTCAGTTGTGAGTTATAGCGTATCAAGGATGGAGGTCAACAAAGAGAAAATTCGAAAATTCGAGCCATAGACACCATTCACTATTTCGACTTGCGAAAACGCAAGTCAGGCGGCCGAAATTGTGAATGGTGTCTATGGCTCGATACTGTCACAGCCAATCACGCGCAATTTTGGTTTCGTCGATTCCGTTCCGGTAATTTCGGTATCAAAGATGCACCTCACACTGGAAGGCCTATCGTCGAAAGTATCAATAATATCCTGGAATTTATCGAAGTAGGCCGGGATGCGAGAAAGTGGAAAAAGAACCTCGATGTTTAGTTGACGCAAAAAGACTTGATGGACCGTGCTTCTATTTGCAAATACTTGGCCAAACGGAAGGAAATCGAGCCATTTCTGAAGCGGAAGATGACTAGAGACAAGAAGTGGGTCACATACGACAATATCTAGTGGAAACGATTATGGTCGAAGGGCAATGAATCGGGTCAATCGGTGGCCAAACCATAATTGACATCCAGGCTGGTTAAGCTATGTGTTTGATGGGATTGGGAGGGAATCATGTACTTTGAGCTACTGCCCAATGGTCAAACGCTCAATTTAGCCAATAGGAGTGTCCCACCAGGATATCACACGTTTATGATGACTCGCCATAAGCTCCGGGAGCTTGGTGTGGAGGTTATTATGCATCCACCTTATAGTCCGGACCTGGTAACAAACGATTTTCACCTGTTTTTGTCGATGGCAAGCGCTCTTGGTAGTGTTTAAAATTGCCTCGAGAGATGCTTGTGAAAACCAGGTTAAATAAAGCCCCGAGGTAAACGTAAAAATAATGGATTTATAGTTCCCCAACCTATAATATAAACAAAAAATTTACTTTAGCATTTATAGACACTTAGTTGGTTTTAAGATCCATTGGTGATCTCGCCTGTTATCTCGTACATACTAACGATTGATATACATAAATTAATGTCCTTTTTGCTTATATTCGTTTGAATGTCTGGTCGTTAAAAAATATAATTTGTTTACAGAAACTGTGATGGTGATATGCAAGGATCCGAGACTTCAACCAGTAAACAAATCTTAAGAGCGCAGTTGAAATTTGCGCGAAATTAATGCGGCAAACTACGGTTCTAACAAAATCATCGTTACCACTATGTACCTCATGGATCCCTCCTAGAGACCACTTTACTGGAGGCAGGCCATCTTCCTTAATGAGTACTAGCTCTCCTTTCGTTATATTTGGTTATATTTTGTTCCATTTGCTTCACTTCTGTAACGATAGTAGGTATCCGGTTAGCCAGATCTTCCAGAAATCTTGCATTTTGATTTAAATGGTTTGGTTCTGGCATCGTTCGCATTAGTTCACCTATAAGAAAATGTCCGAGTGTTAAAGTTGTGAAGTCATTGGGATCTGACGATAATTTGACAAACAATTGTTTTCACTTCTTCAAATGTTGGATGTTATTCTCCAATTATTCTAATCCTAGAAGGTAGGTGATCCTTCACTAATTTAACTGGCGTCTCCCATAGTCCACCCATGTGCGGTGCTCTTGGTTGCATATAATGCCATTGGGTGCCGTCCTTTACAAGTTCTTCTGCAAGCTTTTCTGGTAGTTGTTTCCGTGCAGCGCTCACATCGTTCTTCATAAGTTTTGAGGCCCCTATAAAGTTAGAGCCTGCAGAGGTTCAAACAATTATCTCGACGTGATGTAAATTGTCTGGACGCTGCTAAAAAAGCTTCTGATGACAAGTTGCTTACTACTTCAAAGTGAACGGCATTTATTGCAAAGGAGACGAGTCACTACGCTGCTGGAAGATCTCCCATAAGTTGGCCCAAAGTCCGTGCTTGAAGTTTGTAGAAAACCATACATTTATTGATGAACGTTTTTACTGCTAGTGGACCCCTCATTCTGGCGAATGAAAGCTGGCATAAGGGATGTGCTTCTGTGCTACATTATCTTGTGTGCGTAGTCTATCAGCAGCGACGTGGAACAACTCTTATAATGAATAGTTATTGGATGTTGAATGTCGAAATTAACTTTGGCTATTTCCGGATTAAGTGTACGGAGCTTTGGTTCGCTATGTTTTCCATGGTGTTTGACAAGTATTCCTAACCAACAATTTTTGTGTTACCTTTAAGGTTAAACTCAAACTGTCGTGAAGTTCTTTGGTCGTCAGATACCTTGGTTAAATCATCACCACCGCTGTTCTTTTTTTAAACCTAAGAACATAAGTGATACTCCTTATTGCTTTTGTGAACGAGCATACTTCGTTCCTGGACTCTTCAGAGGTTTCTTCAACTTGTGGTTGTAGGGTATATTCGAAACAGTTTCTGAGCCAGCTTGGTCCGTTTCACCAGAGAGGGTAGTCTATTCAGATGGTAGGGTGCATTCCACGCAACCCCATTGCACCGGAGACAATACGGATTGGATTTCCACTATGCACATAATTCCAATCTAGGGATGGTTATTTTGGATTTTAACGGCGCAATCTTCGTTTTAGCAGTAACTAAACTTCTGATGCATCACAGAAGACGTGTAACTCGCCTGTGTTGTGGTTTAACCATCTTTCTAACTTTACTTTTTCTAACGTCCCCAATTGGATAGCATAGCCAATCCATTTTGCTTCTAATTCAGAGGGAAGTTGTGTGTGCCGTGTTTGTAGAAAGCGAGAAAATGAAAACCTAAAAATAAATCGGGATCCAATAGAAGATTGCGATATAGGAAGCATTGAACCAAACAAACTCATCTATTCCTATTCATCTACTGATGAAGATGAATTACAAACAGGGAAAGACTGGATCCTAATGAAGAAAAAACAGTCCAGGAAGAGTAAGAAAAGAAAAGCTGAATCGTCACCTGAGGCTGAGCAATTAAATGGTAGGGGCAATCTAGTCAAGATTCAAACGATGCTCTACCCAAAGCCAATCAACCAAAAGGTAGTAAATCTACCAAGAACATTACACCAAATTTGGTGCCACCGAAAGAAAAATTACCTCCACCAATAAATATTGTGGGTGTAACCAGTTAACCAGAAATTCAGTCATTGATGAAATCGGTTACTGACAAAGACTACTTTGGACTCAGATTCTTATAGAACCTTATCTATGAAATTGAATGCTGAAAAGTATCAGTGGTTCAGTTACGAGAACAAACAGGCCCGACCTATAAAAGTCATGGCAAGAGTTTTGCATCACACTTGCTCAAGCAAAGAAATAATGGAAGACTTACAAAATAAAGGTTTTAAAATACTAGATGCTGTGAATATTGTTAAAAATGAGAGAACAGAAATCCAGGAAGGAAACCAAATTATCAGTAAAAGGCGACTCTCTCCTTTTATGCTGGTGTTTGACAACAGAGAGAATGTTCAAAACATATATGGAATAAAAGGAATTCTTCACATGAAGGTGAAAATTGAATCAATAAGGAAAACCACAACGCATACCCCAATGCAAGAAATGTCAGGCTTTTAATCACAATCACACCCAAAGATATTGCGGCCGGGATCCAAGATGTGTAAAATGCTCAGGCCATTATTTTACCCAGGCATGTACAATAGGGAGAGATGTGCCAGCCAAGTGTACAAATTGTAAGGGCCAACATCCGGCTAATTATCGAGGCTGTGAGGTTGCTAAACAACTACAAAAATTAAGAGATAAAACAAGAAATCAATCGCAAAATTACGAAAATCGAAGGGTTCAATTATCAAATTAGATGGATCAAAACCCACAACCAAGCAACAATGGGCAAAGAAGTTCATTTGCCCAGGTAGTGAAAGGGTTGGGTTCAACCAAATATATGGACTCTGAAAGTAACCAAATTATGGAAAACATTATGAACAGCATTGCAGCTATTGCAAAGCGGCTAGATGACCAAAGTAATCTGAACAACATGATACTTGATCAGCTGAAGAAAATGCAACTCCATCAACGCAATCCAACAAAAAATGTTAAGTAAGAACACAACTTTCAAAATAGCAATCTGGAATGCGAATGGCATTATGCAACATATTCCAGAAATAGAAATATTTTTAAATTCAGGAAAAATCGAAATTTTCTTAAATCTAGTTAAATCTTCGTTTGTTAAAATACGGGGTTATAACTTATATCAACTCCATTCATCCAGCGGAAAGAGCAAGGGGTGCTTCGGCATTACTAATAAAAGAAAATATAAAACACCATCTAGAATCAAATATCGAAGAAGAAACAATGCAAGTCACTACTGTAATGGCCAAAATTGAACACCGGTCCTCCTCGGCATAACTTAAAAAGGGAGGACTACCTTAAACTTTTTAAATCGCTTGGACGTGATTTTATTATTGGAGGTGATTTTAATGCGAAAAACACCTATTGGAGATCTAGACTTGCGACGTCAAAAGGCAAAGAATTGCTTCAAGCATGGCAGACATCAAAATGTGAATTTTACTCTGGTCGTTCCCCAACATACTGGTCCAGTGACGGAACGAAGATTCCTGACCTAATAGTCTTTTATGTACCAAGAGGTATATCCCAGAACTACATGCACATTGAAGACAGTGATTCTCTAGTATCGGATCATTCCACGGTTATCATGACAGTTAGTGAAATGGTAATTCAAAGGGAGAGTGCCCCCAAATTAACAAATTAGAAACAAACTGGGACCTCTTTCGTGAGGTATTGGAGGAAAAAATCAATCTTCAGGTGCCGATAAGAAATCCCCACCTGTTGGAAGATGTATTAGCACAACTCAATGAAACAATTAACTATGCTGCATTGGCAAGTACCCTCATTATACAAAATAAGAAGAAGCTTAACAATGGAAGTTACAGAGTTGGTAAGCGAAAAACGACGGACACGTAAAACCTGGCAAATAACTAGAACACCGGAGAACAAAACAATTCTTAACAATTTAGGTAACAGTCTCAAATCTCTTTTTAAAGAAGTTAAAAATGCGTCAATCAACAGATAGTTAGCCTAACCGATGAAAAAAATTCTGACTATTCACTGGTGAACGCGACGAAAGGGCTCAAAATAATTGCCTCCACTTAAAAAGGAGGATGGAACCTGAGCAAGATGTCCTAAAGAGAAGGCTGATCTGTTTGCGGAGTATCTCGAGGATACCTTCCAACCACTACCAAGCAAACGGCCAATGAAAATATAATGTCAATCCAAAAGCTAGATGATTTTGATATACGCCCAGTAACTCTCAAAGAATTAAAATAAGAAGTAAAAAGCAAAATTAATGTTTAAAAGCTCCAGGATATGACTTGATTACTTGCCAAATAATCATGGCTCTACCGCAGGTAAAGAATTTCGTAAGCTATTACCTAACGATTACCTAAATTTTATCACCGAACGATAAAAAATCATACAGGCCAATTTTTTCAAAACTCTTTGAAAAATTATTACTAAAAAGACTTAAACCAATAATTGAGGGAGGACCGACAACTAGTTCCTCCACATCCATTTGGATTCAGGGAACAGCACTCCACAATTGAACGGGTGCATAGAATCGCGAACATTATTGAAAGAACGTTAGAACGCAAAAAAGTATGCCCCAGCATATTCCTGGACGTCGCCCAAGCATTCAATAAAGTCTGGCACAGTGGACTGCAATTCAAGCTGCAAAGAGATCTGCCGAGCCAATTCTACGCCATACTAAGATCTTATTTTTCCAATAGATATTTTCGTGTGAAATATGAGGATGAATACTCCGAATAAAAAAATCTCTGCCGGTGCCCCACAGGGGAGTGTCTTAGGACATGTCCTGTATTTATTATATACAAGGGATATTCCAACAACAGATGAAGGAACCATAGCCACCTTTGCAGATGACACAGCAATCATGGTAATAGGAAGTAATGTCGCTGATGCAATGAGCAAACTCCAGAAGATTACCAATGCGGTTTGTAACTGGACACGTCTATTAACTTTACATATCAAAAGGCTTCCCATCTTCCGATTGAAATTAAGTCACGACCGGTGCTAAATGCAAACAAAGCTAAATATCTGGGCATGACACTCGATGCCAAGCTCAAGTGGAGAGAGCACGTCAAAAACAAAAACAGAAGAACTTAATATTAAGTTCAGAAAATATATTGGCTCATAGGTAAAGGCTCTTAGCTTACAATAAACAACAAGCTGCTGCTATATCAGCAAATACTGACGCCGATATGGACCTACGCGGTATTTAACTCTGGGGATGTACTAAGCAAACAAACGCCTAAACGATACAGACGTTTCAAAACAAGGTTCTCCGTAGCATCGTAAATGCTCCGTGGTACACAATGAAGACCTTCTCAGGGACCTACAGACGGAATACATCAAAGATGAAATAAAAAAGCATGCCTCCAAACAGGAAATAATCCTCCAGGAACATGGAAACCCCTATATTCGCCATATGATAGATAACCCTGTCGTTGAAAGAAGACTTCAAAGAACGAGGCCACTTGACCTAGTAAAGACACCAAATTAAAATTATATTTGCTTTTTTATTTGACGTAAAAGATGTGAGTTCATCCATGACTTGAGTTTTCTAGTGTTATCATTAGCTTAACATGAAGAAGCGATATGCGATTTAAGAATGTCAAGAAATTTTTTGAAGGCTAAGTTGCAGTCAGCTTCGCAATAAACTGAATCTCAAGCTTCGAACAACAAAGAATTTTTAAGGATATCATAATTTTCTCTATAATAATCCGCATTACTGCCTAAACAAGCCCGAGATTTGAATTGGGTGCAAGATATTTCACCAAAAGCTTTTTGTTTTTGTAAAATCGACACAATTCATTAAAAGTCGAAATATTATCTTAATAGAATTTATTCGCTGCAAACTTTTCAAAGCTTTTTTTTCTACAGCTAGAGGTGTCAAGCTTATACTAAATAAAGTACGAGAGGGATTTACAATCAATAAATTAGTCTACAGTACGAAAAAAATTAGGGGAAATCTTTACTCGATAACCGAAAGAATAAAAGTTGGTTACCTTTCTAACCCAATCTTCCATGACGCTCATCAATGTATTGTCTTACACCATTCTCAACATACTGATTTGTTTTTTGTTTTGTTCATTTCTTCTTTCTCTTTTAATGCTGTCTTACAATTTTATTTCTTGTATTTATTTTTTTCTGTTTCATCAATAGTTTTCTACTAAACGCGATTAAGAAAGAGTCTTGCGATCTCTGTTGTTGTTGCTGCTGTGTCGTTTCTTTACTCATCTGTTATTCTTTCTTTTCTTATTTTAAACTTTTTTTTTGTTCAAATATTTTGTTTTGTATAAAACTCAACTTTTTTCTTACGTTTTTACTTCTTTCGCGCAACAAACTACAGCGATCAGCTGTCACCTAGTGTTCTACATTTTTTTTACATGAAATATGGGTCACATGGAGGGGGCGATCAACCGTAGTTCAACGACCTTATACAATGTATGTGTATACATAAGAAACACAGTTATTTATAGGAAATCTTTGTATAAATGGTAGATATACTAATACATACATAAGATGACTGACTGCTCTTTCTCTTAATGTGTAAAAGAAAAAATGTGTAAGTTGCTTTGGTTTGTTTATGTTCGTAACATTGTTGTGTGTGCGGTTTATGAAGTTGAAAAGAGACTTAAGTGGTTTTTTGTTTATGTTTTGATTGTGAAAATATCAAGATTTAAGAAATTATAAGAGAGTTGAAAATTGAGTTGTGCATGATTTATTGTTGCTTTTCCTACGTATTTATGTTTTTCATTTATTATCTTCCTATCTAATTAAACCTATTACGTATCGATTTGTTTAATGCGGCAATATTCATGCACGGTAGTCGGTAAAGAAGTATTAAGAGTTCGTTGAGTGCGGTTTTAAAATTATAAAGCTGGCAAGCTGCCCAACTTCGGTGAATCAGCTTATTTGATCACTCGTTTTAGTCGTAAAGTAGGTTTGGCCATACTAAGTATTTAATCCTTAGTTCTTGAGACTAGCACATTTTACGGATATGTCATTAACTTCATTTGTGGTAAATAATCCCCACAAATAACCGGTGTGAAGAACTTAACAAAATTTGTTATTTTAAAATTTACTCGGTTGTGCATTCAATATTTTAACAGTGTAATTCAACAAAAACTTGAACAGAAATGATTGAAAATCGCATTAAAATAGTTAAAAGTAAACTCATTCAATTTTTTGTGTTGTTCAATATATTTTACGAGCCCGATTATAGATCGTCCCACGCATTTATCTTACATACATTAAATAGTTTACCTAATAGGCTTTCAAAATACAATGTTAACAGTAAGGGCGACGTCTCATTCAATTTTTAGCACCGGTTTGCTGTTTGTTATTAGAAAATTGGCTTTCAAAATATCATGGTAAAATTTAGGGCTAGTGAGATGTACTATGAATTAACAAGCTTTCAATTGGAAATCTTAACTCATTTAATTTTTTGTGTTGGACCTGTTGTGTAGTTCGATATACGAGGCCGATCCTAGAGATTTTCATTATTTACGTTAAACCCAGAGCCATAGCTCGGCAAGTTGCAACATACCGATCATCTTGAAATTTTTACTCAAATATGCTGTTTGCATGCCCATTTTACATCTGTATAGCCGCAGTCCGAAAAAATTTTAGTTTCGGCACTCGGGAAGAAAAACTGATTTATTTCAACTGATTTATGCTTAGAAATACTTAGCCCAGAGCCATAATTCGACAAGTTGCAACTTACCGATCTACTTGAAATTTTTACTCAAATAAGCTGTTTGAATGCCCATTCTAAATCTGTATAGCCTCAATTCAAAAAGTTTTTACTTTCGACACATGGGAAGAAAAACTGATTTATTTCTCGAAAATGCTTAGAAATACTTAGCCCAGAGCCATAATTCGGCAAGTTGCAACATACCGATCACGCGGTTTCATTATTTACGTTAAATCACATAACTAATAGGCTTTCAAAATATCACGGTAAGATTTAGGTTTAGTGAGATGGAATATGAATTAACAAGCTTTCAATGGGAAATATTAACTCATTAAATTTTTTGTGTTGACACCGTTGTGTGTTTCGATATACGGGCCCGATCCTAGAGATTTTCACGCGATTTAATTAGATACGTAAAATAACAAAACTAATAGGCTTTCAAAATATCACGGTAAGATTTAGGGCTGGTGAGCTGCAATATTAAGTAACAAGCTTTCAATATGGAATCTTAACTCATTCAATTTTTTGTGTTGACACCGTTGTGTGTTTCGATATACGGAACCGATCCTAGAGATTCCCACGCGGTTTCATTGTATACGTTAAATCACCCATCTATTTGGCTTTCAACATATCATGGTAAGATTTAGGACTGGTGAGCTACCATATGAATTAACAAGCATTCAATACGGAATCTTAACTCATTCAATTTTTTGTGTTGAAACCGTTGAGTTTTTCGATATACGGAACCGATACTAGAGCTTTTCACGCGATTTAATTATATACGTTAAATCACATAACTAATAAGCTTTCAAAATATCACCGTAAAATTTACGGCTAGTGAGATGTACTATGAATTAACAAGCTTTCAATGGGAAATCTTAACTCATTTAATTTTTTGTGTTGGACCTGTTTTGTAGTTCGATATACGAGGCCGATCCTAGAGATTTTCATTATTTACGTTAAACCCAGAGCCATAGTTCGGCAAGTTGCAACATACCGATCACCTTGAAATTTTTACTCAAATATGCTGTTTGCATGCCCATTTTACATCTGTATTTTAGTTTTGGCACTCGGGAAGAAGAACTGATTTATTTCTCGAAAATGTTTAGAAATACTTAGCCCAGAGCTATAATTCGGCAAGTTGCAACATACCGATCACGCGGTTTCATTATTTTCGCTAAATCACCTAACTAATAGGCTTTCAAAATATTATGGTAAGATTTAGGTCTAGTGAGATGGAATATGAATTAACAAGTTGAAAGCTTGTTGGGAAATATTAACTCAGTCAATTTTTGTGTTGGCCCTGTTGTGTGTTTTGATATACGGGGCCGATCCTAGAGATTTCCACGCGGTTTCATTGTATACGTTAAATCACCCATCTAATTGGCTTTCAACATATCATGGTAAGATTTATGGCTGGTGAGCTACCATATGAATTAACAAGCATTCAATACGGAATCTTAACACATTCAATTTTTTGTGTTGAAACCGTTGAGTGTTTCGATATACGGAACCGATCCTAGAGATTTTCACGCGATTTCATTATATACGTTAAATCACCTAACGAATAGGCTTTCAAAATATCATGGTAAGGTTTAGGGCGAGTGAGATGCATTATGAATTAACAAGCTTTCAATGGAAAATATTAACTCATTCAATTTTTTGAATGTAGCGTTTTATTTTTAAATATTCCAAAAATTTTAACTCACTTTGAATTTTTTTGTAGGTATTTGCTTCGTGGTCCGGCAATTGGTCATCCCAGCTCAGCTTCATTAACCATAGAGCTTGGATATCATCTTCATTAGAATGATGGATGGAGACAACCATCCAAGCGGATCAAAAACTCTGGAGTATTCGGAAATAATCTGTCGATTTGTTGGCTCTCCGCTGTCCTCTAAACTTAGTTGGAATGTAAAGACATCCTCCAAAGCATTCCATTTAATAATTAATATTTTCGTCTCAGTTGATGAATTTTGAAACATCGAAATCTTGTCTGCATTTGAGATCGCCGTAATATCTGGTACGTTTGACTTCCACTTTCTCAAATTAGATAGTAATCATTTATTTATTTTTTCTGTTAGGCTTCGCACTTCCTCTACCGTATCTGCTCCTGAGATCAAATCGTCAACATAGAAGTCATTCAAAATGCGGTCAGCCGTATCCGGATAATCTTGCTTATTATCATAAGCAATCTGGTGCAAAGTTCTAATTGCCAAAAATGATGAACTGGTAATCCAAAGTTAGCTGTATTGAGCTTGTAGTGCATGAGCTCATCAGTCAGTTCACTTCGCCACAGAATTCGCTGAAATTTTGAACCAAAATTTTTTCAATGTCCCCCGGATAACGCTATTTTATTGCTTCGGAATCTCATCAAAATTGTCCATAAGGTTGGCTGTATGATTGGACCGTAGTTTTGTTGTTTCACTAGATTCCTTCAGCACAAAGTAATGAGGCAAATAAAAGCATTTCGACTCATTTATAGTATGGTCGGCGGCCTTGATAGGTTCTAAATATCCTAGATTGAGATATTCATTAATGAATTTAACATGTTCTTCTTTAAGCATTGGCTTAGCTTCAAGCCTTCTTTCCAGTGCCATAAATCTCCGCTTGACTACATTCACTGAACTCCCTAATTGAGCTGCCTTTTTTCTTAAATGGAATTGCTACTACATATCGTCCATTATCTTTTCGTTTGTGCGAACTCTTAAAGTGTCCTTCGCACTCCGCTTCCTCAGAATCCAAAACATAGACCCGAGGCAACTCTTCTTGCAAATTAAGAGTACTGTCTCACTTGACTCCCCGATGTTTTCGTTGTTTATGCCAGATAACCCAACCACAGATTGTCCGCTGTGCGACTAGAGTTTTGTTCGAATTGGTTCGTCGACCATCTCTGTTTACGTGAAAAACTCTATCCGCGCCGATCAAAATATCCGCTGGCTCAACCTGATTATATTGAGGATCGGCTAATTTCAAGGCGTTAAGGAAACTAGCATCTTTACTTTCTAAACGAAAACTTTTTAGCCTATTTGGCAGTTGGCTGATTACAACAACGTCAATTTGAATCTTATCCATTGAAAAGTATACTAAATTCGCTGTGGTAGTGGCCATCCCTTTGGTAGCCACCGTTCCTGAAAACTGGGTATCGTTGCTGTATTCACTCTATTGTCCTTCGCTGCACTCGCCCCTGAAATCTTAAGAATATTGCCAGCTATAGTTTGAAAATGGTGTTTGATCAAATGGTGTTTCCTCTGGCATTTACCTCATTTGTATTTTAACCTGCATACAACAGACTGGTGCGAAGGAGATAGGCAGTTGAAACACAATTTCTTTTCTGCTGCTAAACGTTCTCGCTCAAGAAATAGCCTTTGTAAATATTTGTCACATTTCCACAGATAATGATCCCCTGCACACAATATTCACGTAAATTTAGCGACATGTGACACAAAGGAGCTTACTCGTTTCGATGAATGAGCTTTCGATCTTTGCATTGAGTTTAGACTTTACAACGCATCGCTTCTTTTATTTAGAAAAGTAAACAATTGATCTAAAGTGGGAAAATTTATCACTGTGGTTTCGTGAGCCATGCCTCCTTTGATTCACTGTCTAATTTATTTACTAAAAGATAAATGAGCCATGAATCCTGACGTTCCGCTTGATCATCAAGTACCTTCAAACCTCGTATGATCTCATCTGACACATCCGCAAGCTGACGAATGGATTTCGCATAACCTTGTCGTAAGCTAGGTTGCTCCAAACAAAAGCTTTAATAAAGTTTGAACCACGTGCTTGCATTTATCATACCTGGCCTTTACTTTATCCCAAGGTTTCTTATAATTAGCATCGGCCACTGTGAGATGCTTGATTAAAGCATACGGAGTAAGCCTTTCAAGTGTTGCAGCTTATGTACATTGGAAATTTGGTCGTTGTTATGGACAGAAGTCTCATAAAGGTCACGAAAAGATTGTAAATCTGCGTAATTGCCACTAAACTCTTGAATGTTGACCCGTGGTAAACGAACTTCACTTTCACGCTTGTTGATAGAAGAAAACGCTTGCAAAAAATTGCTTTGATTTAACATTAATTCCATTTTGTGGTTTCCCATGTTGGCATTATTATCTTCATACTGCTTGTCCAATCTAAATAACTTTTGTTTTAAATCGGCGTGAGTTTCCTCAATTGTTTCCACCGTTTCCATATTCACTTCCTCGAATTTGCCTTTCACTGTCCTTTCAAGAGCTTGGATCACTCATCAGCTAGCAGTGCTAGTAACGTTTTAATTTCAATGAAACGGGTGTCTGCTGTGAATTTTGCTATTTGAGCTTTAAGTTTTTCCAAATTCTTCAACATTCGCTTTAGTGCCCGGGTTTCCGCCATTATGCAGTTTCACAGTTTTAACTAAATTTCACTGTAGATTTTACTCAAGCGTAATTTGGCGCCGCAAACTCCGGTTCGATTATCCGGCTCGAAGGACCAATGTACACCGGCCAATGATGTTTAATATTAGCTTGTGCAATTGAATGCAAAAAAATCTAAAAGATAGTTTAGCTAGTTTACCCAAGGCACATAACTATCAAAAAGGCAATAGAAAACTGAGAACACTTAATTGGAAAGTTGTAAGCGGTTTTTCATCGGATTTTCCCTGCATTACACATTAATAATAATTAGCGTTTTAACAAATGCAGTATGGGAGTTGTCAGACGGTTAACAAAGAGCCGAAGCTGTTTCACTTCAGGGACAAAACGTTTCGCGACTCAACACGTACAGTAAAAACGTTTGAAACCCATTTATTTCCGTATATAAAGATCATAAACAGTTCAAATGAAATCCGGGCAAGCATCGAGGTTAAGTCAAAAAAAAAATTTGATTTAAAAGTAAATTTTGACACATTACACGTTAAAACTACTTTATCATATTGACTTCCGATTTTTTGTTTATAAAATTAAGGCCATGCGTGCCATTAATAAAATAATACGAGTACCTTGTGATTATTGTTTAAGGTTATTCAACTTCATGTTTTCAAAAGTTACCAAATTGAGAAATAAAAGATGTACTCACCACAAGAATCAAGACGAATTACTATCATTAACCGCGCGCGCATATTTTTTGTTTTCGATAAAAGAAATTTTTGTAAATTGCCTAAAAGAACTTGTTACAATAAATTTAAAAAAAAACATACAAAACATAAAACTAAAATAAAATAAAATTATTGAAAGAAAGTGATGAGATCAGAAGTGAAATGATTTAATCAACGATCGCGAGCCTCGCTTATTTTTTTATTTTTATTACTTGGTTTGGTTAAGTTCATTAGGTATTTTGGTAACCTTAATTAATAAAATTAACCCGATGTAACTTTTGTAAAAATATTTATCCGGTTTTCAGTATGTGGTGCCATCGTATAAATTAATACTTGAAATTCTGAATTAAAGAATTTTTTGTACTCGAATACCTTAAAAACGAGAAACTAGCAACCCATATTCAACCGTTTTACAAAAATTCTTTATATACGAATATAAACTTAACTACTTTAGTTAAAAAATAATGGTAAATGTAAAAAGCAATTTTTTGGAAAGTAGGAAGTGCGTTGTAATTATAAGTTTACAAAAAATATGTGTATATAGACACAGAAATTACGTTTTTTGTAAAAATTGCGTTTGCGTTTAAATTTCTTAAAACGAGATCATTAGAAATTATTTAATCTAGGTTATTATGACAAAGGCCTAAGCATAGATTTAACAATTTTTTTTTTTTGAAAGTGCCATGGTTAAGAATATTTCTTTTACTTGTGTACTGTCAGATCATTTTATAATGAATCGTTGGATGCGGTTTTAATTTTTATTATTTGTATTTTAGGGTATGCAAAATACACGACGATATGTGTAATTTGATAGCCGCTGTATCTATTAATAAACGAATATACATTAGATTGCAACGAAATTGATAAGTATCAAGTTACATGATTGATTTTGGTTCGACCTGGGATAAAGAATTATAAAGAGATGCCCTCCACAACCAAACAGCTTTCACATAATTCACACACAACCAAATTGCGTTTCTTCAAACATTCTTTCCAATTTCCATGATTCAATCTCACTCGTTCCATAGTTCTTAACATTCTAGTACCTTCTTTGAGCACCTTAAAGAACGGTTGCCTCAAAGGAGGTCTAACCAACTCAAAGTATTCTTACCTTTCACCTGACATTTTTCAATAAACTCTCTCTCCCATTTTCTCCACAGATTCACCTGAAACATGCGAAGTACGTCTCTGGCATCCATGAATTCATATTTATTTACATCCTCAATCAAACAACCCCGTTTCGCAAGCATATCGGCTCTTTCATTACCTTCAATCTGTAGGTGTGAAGGTATCCATTGAAGGATGACCTCCCTCCCACAAAATTTAAGATACTTATACCGCATTTCCACATACACATTGGCATGAGTTTCCCCACCTTTACTAATTAATTCCAACACACTCCGGGAGTCAGAGAATAACACTATTCTCCTTCTCCCTTGTGTCATTGCCAGCTTGATCCCTTCCATAATCCCTATCAATTCTGCATTCATTATACAGATACTGTCATGCACTCTTACCATTTTCTCTTTCCTCATTGAAGGAATATAAATTCCCACACCTACTCGATCATCAGTTACACTTGCATCTGTATATACTTCCACATGTGCAACATAATTCATTCGCATTTTGCAAAATTCACTCCTAACCGATAACTCATTCATCGTTGCTTTTGTTGTGTCACCAAACTTCAACCGCACTATTAGATTGCTCGGAGGGACTTTCGGATTTGCCGGACGAATCTTGGAGAATATGTTAATATTTTGAGTCAAATGAAGATATTAAACGTGAATCGCTACGCGCATTGGAGGCTATTTCGGAAATTGACTTTAACAACTGTTTCGAGGATTGGAAAAACGTTGGCACAAGTGTATTGAGGCTGGGGGGGGGGATTACATTAAGGGGGACGAAATAGATTTAATATCTATCTTAAGGAAAACATAAAGATGCCGGATATTATAAATATTCAGGGTGTACCTGGATGCGGTAAATCAACCTGGATTATAAATAAGCATACACTTGGCAGTGATCTTGTTTTATGTGCTACAAAAGAAGGACTTACTGATATTAAATTAAAGGTAACATCTCGTTGTGAGGACGAAAACATCGATTTTAATAAAATCAAATTAAATTACAAAACGATTGCCTCGTATCTAATCATTGGAAATCGGACCTACGATACAGTTTTTATTGATGAGTACATGATGGTGCATGCTGGATATATAGGACTCGTGGTTATCCTTAGTAAATGTTCTAAAATATATCGTTTAGATGCCCAGCTGATGTTACATCTGCTCTAACTGAATACTACCCTAACATCAGTAGTAAGAATACCGTGCAAATTTCAGCCAAATTTATAAACCTGCCTTTGATGTCGATACCTCTGTTAGATAACACATTCTGTCTAACCTTTACCAAAGCTGATAAACAATTAATCTCCCAGCTTAAGATACCAGAATCTAGTAAAGTCATAACTATCCTCGAAGCACAAGGATTAACCTCACCATTTGGTGATATGTATAAGAATCAATTCTCAACCACTTGGACTATTCGATAGTGTACTCCATGCCATGGTTGCAATTTCAAAACACACCCAATCATTTAGATATTTTTGACCAGTGGCTAATGATAGAAGACTACACTCACTTTTAATGAGAGCTCGAACCTACACTACTACTCTAAGAATAAATCAACCCATAAAATTCAAGAAAATATTAGTTTATGAGAAATATGCTATTTACTATCAAAACGTCAACAAAATGGCATCAAAAGCATTTAAGTTTCATAACGTTCGTTTTAAAATTGTACTACCTAATCTATATAATTTGTGAAACTTCATTAAAACGAGAGCCGAACAAATTGGTGTAACAATCAAAATTAACCAAACCAATCTATTCATTTACGCAGCGTATATACCACCGATGCGATTGATGAAGTTATTAATACAACAAACTCGTCAGATTTAGTTCTTGTGCTTGGTGATTTTAACCTTCCAAATATAATATGGAATCTGAACGCGGAATTAAATTGTATTTTTCCAAACAATATAGTAACAGATGCTGAATCTTTATTTGTGGACGCCTTGCTTGGTTATTATTTGAACCAGATAAACACAATTGCAAATAATCGTGAAAGACTACTGGATCTTGTTTTCAGCAGCGACATTGACACTTTCAAAATTTCAGAATCCGTGTTACCTTTTGTAATTAACGATATCAATCACAAGTCTCTAGATATTGTATTTGACTCAACTAATTTAATGGCGAGTTCGGAACACCTACAACCAATCAAATACATCTTCAAAAAAACAAACCGTGTGGGGCTAGAAAGTTACCTAGAATCCATCAACTGGCAAACAACTCTCAATTCCAATGATATAAACGAAAATGTTGATAAATGTACCTATGTGCTGTAAACCACAAAATACTCATCCTCAGTGGTTCGATGATAGACTAGTTAACTTAAAAAATCGGAAGTCGAAAGAAAATTGTATTGATTGTATGATTGTATTGATTGGATTTGCTAAAAGGTGGACAGGTGAATTTAAAGATATTCAAACCTTATGTTCAATCTATTTCGCTTACGTTCGATCTCAACTGGAATACGCTGTACCGGTCTGGAATCCATACTATGCTGTACACATTAAAATAATTGAAAGCATTCAAAAAACGTTTCTGATTTTCTTGTTAAAGAAAAATGACTGGAATTACGATCACAATTTACCATTACAAAATATGCACGCTTGAAAATAGACGACTTCTCTTAGGTGCGGCTTTCATTGGTAACGTTTTGCTTGGTCACATTGATTCAGTATACATTTTGGAAAACATATCAATTCATGTGCCTTGCAGAACATTTCGAAACCATGCATTTTTAGCACTTGAACACCATTCCACAAACTATGGAGAAAATAACCCCATTAATGATTGAACGGCTCGCAGTTAGTTGCTGCTGATATTAATGTTAAAACCGATTACGGTGACGGAATCGCCAGCTCAATCTCCCGATCAAAACCCAATAGAAAACCTGTGGGGTGAGTTAAAACGTGGTTGAAGTAAATTGCCGGGGCCAAAAAATAAGAATTATATTTGGGAAAACGTTCAAAGCGCTTGGTGGCGCCTCTCAGTTGAAAGGTGTCAATCACTGGTAGATTATATGAGGCGGCTATGTAATTCGGTGCCTTAAAATAACGGGTACACCACCAAATATTAAATCTTTATGTAAAAATTAATTATTTCCAAGGAATAATTATTTTTAAACAAGATTGCTTCAATTTTCCTATTTTTTGGGCAGAGGGAGTAAATGAAATAAAATTGAACCACTGTAATACGATATGTGATGACAATGGAGTGATATTGTTATAAAGGTTGTGTTTTTTAGAAGCGACTGACAGTTCAAAAAACCATCGTTTCAATTTTTGATATTGAAGATTTTGTCACTAAAGCCATTTAGCGAAATAATAATGAGTTTCTTTAACCCAACCCATTATTTGTTCCAATAAACGAAAAGAGTCTATATGGAAAACATATAGAAGTCACATAGAAGCGGCCGCTTCAAGTGAACCAATTTCGGCCAAAAACCACGGGGACCTTCAATTTATGCTCTTCAATCCGTACGACAGACTCACAGAGAGCTTTTTCAAAAGCAAATTTTCGATCATCGCCGATAAAACGAATGGTACATCTGCAAAAATCTTGAGGCTGAACGAAATTCTGGTTAATCGCACTTTTGGATTTAGATGCACACGACCAGTATGCGAGGGTGTGAGATTTTTGGAAGTAATTCATCTCTTGTTGTTTTTGATATTTTCAATTGTTTCACCGCTTATAGTAGTTAGAAGCCATGAACGTTTTAT
Source organism: Nephrotoma guestfalica (assembly GCA_963691935.1). Lineage (NCBI taxonomy): Eukaryota > Metazoa > Arthropoda > Insecta > Diptera > Tipulidae > Nephrotoma > Nephrotoma guestfalica. The sequence continues at coordinate 62,615,568 of OY829915.1, forward strand.
GTGATGAATAGGGTGTATTTATTTAAGACAGCAAAGATTTCATCAAGATACGCTGCTAACTATTAAATCTAGAACTAAACTTTATTCATCAACATAATTTCCTTCTAGAGTAATCAGTCCAACGACGCTATAAAATCTCGATGCCTTTTTTGTAGAACGATTTATCTTTGGCTTCAAAATAAGCTTCAGTTTCGGCAATCACTGCTTCATTGGCGCCAAATCTCTTTCCATGGAGGTGTATTTTTGAGGTCTATAAACAAGTAATAATCACTGGGGCCAAATCTGGCGAGTACGGTTTATGCGGGAGCAATTCAATGTAGAATTCGTGCAATTTTGCCATTGTTGCGATCGACTTGTGACATGGTGTATTGTCTTGGTAAAAGGTTCAAACGCACCAATAACCCGATATAATATTCGTTATTGATCTTTATTCCTTTCTCATGGTAGTCAACGAATATTATACCATGTGCATCCAAAAAGGTTCACCGGCCTCTCGCGATTCAGCTGATTGCCGATTTGAATCTGGTATATAGTGGTGGTGTTTGACTCTGGTGTTTGCGCTCAAATAGCTTCAAACAGCGCATTGAATCGATTGTGAGCAAACGCGGTACCCACTTCGAACACAGCTATCTCATGGACAAATGTTCGTGTATAATATGACCATCAACAGCTATCTCACCTAACAATGTCAGGTATCTCACCTAACTTCCGACCGTAAAGGTCATTAAAAACATTATTTTTGGATTTTTTCTATGTTTTCTGTAGTCACAGTTTCATTTGGGCGTCCAGAGCATACTAGTCCAAATTCAGCATACCAGTCAATGTTGGTTGATTTTCCTGGTGTAGAGTCCGGATAACACTTACCAAGCCACTGCTTTGCTTAGCGAGTTACGTATACATATTTCTGATAAAGAAAGTTTGATATTTATTATGATAAACCCGTTCTTATTATTAAAATCATTTACAATATTGCTGCTTGGTCAATAAATAAGTTGCTGAATTGGAAACGATAATTAACGATTTTTTCACTGTACCTTTATTATAAATTTGTTTATACACGTACGTATGTTCAAATATTACAAATATGTTAATTCATTGTAACGAGAGATTAACTAATTCATAATCATGATAAAATAGTCAGGACAATTTTAGGACAAACTTCACGCTCGTGGGCGCACGCGTTAAGTTTGTTCTAAATTTGTCCTAAATTTGTCCTAAATTTTGTTTGTGGAATTTTTGGAAAAAGTTAGAACGAGCTTCACGGGAAGGGTCCTGATGTTCTGGACCACGCCTGAATTAGAAAAACATATTCGTTAATCCACGAAGCACGCTCAAAGAATTTGTTTAAAGCGAAAATTCGACACATTTTTGTATCGACGGGCTCCCACCACTCACCCGGTCTTGATGTTCTGGACCACGCCCAATGTTCTTTAAAATTTAAACAAATTCTGTGTAAACGACATTTTGTGTGAACACTTTGTCACAATTGAGAACTAATATCCCTTGCTCTTCAGTCTCTTTGACTATAACTTTGATACTTCAACAGGTTTTCACCTTTGTAAAGGCAGTGTGTTATTGCCCATGAGCAAATACTGGTTGTGACAAATACAGTCCCACTTTCTCAAGAGTCTGTCCTTGAGCTCTATTAATAGTCATGGCAAAAACCACTTTACAGAAGGTGTTAGTACTAGTCTTGGAATGCACACAATTTCTCTCATTGACTTGCCATCAAAAATTGCTTTGCCAAATATTACGTTGTTTATCAACTTCGTGATAATGAGTTTTGTACCTTTACAAAGATCTCGTTTCCAATTCAAATTTCGGAGCGGCATTATTATTGCTCCTACTTTAAGAGTTAATTTAGGCATCCCTTATACATTTAGAGTGTTCAAAAACTACTGGAAAGTGCATTCTTTCCTCTTCGATGATGACACTGTCTACACTTTCGTAAACTCTTTCATCCTGAGGTTGATCTTCAGGTGTAACTAAACGACATGGTTATTAATATCAAAAGTCTCCTCATTTAAAGGACACAGGATTACTGTGCATCCACTAATGAGTCATTACAAATACACTGTTGTGGTATTTCAATGATATCCTCACCAAGACTTTGATCATTGGTGAGTGTGCCATTACCGAGCCACTGAGTGGCTAAGCATATGGAGAGTCATTTACAGCTCTCATGTTTTCAGTCAAATTGATCTGAGTAATATGATGCCATATTGGAGACCTCATTAAAGTATCTTCCACGATTAGTACTCGACTTCCACCGATTATAAGTAGCAATGTCTGCCGAATATCGCCTCCAAAAAGAATGACGATATTGTCAAATGGCCTATAACCTTTTGACACATCAGCAGCCCTTTTGATTCCTTTCAAAAGTCCAACAACACATGCCAGAGCTTTCCCTTCCCAGCTTCATCCAAAATGATAAATTACGCATTCCTGACTTTCACAGCGGCCGTTTTTGATGGGACTGTTAGAGTGGCTGCAATTTAAATGGAAGCAACCGGTAACACAATGTCACTGCGACGTCTCAATGTGCGGAGAAGTGAATTGTGCAGGAAAGTTTTACCACTTCCTTCAGGCCCATAAACGAAAAAGCATCTAACTCTTTCTATTGGATCATCAACAGCATTCATGACCATGTCATGACCTTATGTTTGTCTAACATTCAGCTTAGGCAAAAACATAGTCATATTCAGATGGAATATCATGAACTGCACTATAGGAGTAGGCAATTTCAACCCAACTCCAATCAGTTCCATGTAAACGGAGTGTGTCCATTAGAACGTGTAATGCCCGACTTTCTGGGTTGGACAACCTTGCATGGACGAAATCTTCCGTTAGTGCAACTCATTGCAACTCGAAGTCTCATTTGCTTAGGAAACGTCGTAAAAGAAACTTCTGTGAGAGTGGTATCCCACTCTTTATCATCTACAAGTAGATATCTGCGTCTACAATTCTCTTTGCATGTAGGACAAATTACGGCTTCGGAATCTTTATCCATGTCATCCCAATCTTGTGCTCCTCGAGGCAATATCGCTCAGTGTCATTAAAGTGAACGCCATACATTATTGTTATGGCTTTGTTGGCACTCGTTCGTCAGGGTTCCCAATGGTTTATTTCTCCACGTTCTATGTGGAAGGTATAATGTTGCGGTATTTCCGTATATAAATGAACTGCCAGGCGAATGGTTTGATGCGACTTGTCGTGCATCAAGTAGCCATTAAGTCACCACATTGCTTCTGGAGCGCTAACATAATGCGAGTCCAAAAAATCTTTAATCTCATCATGTTGAAATGGCTGAGGTTCCGTCACATTTTCAGTGCCTTTGATGCTTGCAGCATCATGTATTTTATAAACGTATTTATAAAGATATGTTACGCTCTGTACGGAGCCGCAAATTTCAACGGTGATGTGGCAGTTGTATTTTTTCAAAAGCCAACGATTGTAAGGGATAATCCTTGAGTTAACAATTCGTTACTTTACCAATGATAAAGAAACCTCCAGCACGGCTTTGGTACTTTCAAACATCTATCGTTTGAACATCCATGTGCCATGTGCCTTGTGGCATGTTCAAAAAGAACTTGGTCTCTTTCCTTATCTGGGATTTTGGACCAAACCAGTTTGTTAATAGCCTCAGTTGTTCGAAGTTTGTCTTTCTTATGAAGCGTTAGCAAGATATGTAAATGTGGAAGTCCACGTTTTTTAAATTCGATTACATACACGTATGCAATAACTCTACCCAAGACATTCTTTACAGTAATGTCATTAATAAGTTCTTTAATTTTTAAATTAAAGACGTTAGAGATCAGATCTGGCCTATTCTCAGGATTGCAACTCCTCAAGTAGCCTTTAATTTCATTCCATCTAGGATTGCAGGTCACAGTAATAAAGAGGTCTGGTTTCTTAAACTTTCTTACAATTCCCATTGCATCCTGGAAATTTTGAAGTTGACTCCTTGATTTTCCACTTAAAGAGGACGGCAAAATAAGAGTCCGTCCAAGTTGTTGTCCCCTTTTTTTCAAAATGGTGCATCTAGTCAAATAGGCTTCGGTTTTCATTGAATGAATTACTCATTCGTGCATCTGCAGCCTATTGTGCAGTGTCCAACATGTACGGTGCTTCACCACCGTAGAAGTCACATGGTGTATTGCACCTTGGAATTTATAGCAATAAAGAGCTCTAGGGCCCAGCTGAGCATTATTGCCAGATGTATATTTGCCTCCCATAGAGGCAAATGCCAAAGCGCATTTGTATAATTACGAATATAGTCCATGAAGTTCTTTTTGGAAAATTCACTGCGTTCGAAATTAAGTTCACCTTTATGGCAACGGTAAGTAAGAAGATTATCGTTAGACCTCGTTTTCTTTTGTGGAATTTCACATTTTAAATTCAAAGAATGACATGAGCCACATTCAAAAGTCATTCGACCCAAATCGTGTAGATCTAGGTACATCACCACTACCATCTTTCGATGTTAAGGCAATCTTTGAAGTAGCATTACGAATTGTTGCTACTCTTTGCTGTCTTCCTGCATTGAAGGTAGCATTTCTCCGAGTTCTTTGCTCAGGAGTTTCATTTACTCATTGCCTCTTGAGCACGAACTTGAGGTAATTGCTCATCAGAAAGATTGAATCTTCTCTGAGAATGTCGTTGTGCGTTTTGAGCACGGACTTGAGCTAATTGCTCATCAGAACAATTTGCTCTCTGTTCGCGAGCAGTTTTTGCTCGGGAATCGTCATTTCTAGAAAAGTTATAGGGGCTATGGTTTTGTGTGCTATATTCGCATTAAAATAAATTTAGGTTGTAAGCGATTTTTCATAAATTTTTTCCATGTTCTAGGAAAACCATCACCACATACCAAGTGCACGTTCAAGATTTTCCCCGTTGATCATCAGTCGAACTATGAATATTCGATAAAGCACGGAGTTACACAAAAGTTCGTTGTATAGTATGGTTTGGACTGAGGAGTTTGAGTTGGACAAAATTCAATTTTGTAAATACTAAATGGTCCCGCTTTCAAAATATTGCCTGTAGGTTTCCGATCTACCTATATGACTGGTCGTTAAAGCATGGACTTACGCGGAACTGCTTAGTATAGTAAAGGGTGGTGTGACGAGTTTGAGGGGTGAAACCTTTCCAATTTTTAATGGAAGAATGGTCCCGCGTTCAAGATTTTTCCAGTTTAATCATCAATCCAACTATGAATATTCGATGAAGCGTGGACATATGCAAAATTTCATAGCAAACTTGGGCGTGGACTCAGGAGTTTGAGGGAGTGGAATTTCGAATTTTCTTAATTTTAATGGCAAAATGGTCCCGCGTTCAGGAGTTTGCCACTTGGTCATAAATCATAACATACGGAGTATGTTCAAAAAGCAAAGACAATTTTCGTTTCATGAAAATAATTTTCTTTGTTCGTCTAATTATGCATGCATGCCACCGCTTTTTCCAAACCTCGAAACTCTTCTAAAACTCGATCTTTGAGAAAGCTGTTAGCTCTATCAGCGATGCATTTTAATCCCATTAATAGCTTGTAAAACGACGATCGTTTAAGTTTATGTTTATTTTCGGAAACAGAAAAGGTCGCACACAGGGCCATGACAGTAGTTCTGCATCAATCTTGATTTCATTTAGTGGCTCCTGCTGAGCTGCTTCGATACGCCGCAGTTTTTTTTTAAATCAATAATTTTGATTATGATTCGATGACCGTTCATAGTCAATTCTTTCACTTTGTCCACGATTTCATCGATTGTTGAAGTGAAAATCCCACCAAATCAAATTCCATCAAACTACTGCAACTTCACAATGAAATATTGGTTGCGTTAATCCATGCTTTATCGAATAGTCATAGTGATTTATAATATTTGCAATGACACAATCTGCATTACCAACAATGTCATTATCGGCTGCATCACCGACTTTCGGCCGGTATGTACTTCGGCAGAATTTCGGCTAACTTGAATAGTATCAAATTTAGTACTTTTTATATATCGATAGTACATCCAATTGGAAGCCCAAGCACAGAAATTAGACTAGCTTGTAATTTGTGATGTCCATTATCTTCATTGTCCCGATTTTCCACCTATAGTTAGGCTAAAGCTAAAAATGTAAGGATTATTAGAGAACGTGTTATTATCTTAAACATATGCTGAGATTATTACGCAAATCACGCGACGTCCCATACTGTCTGGATATTTGGTATCTGTATAGTCGATATTTGTTACTGAAATGCAATGGTAATTCAATACCAAATTTGGAAGTTAAATGTGTAGTTACACCAGTCCAAATATTTTTCAGTAGTAATCGACGATTACCGGTCGATATTAAGTTTGGTGCTGTTTCATCATCAGCGTTGTATGGTCACGATTACTTCGGTAAAGTAAACGGAAACCTTGATGGGACACACATTGGTACAATAAAATTCCCGGTACCAAGCGATCGAATGAAGGCCAGCAATGACATACGTCCAAACAATAAAACTTTGGAAGAACAACTGGTTGAGCTCTACAATTCAACAACGGAAAGAGTTATCAACGAAACCGGCATGGGAGGCCGGACAAGTTTAGTTAGGGGTTAAGTTACGATTTTCAGCGAATGAAGGCTTAAGAAGGTATTACAATAAATAAGTGTAATCGTGTTAATCTGCGCCATTGCTCGATGGCTTTGTCATCATTAGGAGTAAATTCCAATAAATTTGTTGCAATCGATTTTATTTCACAAAATTTGTTCTGAGGCGTTCGATAGTAAGGAATAAATATCAGTACAAAATCGGTAAATTCGCAACCTATAAAATGAAATCTGCTATCGGAAAATACTTTATGGGGACATTCAAACAGGCTAAAAAAATTAACCTCTAAGATTCGAACGACTTCTACGGTTTGCCGGTCAGGAACAATCAAGATGACTATCTTGCCATTTCTGTAACGTGGCCTAAGGAGATTAACATAGATCTATGTTAAGACGTGTTCGCGATAAATTTTATTGTTCCAATTTTTGGCTGAGTACTTTTGAAATTTTAGTTTTAATTTTCATAAAATGTCAATACTATCTATAGCTTTGCTCGGTATCTCAGTGGGCAGGGATTGTACACCTCTGAAAGGTTTTTGTATTCGTGCCCTACCTCTTAACAATTCCAACACCTAATTTCAAATTACCTTTTGGTTAATGGAAAGGGTGCCGATCAAAACCGTTTTGCATCCAAAAATTCTCGTATTATGATAATTCGTATACGAAGATGTCCATGCTTTAAATTGGAACGAATATGAAGTCATTTCTGAACGTTAGATGGATATTATTTCATTTGATGATTTTTAATAATTCTGTTAGAAACGACTGACGTCGACGAGTGGTAGATATTTTTATATTTATGTTTAAAATCAGTAATTGCATCTTTCATCGACTGTATTTGCCTTATTTCTGTCTCTTCTACAGGATTCATGAATTAGGATAACTTCGCCTGTTGGTGTCTGATATGGGATCACTGATTATTTGTATAGTTTCTCAAAAAATTCTAGAGGCGTGTCAGAAATGTCAGCTTGACCGAATACAAATATATAGTATCGACCCAACGAGTCATATTGGTACACATTTCGTTCAAAACGAACGATGAGATCGTTTGAAACGACCTTCAGATCATTCTGTAAAACTGTTGAATGACATTCAGCTCTCAGATTAGGCTTAAAAATTCATCACATTGTTTTTCGATCAAAGTTTGTTATTTTTGGATAAATCTTAAATCCTTTCGAAGCCAAGTAGTTTTGTAATCAATTTACTATAAGTCTAGTGGCGCAGAGCCAGGCATATACGTGAACCTTATCACTTAACAAGTCCTGTAAATGTATTTAAAGTCCACCAAAAATGTATAAGGTTCAGTTTTTTGTGATGGAGGAGGGCATCTATTATATATGTATGTGGACTTGGCCCAAATAATGCTATGGCAACATGTATTCGATTTTATATTATCTTTGATAAGCCAACCCAAAAAGAAATTTGAAATTACTATGTCGTTGGTCTCACTATGATTTTCGATTAGCTCTGGTCCCACCTTTTTATCAGTGCAAGGTTTCGAGGCGATATAATTGGTACTACATGTAGAGGCCTGGGGCCACTTCATGAACAGATAATATATTGGAATGTAAGTAGAGATTTTGGATTGGGTCAATACCCCAAAATCTCAACTTCAATTAAGATATAAATTGTGATCTCAAAACGACTTTATAAGGGACATTTTCATCATGAAGTAGCAATTACATCGTTCTTAAGTTTTACTATGGTGAAAGGTAGGACTAGATCTATTCAAAAATCATTGTAAGACCGATGATCAATACCAAAAATCTAAACTTCTATTAAGTTATACATAACAGTGGATATACATATATGGGCTATTCTCACCTGCTATATCATCCTGAAATTTTGCACTGGTAAAGGTTAGGACCATAGAGCTACTCGAAAATCATAGTGAAACAGCTGAACAACATTAACCAAGATGTCAACCTTCATTAACATATAAAGTGTGTTCTCAAAGCGGCTTTATATGGGCCATTCCCGCCATGAGATTCACATTATGTCGTCTAAATTTTGCACTGATAAAGGTTGGATCCAGAATTTTTCAAAAATCATAGTGGAACCGTTGACCAATACCCAAAATCTAAACTTCTTTTGCGGACATCGTTTCATGTAATCTCTGCGATTGCCAATTTTGTTACGATTGTTGTGGGCTTGACCGTGCCGCGATAAACTCAATTATAAAGTACACCAGTATTTGCTTTTTTGGCAACTGCTGTATATCATTGATCACAGAAAATAACATGTCCAAGATTTTGAGGAAAATTGGTGTGATTGGGAACAAAGCCGCTGACAATTTGGACTTAAGAAAAATTGAATCGGAGGTGGCTGAAAACTGTAAATTAATCAACGTATTGACTAACAAACTCGCTGATGATAATTCCAACCCGACAACATGTGCAAAAACTGTGAAGCCTACCTCCATTATCCATGATGTATCGACGTCGCCGCAAGCTATTGTAGGATCGGGGCCTCCCATCAACTCTATCAAAACTGTCTCAGCACCTGTCAAAAAATATTTATATATCAGTCGTATCGATCCATCCGTCTCAACCGATCAGATCGTTAGCTATGTCTGCGATATACTTCAAAATTTGCCAGGTGACGTAAATTGTAGGCTATTATTACCCAAAGACCGCGTTTTGGACAGCTCACTAACGTTCGTCTCATATAAAATTGGTTTGAAGGAAGCTGATTTTAACCTACTTAACAACTCTGATGTTTGGCCTGCCGGTGCATTAATCCGCTCATTTACAAATTATCCACGCATATCAAAAAACCAGACTGTGGCCACGTTTCAACAGCCGAAGTAACTACTGTGTTAACCAGCCAGTTTAATTTATCAACGGCCGTCGTTTCATCTAATACCATCAACGCCTTCACTTCTATCTACTATCACAATGCCTCCAGAATCCGCGGTAAAATCAGGGATTTCCGTTTAGGCATACTTGACAATGATTTCGATGTTATAATAATCAGCGAGACCTGGCTTACAACCAATATGTTATCCGAAGAGTACGTTCCACCAGACTATGTCGTTCATATAAAGGACAGATACGATTTTGACACCAGTTGTAGAGGCGGTGGTGTTTTAATTGCTGTAAAGAATTCAGACTAGCTGAATCCGACCGGAATGTTTACAACACGTTTATCAACTACATCGACTCAGCCGTTATACCTTCAGTTCGCTCTTGTGATCAAATTATCATAGTGGATGACTTTAACTTACCCGGTATATCTTGGAACGATCTCGACGGTGTGTTCTCTTCATCCTCAACTGACGACAAAGCATTGACTATCATTGATTACTTAGCTTCCATATCCACAACGTAGCTTAACCGCTTCAGCAACAGTCGAGGGAAATTTCTGGACCTGCTATTTGCCAACGACGCCTTGCATGCCGATGTTGCTCCGTGCTTCGACTTCACTGGACGCGAGAGCATTTATCACACACCAATTACGATAAATATTTTTTATACTAAATGTACAACTAATCAGCTAATTATTTTTCTAACGATTTTCACTTTAATTTTAGAATGGCCGACTACGCATCCTTGAATGAATTTCTCAGCACTGCCGATTGGGACTTTTCACAGCGCGGTGTGGATTTGAATGACACGGTGCACAGATTCAACGAGTTTCTCGGGAGTGGTATCGAGAGACGCGTTCCGTGGGTTATCTATAAAGAATCCGTTAACGCCCGAATGTTGAATTTAAGACCCTTAATTGGTTCCTTTTAAATAATTACTTAGTGCAAATCAAGCAAGTTTTGACATACTCGTATATCTCAAACAATTTTGGAACTTCATTAACAGCAAGAAAAAGGTATCTGATTTTCCGTCGAATATGTCTTACCAGACCTCCACCGCCAGTCCGACATTTGCAATTTGTTTGCCAAATTCTTTGCATCGATTTTCAAGCCACTTCGGCCATCAGACACCGGGTCTCCTACTACTTCCACCTCCATTGTACTCATTTCAAACTTACCGAACAGGAGGTTCAAGATCAACAGCTCCTCCTCAACGTTAGCAAGGGAGCGGGTTATGACGGTCTTCCGCCGATCCTATTCAATCGATGTGCCGTGATAGAAGTGAAGTAAGTAATTATCGTGGGATCGCCATTCTCTCTGTCTTACCCAAACTGTTTGAGTCCATGGTTCACAGAGTATTGCACTTCCATACCAAGTGACTTATTTATCCTTTTCAGCTTGGATTTTATCCCGGTAGGTCTACCGTGTCTAACTTGTCCTCATTTTGTGGTCATCTATTTGACAGTCTAAGCTCCAAGCAGTAGCTTCACGTTGTCTACACAAACTTCGCAAAGGCTTTCGATGTGATAGATTACTTCATTCTTATTAGCAAGTTGGAGAGTCTCGACTTTGCTTTTATTCCCATTGACTGGTTGCGTTCTTATCTCTCAGTTCATTGGCAATTCAGAATCCTGATTCGTTCTCCCCATTATTTCAGGCGCCATTCAGCGTGCCTCAAGGTAGCCATATCGGCCCACTGTTATTTGCATTATTTATTAACGACGTTGTAAAATGTTTTAAGTTTGTCAACTGCCTCCTCTTCGCAGATGATATGAAGAATTTCGCCTGGGTCTCTAGCGTGTTAGACTGCAAAATGTTACAAAACGACTAAATGTGAGTAAATGCAAAACTTTTTCTTTTTCCCGTATCCGCGCGTCAGTTTTTTATCAATACCAACTGTACAAGGAAACCATTGATCGGGTTGAGTTCATTTCGGATCTTGGTGTGATCTTTGAATCTGACGCTACATTTACCATACATGTTAACGCCATTAATTCAAAGTCGTACATTATGCTTGGTTTCATTAAACGAAACTGCAAGGACTTTCGTGACCCGTTAACTTTGATATCATTATACGTATGCTTTGTTCGGTCTATTTTGGAGTATGCATCTCCTGTTTGCCACCCTCCTACCACTGCCATTCCGAGAGGATTGAGAGTATCCAGAAACAGTTTATTTTGTTCGCGCTACGACGTTTACCATCCAGTCGTGCCGTGGACTATGTTATTCCGCCTTATCAGAATCGATGTAATCTTTTGAAACTGCAACGTCTAGACAATCGCCGAGATGTAGCTAACCGCACTGTTTGTGCATGATATAACTAATTCCTGTGTCGATTGCATCGCGTCAATGCGATTGGTATTATTCATCGTCCGAGCGGTAACGAACTACGGTCTTTTTGATCCAATTTTGAGGGTATCGCGGGTGTTCAACAAGGTCTACGGAGCTTTCGATTATCATTTGTCGAGAAATTCATTCAAGAAAGCTTTAATCTCTTGTAGTCGATGTTTTGTTGTGCCGATTGTAGTCACATAAATAAATAAATAAATAAATGAGACCCATGGCCAATACCAAAAATGTGAACCTCTATTTAGATATACAAATATTCTCAAAGCGGCTATACCTAAGCCATTCTCGCCATGAGGTGTTAATTACCTCGTCCTGAAACTTTGCTCTGGTAAAAGGTAGGACCAGAACTATACTCGAAAACCATAGTGAGACCGATGACTAATACCCAAAATCTCAACTAACCATTTAGATATAAAGAATGATCTCAAATCGGCCTTGTCGTCCTCCAATGACATTTACAATTGATGATGCGGTATTGCCAGTGTAAAAAATTTTAATTTTTTGGCCACCTTCACAAAGGTCTATTTTGTGGACCTTCGTATTCATTCTGAATAATCCTTATGAAATAAATTAAAGTATTCCATAGTCTTCAGTTAAAATTGACACATGAGCGATACAAATTCAAGACGCCTATCATATTTACAGCAATTTCAAAATGAAATCGGCACAATCACATATAACCGCATTTGCAATGATGATCTCACCAAATATACGCGTATACGCACGCAATAATTTTATTCAACCATATACGCATATCGCATCGATATTCGATATGCGAGCATAAAACCAATTTCTTCCTGCTTTTTTAACGCACATTTGTATACCAAATTTTTGTATAATCTTCATCTGTTGAATTTATAAGACGAGTATTATTCTTTTACCATTTCTTATTTATTTATATTTACAAACATGTATATCGTATTTTATTTAAATTGTTAAATTTTTAAACGAGCAATAAAAAAAAACTAAAACCAGTAGAGGAGGACCTCGATTTAATATTCAGCTGTCTTATGTGTGTATGCGCGAGACTGGAGAAAGTCTAGGTGATTTCAAACAGTTCAACAACCTAACCGCAGAAGTCGATTATGACGTTACTTTACCGTAAACATGTATGTATGTGTATATTGTCTCACATAGTTTGTTGTTGCTGTGATGTGTGTTCAATATTTAAATTAGTAAGACAACACAAAAAAAAACTTAAAACTGTACTTAGTGTAGGCCTCACAATCTCAAATATTGATCACGTATTTTGTGAATAAAAAGCGGTTTTTTGTGTATTTTAAATATGCAAACGAAAAATTGTTCAGCTTTATTATAGAATTCTCTCCTCGTTTATGTCAAGTTATACACACGTATTAAATTACCTGTTGTGTAATCGTAAAATAAACTCGGATAAATCTTAAAGCTGGTCATAATTTAAATCATTTTTGGGTTTCTTTGTGCATTTTGAATGGATTTTTAATGCCATTAATTAGTGATGATTACAACGCTTCTGAAGTAACTATAATTGGATCAATAATATTTTGATGTCTAGTTTGATACGAATAATCCGCTTGAATTTAGTTTGGGTTTTTCATGTATTAATTATCATAACTCGGTGGCTTGATTCATTTAAATAACTAACAACGCCTTGTTAACAGATGTATCCAACAGTACTGAATAAATTTAAATCAATTATTACATCTTAAAAAAGTTATGCGTGAATACCTCAAAACATTTATAGATCAATTGAAATATCAGGTTCGTCGCTTTTGAAATTTGGATAATTTAAGATTGAACTCTTTTGATTGATAGCTTGATTCATTTAAATATCTAACAGCAGCATCTTGCTAACAGTTGTGTCCAACAGTAATAAATAAATTAGAATCGATTGGTAGATGTTAACAAATTTACGCGAGAACATCTCAATACATTTATAATTCAATTGAAATATCGGGTTCGTCGCTCAAATTTCGATAATTTATGATTGAAGTCTTTTGATTTTTTAAGTTGAGTAGTTTTGTATTTCGCGCTCATCGCGTCATGACTTTTAATGAGAGACGAAAGAATTCGACACGGTGCTTAATAATAGTTGGATTGGCATCATTCAATCTCATTTGAGTTTTTCAGAAAAATTTTCTAGACTAAAATTAGTTTTGTTTAAAATTAATCGGTTAAAACGAGATTGTTTATTGGCGAAAAATGAAAAAGTCTCAATCAATGTCTCGTCGTCACAAGACGTACGCTACTTCACTGCACAGCTATAAGTGCGTTATCATCCAAAGGGCAGTTCATCCAACACTTAATGGAAAGCGGATTTTATGAAAGCAATTTTAAAAAATGGGTTTAGTTCCTAAGTGGATGATTTAGTAAAACTGTAGTATTATCCCGTTTTATCAATATCGGTGACTGTAGACCAATAAAGAAGCGTAATTATATAGATTCACCCTACAGACTCTAGGGGAGATTGATAAGGAGCTTGATCGCATAATTACGCCGAGGGTGTTTTATAAGTTTACACTCTCTGAAGCGTAATGGTATAAGTGGATGTTCGAAATGTGAACGCAATAATGAACAGGATGCTTAAGATTACTAAGTTTCTTTCTAGCGTGGGCTTTTTCGACGCCATGCAAAGCCCGTTGAAGAAGACACCCAAATAAAAAACCGATTTTTTTGATTGCTTCGTGCGGTCATTTTCAGTTTATTGTAAAGCCTTTTGGTTTTGTATGCATTTGGTATTAGGTGTTGATGCAGAGTCATATAATCCCTTTCCTTAAGTTACGAGACTTCAATCTTGATTTCCAATGGATGGATGGATGGCTGCCTGTATCGAAAATATTTCAAGAGCGGCTTTTGCAATTCGAGTTTTTTTTCCGCCAACCATATTTTGCTTTTAATTCGGAGAATCGAAAAACTTTTGGGATTTCCACCTCAAGAGGGTCGGGTATTTGTCATAGGAAATAACTTCAAAAACCACGAAATAAGACGATAATGCTTTACGTTCTCCCATATAGTTGTGCAATACTCGTATATCGCTTGAAATGTCTTGGCTCAAAGACAACAGCGATGATATTGTTTAAGTCCATAAATCGACCGTTTTGAAGCTGGTTGGTCTTGGCTTAAGCTTTGCGAGGCACCTTAGTACTAACAATTTCTGTTGTGCTGTGAAAGACAATAAAAGTTTTCTAATTCTGATATAATGATGTGGCATATCATTTAAAATGTCTTGAACAAAACATTAATTTTGTAGTCAGTGCTTTGTTTCACAAATCCATCGGTTCGGCACTGGTAGCTAAATATTCAATTATCATTGAACATGTATGTGCCAGTTTCTGTGATGCAACAAAGTTTGAAATATTTTGGACGGGGCAATAATTTTGTTATTAGCCCTTTAGATGATATCATATAAAGGTGGATATGAATAATCAGGTACTGAAATGACGACCTGTTTAAATAATATTTCAAATAAATACAAGTGACTGACGTTTTAGAGAAGATAATATACGACAAAGAAAAAGTTTACCACTAGGAAAATTTATATTGTGTAATATCGGATCGACATTGGAATCACACTTCTATCCCACCAGCACTAAGGCAAAGCACTGTTGAGTTATTTAAGCAAACGGAAGGCTTCTTTAAACCGAAGTAGTTTTTAAATTATATTAATTGCTTTACATATTTATTTTGGTTTTTGGCCTTTACCTCGCCTTTCGACTTAATATATTTATTAGTTCTTTGACAATGTATCTGCTGTCATTCACATTCTTAACATTAAAAGATTTAAACGATAACGTTTAAAACACAAATATTGTACCGTGAGGCAATCACAACCTCTCGAAGCACTTTATTTGGAAAACATTATATTATTGTCTTCTTGACGCAACAGCTGGATTCCATAGGTCTCTACAGATTTTAGGAATTGCCTGTACAGAAGCAATTTTTTGTGTATTGATGGCTCAGAATTTTTACCCATGAGCCAGTAAATTTTCCTGCATTTGATGTTTAATTCTTCTTTTTCCATCTTAGCTTAACATCAAGGGCCATGGCAAGTTATTTAGCTGTATTTGCATATGGAATTTAGTTTGAGTTAAGAACCACAGGAATGCAGTTCACATTTTGATTTGCATTTAGTAAGATGCGCCAGATTTTGGTGCAGTTACTCAGTGTGTTAACTGCATTTTGATGTATGTTGGTTTCTTCCGATGTATATTTTTAAATCGCTAGGATAGCGGTATCATCTGCAAATGTCGCTACTGTAGTACCTTGAATATTTGGCAAATATTTCGTTTAAAAGATTAGGCCTAAGCAGTTAGCGCATGCATTTTGGTTTACTTTTTAACCCCTTTGTTGCTTTCTAAAGTGAGTTATCGTCACCGGTTGAAACAGCAAGACCTCTGAGTTGTTTATTTATGCTTGCGTTCTTTATTTTAGTTTTAAGTGGTTTTAATTTGTTGAACTGAAAATTGGGTTTATTGCAACACAAATTTAATTTTGCAGAACACGAGCCTCCTATTATCTCTAACTGGCTCTCCAACCTCAAGAGGATAGTTATACGTTTCCTAATGGAGTTAGTATGAACAGTAGGTGATCATTCCCGTGATGCTTCTTAGATTTTATTAGAGAATGCTTCTAGTTCATCATACAACTGCATCTCAGTTTTAATTGTTAATCGGAGTTTTGTTCGCTCTTCTAGCTTCATGAATTAGTCTTCTAAAACTGCTTTTGTGACAAAGAAGTCAAGAAAATCAGGCATTTTGTGTACGTCGGTAGGCAAATATGTTGGTTTATCGCCAGAGTGAAATTCACAGTGTTTCTCATGTTGTATTAAATAGTGATTTAAAAGTCGAAAAGTTCTTTTTTGACTGGCGGCGTGGGGAATAGTAAGTAGAGGAGATACTGAGATCTCTATTATTGACTGGTTTAACTTTCGCGGTTTTAACTTGAATTATGCGTTTTCAATTTGTAATTCTTTCATCTTGGTGTCTTCCATTATTTCTTCCTTATATATAGCAGATAGGACGAAGACCTTTGCCCATAAAATTAATTTCTCAGTTATTTTGATCTTCGTAAAGAAGATCCAAAATGTATTGGCTGATATGAAGAAAATCCAAGTTATCATTAGACAATAAGGTATACAAAGCGTAAATCGAGCCAAAATGGATAGTATTCAGTTATGGGGATCCACCAGTGCATCAAATAGAGAACTCCTGCAACGAACTCAAGCAAAAATACTCCGATGTATCGCTAATGCCCCATGGTATATCCGAAATACTAATAGTCACAACGACCTTGGTATTAAACCCGTTAAAGAAACAATCGAGAAATTCAGTTCGAAATACTACTCAAAACTTCAGAGGCATCTCAACGAATTGGCACGGGATATACTAAAACGGCCGCGATTTAAACGACTGAGAAGAGCAGATCCACTCGGACTAATGAACCTGTAAAATCATTAAATGTGTAGATTACGCAATAAGTAGGATCTAAATAAAATTGTGAACACTAATATTAAGTAATAACATTGGTTAAAACTTAAAAAATGTAATTAGTTTAAGATTCGAACACTTCTTGTTAGTGTCTTATGCAGAAAGAATAAAGCCATTGGCAATTTAAAAGAAAAAACTTACGAAAAATTTTAATTTTTTAGGAACAAATTAAGAAAAATCATCATAAAATCGACTGAATAGATTTAATTTTCTTTTAAATATAGCTTCTATTGTATCTATATTTATCGTTGAGATGTTTATTCGATCTATTTCAATTGATTTAAATTCAATAAATGGACAAAAAATGATAAAAAAAGTGATTTTCGTCGGAATGCAAAATGTGGGTTTTCGGTCTTGATATGTTCGGCAAAGTTATTTGTCTTGGCTTGCGATATCTCAAAAATGCGAACTAACTTTGAAATGGGCAGCATGCTGTCTACTGTAAGAGAGTCTTCTACTGTAAGAGAAAGTCGGTGGGGTGGACACAGCTTTGCACGATCTAGTGTGCACGATTGAGAAGTCAATTTACTCGCAAGAGTTTTGTATGGTAGCATTTCTGTTTCATTGAGGGTGCCTTTAATAATGTAAAAATGGAGGCGATCATGGAAGGATTGTCATTTTTGAAGGTCTACTACTGTATAAGTGGCTTGATAAACCAGATGCTGGTAAGCTGATTATGACATCGGAACTGGGCGAGTGCAGCATTAGAAGACCATCCTCTGATTAGAGGAACTCCGCAGAGAGATGTAATGTTCCCATATCTTTGGGTGTAGTGATGAATGGATTGCTTTGGACCTGGAGCGAGATAGAACAGGCGTAGCAGCGTATGCAGATGATGTAGCGATAGCTGTCTCAGGCAAATATCTGGATACGATTAGCAAATTTTATGCAGAATGCACTCCTGATCGTTACGAAATCGGCCAGCAAATGTGGATTAGGGGTCAATCCTTCCAAGACGGAGCTGGTACTATTTACTAAAAAATATAAAATTCCGGTAGTTGGGCTAACCATGAACGGCATTAGACTGGCTTTTACTGACAGAGTGTGATTTTTTCGCATAATCTTGAACAGTAAGCTCAGCTGGAAGCCTGGTACACTGGCTCTGTACCACAGTGGTAAGACCTGTGCTGATGTACGGGGTGGGCGTGTGGTGGCCAGCTCTGGATAAGGTAACATATATAGGGATGATGGAGAAGGTGAAAGAACGCCTTCGTGCTTGGGCGCTTACGTCAACATCTATGTCAGCCAATGTGGCTACGAAGCTCTCGGCTGTCTCTCAGTGGAAGTGTCTTCAGGCGGGGCTCTCGACGATAGTTAGATCGTTAAAGGAAGAACTGGCGATTCTTGATTATATTATACCAACGTTGTGCTTCAATAAAAGTTTCAAAACCATATATCCTTCGAGGGAATCCTGGAGGAACGGATCAATACTGGAAAGTGAGGCCACTGCCTCATGCAGTAGGTTAGTAGTGTCTGTGAGAAGTTTAATGTTAATATATCTGTTGGTGTCTCTGACTACTGCAGCGTCATAACGTGGTATCCACGAACAGTAAGACGACGGTTAGGTCACTAGAGGCGGTTTGTCTGAAGTCGCGGGTGACACTATATGAGATGAGCGAGTATTTCAGAATTCAGATATGCTAAGTCCCTGGTCACTCGGACGTCACGGGAAACCACAAGATAGACGAACTAGCCGTACTAGGTACGGTACGACTCTCCAGACGCAGCCGGAAAGGGCAGGTCTGCGGAGACCTGTAGCAGTGCTCAAATTGGCGCTCAGTAAAAAGGCAATCGCCTCGATAAATAAGAGGTACACCAACACTCTCACGTGCAGGGTAGCAAAACAGGTTTTGCCAAAACTGGACTAGCGGCGCTCCAAGGTACTAGTATCCCTGGGAAAACGAGAGGTAGGATTGGTCGTAGGGATACTGACTGGACACTTCCTTTTTTGGGGAACATGCGAGAAGGCTGGGTCTACAGACGAATCACTTTTGTAGAAGTTGTATGGACGAAGAGGAGAAAGGGACTTTAGACCACATTCTATGCTCGTGTCCAGCACTATCAGACAGAAGGCATAAGTACTTAGGTGTATACGGTATGGACGGCCTTTTAGAACTCGCAGACTGTGGTATCACAATAGGCCACTATTGGTCTAATTGTGCAATAGCAGCCACTCTAACCTAACCTATCACTCGAATTTCACTTTTCATGCACATTAGCTAGTTACGCAAGAAGATTATTTAATTGTGATTAATACAACAAAATATTTATTCATTGTTTATCCGTGCCGTGTTGCTCGATCGAAGGTTGAAGTAAGAAGAAGGCTTTCCATGGATGGGATAATTTTGACAGCTACGAAGATGTTGTCCAATGTTGATGATTTATTCAAAAGCATGTTCCTCGATGTTTGATTTTGGGGTGTCCACCAACAGATATCACCTTTGACTGACGTGGAGACGTTTGATGTCATCTCAAACACTGTACTTACCTCTTTAGGCCTTCCTTAACGTTCACCATCACTTGTACTTGTACGCGGGCAGATTTAAATTCATTTACTCAATTATAATTGGTTGCATTTGGAGGGGCATGTTCCTCCAGCACTGTTTTCATCTCATCGATGATTTCTTTTGGTTTAAACCTGTTAAATGAAAGTATTTAATCCCGGCATAACTATATAAAAGCCACTTTAACTAAAAGCTATTCAATCAAATTTTATAAAAATTTGACAGATTTCATTTAAAACAGCATACTTCACGATGAACTGAAGAAGTTGTTACTAGTGACGCATAGATGTCGTTATTGTAAACATTTATCAATCCAGCCTTCTGCTAGTTGAACGGATGTTGGATTATCCAGGGTGATAGCCAGATAGTTGTTTTTCTTAAAGGTGATATAAAAGTATTCAAATTTTCAGTAGTTCGAAAGCAAACCGCTAGTCCTCTAGGTAAGCTCACCTCGACGAGAAATAAATGAAATTTGTTAAATACTGCAAAAATTGCCAAAATGCCAAATTTCGATATATACGAACATCTTTTTGTTTTTTAATTTTATTTCAACTGAATATTTTGTGTAGCCAATTAAGCAATAAATAGAAAGGCCTATGGGATTTTGATTTATTAATTTAATATTAATAGCTATAAAATAGAAAAATTACTCAATGGGTTTTTTAAAGAAATAAAATGTCGATGTCCATCTGTATTTGTGTAAATATTTAGAAATATTTAAAGCGAGTTGAATGACTGAATACATTAACTTATCAAAAATGTGTATGTGGATGACAAAATAATATTTGTTTAGAAATCAGATGTGGAACTGATATACCTTTCCTTCCGGACAATGTCGTATCCTATCCTAAAATCAGTAAAAAAATATATTGGTACGAATCAATATTGCAGAAGCAGAAAATGTGTTTAGAAATTCTGTTTTACTTTTTTTTTAGAAAGTTCTAATTTCTAATTTAGTAATAACAAAAAGGAGATATCAAGCAAGCAAGTAACCAAACGCCCATAACATTATTCTTTTCTCTAATGCAGTACTTTGTTGTTGCAAAATTGAAAGACCTCACTCGATTCTATACGTTGACATAATTTCATAATCAGATAAAAGTTGAATTTGATGAAATTTATATTTACATACAGAATGTTGCAAATTTTAATTTTTCATTCAATATACTACACGTATCATGACAGAATGTATATATGTATATCTATATGTACCTACAGAAGAAAACAAAAGCAAAAAAAAAATTTTTGCTCTTAGATAAAAATTCTATGACACATATATTCCAACCAGTTATCTTCGTAAGTTCAAGACAAATATTTTTTTTTGTACTAAATAAATTATATATTCACATTTACAATAATGTTTACTTTGTAGAACCTGAATTAATCTTAAGTCACGAATTTTGTGAATATTATAAATGATTTAAGAAAGTAAACTTCAGTTATTTAATACTTGGTGGATCACTAAATAGATCACTCAAATTTCTAGATTTTTTCTTATAGGTAAATTAATCACAAAATAACTCTTTGTAAATTTTGTTTAGTTATAGAGAATTTTTACGGGTGTGCCTTTACATATACAATTGAAAGAGGATGCTACATGAAAGATTTAACAGTTGAACGAACTCCGGGTTATACATTTAACATTATAAAGACTTTTTGTAAATTGTGTTTGCATTCTGCCCTCATTCCATCCTAATACATTCAGAAAGATGAGTGGTAGGCTAACAATCATTTCTCATAAGAACAATTAAGTCATGAACCCCAATCAAATGTCTCGGATTACCATATCGGATTCATCACAAACTCGACCTCTGAAATTGTACACGGACAATGGTTTAAAAATGAGAACATGGAACGTGCTTAGCTGCTTAAGACCAGGGGTTCTACTTTCAGACACCATAAATTATTGCACACTTCTTTGCTTCATTGCGGCCATCAGAATGGAGAAGAATTTGGAGTTGACTTCCTCATCCATCGGCGCGTGAATCATCGACTTCCGCCTTAGCAACATGCGGATATATAAGGTCAGACTCCGCACTAAGAAATTAAATGTCAAAATTGCTAATGCTCATGCACCCACCGACGATAAATCAGATGGCATCAAAGATCTATTCCTTGCCGAGCTGGAGGAAGTCATCAATAAAATACCGTACCACGACATTAAAATACTCGCAAGTGATTTCATTTGCAAGTCCTAATGGCTACCACTACTACTAAGTAACAACTAAGTACCTGGCCTGGCAATAATGTATAATTTAGTTGTATCTAGTACGTTTTTTCCACATAAGAGAATCCACAAAGAAACGCAGAGATCGATTGATGGTGTCTAAAGATACACCACCAGCATATCCGAAGTGAGATCTTACAGAGGTGCAGATATCATATTCAAATATAAGTGAAAACTGTCATCTACGTTCATGAAAAATTGTTGGCTCGCAACACTAAGTGCTCTAGCAAAGTATCTGCGTGCTTGGAAAGCCATGACTAAATAGCTTCAACAGCGGAACAAACAAATCCAAGGGACTGTTTTGTTAACGCCAGAAAACTCACTAAAGACTTAAACCCAAGAAGTACAGCCGTCAAAGACGAGAATAGAGAGCTGAGAACAAGTGTGGCTGATGTTCTCTCAGTTCGGTAAACACACTTTCAAAATGTGCTTTATTGGAATGACGAAGTGACCCCCATTAAAACAATAGATCCTCCAGGTGAAGAGGTCTTTGTTGAATACCCCTCAATGAAGGAAGTAGATGCAGATATATTAGTAGATTAAAAAATCCTTTGCAGAATGATTAAGCACGGAGGCGCTACTCTTGTGCCACATAGAAACTCGTTTCTCTGTGTAAATTGGTTGGATCTTGAGTAGCGCTTGAGTACGTAGTAAGGAAATTCAGACTAAATTCTTGGATATGCAGATGAAATCGTGTTGCTTGGCCATAGACCTAGCGATACGAAGAACAGTTTCATACCGCTCGATCACTGCACAAGAAAATTTGGTTTGGAGGTGGACAGTAAAAAAAACTAGATACACCCAGGAAGATGATCATAGCAAAGCTCGGAACTGTCGACTATAATTTTGATAGTGTTGAAAACATTGAATACCTTAGATCAGTTATAACATGGTTGAATGACATGCAGGCAGAAATAAAAACCAAATAAAAATGTTTGCGATATAAACTTCAATCGCAGTCGTACAAGCTCGCACATTATAAAGCACACATAGGACCTGTACTGGTTTTCGGAAGCGAGAAATAACCTCTAACGATTGTAGATTGTTATCTATCTTCGAAAGGAAGGTCATTTGTTTCGTTTGGTCCAATTAGTGTTTTGCAAATAACGAATATTGGATTCGTATGAATCACGAGATAAAGAAATTTCTCGGAGGTAGCGACATCATCGGATTCATCAAATCCAATCGAATTAGATGGCTCCGGAACGTTACAAGATCTTCAGAACATCGGATGATTTAAAAAGTGTTCTATCTACAACCAGTTGAATCTGGAGGGCGAAAGCGGTGGATCGATTCGGATGGAGGACCATAGTGTAGGCATCAAAATCCCTTCATGGGGTGTGAAAGCTAGAGGGAGATATAAATCATTTTTAGTGGAATGGAGGTGATTTCTTAAAGGAATGGTGACGTTCCGATATGCGATCGACTGGATTTGGTGTGGTGACGTGAAGGTTCTTGTATTTTTATAAATTTGGTTTTTGTTTTAGTTTTGAGTCACTTTTGGTGCATGTTCAGTGACAGGATGGTTCATGATGCTGATCGTGATTAAATTTAAATTGAAATTTAAATTTCGTTCTCGAAGTTATGGTGGTGTATCAATGTTTTGTGAAGTGGGTTTGTGCGATGACACAAAAGTTCTTTCAGTTCGAGTTAATTTAATTTGCATTTGAAATTAATTCTTGCATAGTTCGTGGTTCTTGAAGTTACAGATAGTGGTGAGTTTACTAACTCAGTTTGGGTTCTGGAAGGGTTGTGTGATACAAGGTTAATATTGGTGTCTTTCAGGTTCTTAGCATTCTTTAGTGTTTGTTTAAAGCTTCGGTGATTTGGGAAGGCGTGAACTAGTGAACATTTATGTAGTAATGGTTAACAATATATTTTTTCTTGGATAAGTTGTTTGGTACCATACGGTTGGCCGAGGAACCTGTTAAAGGGTACAAGGTTTTAATCTTGAAAGTATAATGCTTTATTTAGTTATTTTTTATATCTTCTGGATGTAATGAATTTCTTTGATTCAATCTAGTTAGCGGTTTTTAGCAGAGGATAGTCAGTATGTATTTGTGATTTTGGTGGAAAAGGATATGACACTGTTTGCTCTAGATGGGTAATTGTTGCTGACGGTTCATCATAAAATTTATTATTTATTGTTGTTGATGTGAGTCGAAGCAGTATATTTGTTTGTCATTGATTGGTTCTCGCTGTTTATTTGTTGGGGGCTTTTGGGTGACCGGTTGTTTAATTCGCAGGTTGAACTGTATATTTGTGATGTATTGTGTGATGTGATATGATGGAAGACGTACAGGCCGTAAGAGAGAGCGCGTAGTACAGTGTCAAAGGCATGTTTGAACGGCAAATCGCGCTCCAGAGTTATGCGGACCGGGTCCTGCCTGCATCCTCACATTTGGGATGATATAGAGAGGGGTTTGGTTAATTATGGAAACGACTAGTGCGCTACGCAGCAACAGAGATTTGTGGGTTTGTTAGTTTGTGTTGGTTATGATTGGAAGTGGCATGTCTGAAATTCACCAAATATGTCTGTAGTGCTCAGTCGTGGACGACGGGAATAGTTGATCAATTGCATGAATGGGTCATCTCATCGTGTGCTGCATGTAGCTACTGCACTACGTCCTAAGCTGCATCATCTAGCCCAGGGACGCATATCCGTGGAGAATCGGCACCATTTTTGTGCATGTGATGCTTTAGCAGTTCTTGGTCCATTCGTGTCAGCTGGGTATCAGCAGTGAATACACTTTAGTCTAGTTAGAGAGAGCATCGAATACAGCATCCTTTTGCAGCAGGGCTTTGGATGTTTGTTTAACTTATGGGACTGTGAATTGCAGGTGTGAAGATCGTTTGGTCGGGAATATTACAACTGCGGTTTTTTCTTCAACTTATACGTGTGTTGATGTAGTAAGAGCCAGTAAAGTCATTTTAAAATGAATTAGGTTGTAGGTTTGTTTGCTGTAGCTGCTGCATCCCTCCTTGTGGAGAGGGCGGCGGCGATGCATGAAGTAAGAGAGGAGTATTATATAGAATTTGTTATAGGTGTACACAAACAAGTATTGTTTGATTTCGTTTATAAGGGAGAGGGAGTAGCTGTAAGTTATTAATGTGTAAAGTATATAATTGGAAAATCTCTATGGTTTTGAAGGTTTTGTACGTATTGGAATGCCATCTATCCATCTCGTTGCAATGGAACTTTCGCAGCATTTTCACTGCTGTTACGCCGTGGAATGAAGTGGATGAACAGAAGGATTGCTTTGAATTCTTTCATTTTGCTGCGACGGTTAAACATGAACACATCATTAACATTTCATAATAGGCATTTGATCCTATAATTAGGTATTTTGAACGCATTGTGTTTGTTCGCGAGAATGGTTTCAGTGCATTCTCTACTCTTTCATCTTTCTTGATTTATCGACATATTTTATCATAAATCCAGAGTTTACGTCTAAATTTTTGGTACCTGAGTGTGTTGGTAGCTGTTTCGATATAGGCTTCCTCGATTTGTTTCCATTGTTGCTCTACACTGGGGCTAAGCTGTTTCTTGTGTTGGCATCTTTTAATAATCTGTCGGTGTTAAATTGTTCCGATTTGTCGTTATGCGTTTTACAACAAACTTAATTTTGATTTGTGATATTACCTGTTGGTGGTCACTGTGAATATCTGCACCAGTCATTGTCCCGATATCTTATAATGACATGAGAAATTTCTTGTTGGTCATTACGTGATCTATTTGGTTCTTTGTTCCAGATGATGACCATGTGCAGTTGTGTAAATTTTTGTGTTGCATTTTTTCGTGGAAATTCACTCCCTCCTATGAATGGTTTGTAACGCAGCAGTAAATGAGCCTACCAGTTTTCCATTATTATTACGCACAGAGTCTATAATACTTGTTTAGTCATTGGTGGTTGTCGGGTTGGTGTTAAATCTGTTCCAATCAATCTTGATCATATCTGTGTATTCATTATGCTATTGTGGCTGGTTATTGGTCATAAAACTATTCTGGGTTGTTTTAGCTGCGTCGTTGTGGGGCATATCATTGAATGTTAGCTATGGTTGTGTTTTGTATTTTTGGATGGAATCTTGTTACGATTATTCTGGTATTAACTGATTTTTATTCTACTAGTGCTTTCTTTGATTTAGCTGTTGTTAATATAGCCGACGCCTGATTCATCGCGTCCAGAGAATATACAGGTTATTTCCTTCGACTGTATTTATTTGACCACATTTTTTACTTCACTGAGGCCGTGAATATCGATTTTGTGAGTTCTGATGTTTCGATTTCGGTTTCGTGTTAGTGTAAGATAGCCGAGAGTCGATATGTGCAGTGTTGTATTGATTCAGTATTCGTTTATGTCATCATTTTGATTTTGGGTTAATGAATGGTCCGGCTCCCAGAGCTTCTGATTAATCCAAGCAATGGTTGCTTGACGTTGGCGATGAAGTTGTTGTTGTCTTATTTATCTATGTCACTTGCCCCCTCCCCTCCATATTTCAAGAAAGATAACTCCAGTGAATATAGACCGGGAAAAACAAACGTCGATTGACAATAAATTGGTTCAGATAAGCTAACCTGAACAAAATGAACATCGCTTGTCTATTCGTGGGAACTATTTCCTAAACTATCCTAAAAATAGAATTAGGATTATTTAGGAAAAACTTCACGTGTTTGCTCATGATAGTTTCCTAAATTGACCTCTTTCCAAATTTTATTTCCTAAAACATCCGGGCCCCTAGATTTTTCAATGGAATGGTGTTTATCTGTTAGTTTTGATTCAGAACAACTCAAAAATGCGCTTAGTATTTGGTAGCGGTGTTTCTGGAATTGGGAAAATTGCTCAGAAAAACCATAGGATATGCAAATTGATCTCGTTACAAATTTAAGTTCCTAAAACAACCGGGGTTCCTAGATTTTTCAATGGAATGGTGTTTATCTATTAGTTTTGATTCAGAACAACTCAAAAGTGTGCTTAGTAATTGGTAGTGGTGTTTCTGGAATTGGGAAAATTGCTCGGAAAAACCATTCGATATGCAAATTGACCTCTTTACAAATTTAAGTTCCTAAAACACCTGGGGCCCCTAGAATTTTCAATGGAACGGTGTTTATCTGTTAGTTTTGATTCAGAACAACTCAAAAGTGTGCTTAGTATTTGGAAGCGGTGTTTCTGGAATTGGGAAAATTGCTAAGACAAACCATAGGATTTGCAAATTGACCGACCTCTTTACAAATTTTAGTTCCTTAAACACTCGGGGCCCCTAGATTTTTCAATGGAATGGTGTTTTTCTGTTAGTTTTGATTCAGAACAACTCAAAAGTGTGCTTAGTATTTGGTAGCGGTGTTTCTGGAATTGGGAATATTGCTCAGAAAAACCATACGATATGCAAATTGATCTCGTTACAAATTTAAGTTCCTAAAACAACCAGGGTTCCCAGATTTTTCAATGGAATGGTGTTTATCGGTTAGTTTTGATTCAGAACAACTCAAAAATGCGCTTAGTATTTGGTAGTGGTGTTTCTGGAATTGGGAAAATTGCTCGGAAAAACCATACGATATGCAAATTGACCTATTTACAAGTACTTCATCAACGTACTTATTTGCATTTTTTCATGTAATTTATAATTCACTCGTTTATACGAAGTTTTACGCATACATTGAAACAAAAATGGCGGATTTAAAATTTTAGGAAAGTTTAAGAAATACTTCACTATTATTCTTGTCTTATATTATCAGATAATTTTACTCTGGAAAAGCCAGATGAACCATTCGGTTGTGCCTAAACTTCTCGTGGTCACCATATTTGCACGCCACATTTTTTTTTCGTTTGAGTCAAAACACAACCAGAAACAGTAAAATCTATCAAAAGCACTCATTTATTCTATAAGTTTTGTAGTAACCCCAACTATGTTGGTCAAGAAACCGGCGTTAAAGTCAATAATCAAGTATTCGTTTTGAAAATATTCTTGACAGATGGCACATTTGGCACAGCGTAGTTCTTTTAAACAGTAGTCGAATATAGCCAAGTACCGCGATATGAAAATCGATTAAGCTCAGGAAAGTTGCTTACAGATAATTTATCTGATCTCGTTACAAAACTAACTAAAGTTTAACCAGAATTTCTATAAAGCCCGCTGGATACATAAAAAAATCAAAGAATATTCTCCCATTTTTAGGATTTCTTTTTCCAAGGATGCCGATAAATAATCGATACTGCAAATCAACAAATATATGCAATAACATACATTGTCTACGAATTGTCTACATACTCTACTAATTCTCGACATTGTCTACTAAAAATCAATTGTCGTAGACGCACAACTCTGCTCTGTACGTAGCACTACTATTTTAGAAATTATGGTATTAGAGAATGCGGGTTTACCTGAATAGGATGAGTCTTGTTTGACGTATTATAACCACCTGATTACGAAGTAACTGCGATGGTATTGTGCATAAAGAGGTACAGAGATAATTTTAATTCAGTTTCGAATTAATCTAATTCTTTGAGGATTGTAAATACATTTTTGAATGACGCTAAAAACATTCTCTACCTTCTTCAACGTTTCTCTAACTTTTGAATAAAGTTTGTTTTAGACCTACATAACTAGAATCATTCTACCACCGTCGACATAAAAATAAAAATTAACATGCAAACATAAATTCTTAATGAATCTAGAATTCTGTAAATGTTGTATACACGAATATAAAAATTGTCTAAAGGTTAAAGTTAACTATAGAAATATACAAATTCGATCAAGTTAGTTGAGTATGCAAATTTATTTTGTGTATAAAGCAATCTTCTTATTCCTATAATACATGGCAGAACGAAAGACACACTTCTTTCATCACGAATATAATTATTAAGATTATTTATATTCTGTTTATCAAATTATACCATCAATGATCACCCATAAAAAACCATTTACAACCGATTTTTTTTTTGTCTTGTATTTCTTAAGCCATGTTTTCAATTAGATATCTTTTCTTTTTGGCCTATAATATAATAAGAAGTTTTAAACGTTAAAACAACAACAACAACTCTTTATTAAAGATATGTTAAAAAAAGAAAGGTACTTTTATTTATTATAAATACAATTATGAATCTCGGCAATGTATTCTTTGGTGATAAATTGAATATTACGTGCGTGTATACCCGAAAACATATAGTTAAGATTAAAATCTTTATTATATGTAAATTCGGTGCAGGATTCGGTTATTAACTGTGCACAGTAGCATTTTGGTATATAATTGTATCAAACTAATTAGCATACACGGATGATCGCGATTAAAATAATTGTTCGATTAATCTTGTTGAATTACAAAAAAACAAAGCAAAAATCGCGCGCTGAATACCACACCAATTTAATATTTTATTTTGAGACACACAACGAATATTAAATACCATCGTAAGAATATGAACGGGGCTAACCTTTTCGTGGGTTCCCACATTTATCGGAATGATATGTTATAAAGTGGTGAGACAATAACATTTTTAATCTCAAGCACACTTCATGAACGAAAACATTTTGCCATTTTCTGTCGACTTATTTAAGGAAAATTTGAAAGTTGAAATGTATACGATTGTTATGTACACAATGTTGTCTCAACAATTAAAGCAACATCAAAATTGTAACGCGAGCTGAAGCATAAACTATACGTACTATCACTAAGTTTAGTATAGATATCTACTGTATACATAAACGAGTGCAAATCCATTCATTTCTTTCAAACAAAAGTCTAATTAAGGCTATAGTTGGCAAATCGTTTTGTAGTTTGTATCGAAAACCCCGGAAGCAGTTAATATGATCTTGAAATAGTAATCTTGACATGCAACTAAATTGTTATACAATTCAATGGTATTGTGCACGTACTTAATACGGGCGACTGCAGGCTTAAGTGGATAATTGAGACGCTATAAATAAATTATTTTACAAATTGAATAATGTCAATGGCAAATTCCTAAAGTGGCCACGCGAGCAACCTAAAAATGTTAAACAGTGACTTAATTATGCTACTGAAGTTAGTAGAAAAATTCAGCAGGAAAAAATCTGCATTATCGACCTCCTTTATATACATTGGTAGAAAAAGGCTGCAAACATTTTTGTTGTTTTTGACCGTTTTCTGTGGAAAAACTATATTATCGACGTATTTAAATTAGTCGTAGAAAAATTGACTCAATTTTCTTTATGTAAGCATGTTTAGTATTTAGCATTCCCATAAGCACAATACCTGTTTTAATCACTTTGCTTGAATCGCAAACTTTTTTTTGTGACAAGCTGGGCACCCAAGAGGTAAACCTAATTCAAGTATGCTGAATTCAATGGTGCTAGTCCCATTTCAAAGTTAGACCGCATTTTTGAGATATCGCTTTCGACATGTTTTGGCTCTGAGTCAAACATTTGTCAAAATATACACTCATTTTCACGTTGATAGCTCTTGAACCATTACGATTTTCGTTTTGATTTCTTCGGCAAAGTTAAGGATTACGCTACACATTTAATGATTTTACAGGTTCATTAGTTCGAGTGGATCTGCTCTTCTCAGTCGTTTAAATCGCGGCTGTTTTAGTATATCCTGGGCCAATTCGTTGGGATGCCCCTGAAGTTTTGAGTAGTATTTCGAACTGAATTTCTTGATTGTTTCTTTAACGGTTTTAATACATAGGTCGTCGTGTATGTTAGTATTTCGGTTAGTAGTTCTCTATTTGATGCACTGGTGGATCCCCATAACTGAATACTACATTTCCATATTGGCTTGATTAACGCTTTGTATATAGCTAATGTGCATGAACAGTGCAATTTGAGTGATAGGTTAGAGTGGCTGCTATTGCACATTTAGGCCAATAGTGGCCTATTGTGATACCACAGGACCCTATCTCCTCTCTACTCCCTTTGAAACCATATAGAGCTGCTTAGGTAGCGTAAAATATATCGCACTACATAGTCCGCGAGTTCTAAAAGGCTGTCCATACCGTATACACCTAAGTACGTATGCCTTCTGTCTGATAGTGCCGGACACGAGCATGGAATGTGGTCTAAAGTCTCTTTCTCCTCTTCGTCCATACAACTTCTACAAAAGTCAATCGTCTGTAGACCCAGTCTTCTCGCATGTTCCCCAAAAAAGAAGTGTCCTGTCAGTATCAATACGACCAATCCTACCTCTCGTTTTCTCAAGGATACTAGCGCTTTGGATAGCCGCAAGTCCAGTTTTAGTCAAACCTGTTTTGCTACCCTGCACGTGAGAGTGTTGGTGTACCTCTCATTTGTCGAGGCGATTGCCTTTTTACTGAGCGCCAATTTGAGCGCTGCTATAGGTCTCTCCAGAACTGCCCTTTCCGGCTGCGTCTGGAGAATCGCAGCGCATCTAGCTAGTTCGTCTGCCATGCAGTTTCTCGTGATGTCCGAGTGACCAGGGACGCAGCATATCTGGATTCTGAAATACTGGCCCATCTCATTAACAGCTCATCGGCAATCCAGTGCCACCCGTCACTTCAGATAAACCGCCTCTAGTGGCCTGACCGCAGTCTGTCCACAAAAATAGCGATATACCTCACGGATACCACGTTATGCTTCAACCATGTCACGACTTCCCCGATCGCCAATACTTCAGCCTGGTACACGCTGCAGTAGTCAGGGAGACGAACACATATATTAGCACTACACTTCTCACAGAAGACTCCGGCCCCTACCTTGCCGTCTAGCTGAGAGCCGCCCATGAAAAATTGGACTGCCTCGTTTTCCACTTTTGATCCGTTCTTCCAGGATTCCCTCGTAAGATAGATGGTCCGGAAACCTTTATCGAAGCACATCGAAGGTTTAATATAATCAAGAACCGCCAGTTCTTCCCTTAGCGATCTAACTATCGTCGAGTGCCCGGCCTGAAGACACTTCCACTGAGAGACAGCCGATAGTCTCATAGCCACATTCACTTCCATCTACTTAACAAAAAATTCGATTAAAATAAGGTTGAGCATAACCTCTAAAACCCCTTTACATATTGTCCTAATCGCCCAAGCATGCAGGGAATTCTTTGCACCTTCTTCATCATCCCTATATATATTACCTTATCCAGAGCTGGCCACCACACGCCTACATTAACCTTATTCGCCCTTTCCATAATCTTAGACTTCCATCTAAGCTTACTGTCCAAGATTATACCCAAAAGTCACACTCTGTCAGCAAAAGCCAGTCTAATGTGGTTCATGGTAGGAGGGCTAACTACCGGAATTTTATATTTCTTACTAAATAGTATCAGCTCCGTCTTGGAAAGGTTGACCCCTAATCCACATTTGCTGGCCCATTTCGTAACGATCGCTACGATGAGTGCGTTCTGCATAACATCTCTAATCGTATCCAGATATTTGCCTGAGACAGCTATCGCTACATCATCTGCATACGCTGCTACCCCTGTTCTATCTCTCTCCAGGTGCAAAGTAATCCATACATCACTACACCCCAAATAAAGGGGGACATTAGACCTCCCTGCAGGGTTCCTCTAACCACCCGTCTTCTAATGGTGGGCTCGCCCAGTTCCGAGGTAACAATCCTGCTTACCAGCATCTGGTTTATCAACCTACTTATAGGGTCCACCTTCAAAATATCCAGAAATTCTACCATACAAAACTCTTGTGAGTAAATTGACTTCTCAATCGTGCGTACTAGATCGTGCAAAGCTGTGTCCACCGGCGTTCCCTTATAGTACGCATGCTGCGACATTGCCCATTTTCTTGGATCAATTTTCGTTCGAATAACTACATCTATCAGCCTTTCCAAGGTTTTCAACAAAAAGGATGATATAGTTAAAGGCCTCAGGCCTTTTGGACAAGCATGTGAGATCTTTCCCGATTTCGGGATAAATACTACTCTGACCTCCTTCCATTTCTTAGGAATATAGACCAATTTCAGACATCCCTAGCAGTTAACCTTTAGTCAGGAGAGGATGACTGCCGAGTTCCTTTGGATCTCTGCTGGTATAATCCGATCCGGGCCTGCCGACTTATAAGGCTTAAAACCGTTCAGACTTCCACTGGTTGAATGAAGCTATTGCAGGTGTTTCTGAGCTCCAGGCTCCATCCTGTCATCAAAGCTTCTCGGAAAATGGGTCTTCATGATAAGCTCCAATGATTCCGCACTTGAACCTGTTCATGACCCGTCCGGTCTAATTAAATAACTAGGATTGGCTGGGTTAGTAGATAGAATTTTCCTAAGGCGAGAAGTCTCAGAGACCTCCTCCACTCTACAACAGAAGAGTCTCCAAGACCCACTTTGTGCCTTCCTCAACTCTTTTTTGTATTTTCTTAGGTCCTCCTTATAGGAGTCCCAATCCCGAACCTCCCTTGTGTTCTTGGCTTTATTAAAGGCTGTCCTACACGCCCTCCGATAGGTTTCCAACTCCGCGGTCCAGCATGTCGGTTTCTGGCTGTCCCTAGGCTTTATGAGAGGGCACGTAGCATTAAATGAAAGATTGCATGCCTTTGTGACAATATCAACCGGGCAATCTAATTCTTCTACTGTCGCCGGAAGTTCAAGGACCTCCATCGGCAGATATTTGTTCCAGTTTGTCCTTCTGAAATCCCTGAAGGCTTTCCGGATAACAGGTTTAACGTTGAGGTTTTATGTTACATATCGGTGATCAAAGAATGAGTTCTCCCTCGCCACTCTCCACCCCATGATCATATGAAAAATTGTTTCTGACGCAAAGGTCACATCAAAAACCTCCTGTCGATTTTTGACAACAAATGTTGGTTCTCGCTCAATATTGGAAACTAAAATGCTTACCTCTCTCATTAATGGCTGTGCTTCCCCAGATTGTGTAATGCGCATTTGCATCACATCCAAGTATAACACCTACCCTTCTTAGACTTCAGTTTCCCTTCGGATCAGTTACCCCAGGTTATCCGGCGGAACCTCGTTCTCGCGATCCATTTAGGCTGAGGCTAGTCATAAGTTTTCACAGCCAACCTCAACACTCACCGCTGTAACATCCCCGCTACTGAATTGAGGAAGAAGAAAAATATTCAAATTACTTTTCACTAAAATACACGATCTTCCTTTCTCAGAGTTACTTGAGTATAATAATTTATACCTCTTCGTTCTGAGGCCACAGATCCCGCTATTATTAATCCAAGGTTCTTGGATTAACACCTTGACTTACTCACTCTGAGAACGAGAGCTGCCGAGGCAGTTTTCATGTGATGCAGGTTTGTTCGTACAATATTAATCATTGAGATCTGTTGTACCTCTTCCTGCACTCGAGGGTTTGACAGGATGTCCCCATCAGATTCAAGAGAGAGGAGGCTATTTTTCCTCACCAAACTCTCCGCGTCCGAAACATCGCTATCCTGGTCGTCCCCCGCCCGCTAGACCGTCTTCTGCTGGGTCCGTTCGCCATCGCCCCCAGGCTAGTCTTCCGCTCTCGTATCGACCTCATCTTTCTTATATACTTTAAGAGTGATCGACCCGAATTCGAAGTTGATCACTCCCTTTGATTTTGCAAGGAGAAGCCCGGGATTCTTTATTGATTAGCATGATTGCCAATCTAAAGCCCCTTTAGCTTCCTCCTGCTTTACAATCCTCCAATCTTCCGTTGAAAGATCGGGATTACTGGCCCGAATGGATTTCCCCTTTGTAGACTGCCTCAGGCCTTGCACACTGCTACACCTCGCCTACTTCGGTCACTAACCTTTTATAGAGGTCGACCGATCTCTGGTCCGAGCACGCAGTTAACTTCACCCGCCCCTGGTACCATCCCCACACCTCTACAGGACAGGGAGGGGGGCCGGATTTTCTCTCAGGACACTCAAAAATATGGAGTTTAGTGCATTATACACAACTTTCCACTTCTCCGGTGTGATGCTCCCATCTTCCTGACTTATCTGTCAATGACGGCTAGCACCAGAACGTGTTCCTTTAGGATCTTACTGAATAGCGTCGGTTTTTGATCCTTAGGAGCACATGACATCATGCCTGTTTGCACCTTGCTTTACTTGTTGCCTCTCGCTTCAAGCTCATCCTGGGACCTCTGTCTTTTAAGCCCAAGCACCCTTTCCGAGCTATCGCAGCCGACAGTTTTCCTAGCCCATTCACAGATTCTTTCTGTTCTACTGTAAGCTGCTTCTCAGGGATCGCAGGCAGTTTCTCTAAAATTGTATACGCCAACCGTCTCTCTCTGTACCGTCGCTTTGCCGCAGGGATCTATTTCAATCCCCCACTATTTTGTTTGGTGATCCCGCTTGGCTTCGATGCCATGGTGTCGCTTTCCCTTGCCACTGATGAGGGATTCCCACCTTTAAGGTTAGAGTTACTCTGCTTCTTTGTACTTTTCTGTTTTTGGAGGGTCCCGGTTCGCCTTCGCAGGGCACAGGTAAGGCTAAATCCAATTGGAGGTAGCCTGGTATCCAGAGGGCTCCGTTCACGACTGGGCTTTGTCGAATAGGCCCCAGCCTAGTCGATCATCAGCACGGGTCGCACCACACCTTAATCCCGCCAACACCTCCTCCCCTCAAACATTCACCCGACTATTAAGCCATTCATATGGATATCCCAAACAAATGGGACCCAGGTTAAATACTCCCTAGTTCCTTGAGACCCTCCCCTCAGCAGAGCTGCGGTTGGGGCGGCTTATTTAATTCATCGCTAACCAAGCTATCGATAGGCCATCCACTATCCATCATCGAAAAGTGTTGATCTGGCCAGAAAGAATTGGAGTTTCTGGGCCACATCGCCCACGCAAATGGCTTAAAAAGATGCCGAACAATTTCAAGCACTCCTAGGAGCAGTTACTTGGCACGATAAATTCGTAAAAGATATGAAAGACATTCGTAGGCCATTGAGAGAACTGCTGTGGAAGGACGAACTTGGCGTTAACCCTTAGGCGTTAACCTCGTGTTTGGCGTTAACCTCATGCTATGCCATGGAGGCAGTATTGATGCACGACCTAAGAAAGGTATTCCAATGTGCACGGCTAGCTGTTTGCAACGAAATACGCATTCATTTTGCCCACCTACCATTTCACCATCAAATATGAGTACACAAAGAGCTTTGAGCATGCAAATTTCATCTCGTGATTAATTGCCGGTCACGAGAAACAAAATGAAGAAATTGTCATCGGTAGTTTGAGAATTGATACAGCAAACCAACTGCCAGTTACATTTGAGGCCTAATATATGTGAAACATTGTGAAAGGTCTCCGCCGTCATCGGGAAAGGTTGAAACTGTTGGCTCGAAGCAAAGTGTATGGGAAATGCACTACAACCGCGAAAACCCAACCAAGTGGACGTTGCAGTAACGGCCAATGCCAAATGGGATCATGTGGTGAAGAGTGCACCTCCATTTTGCAGTACCCGTAAATTGTTTTTCGTACCTGGTGATCATTGACGTATTTAGCAAGTGTTCAGAAGTTTTTTAAATGCAATAAACAACGGCTGAAAAGACGATCGACCGCTTAGAAGACGTTTTTCCCCGCCAGGGATGCTGCGACACCATCGTTTTGGACAACGGTCTCCAATTTGTATCAGATGGATTTTAGTCTGGTTTTGACATGACTACAGTCAAATTGTCAGACTTAAATATTCGTCATCTCGTTGAAGACCGGATTAATGAAGCAAGAAAGTATCCCTCCCTTTGGCATCCCTCGAGGCCGGCAGAGACGTGTTGGTTAAAATTTGCAGCAATAGTAAGTGAAAATGGTCGCCCGAGTTATTATGAAGAGATGCGGTTTGGTAAAGTATCTTGTGCCAGCCGAAACACAATTGCAGTACTGCAATCAGCAATAAAATCGTTGGTTCTGCCAGAACAGGAAACAGAATCTCAGGGCGAGTTTCTTGAGGATGGCGATTCCGAGGATAAGATGACACAACCTCGTCGCACGGCTCTAGCTAATTCTGGATGTGCGCCGCAGCGCTATGATGATTACGACATGACGACAGACTGATTCGCCGAACGGTTATATTGAATTATTGTTATTTTTAACTTTTTAATGGGAGAAGAGAATTGTGATGTAACACTAATACTTCACGTATGTTAATGTAAGGTTGCAATACTGGTCTTAAAGAGTAGGCGATCTAAAAAAAAAGTTTGATACATTTTTGATGAACTTACACGTTTCACTCATCTTGTAGGCCAAATTTGACAGACTGGGGCAGACTAAGTATCAGGTTCTTTTTGTAGGCCAAACACCAACGTAAGTTGTAATTGAAATATAATTCAACATACCTTGAAATTACAGATAGTTCAATGTTCTCGAAAATCTTATTTGAAACGAAATCGTTGCAAAATGCGTCCACGATATTAAGGTAATTTATTTTATACACTTACGTTTAAGTGTGATCTTGTGAAATAGTTTTGATTATGCAAAAATTAAAATAACCATGACAGGTAATAAAAATAATTGTATTTCTACCTTAATATACTTTTATAGAAAGCATAAAATAATAAAAATATCAGAATTCTCTTCAAAACCAAAAACCAAAATTTTAAACAAAAAAAAAAATTTCACAACATTTTTAGGTTCAAATTGTACCGAAAAATTAAAATCTTTACCGTCTGAAACCAATTGATAATATACAACAACAGAACAGCTACAGACAATGCACAAAAATAATTTGGATGGGTTGTATATATAAAAAAAAAGTAGGACTGCGGTTTCTCAGACATTGTTATGTACCCATAATTTGGTTGATGAACATAATATTCTACGACGCCCGATATCCCTTTCTTAATTTATTTTTATTGTTTTACGTTTATTAATATTAAATTAAAGTTGTACGTTTAAAGATTTGCGATTCGTTTATATTTTTGACAAAAATTCTGTGATTTGTGTTCATTCTGGTTGAGGGTTATTTATTGCGCGCGGATTTGTATACTCGCATACAATAAGCCTTTACAGTTTTTCTTTCTTTGATCGTTAAAATTGATTTATGCAAAAATTAAATTGTGTTCTTTACAAAACAGTTTTTATTACTTGTAAGCTTCATTATGCATGGATATACATATAAACCAAATAAAAGGCCAAAAAAAGTTATTCGATCTACTGACCTAACTTTAGAGTTTTTATAAATTTATCTGAAGAGTTCATTCCAATGTGGCTTTTTTGCAGGACTGAACCTATTTATAGTACTCCCAATACAAGAAATCATAACAATTCAACGAGCCCGATAGTTTTCGATTTTGTAATGACAAATAATACGGCGCGTTTTTTTTACCAACCAAAATGTTATAAAATTGTTAAATTGGGTAAAAAAGTACGGAATACCGTTTTTATAAAACACTGAAAATTGATTACATTTGGAAATCATATACAGCATTTTTCCATTTATCTCTTGATCCACACAAATACACCATGCCGGAAATTGAAAAATACAAAATAAACAAATAAGTGAAAAATGATTACTGTGCATTGTAAATATACGAATGTCATATAATATCCGATCTCCTTTTTTTATGCTTGCACAAAGATTTAATCTTTGTTTATAAGATTTAGAACAACAATCTTTTAATGTACTTTACATTTTAATTTGTGGTGAATGTGATTTCCCACGGTAGCATCTCAAAATCAGTTGCACGAATATAAATTAAGATTATCTTTTATAAAAATTGCGTAGAATTGGAAATGACACACAGACTTATGAAAATGTGGAAAAGGTGCCATTGGTTATTTGATATCTGATGCTCTCGGTTGAACAAATTTTACAAATATGATTGATGGAAAAGCCGTGTTGTCCGAACCAGGGAAAGGTAGGAAAAGACATCAAAACAAGGAAAATTGGGTTAAGACAAAGGAGAAACATTTAAGGTAAATTTTGTTGGATAAACTCTAGACATTCTGCAAAATCCTTACCGATCAAACCAAATTGCAATCACCGAATAACGTCGAGTTTCAAATGCAATACTTTGTCAATGCAAGACATCGTAGATTTCACCAAAAGTTTTATGAAAATAAACTAAAAATTGAACAAGATTATTACATACTAAAATTTTGCGTTTCATCTGCTCCAGTTCGAACAAATGGGCCTTCAAGAAAGCAAGTTGGACACTATTATCAATTTCCGAAACTACGTGATGCCAAAAATTTATTTTAGATGTTTTAAAAATATCAAACTTCCGTCTACAAAGAATTTGCCGAAAATTTCCAGTAACAAGCGAAATACCAAAAGAAAAGCGCGGTGGGAAACGATTTTCACAAATATTCAGAAATAAATCCGATTCAATTTATTAGCAATTTAAATGCGTTACAGTCGCACATTATTGCCGAAACTCGAATATTACTAAGCAGTGTCTACCTAGCGATTGGAGCATCACAGCGCTTTGGAAACAGTATAACATTGATAATACAACTAACTCCGTGAAATATGAGTTTTTTTCGGAAAATTTTTCTCAGTAATTTCAATTTAAGCTTTTCCTCTCCATCAACCGATGCTTGTTCTAGGAGTTTATGTTTAAAGGAAACTATAATCCAACCGAGCCGGTAAAGAAGCAGAATAGATACAGAATTAAATACAGAATAGGTACAGAAACGACAGTTAGAAACCATTTTTTTGACAATGCTCCTAAACTAGTTCCCACATACGCCAATAGATGGCTCTAAATTTGAAAAAAAAACATCATATTGTAAACATTAAAAGTTTTTAGAAGTGTAAAAATAAATTCTCTCTCTTCGAATATCTGTCAAATTGTTTGTGCCATCATTTGTCAAACAGTGAGTGAAAGAAGTTGAAATTGTTCTTATCAAGTAAGTACATCGATAAACAATTTATTTTTTCTCCGATCGTAGGAGAAAATATATCTTTCCGTTGTTTTTTCGAAACGAAAAGCTCATGATTCCAGTATGTTGTATTTGTTGCTAAGCAACAAGTAATAATAGTACGAGAATATTTTTTCTGGCCTAGGCCGGGAATATATTCCCGTATGGATTTTTAATTGTTTAATAATTGCTGAATTAGCTGCTTCCACTATATCCGGCGGAGTACAAGATAAGGATAATTCGCTTTCACTGTCCATATCCCTTAAATTTCGTTCACACGATTTTTATAAATCAAATAGAGGTACACAAACTTGACAACTTTTGAAAAAAAAAAACAAAATGTATTTATGTCTTATGATGTCGTGGCAACTAAGCAATAATTTTATATTATTTTCGATTTTTTACTTTGTTTTGATTTCTTAATATGATAATTAATGAATAATACTAAAAATTATTTTGGGTTTGTATTTGTTTTAAAGTCCGATCGGAGAAAAATAGTATGTACAATTCGGAGGAAAAGTGCATTCCCGGACCCCCGTGGTCACCGGACTCGGCTATCGCCTCTTCCGCCAATTTCCACTATCGTCCGGGAATGCAGTACTTTTCCTCCTAATTATACAATATACTATTGCGTAAATCGATACTCGATCATAAGTGTAAAGTTTTCTTGTTTTTTAATAAGATTTTCGGGTATATTACAGGATTTTTATATTTTTCTAATTTTTCTATGTTAAGGAAATGTGTTTACATTTTTAGGTTAAGGAAATATGGTACAAAAGTTTGTGTTTGTTCTTATTTACAGAGATACGTACCCAACACGTATGTGAAGTTATCCCACGATTCTATCCCAGAAAATAAAATAATTTAATCATCAGCCAACACTAATCAATAAAACCCCCATTTGCTCTTGTGCGAAGTTAGCCCAGCTCAGAATTTCTTTAAATTGATTCAAAATAAAACGTAGTTGGTGAAGTTAGCCAGAATTTATTAAAAATCACGATAAAGATAATTGGCACGTTAACAGACACGATAAAGATGATTGGCACGTTAAAAGTATACATTTGTCGGATTAAGGCTAAGTGGTTTTGAGATCGTCACACTCCTGCCTAACTTTTAGAAAAGTTAGAAAAAAATCATTCCGTGGCAACCTTGCGAAATTGGGCGTCAAGTATGAAATTCATTATTTTCCTATCCTTCTGCGGAATAACTATAAGTCCATCCTTTTATAAGGTTTAAAATTGTACTTCCCAAATAGATAAGATTTATACTTTCAAAATAAAAATAATTTTGTCCTAATTTTAACAAATTTTATTTATGTCCAAAAGATTAAAATTCTTCTATCTGACAAAGAAAATTTTTATTCTTTGGCCGAGTGTAAAATGCACTCAAATATAAAATAGGGTTTGCTCTTTGAAAATGACTAAATTTGCTCTTCTTGGCGTATAAAAAATAAGTCACAAAGA
The DNA here is from genome assembly GCA_963691935.1 of Nephrotoma guestfalica. Classification (NCBI taxonomy): domain Eukaryota; kingdom Metazoa; phylum Arthropoda; class Insecta; order Diptera; family Tipulidae; genus Nephrotoma; species Nephrotoma guestfalica. The sequence goes on from OY829915.1 coordinate 62,656,695, forward strand.
ATAATATTTATCTCATAAAAGATTAAAATAAATACTAATCATTACCAAATTTTATAGAATTTAGGGAAAATTGTATGCTTTTTACAAACAAAATTCAACGTTTATTAAGTGAAATTTGAGTAAAAAAGTACAAATTTTGATAATAAAACATAAATTTGTATTTAAAATATTGGCAATGTACAGTGCTGGCGAAAAAAAATGGACAAACATATTTTATTGCAAATTGCAAATCTTGCAGTCTTTTTTTGCTAAAATTACAAAACTTTTGAAAGCTTAATGGCTTATTGTTTCATTTTAAATACATGTATGTATACATGTATACATGTAACTTTTTGAAAAAAAAAATTACCTGCAATTTAGGGGCAAAACCCCGAAAAATGCGAAAATATTCAAAATACGTTGATTGGAGAATAAATTAAGCACCTATTTTTTAATTTTTGTTTTGGTTTTTATTGATTTATAGAAGTTCTATCTTTAATATTAATATTTTGTTGGACCGCCTTTTGTTTTTATTACATCGGTACAACCCCGCAACTGATGTGCAAAAAAATTGGTCAAGCAATTATTTTATTTTACGCCTACCGTTCTTGGCCGTCATTAGGGTGCGGATGTTTTACTGCCTGTAATTTTGTTTTTGAGTATAAATAGTGCATATTTTGTAAGATTCTGTAAGTGATCCTAGTCAAATAAAGTATAAAGTGCAATTTTAGTTTAAAAAATGTGAAAAGTTAGTGAGCAGTGTAAAAGCAATATGTTGATTTTAGCGCGACAAAATTTAACCACGCGTGAAACAGCAGAAAGATTAAACATTTCGTACTTTCGCGTGGCATATTAAAAAAATGCTAGAGATGGACAGTACACAAAGAAAGTAAGGCTCCAGAAAGACAACGCCAGTGGAAGATCGTTTCATAATATTACAGTGTCGTCGGAACCGTTTTAAAACTTCATCGGACATAAGATGGGATGTTGAGCGAGAAACGAGAAAACAAATTTCAGTCAGATTAGTGAGAAAAAGATTTGTTAAAGCTGGTTTGAGAGCATTTAAACCAGTCCAGAAGCCAGAGTTCACATTAATAGTGAAAAAAAGCGTTTGCTACGGACCCAGGAGCATGTTTCTTGGACTCCAGAGATGTGGAATGAGATGGAAGGATTTTCGTAAGAAGAAAACCAGGCGAGAGGCTTAGCAACGAATGTCTTTTAAGACTTCCACCGAAAAATGAAGGAGTTATGGTCTGGGGACGCTTTTCTGTAAATGAAACCGGTTAGTCGTGCTTCCTTAGTTCCCGCATTACAGCAGCTGTTTATCTGCAGGTCCTACACAACGAATTTTAGCCTCCTGTGTTAAAGCTTTTTGGCGAGATTTGCAATAGGTGCTTAATTTATTCCATTACTTTAACTCCAATCAACGTATTTTGAATATTTTCGCATTTTTCGGGGTTTTGCCCCTAAATTGCAGGTAAATTTTTTTTTCAAAAAATTACGTCATACATGTATTTAAAATGAAACAATGAGCCAACTGCTTTCAAAAGTTTTGTAATTTTAGCAAAAAATGACTCCAATTTGCAATAAAATACAAGGTTATCCAATTCAAGCTTGATAAAGTAAACTTAAAAAAAACACACAAAATATTCGGAATGTATTGTAATTTTTATTTCATTTTACAGATTGATTCTTGCCATTTTTGGTTAAACAAGATATCATTCAAATGTCCTCCACGGGACTTCTTACAGGCCTTGATTCTTTTGCGGTAATTTTCAATGACTTATCGGCACATTTCGGGCGGTATCTCGGCCATTACCTTACGAATATTAGTTTTCAATTCGTCAAGAGTTGAGGATTGTTTGCGTAAACACGATCTTTCGCGTAGCCCTACAAAAAGAAATCCAAAGGCGTTAAATCACAGGATCTTGGAGGCCAATTGACATCAGCCAATCGCGAAATCAAACGTCCAGGAAATTTCTCTTGCAAAAGATCTCGATTTGCTCGTGTTACGTGACTGGTTGCTCCATCCTGCTGGAACCACATATCAAGATCATAATCTTCGATTTTCGTAAAAAAATAATCGGTTAACATGCCATAGCGCTCAGAATTGACGGTAACGGTTCGTCCATGGTTGTTCTCAAACAAATACGGCCCAATCACACCACCAGACCACAATGCGCACCAAACAGTGACTTTTTCCGGGTGTAATGGCTTCTCTACAATCAATTGTGGATTTTCTGAGCCCCAAATTCTACAGTTTTGCTTATTAACGTATCCACCAAGCGAAAAATGAGCTTCATCACTGAAGAAAATTTTGTTCGAAAAATCAGCATCGACAGCCTGTTTTTCCAACACCCAATTTGCGTATGTTCTTCGTTGTCCATGGTCAGCAGGCTTTAGCTCTTGTGTCAAATGGACTTTATACGGATGAAGATACAAATCCAGATGCAAAATGCGCCATAATGAGCCATAAGATAGGCCTAAATGTTGAGCTCGACGAGGAATTGACAAATTTGATCTTCTTCCACACTTTCAGCTACAGAAGCGATATTTTCAGCATTGCGAATGTTTCGATGATGCACAGACCTTACAATATCAGTAACAGATCCAGTTTGTTCAAATTTATTCACTGTATTCAATATGGTTTGCTTTGTAGGACGATTATGATGACCATAATCTGCTCGTAAAGCGCGAAATGTGGATACGGCAGAATCACTATTTTTATAATAAGATTTAATAATTTTAACGCGTTGGTCGATTGTTAAATGCTCCATATTCTTAAATGGCAGAATGTCAACTAAATAAATGACAGCGTACTTGACGTTTATCTTTGACAGATGTCGGTATACAGATTTCTACTTTATCAACCTCGAATTGGATAACCCCTTATGTTTGCCCAATTTTTTCCCCAGCACTGTATATATACAATAGTTTATGAAAATTACGTAGATTATAACCTATCATCCGCATGTAATAATCTTCGGATTCATGAAAATCCTAGCATGTTCCTAAATGTTGGGTGAAATATCAAGCCGATTACATTCCATGTTACTAACTCGTGGTTTAGTTCCATCTGGCTTGTTTTTGCCCTAAATAAATTAAATATTTATAAGAATAAATTATCAAATACATATTTGTATTAATTATTTACCCGTCCATTTGCAAATAAAAGCCAATTTCCATCCGTGTTCCTGTAGTGTGATTGAGTGCGGGCTGGCTGTAGATGTGTCTAAATGTGTGTTTGTTAAGAGCAAATAAATGTTTAAAAATAAGTGGCGCTAATTACTCGTATAATCAAAAACTGCATAAATTGTGTAGAAACTAAAACTTACCCCTTACTTCGCAGCAGAACCTTTTCAAACTATCGGCACCTGATAACTAAATTTTTAAGTCGAATTTACTAAAAATAAATCAAAATATTTTTCCCAAAAAGATTGCTATCCCTTACTTCCCCACAAAAGTTATAGAAAAGATAAAGACGTAAAGTTTTAAATTTTAAAAGTTTTCTGTACTGCAAAGCATAATAATTTATGTTTTTAAAGTTAAATTTGTTCAGATTTTTATGCAAAACTGAATAGAAATGACAAAAATATTTTTATACTAAAAAGGATAAAATGTGTTGTTCTCTTCAATTTTAAGTTAAATAAGTTAAATCAGCTATTATCAGTCGTTTTATCATAAGAGTTCAAACCGCTGGTTGGCCTACCATTATTATACAAACGTATCTAAGAACTCTGTAAGAACATGATTGGGGAAAATAGACCATACAATTGAGAAAATAATCAAGTCGTGCCGCAACGCCAATTAACGTCTATTAATTTTGCACATGTGATTATCCTTCATTTGCGCTAGAGGACTAAAATAATATTAAAATAATACGGAAAGCCTCCGTCACGTGCGCAACAATTTATGTTGTGTTGACTAAAAGTTGTATTTTGTTTTAAACACTCAGTCGCTAAGATTACCCATCGTAACAATGAATATATTATACGCCCGAAACGTTCTAAAATTATCGGTTTCTCATTAACACTCGTGATATATCTTTAAATTTTGAGTTTGGTTCATAAGTTTAAATTTCTTAATGTTTTATACTATATGTGGGCAAAATGTTTTATCTACACAAAACGGCTCTATCTACAAGATCATGTCACAGTGATATCAATTTGAGCGGAGACAGCAAGCTGTTGAAAGTAGGCTGAACCTGTTGTATGTTGTAGTTTACGATATTATGTTCTCACCTCATAACTGCATTCTCCAAGCCGTTTTGCTACTTTGATTATCTAGAAAATTAAACATGAAATGGGTTAGTTTTAAACTGGATGTCAAAAGTTACTACAGCATACGTGTTATACTCGTGCAATATCAACAAATTTTATCTGTATTTATATTTCCATTTGTTCTACTCGAGGCGTCTAATTCCGAAAACTATACCAGCTAAATTTTTTGAGATTACCGTAATGTTCTCTGGGAAGTTTATGGATGAAAAAAACTAATCTTACATAGTTTTGTTGAGAGGCAAAAAAGAATTGTAGTTGAGAGAAAGCTGTATATGACCTGGGGAAATCGGTGGAAATTTCCGCATTCAGAATATAATTTGCTTTAAAATTCTTTATACTATCCGAATTTTGCGCCGGCTACTTTAATCATTTTTTCAAATTTATTTGCAAATTTTCTATTATTTATTTCCCTACTAAGGGAATAACTCCGCATCGATTTACCCACTCGGAATTTCTCCTTTAGTAGGGAAATAAATAATAGAAAAGTTGCAAACAAATTAGAAAAACTGATTAAAGTAGTCGGCGCAAAATTCGGATAATAGAAAGAACTTTAAAGCAAATTATATTCCGAATGCGGAAATTTCCACCGATTTCAAGAATAGGGCCTCTGGACAAAATAAAGCACGATAGATCGCGATTCAGGTCCGATCAACTGATATACCTTTATGATGTGATCGATATTGACATGCAACTTAGTTGGGATGCCCTTAGTTTGCTAATATTTAAAATATTAAAGAAAAGGATAAACATTAAACAAAATAAGACTAAAAATCGTTTAATAAGCAAGAATAATGTTTAGGTTTACGAAAAAAATGTATTTTATGTTCCAAATTTAATAAAATTTATTCAAAATTATTTTATACTTGGGCTAAAACTAATTTTTATTCTTTCATTTTTAACCGTGATATACAATTTTTGGGCTGATACTCGTAATATTATAGAAATCATCATTTTAGTGTTGCCATCGCATGTTTTTGGGTTGAAATTTGGGCCAACTTCACATACATCTATTTTATAAAATCAAAGAATGTACAACTGTTAAATTAAAAATATGCTTTCATCGTTTGGGTGTATTAGGTCACATTGTATTTTGAAGTACTACACATCGTATTATTGGCACTGATGTCATAAAATCTTGATTGAACTTCCGACCTCGATCTAGCTTAATTTGGCCCCAAGCACTCGCCTATGCCGATGATGTCACTATAAATGAATGCCAAGCCAATTGTAAATATTAGCAAAGAGGGGGTGGTCTAATAATCATACCAATTACATTTCTCTCACATACAATTTTCCGTTTAGACTTAAAATCTAAAAACCATAACTCAATTCGCAGTTTCCACTTAAACAACATTTTATATACGTACTTATCGCGTTGAGGCAAATCAAAGCTAATTGTAATTTGTAATCGTATGTGCGTATAATTACTAAACATGGGGAATTTGAAAATTGCTTGCTGTGTAATGTAATGTAATCAACACACAATGTAACACTAAACACATATATTTTTCATAGTCAACATAAAAGTATAACTATTGTCACCGTATATAATCATCATCATCATCATCATCATCATCACAATTCGTTCATCATTAGTTTTCTTGTATGTAAAACTTTACAAATGTGGTCGTGTTGATTGTTGCTATTATAAAGTGCAAGCAAGTTCATTGACTTCTCTATTTATTTATAGTGAATATATACAAGATTGATTATTTATTAGTTAAATAAAGTAGTTATGTAATATGTGTTATGATGTCACATGAGAAAACATACTGACTTACACATTCAATGCAGGCTTATTGATAGTTTTAGAAAAAAAAAATTTTTTTTTGTCGTTGAATTTATATTTTTTTGATCGCTTTCACTTTATGGAACATTTTTGGAAGAAGAATTAGTAATTTACTTATTGGTCTATTGTTTAACAGCAAGAAGTTCATTCACCTAAAGATTTTTTTTTGTGTTATTTGTGAATATATCGTTTGGAGTTATATTTTGCTATCGTGTGTATAGTCTGTGTGTGTTGCGTATACATTTAATTCAATATTGGTCGTGTATTATGATTATTAATGCGTTAAATGTGTTAAATTTTTTTTCGATTGGTTTGTATTACAGCGTACTCCGGCCTCTGGTGAATTTGACTGAATAGCTGAACGTGTTTCACCCATTTATATGAAACGAGGGGGTTAACTCCGCTGTACATAGCGTAGTTGGTTGGGAAATTTTGTATTTAAATTTTCGCCAATATTTTCTGCAAATAGAAAGTTTTGTGTTGATCAAAATAATTAAATTTTGATTTCGCACGTTAATTTATTTAGCATGCAAATATTTAGACTGCATACACCAACCTATCTTTGTACAAAAATTTACACAACTTCTTTTATTATTATTAATGATAATAATAATTTACGAACATTTTTTAAACAAATATATGAAAAATCGTGAGGTATGAAAATTTTTATATTTTTAGTAACAGCACAAGGCATACGAATTTTGTATGCTAATTATGTAAAAGTTTGTAATATCGCGGTTTTTGTTTTATTTTGCACTTATGGACTTTCCAAACATAAAATATTATCGAGACCAGATGATCGAATAGGTAATTTATTTTACGCGGCTTTACGCAACCTCTACGCGTACAAATGTAGTAATCAGAAAAAAAATTGTTCTAAAAATATTATTTTATATTGAATATTTAGTTCAAGATAATTATTGTTTTATATTAGAGGACGAAATGTGCATATAAATCGAAATGCGCCTTGACAGTGTATTTGCAATGAATAATCAATAATTTTGATACGAATTGCATGAATGCGGTGCATGCGTCCTTACACTATACATTGAACACGATATAATGGCATTTAATCGAAATTGTTTTGGGGGATTGTCAATAATTCGCCGGTACAATAACATAAATGGGATGATTTACTTCCATCTTATCTAATTGACGTCGTTCCACTAAGTCAACAAATGTTTTATTTATTTTTATGTAATGTAATTTTTATTTTCGCAAAGTGCGCGTGTGACTCAAAGATTGTTTAATAAACTAAATAAAACGGTCAAGTTGATAATGTAGGTGCTTGGCCTATATCACTAACGTGATGTATTTAAGGCTAATTCAATAATATATTTGTAGACAAATTAATAAATTGTCACGCTTTAATTATATTTACGTTTGCCTGTAATTTGTTGACTTTGTATGCAAATTTAATTATATCAACTATAATAGGTCCATTTCAAGATTTCAAAAAAAAAATGTGTTGCAACATTTGAACCTGAGATAAATGTTTTCTTTTTCTAGCACTACAAATCTTACAGGAGTTCAGCCGAACAGTTTATTACTGACTATAATCATATTTTAATATTTTATGTGTATTTCTACATCGAGGTGAGATCATCAGGCTGCAGTGAACAAACTACAAAAATATTGAAAATACTTTGAACTTTCATACAAAGTATAATCACAATGCCTTAGCGAATTATTATGATTCGCTATGCAATTGTCAACCGCCTAGTGGGCCAAATACTCGATTATTTCGCAAGCAAATAAACAAATTAATTTGGAAGTTTTAGATTGTAGTTTTGTGGATTATTACGCTTTAAGCTCTCGAACTTACAGAACAATTAGCAGATTTATAATAGTGGCGACGAGAAAAATACGAACTCGCGTATTTAAAAAAAAATCAATCAGGTTACAAGACAACGCTAATAAAAGATTTACTACGACAAATGCAGCTAGATAATAAACAATTTAGTGCCGAAATGCAGCAAATGCAACTGGAGTCTCAGAAAAAAGTCGAAATGATGAATCAACTTAGGATATTCGCTCGTCAAGGATTTATCTGACCGCATGGAAAATTTCATATATGACGCGGAATAAACCGAAGAGGCGGCATCGTTGACGAAGTCTGCGAAAGTTTGGTTGCTGCTGCAGAAATTGACTAATCAAGATTACCAGAAATTTGCCAACACTATTCTGCCACGCAAGCCTGTGGAATTAACTCTGTAAACTTCCATCGATGAACTCAAACGTATTTACGGGCAGAAAGAATCGTAGTTTTAGGTGCGATTTAAGTTTTTAAAAAACTCATAGAGCGAGAATAAGGATTACAAAACGTACGCCTCCCGCGTCAACTTGATGTGTGAAAAATTTGACCTCAGAAAATGCTCGACAGAAGATTTCAAGGTCCTGCTCTTTATGCAGTGCCTCAACAAATCGCAGGATTCCATCTCCTTGGAGAAGCTACTGTCAAAGTTGGATGTACAGTACACGGAAACAGGGTTAGACGCTTAACGTCTAAGCAACCACATAAGGGACAAAGATATGGTAACTCGCCTAGAAGCGATCAAATAGAAAGTACTGAAATACGGAAAAAGTCAGAACGGAACCAAAACAAGCAAAACAATTCAGAACGGCAAATCTGCGAGTCAAAAGCAGCGAATTGCAGCACGGATCTGGCACCGAAATCCCATGCTGGTTGTGCGGTGAAATTCTTTTCCATCGGGCCCATTTAAGGACAAATAATGTCAAACACGTAAGATACAAGAGCACAAGAGCGGATATTGCTAGTCAGCGGCTCGCGTTAAGGCCAAAATGGCACGAAGTGATAGCGATACGGGAAGACGGAGTTTTGTGGTTCAGGCAAGATCAGATCGACCCGCAAATCTGTCATCCCGATCATCAATAACCGCAGCGTATTGTGCAACAGGGCTCACGCAAATGAAGAGCTGTCGCTGACGGGGTAGGTCTGGACGAAATTTTCCTCTGTGTTCGTTGATGATGTTCTGAGTTTATGTAACAGAATGAAAGTAACGCTAAAATTGGAACCCGGAGCGAAGTCTGTTTTCTGTCGTCAGAGGCCTATACCGTATGCAGCCACACAAGCAATTCAGGACGAGTTGCAGAGATTACAGTTTTTGGGAGTTATTCAACCAATAGAATATGCTAACTCAGCCGCGCCTATTGTTGCTGTCATGGAAAAAACGGAGGAACTCGCGTGACAGCCGATTATTCGACGGGACTCATCGCAGCCCTATATCCTAATCGTATCCACTGCCGACACCAGCTGACACTTGGACGAAGCTCGCAAGATGCACTGTATTCAGCAATATTGACCTTTCTGATGCTTTCCTACAATTGCAGCTCGATAACGCTGCTAAAAGGCTCACGGTGATCAACACACACCTGGTTGCAGCCTGGAGAGAAGACAGCACCCGGAATTTTCCAACAATGCTAGGGGATATGTCTACACTCGCAGCATTTCTCGACGATATCCTTGTCGCTGGAAAAGACCAGCAGGGCCATCGGCAGAAGCTATTCGATGTCCTCAACCGCATTCAGGATTACGGTTTCACCCTTAAGCTCGCAAAATGTTGATTCGGTGAGATGTCGATTGGCTACTTGGGTCACATCATCGACGCTGATGGATTACGCCCGGATAAAACTAAAGTTGAGGTTTTAGGTTGGCTGGGAGCTATTAATTGGTATGGCAAATTCATCAAAGGGTTGAAAGACTTACGTGAGCCTTTGGAGGAATTGATGCGAGAGGACGTCAAGTACGAATGGACTCCTGCTCGTGATGAGGCATTCAAATGGCTAAAAAATGTTCTGGCAACAGATCTCGCATTAGCACATTCCGATCCAACGAAGAAAATTATTATTCTGGCTGATGTAGCACCGTCATTTAGCAAGACCGAGAAGAACTAAGCTCAGAACCAGCGAGAATCTCTTGCACTGGTGTTCGCGTTTAAGAAATTTCATCGTTATATCTACGGCCGGAAGTTCGAGCTACGTATCGATCACCAACCATTGTTAGCAGTTTTTTGGGTCAAAACAAGGAGTCCCTGTATACTCTGCTGATCGTCTGCAGCGTTACGCGCTTGTCATGCTCGCCTACAATTTTGACAATAAATACACCAGCATGAAGAGTTCTGTGCAACCATTCGAATTGACAGTCATGCAGAATGCTTTACCATCAACCCAGCGAAATTATTACCTAATTTCGAAGCAATCCGAGCTGAAACCGCATAATCCGAGGTCCTTATTTCATCAAGCAAAGTTGGCCTGAAAGGAGAAAGCAAATCAGAAATGACGCAGTGGCAGACTATTTCCAACTCCGAATATCGCTCTCATTGATTAAAGAGTGTATTTTTTAAGAGTATGTGCAGTGTAACTGCATTCGGGCCATCCAAGGACAGCACGCATGAAGCTGTTAGCGCGAAGCAAAGTTTACTTGCCCGGAATTGAACACGATATTGAGTCTCATGTAAAAAGATGTGGTATTTGCGAGAATAACTAAAAATCACCAAAATGCAAGCGTTATTGCATGAAGATGATATAAGCAAACTCAAGACTAACTTGCGAAGGCATTAAACACGACTCGCCACGCTATTTCCAAACGTTTACATGCTATGGTAAAAATTCAAAAGAAAGGAAATGGGTGCCACATGAGTTGGCTGAGAGACAGATGGAAAATCGAGAGCCTCTTGCAAAATTCTGCTTTCACGACATGAACGAAAGGACTTACTGCATCGAATTGTTACGGAAGATGAGAAGTGGATCTTGCTTTCACCTAGCGAAGGCTCAACATCAACAGCACGGACAAATCGCTTCGGAAAGCAGACAATGCTCTGCATTCGGTGGGAACAGAAAGAAATCGTGTACTATGAGCTGCTGGAACAGGGCGGAACTGTCAATGGGAAACGCTACCAACAACAACTCATCAATCTGAACCATGCATTGTTCGAAAAACGGTCAGAATGGGACACGAGACACGAACGAGTGATATAGCAACAAGACAACGCCCCAGGCCATCGTACTCCCATCGTCTAGCACACCAACAAAACGCTGAGATGGGATTTGTTATCACACCCACCTTATTCGCCAGACCTGACAACCTCCGATTATGCCTTATTCCAGTCGATGTCGCATGGTTTGGCAGGGCTAAAAGTCGCTTCGGTCCAAGGACACGCAGTTCTATCGTCCTGATATTCATGTGGGTATTCCAATAAAAGGTTTCATTTTGAATAGCCTGCTATTTGGGCAGCTGTCAATTTTGAAGCTGTCATATTTTGACATTTGACAAGTAAAAGCTACGTCATTACAAAAATGATACGATTCACGCTTCAACAACGCATTGAAATTGTTAAAATTCACTACAAAAATGGTGAAAATTTTGCAGTCACAGTTCGCAAAACTAATGTACTTTTGGGTCGCCATGAAGCACCTTCTCGGCCGGCAATAGTGAAACTGGTGGAAAAATTTCAGCTGTTGGAGCAAGTTAGTGATGTGAAGAATCGAAACCGTGTGCCTCGCTCATAAGAACAACTGAGAATATTGCTGCTGCAGCCCGTAGTGTTGACGAAAACCCAGGTTAGTCGATTCCTCGTCGATCTTTGGAATTAGACATTCCACAAACGGCATTACACCGTATTTTGCATAAAGACTTAGGTCTTAAAGCTTTTAAAGTTCAGTTAGCACAAGAAGTCAAGCCGATCGATCACCATAAACGTCGTATCTGATTGTGTCCTTCAAATGCATCAAAATGATCCGGACTTTCATCGAAAAATAATCATCAGTGATGAGGCCCATTTACATCTGAGGCTACGTTAATAAGCAGAATTGTCGCATTTGGGGCTCAGAAAATCCAAGAATGATTGTGGAAAAGCCTCTCCATCCTCAACGTGTCACTGTTTGGTGCAGTTTTTGAGCTGGCGGTGTGATTGGACCTTACTTATTGGAAAATGAGGCTGGTGCAACTGTTACGGTGCAACTGTTACCGAGCTATGATTAATGATTTTTTATGGTCGGAATTGAAAGATATTGATGTGGACGACGTTTATTTTCAACAAGACGGCGCTACGTGTCACACAAGCAACGAAATAATCGCAATTTTGCAAGAAAAGCTTCCTGACCGTGTTATTTCTCGAAGAGGTGATCACAGTTGGCCACCGAGATGTTGTGATTTAACACCTTTAGACTTTTTAATTTGAGGCCACGTGAAAGATAAGGTTTATCCCAATGCTCCACAATCAATTCAAGACATTAAAGATGGAATTCGTCAGCCGCAAATGTGCGAATTGGTCATGGAAAATTTCATGATATGGTGCTGCAAGCGTAGCCGTGGCGGCCATTTGGCAGATATCGTTTTCAAATCTTTGTGACATACCTTCCTCTTTACAATGAAATAAACATTCATTGATTTGTCAAATAAAGAACTCGTTTTTTTAATATCAAAATGAAACCTCTTATTGGAAACCCCTATATTATCCGAGAGATGGCAAAAATGTATAGATAGCGAAGGACAATACTTTGAATAAACCATTTTTTCTATTTCTATTGAAATTTTCCATTTGTCAGAAAAACCCGGAAATTTAGTTGCGCACGTAATAATACTTGAATTTGATTTCGATCATGTGGCCGCCGCGGCTAGCGCGTACATGTCGATATCTGGAGGTCCAATTTTCAATCACTCTTCGCAGCAATTGCGGCCGCATCTCGCTAAGAACTCGCCGAATGTTGTGTTCCAAGTGTCTAATCGTCTCTAGTTTATCAGCGTAGACGAGTGATTTAACATATCCCGAAATAAAATAATCTAATGGAGTTACATAGATCACACGATCTCCGTGGCCAATTAACAGGACCATTACGTGAAATTTTAGTCTTTTATCAAATGTTTGTTTATCCTACGCACATATCAGCAAGAATTATGCCAGCCAATTTTAGTAGAAGAAAACTAGAAATCATATCTCTATATCGTTCACCGTTGACTGCAACATTCAGCCCATCATCGTTTTTGAAGACATATGGGCTAATGATTCCGCCAGCCCATAAAGCGACCAAACTCTGATTTTCTCTGAATGTAATGGTGTTTCGGCAAAGGTTTGTTGATTATTTTAACTCCAAATCCGACAACGTATATTAACGTAATCATTCAAAAAAGTGAGCTTCATCGCTGAACAAAATTGAGTTCGAAAAATCAACATCAATATCGTGCTTCAGCTCATTGGCCGAATTGGCGGCGTGTGTGATGGTCGGATGGCATTAATTCCTGCACAAGTTGAATTTTGTAAGCCTGTAAGTAAACCAAGATAACATCTTCCATAAAGTGGATGGACACGTCTCCAGTTGTTGAGAACGATGTCGAATTGATTGATTTGGGTCTTCCTCAATGCTACGCTGCGCAGTGTCTATTGCTTGTGCGGTACGCACCGTTTGACATCTTACTGGATGCGTGTTATCATTTTGGGTATACAGAACCATTATTTTGATAAAATATTTCAACAATTTGCAAGCATTGCTCTGGCGTGAGTCTATTCATTATGAAATGGCAAATCAAACTAATGACGAAGCAAATGTAAGCTGTCAAATCGGTCGTCAATTAAAACAGTGTTGTCATCTTAAAGATGTGAACCTCTAAAAAACACCCTTTATACATATATATGACGATTAATCATAGGTTCCAGGCTCATAAGATTGCGTCCGGTGCTAATAGTAATGAAATCCACAAAATAAAATGTTGCTATTAGTTTTTTTGTGGTGTTATTTTTGTGAGCTACCTGTAATGCATTTGTCAGATCTTTACAAAGCCATATATCTCTATCAATTAAAGTCACATGTCATTACCAACTAAATCCACAAATCGTTCTTTTATTAACAATTAAGTACAAAAGTCTAGAGATTGGGTCCCTTTCTAATAATAATCCAACCTCTTTCTATCGATCTTTTAACTCTAGTTAAAGGGAGAAAACCATTGAAAATTGATTCTATAGGGTTTTCCAATAAGAGTGATATGATTTCTTTAAAAAAAATTGTTGCACTTGCTGTTTGGTACGTAGCCCCGTCTTGTTGGAACCAAATGTTGTCAAGTTAAACTTCTTCCAATTTCGACCATAAAAAGTTGGTTATCATCGATCTATACCGATCTCCACAGACAGTAACGGTGTTACCAAAATTATTTCGAAAAAAATACGGACCGATGATTCCACCAGACCAAAAACCACACCAAACTGTCAATTTATAATAAATGTGGATTTGCTTCGCACCAGAATCGACAGTTTTGTTTATTTACCGCACCACTCAAATGAAAGTGAGCCTCATCGGAGAAGATTATTTTCTTAAAAAAATCGTTATCGTTTTCAAGTTGTTCCAAGGCAACATCAGCAAATTCACGACGTTTACGGTGGTCCAATGGCTTCAGTTCTTGAGTGAAAACAATTTTATACGGATGCAAACCCAAATCCTTTCTAAAAATCCGCCAGGTTGTGATTTGAGACAGTCCTAATTCTTGAGAACGTCTTGGAATCGACAAATTGCGGTCTTCAGCAACACTTGCCTGAACGGCAGCAATATTTGCATTACTTCGAGCGAATCTTTGTCTTATTGGCACTTCAACATGATGTAAAGAAATTGTACGCTCAAAATTTTCAACAATTCGGTAAATAGCGCGCACACTTGGACGATTATTACGACTATAAAATGGCAAAAGCGCACGAAAAGTTGCAACTGGAGAACGATTATTTTGATAATAAAACTGAATAATTTGTAAACGTTGTTCTTGCGTATATCTCACCATGCCAAAATTGTAAACATTACTGAATACAATGAAAGAAAAAATGACAGATCATGACATATTACAAATGGCCGAAACGTCACTTAAAAAAAATATCATTCCTATTGGAAAACCCTATATGCAAGTTATTACCCTTGCAAACCGTAATAAAGGGTAGTTAAATTTTAAGGGCCGACGTTGAATGTGAACCACACCTAAACGTCAAGTTTTTTTTGCATTTAATTTGACATTTCTCAATTTCAGACTAACTCAATTTGAACCATGGAAAGATACACAATCGAACAACGCGTTAAAGTTATTTAAGCATATTATGAAAATGGGCGTTCAAATCAAAATGCATATCGTGCACTTTTTGATTTTTTTGGTCAATTTAATCGTCCAAATGTGCGTACAATCGGAAAAATCGTGCAAAAGTTTGAGCAAACCGGGTCTGTAGAAGATTTTAAAACACCAGTGCATGCTCGTACAGCTCGTACAGCAGAAAATATTGCTGCTGATCGCGATAGTGTGGCTGAAGAGCCGTCCACCTCAACTCGTCGTCGTGCCCAACAATTGCACTTCTCACGCTCGTCGTTGATGAACTTGACTTGCATTTACACGCTTACAAGGTGCAATTGACTCAAGAACTAAAGCCTCTTGACCATTCCAAACGTCGTCAATGGCCAGAATGGTGGCAAGAAATGGCAACAGTGAATGATTAATTTTCGAAGAAAATCATCTTCAGTGATGAGGCAGGCACATTTTCACCTCAGTGGATTCGTTAATAAGCAGAATTGCCGCATTTGGGCGAATCATAATCCAAGAGTGATTGTCGAAAATCCAATGCACCCACAAAGAGTGACTGTTTGGTGCGGTTTATGGGCTGGCGGCATCATCGGGCCGTATTTTTTCCAAAATGAGGCCGGTCAGGCAGTTACTGTGAATGGTGTTCGCTATCGTGAGATGATAACGAACTTTTTATGGGCCGAATTGGAAGATATGGATGTGGACGATATGTGGTTTCAACAGGACGGTTCCACTTGCCACACAGCTAATGAAACAATGGCTCTTTTGCGCGACAATTTCAATGGCCGTGTTATCTCACGTGGTGGCGATGTCAATTGGCCGCCAAGATCATGTGATTTGACACCGTTGGACTTCTTTCTTTGGGGTTATTTGAAAGAAAAGGTGTACGTCGATAAGCCAGCAACAATTCAAGAGCTAAAGGATGAGATAATTCGGTACATTAACGGCATAGAACCTCAATTATGCCTAAGCGTCATCGAAAATTTGGACCATCGGGTGGAGGTGTGCCGCCGAGGTAGCGGCAGCCATTTGGCCGAAAAATCAACATCGGCCCTTAAAATTTAACCACCCTTTACATAGGAATTCACACACAAGCGGTCTATTGTAACAATCAAATATAAGATATGATTTCCGAAAATTCAGAACTAAAGAGAAGAATGGAATATATTTCTTCTCTGTCACACACTAAATATTTTTTTATTTGCTTCATTATTTTGCTTGTATAGTGTATCAATTCCTTTCATATCAGTGGTGAACAGCAATATTGTATAAAATTCGGATTAGAAATCGTGTCTACTTCCCACCCACTGTTTGCTGCCTGTGCAAAATTTGACGAAAATTGG
The DNA here is from genome assembly GCA_963691935.1 of Nephrotoma guestfalica. NCBI lineage: Eukaryota > Metazoa > Arthropoda > Insecta > Diptera > Tipulidae > Nephrotoma > Nephrotoma guestfalica. Next base: position 62,673,150 of record OY829915.1, read on the forward strand.
ATAATTATTGATATCATACCTCATTAGAGTCCATTCAACCTAGCCTTTAATTGCGTACACTGCATGAATAACAATTTATATCATAAATTACGATACACACAAACGAGTACTCGCACTAAGTAATAAATTGTAGTCACAGCGTCTCCAGTATCTTAAATGTTGTATGCTCTACAAACAATGTAAAATGAATCTAGTTGCAAAACAACAAGTATAGCAATCTTACCTCTTTTATTATGGATTGTGATTAATTGATTATGAATTTAATATTCACTTCGAGATTAATTAAATTAATAAAGTTAACAAATTTATATTTTATGTGTTTATACAATATACATAAATATAATAATTTGTATGTATACATAAAAATCCATTGGTAAGACCTATTGAGGACAGCCGCAATAAAACAGCATTTAATTGAGAAAGTTGACAACAACAAAATAAATTTTTATAAAAAAAAAACTTTTCTTACATTTAATATAAACAAAATACATACCCAGGTCATCGACCTGCCTATATATAAAATATGCATTTAATAACCAAAGTAATGATAGCAATAAAAATTATAAAATGTAATGTGCAATTTATGATAAATGCATGTGTAATTGAAATAGAAAATATTTGCGTCTTCCCCATCATTCTAATATCCCTAAATTTAGTAATATACCTGTCACGCATATTACCTAATACGATCATCGGTTGTCATCAAATTACCGATTAATCGTTAGGCAATTTTATAAGATTCGTCACATTTCGTTAAATCCCACAAAACCTCTAAACTGTTGAAATCCATTAAACACCGGATGAAGTAATAAATCATCTTTTCAATTTATCATTTCCATCTAACCATAAATCTAATCTGTCTAATTCTATTCACCGGTGTGATGTGGATCGCTTCATAATAACACAGCATACGCCAAGGACGTAAAAGAAAAGCTCGCGCAAACACCAAAATCAATTTTGGTTTCTTTAAAATTAAACTCGTTAAAGATCTTGAAAATAAATCAAAATTACCATACCATAAACTGTAATAAGTTATGCTAAAGGTTCATTGTAACAGTTTCAAAATAATGTCAAAATTAATTAGATCCAACCACAACAAAAAAATAATAATAATTTTTTTCTTCATTTCAATTTAGCGTTTTACACAATAATCTAAAATTGATGGATACAAGAACAGTGTGTGCTGTTGTGTGTAAACGTTATTATTTTTTTATTCCACCATTCTGTCGTGTTGTTTTTCAATGGTATAGTATTTTGATATTCCACATATTAACACACACACACACACTTTATATAGTTCTTTTAGCCATTAGTCGTGTATGTAAAATGACAACAACAAATAATCAAATCAACCGGACACTCCTCTTCTTGATCAGCCAGTTGCTCTGCCGTTTAAATAAAAAATAAAAAAAACATTTTGTAGTCTTTTTTTTGTTTAACTGTATTTGTCATGTTTTGCCGATTACTATAAAATAGTTTTTATTCATATTTTTAATACCAGTTGATTGTATATATGTATTTGTAGGTCTCTGGCCGATCATACTTTCACTCTCTAAGGTGTACGAACTCTGTTGGACAACTTATCGTTTACAATACAAATAAAATATTAATTCCAAGGCAATACGCGTTGTGAATGAGACATACATACGTAAATGAAATATGAATTGTTGGTGGTTTTTGTATTTTGTAGCCGCGATCGCGGTTGGTATTCATATCGCGTAATGGTGATTGCGATCATCATCATCATCATCCACATCGTGATGATCGTCTTGATTCCATTAAACAATCGATCGATATTTTATCGTCTTATTTAATTGTTGTTGTTGTTATATTATTTTTAGTTATGTATGTACATGCATTTCATCTCCTTTTGGAGACGCTCGAGCAATGATAAAATTCTGATAAACTGGATTGGGGATTTACTTTATTGAAAGGCTTAGTACACCACACCGCCTTATGAAATATACGAGTCTCAATATTATAAAAGATTCATATCACGCGGGTTTTTCATACCGCTTACTCTTACACATAAGCGGTTATATACGAGTAGTTATTTATAGCATATTTGTTTTATATACCATACTTGAGTGGTGTAACAACTCGGACATCGATCGCTTTATTTGGCCGCGTAAACTTTTGAAATTGTTACATTTGAGTTCATCGTACAGATATAAAATAAAATTCTGTTTTATTCAGACGCATACACACGCTTTTTTATGTTGATAATTATTTGGATAATCACTTACAGCAGCATGTGAGAATAAGAAATTGAATAAGAAGAATTCACTACTATTAAAAAATTGGTAAAAATTTACAACAAAATGATAACAGTAAATGACTCGGAATTTTGCTTTGCGGTGACGAGGAAAAAGGTGAGTTTTCTGCTTTCTTGCTTGTTGTATTTGTTGTTTTGTGATTGATTTGTTTGATTATTTTCTTACATACTATTATTTACATATATGCATGCATAATTTATTAATTTAAACAAATTGATTGTAGATTATCCGAGGGCATTCATCTTTGGCTAATGTAAACAAAAAATAAAAATAATGAATGGTTGGCAAATGTATGAAACATCGAATTAGGAGGTTGGTGTTAAGCGAACGGAAGGCAAACGATTGTGATAAAATATGTAATGGATCAAAAACGTTTGCTTAGTGGAATTAGGTGTGCTGTACATAAGAAATACGAGTATGTGTTTGTGCGAAAAAAGTTATAAGATAAATTTCAAGATGTGTCAAATGTGCTGGAAAGCACCCATCACGAACTTGCAAACTATTTAAATAAGAACCAGTAAAATGTATAAATTGTAATGGGCAGCATCCAGCCAGCTACCGAGGATGTGAGGTTGCCAAGCAGCTACAGAAAATGAGGGATCTGGCATGCAAACTCCCTCTAAGTCATCCAAACCAGGATCGAGCAAGAAATCAAGTACTATGCGTAGGGAGAATTATACATATGCGCAGACCTCTTCAAAGTTGAAAGAAAATGACACCAGCGGTACTGAAAATTTCAAAAACACTGTCCAAGCAATTTTAAATAGCGGGTGTACTACGAAATCCCGGTTTTTAAAATCCAATTTTTTTAAAATCTCGGTTTTCAAAATCTCGGTTTTCAAAATTCCGATTTTCGGGAAGGGCCGAATCTCATAGGGCATAATGTGTCCAAGAGCCAAATGTGACAAAGATCGAAGGGCCAAAAGTGTCAAAGGGGGTTGGGGTCATTTGACCGTTTCCGAAAACATCGAAACAAAATTATCGAATGACAAAATATCGAAAAATTGTTGATCTCGTCAAAAAAAATTTAGTCTAAAGATAAAACATCGACTTTCTTTTAATCGAATTTATGGTTGAATTTCGACTTTAATATTTAAAAATATTATTTTAGTCGCTGCGCATGCTCCCGCTAAGCCCTACGAGGGCTTTAGATTTGAACTTCGAGGGACGTAGGAGCCGGGATCAGCAAACATGTCGCATTGCGTGCCGCACGTAGGAACATATTATATAGAATCTATTAATGGCACCTACTAAAAAGAAAAATAATTGCACCATTTTGTTAAGCAAGATTTTGTAATTACAACATTTTGTAGTTGCAAAATTAATAAAAAAAATGCAATATTTTCCGCCTTATTCCAAATTTTTATCAAAAACGCATTTTTTGAATCTCATTTAGGACCCATGTCGAATTTCAACTAAATCGGTTAAAAATGACCTAATTCCATAGCGATGGCTATATTTTAGAACTTTATCAAAAAATCATATTAGAAATCCATTTCCATCGCACGTGTAGAATTTCAACAAAATCTGTTAAGAAATGGCCAAATTCCATTCCTATATTAGCCACTTTCTAGAACTTTATCGCATAGGGAAGGCCGGGGCACCCCTCGCCAGGTTTGCTGTGGCTATATGGTTCCATGCAAATCAGACAAATATATTCTGTATCTTCCTGCAATATTACTGTAGTCTTCTTTCGATTTGGTAACATTTCAGTGTTCCCAATTTCTTTTTCTGGTGTAACAGTCAAAATGGCAGCTTTTCGTTTCTTTGGGCCTCCGTTCTTTACAGACCGTGGACCTGCTTTAGGAAATGGACGAATAACTTCTGGGTTGAATCCAATTATAATACCACTCATAGCTGAAGTCGACGCAGCAGGCTTTCCTGAAGGATATATTTGTGTAACAAGTTCCTCGTAAAACATCGTTTGACTGTTTATCGCCATCGAAATTTCTTCAAAACTGATGGTGGGATCTATTTCTAGAATAATTGTGTTTACTTCGCCTGCTACGATTGCTGGAGTTTGCTCTGACTCGATAGGCAGTACGATTTCATTCGAAATGCAATCTGTATAGCGAATCTGCAATTACAAAAAAAAAATTAAATTTGAGCTTTTTACCTAGGTAGAGGCAACAAATATTTAATACCTGTTAGCCGATTATATCCGTAAACGATTCTAAGGGCTGAGTATTGGTAGTCCCTAAATTACCCTGTGGACGATCAGTAAGAGATGATCCTGAAAATTCCACCACTGTGAATATTTCCCGATTGTACGGTGCGATTCCACTGACCCTGAAGCCATTAATTATATTTTCAGGTGCAAGTGCCTTAAGCAGTGCCTCGGCTACGAGCTGAGGAAGATTATGAATCGTCATTGATTTGCCGGGGATATTCCGCACCCAGCCATTTTGAGCGTTTGATAAATACTTTATAAAGGGGAAAAATACAGTCCTATCCAAAGGCTGCAATTTGCGCGAGCAATGGGGAGGGAACGATAACATAACCCTGTTCTCTTTTGCCAAATTAATTGTGTTTAGTGCCAACACTGGTCGTTCTAGAGATGGTTTGACATGATGTACAAAAACCTGCATACATTTATAAAATTCCTCTATGGTCATCCACCCAGACTTGTTGCCTGCTCCTATAGATCTACTTGCATCATCACGAATAAAAGGTTTTGATACCGCTTCCTTGGAAAAATAAATTGAGGAGGAATGGAATTACCAACAGCATTTACAGCAACACACACCATTACTAGATGTCCCCTTTCTGCTGAAGTTAAACCTGTCACCTGCAGTCGTTACTCACTGCTAGACGATTAAAGCCAATTGCTCTACCTATACTGGTTGCTTCTGGCGTTCGAAGTGATAGGCTGCTATGTGTTTTACGAAAACTCAATAACCAATCAGGACCTGCTAATTTATTTTTAATCCATGACTCAGTAATTTTCTTATTTAGTGAAATAGCGCACTCATATGCTAGTGATCTTGCGTCTCTACGCGTCAAATCAAAATATATCTTTGACGCATGATTCATGTATTGAGCAAGTTTCATGCTCTCTTCAGCATTAAAACCTGATTTTTTTTTATAACCGTGGGATTGTATAAGATGCGTGGTTTCTTCTGTTAAACTTACAGTCGATCGGGCCTTTTTTACATACCGCCAGAGTGTTTGGTAATTTATGTTTAAATTTTTAGCCACCGACCGTATTTTGTGATTAGCTTGGAAAACTTTTTCACCGCTACTTCCATAACATGCGCTGAATCTTCTCCACGGTTGGTTTTGTTCTTGTAATTTCTCATTATTCTGAAATATAAATCATTTAGTCAGTATAAAACATTGTTACTCAATTAATTCAAAACCTTTCAAATTATTTTGTTTACTGGTTGTGATTTTCAACGGGGCGCACGTTGTTACATGTCACAACTTATACCCCTTATAACTTTACCGCGTGCTAAAACAGACAAACCATTTTCTCTCTACTCACATGCGACTGATCACAATGAAATTTCCCACACGACTGAAGATTTATAAATCCAGCATTTAACTCATACTCACAAAAATTGTCAATATAACAATTTATAAGTAATTCTCTCTTTAACAACCTGCCCCGGCCTCCCCTACTCATTTTTGAATTTTGTCAAACAATTATTTAAGAGTCCCAGTTTCCCAAATGTCAAATTTTAAAAATTCAAGCCAAGATTTCCTAAAAATCGGGATTTTTTTTATACAAACCCGGGATTTTGATAGCCTTGAGGAACAGAATAAATTAAATAAGTTAACTCTGGATTGACACAATCTGCTGTAAATACCAAGTTCAGAAATAGCTAAAAATAAATAATGCAGGTGGCCAATACTCAAACTGTGAATTTTACTCAGGAGGGAAACCAACGTACTGGACATTTGATCCTAACAAAATCGCAGACCTTATAGATTTCTACATCACTTAAGGCATATCGGAACGCTACATCTTCTTGGAAGGGGTGATAGTCTAATATCTGATCATTCTCCTGTTATTATGACGGTTAGTAAAAATGTAATAGAAAAAACAAGTTCACCACAGCTCACAAACAACAAAACAAATTGGGAATTGTTTAAGCAGCTAGTAGAGGAAAAAATAGAACTTGAATTGCCAATTAAAAGTGAAAATGAAATAGAAGAGGAACTAAACAGCCTCCTTGATGTTATACAATGCTCGGTTTGGGAATGTACCCACAACTTATCATCCAAGAAAGAAAACTCAGTTTTTTACCCAATAGAAGTAAGAGAAATGGCAGACTACGAAAATAACCTTAAACAACTTGTGCACCAAACTTAAGGCACTGCTAAAAGCAATGAAAAATGAAACAATTGGAAAATACCTTTGTTCTGTAGCACCAACTAAAAATACCGACTATTCTCTCTGGAAAGCAACAAAAGGATTAAAACGACCAAAAACGCAGATCTCCTCAGAAACAAACGATGGGAAATGGGCTAGAAGCGCGAAAGATAAAACTGAGCAGAACATCTGAGTTCAAAAATATCAGGCCTGTAACATTGAAAGAACTGAAATTAAAAACATAAAAGCAAAAAAAGCTCCTGGTTACGATCTGGTAACAGCATAAATAATAAAGGAGCTGCCTGAAAAAGGCACCCGTAAATTATTGCACATAATCAATGCGATCCTTAGGAAAAAATGTACCAATGTAGTGGAAAGTAGCAGAAGTAATAATGATTCCGAAACCGGGCAAGCCATTGAATGATATAAAATCTTACCGGCCAATTTCACTTCTACCAACACTAGCGAAATTATTTGAGAGGCTGTTGCTCAAAAGATTGGAAAGAACCATAGAGCTAAGAAACCTTATCCCAGGATATCACTTTGGTTTCAGAGAGGAACACTCAACTATTAAGCAGTTTCATAGGCTTACAGATGACATTATAGAATACATTAAAGAGGAAAATGGTTTGCTCTAGGGGTCCCGCAGGGTAGTGTTTTGGGATCAAGTCTTTACCTGATCTACACCAGCGATTTACCTCAATTAAACCATGTTACCGTTGCAACATTTGCTGATGATACTGCAGTTCTCTCAGTAGGAGACGCTGTCGAGCAACCGACAACGAAACTTCAGAAGCATGTGTCAGAATCATAAAATGGACAAAAATGTGGCGTATCGGGCTCAATGAATCGAAATCCATGCATGTGAATTTTACTAATCTAAAAGTCAGCTACAAACCTGTAATCATTCGCGGTCAGCAGATTCCGTATGCAAATAAGGCTAAATATCTAGGGATGACCTTAGATATTAGGCTCAAAAATAACTAGAAGAATTGTATTCAGCTGTAATCATTTAAATTAACAAAAAAGTAGTAAGTGTATTATGTTGTCAGGCCACTATCCAAATTTTACCAGACCCTGTTACTTACGAATATAAGGACAGCCGAAAAATGTTTCGTACCAAGGGGTAAGGTTCCTGATAACATCCAAAAAATTGGTATGGTGAAAAAAAATCATGGTAAAATGATGGTGGAAAAAAAGAGGTAAGATGTCTTATGTATAGCTGTCAGTCACTCTAATGTAAACAAATGATTTGTAAGTTTTCACTAATATAAATAATAATTGGTATGATAATTTTCTTCTTATTTTTAGGTTAATATTGGACCATCAAGATTTAATCTAAGTATTTATATAATATTGTATAAAACATATTATTTGATTCGCAGATGATTGCTGATAAGAAGTTCTAACATTCCGGCCGCTTTGAATCAGTTGATTCAATTGAATTTATTACTTCGCTTGGTGTTTTTAACGTTACAGCCCCCTGATGATGGTATCTGCTTCGGGGTGAACTTCTATAACTCTAACCATCAACCACTTTGAAGAAAGTAGGTTTTTTTTTTCTTAATGAAAGGTGAAATATTCCTGGTGCCATCTCTTGCAGATATCCTAATTCATCTTTTGCACAAGTTGCCATCTGGACAGTTTGTACAATTTGACGTCTCATGGATCCTCGCTTGGCGGCTGGCGTTAAATAATTTAAATCCTCACTATGGATAACACATATGGGTAATTGTATTACGTGGTAATTGTATGACCATGAGTGACTCTCTTTAGGTGGTATTTAACTCGTTTTACTGTGGCTTCCCAAAGTTCGCCGAAATGGGGTGCACTTGGTGGATTAAACTTGAAAGTGATCTCATCTTTCAATAAAAAAATAGAAATTGTGTTGTTTGAGAAACTTGTAAAATTCGTTAAGGTGATAGCGAGCTTCGACAACATTGGTTCCATCGTCCTGGCAATTACCTTTGCGAGCTATAAATCTTCGGAGCGCTGCAATATAAGATTCCGAGGTAAGCTCAGAGACTAACTCAATATGAATAGCCTTGGTTGCTAGGCAAACAAAAATACAGATATAACACAAACTCGACCCTTGGCACAGGACCATGAACAACCCTTTTAATCAGTTGTTTACAATTTAAAATCCAATATTTATGACGAAGCGTAGCAATCATTAAATTCTGCCGAGCATGAAAATATCGCAGATGATGCTCTTTCACAATTAATTCGGAAAGTTTAGTTTCAGCTGCAATACTATTGGATACTTAATTGTGTAGGTTTTCTGTGCATTTGAGGTTCTTCCTCCAACTCTTAAAAACCTAGTTTCGTCAAGGAACTGTTTTAAATACTTCAATTTACTTGAGTCTGATAGTTCTTCTCGACCAAGTATAAGCTTCGTGAAACTAAGTTGTTGGGAGTTTGGTTTGATATCGGTAAATCGCACAACGTAAGCTAAAATTCGGTTAATTTTGTTGAAGCTTGAAATTCGTTTCATTAAATAATCCATCATATTTGGCTGACATATTTGGATATGGAAGGAATGACTTCGTAGATTTTCGATTATGTTAGGTTGACCTTTCAGATTTTTTGTTAGGACCGTCCCACCAAAGTGTAAAACGTTGTACCTTATTGATTCCTCTAGAGGCGCAGTCTGCTGGGTTATTTTTTAAATCAACATGCCTGCACTGTGATCTTCTCATGCTGGTAAGTATTTCTCCAGATCTATTTTCAACAAATGTATGCCATTTTTGTTGGATGAATTAATCTAACACAATGGTGGTCCCTGTCCAGGCAGTGATATCTACAGATTCGTTTTTGAGAAGTAATGCGTCGCACAGTTCCAGTATTGGAATACAAATTTGTTACAGTCGAATAAGCATGCCGGGATGCATCTGAAAACCCACAAAATGAAAATATATTTTAGCATTTGTAAGGATATATCGTTCTATTTGTGGGTAAATTGTCGCGTAATTTGTGTCATTCGTTTTCAACTTCTTATCAATTACCCAATTGATCGTCCCATTTTAGGTTCTTTGTCTATAAAGTTTGGAAAACGATTTTTATTCTGACCGATATGGGAGCGATCCATCCCAACGGATCAAATAAGCGGCTCGCCTCTGATAATATACCTCGTTTGGTCACGACAGGATATTCTGTGAGGTTTGCTTTGAATTGGAAGCAATCTTTCTTTGGACTAAAGTGTAATTATAACACTTTTACGGAGGTAGACTCTTCTAATACTCGGTTATCGATTGAGTCAACCGAGCGACTACCGAGAGACGTATTTGATGTCGTTCTGTAGGTCAATTGCTTTTTCTTCTGAATCCACTCTAATCATGACGTCATCAACTTAGAACTGATTTTTTATGTGATTCGCTGATTCTGGGTATGATTTCTGACATGTTGCTGCTCAGTGTCCCGTAAGCTGCACTCGCTGTTCCGTGATTAACTATTTGCAGTTCATAAGTGGCGAATGGTTTATCTGATTAATCTTGCCATAATATTAGAACTTGCAACATCTTTTCTACGTCGGGTGTGAACGGCACTTTAAACATTGGTAAAACTAGACAGTATTTCATACAATGTCGATTGGATAGTAGATCCAACTGCAAGGTAATCGTTTAACGAACTTTCTGTGGCAGATTCGTTATGCTGCTGGAGTTTTTAATGACACTGTGATGTGGTAGATAATATACGTGGCATATCAGAAAATTCCTTTTGCTTGTTAAATCGTTTTTCCATTGAAAATATGCGTTCCGCTGGTATGGAAAGAATTACCTAAAATGGTAATCGTACCTTGAATCGGCCATCATCAATGGTTGAAATAGTTTTGTCATAATTCTTCTTATCGTGATAACTTGAGATGTTCGTTTGGCAATGTTTCGATGTCCCAGAATTTTCTTAGTAGGTGATCTAGGTTATCCTCCGGGTTGCTTAGATTGACCGTGATAACTTCAGTCGACTCCGTTTCTAAAGATTTGTTCGCAACGATCCACCCTAGAAAAGTGTTTTGCATCGTGCTTTTGTGTGGTGAATCTTCCGCCCGTTAACACTTCAAAAAAGTTATCAGCTCCAATTATGAGGTGTATCTCCTTGCCTTTGTGTAAATATCGATCAGCTAAATTATATTTATTAAGCGAATCAATATTAATGCGACGTGAGATCGGTGCTTGCCTTTCTTTCTGTTAATTTTGGTAAAACATATGCTTTGATTTTTGAAGCTGGGTTGTTTTTGTTCCGGGGTGCTATTTTCAGCGATACTGATCCTCTCGTATCCAGCTGAGGTGGCTTCAATGTCCACGATAGAAGTTCTGGCACTATTTCTACACAACTGAAGTTTCTGCGCACAGGTTTGACGCACTAATGAATGAAGCTTGCGATCCGGAATCTAGTAATGCCCTACATAAATATCTTTGATTCAGAGCATCATCAGTTACGCAGATCAAGGCAGTGAGTAGCATCGCGCTTCCGGTTTGGTTACTGGTGGTGAAATTCAATGTAGTGGCTCCGGTTGACTAATCGGTTGACTGAACTGTGATGTTTTCTGTTTGCAACGAAATTTAGACACGCTGTGATCGTTGTTCAAGCAAAAGCAACGGTTTTCTTGATTCAACACTGGTTTTCTATCGGTTACTGTCATTTCTTTGAATTTACCATAATCGAATAGATTGTTCTCTCCACCACATACTGAACATAATTGGCTTTTGATTGTTTCCCCTGCAGCTACATGACTCCTAACATTTAATTTTTAAATAATTTTTTTTAATGTCCTTTGAGCTCCACGTCAACCTGTTCACTGACATGAACGATGGGTCCGCGCTGAGTTCTACACTCAACAGAGGGTCTTAGTTGTGTTTATTAACATCACCAATCGTAATCGATGACGAAAATTTGAATTGCATCTAGCAGATTTGAACCCTTTACCTCCCGGTCCAAGTGCCGAAGCGTTAACCACTGCACCACCTGTCCAGTAAAACGAGTTGATTGGGGTTGAGAATGTTTGTTTTGGAATTTTAGCGATTCTAATGCATCAATCCTTTTCGCGAGAAAGTCAAAAAACTGCTTTAAGTTTGGTAAATCATTTAGTCTGCAAACGCTTGTGCCCATAAACTGTTAGTCTCGTTATCAAGCTTGTCGGCTAAAATGTGAATCCCTTAAGTCCTCATATTATTTCTTTCGACGTATCTAGAAGTGCTCTAATGTTCATGCTGCGCTGATTGTGTGCTTTCCATCCATGATGCTAAAATGTTTCAATAAATTCGCTGCTTCTCCTTTCAATGACAACTTCAGGTACTGCAGTTTTTGTAAAGGCGTTAGTCTTGTGTTGTCATGCTTTACATCAATTTGGTGTCCCGTCATTGAAGCATTTATAAATATATCGTTTAGCAAAACTGGGGGCTCCACTTTTTTCTTAAAGCAAGATTTAACCCTGCTGCGGCTTCATACTAGTTTTAATAAATTGCAATGCATGCTAACTAATAGAAAACATATTTGTTTTGTTCAAATTATGGGGGTTGAAAGGATGGAATTACATCTTTCAACATTTGTTCAGAATACGATGTTGTTGAGAAGCTATTATTGTACAAACTGTATGAATCGCTCTGCATGCACACTATTGCATTAGTCAGTGCTGCACCTCATTCGGGTGAATTCTGTTTTCCACTGAGGCAACTATGCACTGAGATGATGCGTTGATTGTTATTTGGTATACATTTCGGAAAAGCAGCTCACGTAAATCCGCTAATTACCCAAAAGACCACGTCCATTTCTCCTATAGCTTTAGTCGGCAAACTTGCTGCTATCGGGAACTGTAATTAGTGGATATGTTAAACAACGTGACATGCAAATGGTACAAAAGTGTGTGACCGACCTATGAAGATACATGAACCAAAACAGGGTTTGTATCCAAAATTTTGTGCACCAAACGTTCAGTTTATGAAATCGATCAAGATCGATACTCGACTCAGCCAGAATACGAAGACGAATTATGTGAGATGAATTTTTCCAAGCCTGCTTTTCAACGAAAGCATTCCCAAACATTTTTGCGGCGAGAAAATTCATCAATTAATCTCAAGAAAACCGGACAAGTGGTGCAGTGGTTAAAGCTTCGGCACTTGGACCGGGAGGTGCTGGGTTCGAATCCCATCAGAGGCTAGATGCAAATCGAATTTTCATCATCGATTACGATCGGTGATGCTAATAAATACAACTAAGACCCTCTGATGGAGTGCAGAATTCCGTGTCACGCGCCGACCCACCTTCCATGTCAATTTACAGGTTGACATGGAGCTTGCAATGTGCAGGTGGGTATACTGTAGTTGTGTGAGTAGGTGAAGTAGGTGGGTTAATGATGTGGAGTGAATGAGTGGTATCACAATGGGCCTGAAAATTGGCCTAAGTGGGCAGTAAGCAACCACTGAAACCTAACCTAACCTATCCCAAAAAATGTTGGAATTGTTACCGTGAGGACCATTTCTTTAAACAATGTTCAGTTCCACTGACTCACAAATTTTTTTTCGGCTGTGGAACACCTGATAGATTTTACCCAGAGTGCGCACCTTGTCTGAAAAGAAAACATTCGGGAAACGTAGTGAAGTGGATGGGATTAACCAGAAATCCATCCCTGAAGAAACAGTTAGCGGTAATAGATGCTGCGAGCAACACCGATCCAGAATAGATCTAATAGACATTCATCAATTAGTAGATCAGTGTACCCAAACAGATTCCTCTGTAACCACTTCTGATGTTAGACAAAATCCAAACCGTAACGAACGTTAATGGAAATTGCGCGAACGAATGAAATCCTTGATTGCGAAATCCATGTTAACCGATATTAACGACACGCGCCCGTACGCGGAGGTGGAATTGTTGGGTGAAACGTATAATGGATTGCTTGATAGTGGAGCAAGTATTTGCGTACTTGGAAAGGGTTGCGAGAAATTTCTAAATATTCCAGGGCTCCATTTTTATAATCTCCCAACATCAGTAAAAACCGCTAGCGACCGAACAGAGTCAATTCTTAGTCATGTTCGCATTTCAGTTACTTTCGCAGGTCAAACGCGCTTTGTAACGTTTCACCTTGCACGAAACTTAAAACAAATGTTTTATTTGGGTATTGATTTTTGGGATTTGTTTAAGATTAAAATAGTTCTTCCATCAAAATTACAGAGTTCATCCCACGCATCTGAAACCCGGTTGTTACCGGCGTGCCCGATATCAGAACTTGATGATTTACTTGATTCTTCTCTCGAACAAAATGTTTACCATGATCTCTTACCAGATCAAAACGCCATGCTGCATCTTGCTATACAAAAATTTCCATCATCTACCGTATTAGGGTTTGGCCGTACATATTTAGTGTCACATGAAATTGGCGTTGACTTATCGAAACCTACTAAACAGTGATATTACACCAAATCACCAGCTCTGCAAGCCGAAATGAATAAGGAAATTGATAGAATGCTGGAAATGGGAGTAATAGAAAAGAGCTATAGTTCGTGGAGCTCCCCCGTGCGCAAACCGAATAGCAAAGTTCGATTGTGCCTCGATGCGCGAAAATTGAACGAGGTGACAGTAAAGGATGCTTACCCTTTGCCTCTCATCGACGGGTTTCTAAGTCGTCTTGGCAAAACTCGAGTAATTATAACTCTTGATTTGAAGGATGCCTTTTGGTAAATATCGTTAGATGAGAGGTCAAAGGGTAGGACAGCCTTTGCTGTTCCAGATCGCCCATTGTATCAGTTTAAGGTAATGCTATTTGGACTGTGCAATGTGCCATAGAAGAAATTTCGGCAGTATATTGAAGGCTTCTCTTTCACGATCATAACTGATCATGCCGGCTTGAAATGGCTTATGAGCCAAAGGGAGCTTATAGGACGGCTTGCTCGCTGGAGCCTCCAACTGCAGAGTTTTAGTTTCATTGGAAGAAATTGATTCTATAAATGTTAACGAAGCAAATCGTATTCCGGTTGATTTGAAGTCAGAAGAATTTTTAAATTCCGATTATCAGTCTTTGGTTCAAAGCATCGAGAGTGAAACAAATCGTGTCTCAAATATAAAAGTAGTTGACAGTCGAGTGTTTATTAAATCTGGAAATTGTGACGATGAATCATTGTCTTCGAACATTCCTCAATGGAAATTAGTCGTTCCGCTCGGAATGATTCAATCAATGATAACCAATGCGCATTGTCCATCGACTTCGGCACATTTGTGAGTGCGTAAAACCTTAGAGCTCATTCGACGATTTTACTATTGGAATCATATGGCAAAGGACGTAAACGGTTTTGTACCTAACTGCGAGACATGTAAAATGTGTAAGGCCGTAAATAATAGTTGTCGTCCACCAATGGGAAATTATATTCCAGTCACCCGTCCGTGGCAAAAACTCTATATAGATTTTCTTGGACCCTATCCGAGATCAAGGCAGGATAAAAAATCGGAAATCATTTTAAGTGATAATGGAAAACAGTTTTGTTCCATCCAATTCACAGACTTCTTAATAAAATATGGTGTGAAGCAAGTGCTAACCCCAAAACATTCACCCCAGTCGAATGTCTCCGAGCGACTAAACAGATCAATTTTATCTAGTATACGATCCTATATAACCAAAGATCATTCTACTTGGGATGAACAGATTCACGCAATCGGATCAGCGCTTCGAAATGTCATGCATCAGAGTACGAAGGAAAGCTTACAAGCAAAGCTCTCATTATTACAAGTTGCGTAGCCGCCCTCGAAAATTCCCAGTTGGTGAACGGGATACACCAAACAAATTTGCTTCTAAGCTAGCACCAAAATACACAAAAGCCTATATTCTCAAACCAATTGGAATTGCGTGACTCTAATGGAAAATCAATTGGAGTCTACCATGTTAAGGACTTAAAATAATGGATATAATGTGGAAGATGTGTAGATTTCGAACATGCCCGGCTGGTTGAGACTTTCTCTTGGGTGTGGGTCGTCCCCACGAGTTGAAAGGATCGAATTACAACTTTCAACATTTGTTCAGAATGCGATGTTGTTGAGAAGCTATTATTGGGCAAACTGTATGAATCGCTTCGAACCGGTATACCATTATCATTAATTAAACCGCAAAAACTTGATTTTGGTTTGTAAAGTACAATGGGGTGAATTCTGTTTTCCACTGAGGCAACTATGCACTGAGATGATGCGTTGATTGTTTTATTTGGTATACATTTTGGAAAATCAGCTCACGTAAATCCGCCAATTACCCAAAAAACCACGTCCATTTCTCCTGTAGCTTTAGTCGGCAAACTTGCTGCTATCAGGAACTATAATTAGTGGATCTGTTAACGCTTTGTTTCAAATTCTGTTACGCGAAATTTTCGGCGAGCGTTACAGGGTTTAGAAGAGAAATAGAACAAAAATTGTTTGCACCAAGCAAATCAGGACAGTTTTAATTTTTCGGTTCATTATGTGTATCACGAAAAACTGTTGAAACTTATCTAATTTTCCAAATCAATGAAGATATTATATTAAGAGCATGTTTTCCTTGCGATGTTTCCCAATTTCCAATGAATTTCAAGTGTTGTCAAATTTTCAGACCGAAGTTCTGATTATCTCTTCAGGTTCCAGCTTCTCCATGACTTTTGTTTGACTATTCATTGTTGTGTTCTTGATTGAAAAAAATAGCTGCAAGTCACTAATAAGTGTATATCTCGGATAATTCGGTCTTGACCGAACAGTTCAGTTAAGCAATCGATTAATACGGTTCATGGTATTCTCTCAGTAGATTCGTATATTGTTTTTCGATTTTTCATATTTTGGCCATTGATACTCAAATTCGAGATCAATGAACTCATATCGAAATTCAAGACATAAAAATTTGATAAAATGTTTCATTGCTTATAACATTAATTTTTTTTACTAGACAAATTCCTGACAAATTAATTTTACTAAAACATATATATTAAGAGATAAGCCAAGTATTTGTTAATCTAAATAAATCATTTAATCAAAAAAAAAAAAATTGCAACATTTCTTACGTATATCATTTTTATCGAGATAAATGGATTTGTAACTCGATAGTTTTCTGTTAATATTCATGACACAATCACATTTAGTCATTTGTGATTCCGTCAAATGGTAATAATTACATATACATATCTACATAATATTAATAAATAAATAAAAATTATAATTCTGATTTAATTGAAACCGCGTACATAAAAAAAACTCGATTAATTAATTTGTAAAACGCGCGCGCACGCTTACGAAAAAAAAAAAATCCAAAAGTTCAATGAATTGGAAAAAACCTTGCGATAAAAACCGAATATAATTTTCTATGCGTTATGCTTTCCACGTGTTTTAATTAATGGCACGCGCGCTTACACATTATACCTATCAAATAGTTTAAATTGTGCGGTTGCCAACATTCCACTGAGATTTGAAATGCTCGGAAATGTACCCTATGGAGACCAATTTTTGGTGGACAAACACCAAAATAAGCATAACGGCATATGGTGTGCGAAATAACTTCTATATAGAAACTTCCACCTCACACTTAACATACTTACGCTGATTATAGAAACTCAAACTTGATACCATACCGATGGGAATACAACGTCAATGCTTGTGGTGACAGTATTTTCTGTTAAATTACTAAACGTATTTACGCGAGTTTGTATTCTTTATGCTGTTGGTGTAAAATTGGAAAAAAACTGTGTTATTTAGTGTGGTAGGACCAAAAGAAATGAATAAATTAAGTGTTCAATAACCTTTATATCGTTTATATTTTCTTTTAACATTTTGTTGTTGCAACATAACTTAGCGATGAATATAAATTTTTAAATTATAAATAAAATATGTGTCTTGTTATTAAAATGATGGATAATTTATTATTTAAATATTGGCTTTATTGTTTACGAATAGTATTACGAGTATATTAAAGTTCTGTTGTGTAATAATTCTCATGGTCTTCATACATACTCGTAGGCTACACATGCTTGTATATTGTGTGTGTATTTCGTTTGCAAGTATTTATCGAGTATTACTAACGGAATTTGTCTTAAATATTAACTTTGAATCAGAAATCTGTAACACAAGAAAAATAAAAAAATCAGTAGGCATCGGATTTTCTATTCTTCAGTGTTTCTTATAATGTTGATATCAATAGAACCGAAAGAGAGACATCTGTAAAAAGCTTCCATAACTGTTTATAAAACACTGCCTCCCCGCGACGGCCGGGAAAGTGAAACGGTCCACAAGATGAGCGAGGTGGTCATATAAACGAATTACTAACTTGTAACTGGACAGATCTTTAACAGATTGTTTTACTGTTAAAGCTAGCCGAAAGTTTCCAGCCGAGAAATGGTAATGCAGTAATTTTCTGCTATTACTCGATATACCTAGTTCTACTATCACCACCGAATAATCAGACTACAGCAAAAATCTGTTAAGAGCTATATAATTTACAAACTTTCGAAACTAAATTAATGAAATGTTCTGTACTTTTTGAGTTACCCACTTTTCCATCCATTTTTGAAAAATAATACCAAAAATGTACACTGTTAAATTGAAAAATATTCAAATTGGATTTGTGTTGTAGTGGAATTGGAACATTTTAGATAATCTTTAACATTTATACTAGAGAAGTCCCTGAGTCCCTAATAGTGTCGCTGTAAAAATCAAAAAAATTGCTAACAATTTGTGATAAACACGAGCAAATTGTGATACAATTTTCTAAACAAGGCTATTTAGACAATGATTCTACATTTATATCTCCGATCTTAGAGATTTTCACGGCGTTTCACCTATATGACCGAATAGTTAAATGAAAACCCCACGTGCGTGTTGCGGAATTTTTTTATTCATTTTCTATCCCTTTTTTCACTAAATAAAACATCCCAGCGGAATAAATAATTGATCTCCGAAGTAAAGGATTGATTTTCCTTGTATGACCTAAGCTACCAGACAAACAACCGAAAGAATTGGTTACTAGTGGAAGTTATTGAGATATTGGCCAAAAACTGAAAATAACTTATATGGCCGCCGGAAATCAAAAAAAATTTAGTGAAAATTTTAATTCATAAATTGTTCTCAAATTTTCCTTGTAGTCTCAGTATAACCTCAAGCTACCAGACAAACAACCGAAAGAATTGGTTACTAGTGGTAGTTTCTGATATATTGGCCAAAAACTGAAAATAAATAAATAAAATAATTTAAATTTTCAAAATGATTGGTTATGAAAAGGCCAAGTTTAGTCCAGCATGAACATATCCTAGAATTTTGTCCAAAACTTTCATTAAACTCCCTGATCAATACTACTATCCAAATTTCATCGTTATTCTTTAAGAAATGGCGGAAAGACGGAATATTCTTAAATTTCCTTTACTTCGGAGGCCAATCAATTTGTCATTTTAAGGATCACTTTTGATATTTTATTACGCTGGAATGTTTTATTTGGTTTCTTGCACCAGAGATTCAAAATTAATCAAAAATGTCCGCTGGTAATTATATAACAAAATAAATTATCTTTTGTGATGGTGCTGCCACTTGCGGCGAGTGGCGTAATCTCTTATTTTCCGCTGACAAATTTCCGCTATCTGTCTATTTCCGCTATAAGATTTAGTTATGACAATTTTTAACTTCTCCAGCGTATTTTAAACAATTGTGGTTTTTGATTTTAATCTATTTTCAAATTTTTCTTTTACCACTCGTTGAGATGTTAGATAGATTTTAAATGTATTTTACGATAGCGTAGACAAAGTGCTAACACTGAAATGCCATACAGGCAACGTAGGAGATCCATCAATTTAAATGAATTTTCAAACTTTATTTTACCGATCCTAGAGATCGGATTTACTGTAAGCACAATCGAATAACTGAAATCTTAGAGATGTTCACAGGGTCACGTATATAATTTCAGAGCTATGACTAAACCGCTGATTAGTGTCTACAGTCTTTTCCCGTAAACAACGCATATGCGTTTTGAAGGTATAGTGGGTTACTTGGCGCTTTATTTGAGTAGAACGCCCAGGACACTATATTCGAGATTAATTTCGTAATTTTAATATTTTACTGCAAGAAAATATTTAGTTAATTTTTCTAAAATTTAAATTATGGTTTGTGTAGTCTCTGGGGATGGCCGATAATGGCTATTCAACATTGAGTAAAATTTACCAATTCATATATAAGGAAAATGGCTTGTAAAAATTCGAATAATATAAAGAATTTTGAAGCAAATTATATTCCGAATGCGGAAATTTCCACCGATTTCGAGAATAAGACACCAGTGGCTGGTCGATTAATGATCTGCTTTATATTAAAATATGTCCTTAACACTATTTTGACATATTTGAATTAAAACCCATTTGTATAATTTAATGTTTTATTAAACATTTTGTAAATTAAAAATCATAACAGTGTACAATACACCAATACTTATGTATGCAATAGGAATTTAATTGGATTGAATTAAATTCCAATTAGATTTGTGTACGTATGACCGTGGAAAAATCCGTCGAAAACGGCATGCGCTCTGTACCCATTTAGTAATTTACATTTCATAACAAAGTATTTGATTAGTCGGCGTAATCAAGCGATTATCCCCAGTTACGTGTAACTCCTCTTCAGATTTTTCGCTTCAGTAAGGCTACTGACCTCCTGGTCGCGATAAGTCCAGTGGTTTGGTTCTTTGCAGTCTTCTTGTTGGTGTGTTAGTCAGAATACAGCGTATGTTCAGATTTCGATGCTGGTGCAGACGTTGTAGGTGTTTTGTTGCATGATGCATGATTTCATCCGCGACAAGCTCGATCTTTAGATCTCGATGGAGGTTGTCGTTTCGAATTTGTTTCGAGTTTGTTGTGGATCGCTAGTTCAGATTTCTCCCTGAGAGCCATTGCATTTTTCTAAATTTTATGTTTAGTTCTTCTCTCTTGTTTTTTATGTGTTCCTTCCATCTAAGTTTAGCATCTAAAGTCATACCGAGATATTTAGCAGTGTTTGCATGTGGTACTACTATCGAATTTATCTTTATTGATATATGATTAACTTTTAGATTTGTAAAGTTCACTTGGATTGACTTTGCTTCATTTAATTTAATTCGCCAATTCTTTGTCCAGTTACATATCAGGTTAGTAGCCTTTTGTAATTTACTAGTGGAGTCATTGATGTTCTTTGCTGTTGCAAGTATTGCCGTGTCATCGGCAAAAGTCGCCATTGTTGCTTCTGTAATTGGTATATCTCTAGTATATAGCAGATAAAGGATTGGCTCAAGAACACTCCCTTGTAGTACGCCTGCTGTTTTTCTTTTTAGTTGGGAGTATACATTCTCATACTTTACTCGGAAGTGCCTCTCTGATATGTATGATTTTAGATTTTGGAATAATTGCTCCGGAAGATCTCGATGAAGTATGAATTCTAACTCCTGGTGCCATACTTTGTCGAATGGTTGCGCTACATCAAGGAATATAGTTGAGCAAATTTGATTGCTTTCTAGTGATTTCTCGATTACATCAGTAATTCGATGTACTTGTTCTATCGTAGAATGTTTTTCCCTAAATCCATACTGATGTGGCGGGATAAGATTCCTTTCTTCGATAATTGGTTTTAGTCTTTTAAGAAGAACCTTTTCAAATAGTTTCGATAATGTTAGTAGCAGAGAAATTGGCCTATATGAAGCTTTATCATTCGGAGGTTTGTTTGGCTTACGTATCATAATTAATTTCCATTGTCTTGGTGCAAATCTCTGCATTAATTATATTCATTAGTTTCCTCAACGCTTTCTCCAGTACCACTTTTATTATCTGACCCATTATAAAATCATGTCCTGGGGCCTTATACGCTTATAATTCCGATTATACTTGATTTCCCATTTTAGTTCTTTCAATGTTACAGGTGTAATTTTCATTTTATCCTGTGTATTTATCGGGGTGATATTTTCCGCTTCCGTTTCTTTGGGGTAAGAATGTTTCTTCAAGGTGATTTGCATAATTTTGTTTAGCATTTCGAGCCCAATTTTCTTTATTTTTAATTGGAGGAACCGGAAGTTGGGGTCTTTTAAGATTCTTACTTGCCTAGGTATTTTAAGTTGTTGCACAAATGGTTAATACTCTCATATTTTCCGGGTTTCGATGTTTTTGCCATTTCTTCCGGGCTTTTCTTTTATTTTTAAGAAGTTTTCTCACTTCCTACTTTGTATATTATGGATGAGCTTATCTAGTTCGTCTTCTATTTGGGCTGGTCGCTGTATTGGGTTCTGCAGACTAATTCTTTCTGTTAAATGTGTTTGGAAAACATCTCAATTGGTTTTGGAGCTCGTTAATTTAGGGTTGCTTTCTTTCATAATCATTGTTTGGACTTTCACTGTTCTCTACATGGATATAATTATCTGAGATCGCTCTTGTAATAAAGGAGTCTTACTGATATCCGTAGGCCAATAGGTTGGTGTACTGCCTGAGTGAAACTCGCATTTTAGTTGTTTGCCTACTGCGAACAGTTCTTTTTCTTTAGCAGTCGTTAACCGTGATCCTCAATAGATATTTTTTGCATTATAGCCACCTCCAATTAAGAAGACAATTTCTAGTGTTTTGAGAAGATTAGTATAATCCACTTGTTTGGGATTATATCTTGGAGGGCAGTATATTGCTGAGATACTACAAGTTTTAATATTGTTTAATTGTATTTTGATTGTTGTGACTTGCATGGAGAGCTTCTCGACTTTAAGTTCTTCGATATGTTTTATATGATCTTTCATGAGGATAGCTGATCTACCTTTAGCTTTGTTATCGGGAATGCATGCTAGCAATTATATCCTTTTATTTTACAGAATGGCGTTTTGGTGAAATGGGTTTCTGATATAAGACGTATTTCTATATTATGCATGTTTAAAAATATATCTAGTTCTTGAATGTGGTGCAATAGCCGATTTGCATTCCAGGTTACAATTCGTATTATTTTCTCTAGATTTCTCAGTATGTCCGGTAAAACGAGGTCCACCTTTAACTGTTTCTGCTCTGTTTGCAGAAACTTGAACTATTTGTGCATAAGTAACGCTTTCATTTACTCGCCCTCTTTGTATGTTGAGAATAGGAGTTAACGATTGAGACTCCGTGTTTTTTTGTAGATTGTACATAACTTGATGTATCTGGTTTGCGTGATTTATCTCTCATTTTCTGTAGTTGTACTGCTACTTCACATCCTCTGTAGTTGGCTGTATGCTGGCCTTTACAGTTGATACACTTCGGTGTTGTATTTCGTGGAACTGTGATTTCGTTCCCAGCGTGTTTGATTATAATCTTGGCATTTTTTACATTGAGGTATTAGTCGAGTGACCTTTCTCGGTGTTTCTATTTGAACTCGGAGGTTGGAGATAGCCTTAACCTTCACTCTGTCCATACTTATCGTTACATTGCTTGTCTACTGGGGTCAATCTGAACCCAAATAAGTTTTCATACGTTTTGTACGAAAAAAATATGATTTTTTTTGTTTGGTTTTTAATTTTTATTAAAAAAAAATTTATTCATCAAATATATTTGCATTAATGCAATCAATGCATTCTGTGCATAGAGACTTAGTGTGACTTGCACAAAATGATTTATTACATGAATGACATCTGGATCTGGTCTTAGTATCAGTGAATCGTGGGCAAAGCCAACATCTTGGGCACTTAGCTGCTAATGTCGCTGTTTCACTTTCCGCTGGAATTCGTTCTACCTGTAACACTTTATACTCTATCTGATTTATTGCAATTTTAACATTTTTTGTTAACACTTTCGGGTTGGATAGCCACTTCAATATATTTGCAAATTGCCTTGCCTACCCTCTGAGGTATTCTTTTTTCGAATAACTGGGGATTGACACACTTATACAAATTGAATGCTGCTATTCCCGCAAGGTCAATCATATTTAAAAATAAAACCATTGGCCACCGTTTGGTTTTCCTTTTGCATGTGTATGCCCGCACTACCTTGTCTAAGGTATCAACCCGGCCTTTTGTATTGTTGTAGTCCAGAATGATGATTGGTTTCCCAGATTCAGTGTCAACAGTGCAGAGTTAACTATAGACAGACGTTTTTGTTTGGCTTGGGCTTATAGCTGACAAGAGTCAAATGATTGTCAAAACAAATCTTTGAAGAATTGAGCTACCGGCGTTTTAATTCCAATTTTCCAAGTAAGTCGTAAGTGTAAA
This sequence comes from Nephrotoma guestfalica, assembly GCA_963691935.1. Taxonomy (NCBI): domain Eukaryota; kingdom Metazoa; phylum Arthropoda; class Insecta; order Diptera; family Tipulidae; genus Nephrotoma; species Nephrotoma guestfalica. Next base: position 62,696,890 of record OY829915.1, read on the forward strand.
CGAATTCTGCCAATTATTGTGGTCTTTTTTGCAGCAAGTGTTCTGCCAACACGCAACTGGTAAAAAAGTTGTTCATTGTATTTGTGCGGCTTTTGTTTACATACGGCGCAGATATCCTATGAACAAAATTTAATGTATAATCTCTGGCACTTGGCTCATCCGGTCGTTTTCCAACATAAATTTCAACGTTCAGAGGGCAAGAATTTTTTTCATCAATGGTCAACCAGCCTGATGGTTTATACGGTTGTCTGAAGTTTTCCTAAAACATATTACAGACATCACGAAACGGCGCTTACTTATATAATTTTAACCGCTCTGCTCTAGTTTGATAATTATCAAAAAGTAAAAATCGTAACAACTGGTGTACACGCTTTAGGAGCAAAACAGCCCAGTAAAATGGTCTATTATCTAAACAGTACAGCTCGTCCAACCGTTTATCCCAGTTCTTGTGAACTCCGGTGTACATCAAAATACCAATTCTCCACTGAATTTGTCTCATACCAAATACGGTGCACTTTTGATGAGTGTCTATTCACAGTATAAAATTCTCGAGCCTTTCCATTGGTTTCAGCAACTATAACGTTTATTAGCGTCTCCGGTAAAATTAAAAAACTAGTACGCCTTCCCTTTCTCGCATTATTCGAAAATTGGGAATTCTTGTCCCAACTGGAGGTGTTACGCTCCATTTCCGTTTGAATTTTTTGTTTTGAGCGAAATGAGCTGAAATTTCAGGCTCGAAATTATTTTCTGCTTAGATTTCGGTAGATAACTCAACGAGTTCTTCATCTAAAGAACTATCTGAATCGTAATCGAGTTGCTCAGCTTGTGGATCTCTATGAATCATCATCAGCTATTTCATAATCCTCGTCTGATGCTTCACGCGCTATCATTCGAAAACTAAACAGTGCATCGATTGCTTCGGCGAAGTGTAAAATAACGGTTAAATATCTGCTTGACGATTTAATATTGCACAAACACGTAAATTAATTAGTAAAACGTAGCATACAAGCACAAATTGTAAAAAAAATGTTTCTATGCAAAATACATAATCAAAATCTGGGGTCATCCTGACCCTAATGGACAGAAATGCATATACCTTTTTATTCTATTACTTGCATAAAACATTACTTGAGGCTAACCCTGTCGGTTAAACGATTTTTATGGCGAAAAGTTTTATATTTTACACTTTAAAGTCGACTGGGGTCCATTTGACCCCAATGGACAGAGTGAAGGTTAATATTATAAATATTTTCGAGTTTTTCTTAATTGCCGAAGGTTGGCATGAAAAGTGGGACTCCTCTTCTCATGATTTCAACATTTCCTTCCCTATTTTCACGTCTCTCTTTTCTGATGATGTTGACTGCATCGATTATTTTCAGGTCTATGCTTTGCAGGTCCCCAATAATTTCATCTTTTGAACGAGTTGGATAGAGACCTCTTGCCATTACTTTAATTGATCGATCATTTTTATCCTCGTAGGTATACCACTGGTGATACTGTTAACGTTAGCCGACGCGCTCCAGCCGAAAAAAGGTCGATAACGCAGGTTAGGGTGTAACTACTAATATTAATCAACCGAAAAATGTCGCAAATCCAGATTGAAAACAATACGGATTATCCGCTATTAAAGGGTCGGTAAGACAGATTCGTATACATAGCCAGCCTAAAAATGTCGATAAATCAGATAAATACATTTGGTGTTAAACAGTTTTTTTTCTTTAATCCAAAATGTTTAGTTCGTTGGATTAAATGCATTAAAACTATAATACAAAACTATTTTACCACTGAGACAACTCGAAGAAATATATGAAGCAAAACCTCAAAAATTTCAGGTCAATTTTCATGTTGGGGGTCCGGAAAAACTCGATTTAATATATATATCGCACACACAAAATTGTAAAATTTTCATAAATTGACCAAAACATTTCTGTGTGCGATATATTCAATCGAGTTTTCCTTTACTTCAAACATGAAAATTGACCAGAAATCTTTTCCACATGTTTATTTAGACCTATCATTTGAATCTATTTCCAGCCATGACACTTTTAACGGTCAATTCTTAGAAGTTTTCAAATTTTGTGTGTGCGATATATTCAATCGAGTTTTCCCGGACTCCCAACATGAAAATTGACCTGAAATGTTTTCCACAAGTAAGCAATACTAAGACCTATCATTTGAATCTATTACCAGCCGTGACACTTTAAACGGTCAATTTTTAGTTTGTGTGTGCGACATATTGAATCGAGTTTTCCTGGACTCCCAACATGAAAATTGACCTGACATTTTTTTCACGTATGAGCATCACTTAAGACCTATCATTTGAATCTGTTTCCAGCCATGATACTTTTAACGGTCAATTCTTAGAAATTTTCAAATTTTGTGTGTGCGATATATTCAATCGAGTTTTCCCGGACTCCCAACATGAAAATTGACCTGAAATTTTCTCCACGAACGACCATCACTAAGACCTATTATTTGAATGTATTTCCAGCCGTGACACTTTAAACGGTCAATTCTTAGAAATTTTCAAATTTTGTGTGTGCGATATATTGAATCGAGTTCTCCCGGACTCCCAACATGAAAATTGACCTAAAATTTTCTTTACGAACGAGCATCACTAAGACCTATCATTTGAATCTATTTGCAGCCGTGACACTTTAAACGGTCCATTTTTAGACATTTTCGAATTTTGTGTGTGCGATATATTCAATCGAGTTTTCCCGGACTCCCAACATGAAAATTGACCTAAAATTTTCTTTACGAACGAGCATCACTAAGACCTATTATTTGAATGTATTTCCAGCCGTGACACTTTAAACGGTCAATTCTTAGAAATTTTCAAATTTTGTGTGTGCGATATATTGAATCGAGTTTTCCCGGACTCCCAACATGAAAATTGACCTAAAATTTTCTTTACGAACGAGCATCACTAAGACCTATCATTTGAATCTATTTCCAGCCGTGACACTTTAAACAGTCCATTTTTAGACATTTTCGAATTTGGTGTGTGCGATATATTCAATCGAGTTTTCCTGGACTCCCAACATGAAAATTGACCTGACATTTTTTTCACGTATGAGCATCACTTAAGACCTTTCATTTGAATCTATTTCCAGCCATGACACTTTAAACGGTCAATTCTTAGAAATTTTCAAATTTTGTGTGTGCGATATATTGAATCGAGTTTTCCCGGACTCCCAACATGAAAATTGACGTGAAATTTTCTCCACGAACGAGCATCACTAAGACCTATTATTTGAATGTATTTCCAGCCGTGACACTTTAAACGGTCAATTCTTAGAAATTTTCAAATTTTGTGTGTGCGATATATTGAATCGAGTTTTCCCGGACTCCCAACATGAAAATTGACCTAAAATTTTCTTTACGAACGAGCATCACTAAGTCCTATCATTTGAATCTATTTCCAGCCGTGACACTTTAAACGGTCCATTTTTAGACATTTTCGAATTTTGTGTGTGCGATATATTCAATCGAGTTTTCCCGGACTCCCAACATGAAAATTGACCTGAAATTTTCTCCACGAACGACCATCACTAAGACCTATTATTTGAATGTATTTCCAGCCGTGACACTTTAAACGGTCAATTCTTAGAAATTTTCAAATTTTGTGTGTGCGATATATTGAATCGAGTTCTCCCGGACTCCCAACATGAAAATTGACCTAAAATTTTCTTTACGAACGAGCATCACTAAGACCTATCATTTGAATCTATTTGCAGCCGTGACACTTTAAACGGTCCATTTTTAGACATTTTCGAATTTTGTGTGTGCGATATATTCAATCGAGTTTTCCCGGACTCCCAACATGAAAATTGACCTAAAATTTTCTTTACGAACGAGCATCACTAAGACCTATTATTTGAATGTATTTCCAGCCGTGACACTTTAAACGGTCAATTCTTAGAAATTTTCAAATTTTGTGTGTGCGATATATTGAATCGAGTTTTCCCGGACTCCCAACATGAAAATTGACCTAAAATTTTCTTTACGAACGAGCATCACTAAGACCTATCATTTGAATCTATTTCCAGCCGTGACACTTTAAACAGTCCATTTTTAGACATTTTCGAATTTGGTGTGTGCGATATATTCAATCGAGTTTTCCTGGACTCCCAACATGAAAATTGACCTGACATTTTTTTCACGTATGAGCATCACTTAAGACCTTTCATTTGAATCTATTTCCAGCCATGACACTTTAAACGGTCAATTCTTAGAAATTTTCAAATTTTGTGTGTGCGATATATTGAATCGAGTTTTCCCGGACTCCCAACATGAAAATTGACGTGAAATTTTCTCCACGAACGAGCATCACTAAGACCTATTATTTGAATGTATTTCCAGCCGTGACACTTTAAACGGTCAATTCTTAGAAATTTTCAAATTTTGTGTGTGCGATATATTCAATCGAGTTTTCCTGGACTCCCAACATGAAAATTGACCTGACATTTTTTTCACGTATGAGCATCACTTAACACCTTTCATTTGAATCTATTTCCAGCCATGACACTTTAAACGGTCAATTCCTAATTTGTGTGTGCGATATATTCAATCGAGTTTTCCCGGACTTCCAACTTGAAAATTGACTTTACGTTTTTAAAATGATATTCAATAAAAGAAAAAGGCACTTTATTTGAAATATTATCTGGACATGTCAATATAGATGCATATATGCTACCCATGCTTTGGGTAATTTGTTTTAAATGTTTCGAATTAAAAATTATTATTTTAATTTTTGTAGTTGTATTTTAGGAACAGCAAAATAAAAATTTCTAATATAATTAATTGATTTCCGACATAAAACTTGTATCTGCATTATCGGCATTTTTCGGCTGGAGTTTTCGATGAACATGTTACCGACAATTATCGGCTGTCATTTTCGTTTGATTAGTTCGAATCTACATTATCGACATTATTCGGCTGAACATTTTCCGCTAACTTTAATAGGGTCCACTGGTGACCAAAAGAATTTAATTTGCTAGCCAGAGCTTTATAATCTTCAGACTCTGTTGTGTTTGTGACTTTGTAGTCATTTCATAATGCTGGTGGTGATAATACAAAATTCTGTTGATATTAGCTGAAAATTACATGTTATTGAAGTTAACAGTAAATTTCCGCCGTAAAAAATTTGAATAATCAATATCACATAGTTCGAATGTTTAAAGGTCATATGAACTGGGTGAAGTTAGACAGACTCGTAATTAGTTGGATCCCACATTTATAATTTGTCGTGTTAGGGGCCAATGAATTTGAGTTGTGGCACTAACAGTGAACACCTGTGCCAAAAATCAGGCCATATTTTATGTAGCATCATAGTGAAATAAATTAAAAGCTGGACGCATATTCAGTGGCAATTTGTACTGGGTGAAGTATAAGATCAATTCGTAAATAGCTGGATCCCATATTTATTTAAAGTTGAGTTGATATGGCCTGCAACTCAAATTCATTGGCCCCCCTATTGGATACTACATAAAATATGGCCTGATTGCTGGCACATGTGTTCACTGTTAGTGCCACAATTCATATTCATTGGCCCCTAATACGACAAATTATAAATGTGGGATCCAGCTAATTACGAGTCTGTCTAACTTCACCCAGTTCATACGACCTTTAAACATTCGAACTATGTGATTGATTATTGATTATTGAAATTTTTTTCGGCGGAAATTTACTGTTAACTTCAATAACATGTAATTTTCAGCTAATATCAACAGAATTTTGTACTACCACCTGATATGAAATATGTCGATAATGCAGGGTTTTTTCGGCTGAAATTTTCGGCTAACTTCAATAGCATCATTTCGTACTACTTCTTTCATCAGTTTCTGAATACTACCGTGATTTGCTATTCCTAGAATGTTGATCGGGGTGGAACCTGTTTCTTATTTTCTGGCTCATGCTCTTTTGGTGTGGTAATTGCATTGGCAATCTTAATGTGGGTTTGAATTGGGTCAACTTCTGGTGATGATTCTGTTTTCCTCGTCCTTGGGTTGGTTTCTTTTCTTGGTCTCTTATTCGCTCTTTTGGATTTCTGTCTCCAATTGGTTTCCTTTTCAAACTCATCTTCATCCGTGTGATATTCGTCTAGATCTGTGAGTACTTGAATTGGTTGCTCAATAATGCTGAGTTTCCTGCGTTTTTAACTTTTTTTTACTGTTTCCTTTAGCATAAGGATTTCCTTCTTTAGCACGGCAACTTCATTGTTCAGTTACGCGATTAATTTCTCCATTTGTTCAAATTTATTTGCATTGGGCGTGGCTTCAGAAGATGGCTTGAAATTTGTATGCTTGATAAAAGAGGTATTTTCTTTCTCATTGTTACGTTCACACAGTACCGTGCTCTCTGGCGGTCGAGTTGATGGTGGTATTCTATGAAGTGCCGTACTTCTTCTACCAAACGGCCATTCATTTATCGCTTGTTCCATGCTTCCAGTAGTACCAGCCTGGTTGCCTACCAACGATTTCCTTTGCAATGTCGCGTTGCTCCCTCCAGGATCCGTGGAGCAGCCCGATAAATCGGGGTGGGATTTAGAATCTGAGTTCGGACCACCTGGAGTATGTTATTGTTTATACCCGACATTTTATATTTTTTTGTTGACTATCTGCTATTCTGTTGCTCTACTACGTAGGGATTGGATACCACAACCGTTCGATTTACAGTACATTGGCCAGGATGCGCCACGAGGTGGCCGTCCACTAGCACCCCTAGTGCTACAAATATTTTTGATGCCATTCCGAGCAAAAATAAATGTTCAATGGAAAACTGACATTATTTTCTAATTTATATGCTAAATAGTTAATTGTAAACTAAATGTGCGCCTTCATTATATTACTGCAATAAAATTATTATGGGTTTTTTTAATGGGTTTATTGGTCTGAAACAAATCAATTTGTTCGGACATTTGTGATCTCTTGTTTATTCACAAAGCTCTAATATTTCAAATAACTCTGTGAAAGCATAATTTATACATCAGATGTAACTTATCCAAATAACCTAGTTAAATTTGCAACGCGAAGAATTTCCGATAAGAACAACACAATCCAATAATTAAGATCGAATGTGTTCAAAATCAAACTAATAAAACATTTTATAGTCTCCAAGTGTTACTCAAAAAGAAAATCTAACGCAAACACAAGTAAAGTGTGAACTTAATAGTTCTAATGGTAAAACATAATGTTATTTTATTTTGTTTAATATTTCTAAATAAAACAATATTTGATACCTTCTAATAATCATAAAATATAGAAATTATCCGAATCGCAAAACACATAACACTTTTTGTTGTAAATTTATAAATAAAGAGCGCGAAAAATATTGTAAATATTACTAATTTGATGACATACGAGTTAATTGTCCTACTTAAAATTATTTTATTTAAAATAATATTAAATAACATAATTTGTTTATTTAAATAGTTTGTTAACCCACAATTCTTTTTTATTTTATTATTTATTAAATAAATATTTTAAGATATCTAATATTTTTCTAATAAATTATTAATTGATATTTTTTTTTTATATCTCGTACCCAGGAAATTATTTTATTTGTTTAGAAAATATGAAAATGTTATTTTTATTATTTATTAATAATAAAATAATAACAATGTGTGTGTGTGTGTGCGCGCGCTTATAATAAACAATTAATGTTTATTATTGATTTTTTTAATATGCGGATTTAAACTAGAAACATTTATGTTGTTTAGTTTAGATATTTACACATAACGCGAGATTCATGCATCAGTGTAATCACCTTTGATCTAGTTTAGTCATGATGCTTACAATATTATAGTTTTACTATTACACAACAACTTCCATTACAAATTAATTACCCCCGGTGAATACCGCATTGTAAAACAGCGATTTACGACAAATTTTTAGACGAATTTTCAAAACATAATTTGGGTTCCGAACGAATAAATATTTAAACTTTTTAATTGGAAAAGCAAATCTGTTGTACGAAATTTCCAAAATGACTTCAAAATAAATTAAGTTTTAATTTAAGAAATAAATTTCGGATTGGACTTCAATAAATTTATGGCACATCCAACTTAATAATTTGTATTACATATAGGCAATAAAATAAAAATGAAGCAGCACGTGGTTTGCATACCAGACCAGTAGAAATTTTGAAATATGCTAAAAAATAATTGGTTCGAAAATAATTATGTAATATTTATTTATTTATGTGGTTGTTAGTCAAATAATTTAAATTTTAATCGGAAAACTGAGATCAGTTTCGATCTCAAAATTTTTGTAGATTTACCATTCGCTATATCGCGAAATCCCATTCTATGCAAAGTAAACGTTTTTAGGCCAAACGCTCCCTGATTGATCGGAGGTTCAGATATAAGATTTTCCCACTGGAAATTGACCGAGCGTAAATGACAACTTCCATAGAAATTTTCACGTTTATTGCAAATATATTTACAGGGGTCGGAGCTTATTTTAATTTTAAAATTTTGCTATAATAGAAAGTGTAAAGGCGATTCAATTGTCAATGACAAAGCATCGTAGAGATATCTAAGTAATTCGAAGTATGCTATCGTGTAGTACTGACTTTATTGCATCTTTTGTAGAGGCCAACATATTTATGCGATCCGTCGAAACGTAAATTTTCTATGTTTGAATCATGAATGATTGAAAAATTCGAATAATTCAACCATTCAAAGGCCATTGACAAGTCATGGTAGAGATGTCTAAGTAAATCGAAGTATGCTATGATTAACCTTCAAAAATGGTAGCATTTACCATCAATAATGAATTGACGTGGTTGGATAATGAATTCGAATGGTCGAATATGCGGCCGTGATTTCGTCAGCATTTGAATTTACCATCTGTAATGAATTCACGTGGTTGGATGGTGAATTCGAATGGTTGAATATGCGGCCGTGATTTCGTCAGCATTTGAATTTACCGTCAGTAATGAATTCACGTAGTTGGATGATGAATTCGAATGATTGAATATGCGGCCGTGATTTCGTCAGCATTTGAATTTACCACCAATAATGAATTCAAACGGTTGATGATGAATTCGATTGATTGAATATACGGCCGTGATTTCGTCAGCATTTGAATTTACCATCTGTAATGAATTCACGTGGTTGGATGATGAATTCGATTGATTGAATATGCGGTCGTGATTTCGCAGCATTTGAATTTACCAGCGATAGTGAATTCAAACGGTTGGATGATGAATTCGAATGATTGAATATGCGACCGTGATTTCGTCAGCATTTGAATTTACCACCGATAATGAATTTAAAAGGTTGATGATGAATTCGAATGGTTGAATATGCGGTCGTGATTTGGCAGCATTTGAATTAACCACCGATAGTAAATTCAAACGGTTGGATGATGAATTCGATTGATTGAATATGCGGCCGTGATTTCGTCAGCATTTGAATTTACCATCTGTAATGAATTCACGTGGTTGGATGATAAATTCGATTGATTGAATATGTGGCCGTGATTTCGTCAGCATTTGAATTTACCACCGATAATGAATTTAAAAGGTTTGGATGATGAATTTGAATGGTTGAATATGCGGCCGTGATTTGGCAGCATTTGAATTTACCAGCGATAGTGAATTCAAACGGTTGGATGATGAATTCGATTGATTGAATATGCGGCCGTGATTTCGTCAGCATTTGAATTTACCATCTGTAATGAATTCACGTGGTTGGATGATGAATTCGAATGATTGAATATGCGACCGTGATTTCGTCAGCATTTGAATTTACCACCGATAATGAATTTAAAAGGTTGATGATGAATTCGAATGGTTGAATATGCGGCCGTGATTTCGTCAGCATTTGAATTTACCACCAATAATGAATTCAAACGGTTGGATGATGAATTCGAATGGTTGAATATGCGGCCGTGATTTCGTCAGTATTTGAATTTACCATCAATAATGAATTCAAACGGTTGGATGATGAATTCGAATGGTCGAATATGCGGCCGTGATTTCGTCAGCATTTGAATTTACCACCGATAATGAATTCAAGCAGTTGGTTGATGAACTCGATTGATTGAATATGCGGCCGTGATTTCGTCAGCATTTGAATTTACCATCTGTAATGAATTCACGTGGTTGGATGATGAATTCGATTGATTGAATATGCGGCCGTGATTTCGTCAGCATTTGAATTTACCACCGATATTGAATTCACGTGGTTTGATGATGAATTCGATTGATTGAATATGCGGCTGTGATTTCGTCAGCATTTGAATTTACCACCGATAATGAATTCAAACGGTTGGTTGATGAATTCGAATGGTTGAATATGCGGCAGTGATTTCGTCAGCATTTGAATTTACCACCAACAATGAATTCAAACGGTTGATGATGAATTCGATTGGTTGAATATGCGGCCGTGATTTGGCAGCATTTGAATTTACCACCGATAGTGAATTCAAACGGTTGGATGATGAATTCGAATGATTGAATATGCGGCCGTGATTTGGCAGCATTTGAATTTACCACCGATAGTGAATTCGAACGGTGCGATGATGAATTCGAATGGTTGAATATATGGCCGTGATTTCGTCAACTTTTGAATTTACCATCAGTAATGAATTCACGTGGTTGGATGATGAATTCGAATGATTGAATATGCGGTCGTGATTTTGCAGCATTTGAATTTACCACCGATAGTGAATTCAAACGGTTGGATGATGAATTCGAATGGTTGAATATGCGGCCGTGATTTCGTCAGCATTTGAATTTACCACCGATAATGAATTCAAACGGTTGGATGATGAATTCGAATGGTTGAATATGCGGCCGTGATTTCGTCCGCATTTGAATTTACCATCAATAATGAATTCAAACGGTTGGATGATGAATTCGAATGATCGAATATGCGGCCGTGATTTCGTCAGCATTTGAATTTACCATCTGTAATGAGTTCACGTGGTTGGATGATGAATTCGATTGATTGAATATGCGGCCGTGATTTCTTCAGCATTTGAATTTACCACCGATAGTGAATTCAAACGGTTGGATGATGAATTCGAATGGTTGAATATGAGTAATTTGTCAGCATTGGAATTTACCACCGATAGTGAATTCAAACGGTTGGATGATGAATTCGAATGGTTGAATATGCGGCCGTGATTTCGTCAGCATTTGAATTTACCATCAGTAATGAATTCACGTGGTTGGATGATGAATTCGATTGATTGAATATGCGGCCGTGATTTCGTCAGCTTTTGAATTTACCACCGATAATGAATTCAAACGGTTCGATGGTGAATTCGAATGGTTGAGTATGCGGCCGTGATTTCGTCAGCATTTGAATTTACCACCAACAATGAATTCAAACGGTTGATGATGAATTCGAATGGTTGAATATGCGGCCGTGATTTGACAGCATTTGAATTTACCACCGATAGTGAATTCAAACGGTTGGATGATGAATTCGAATGGTTGAATATGCGGCCGTGATTTGGCAGCATTTGAATTTACCACCGATAGTGAATTCGAACGGTGTGATGATGAATTCGAATGGTTGAATATACGGCCGTGATTTCGTCAGCATTTGAATTTACCATCAGTAATGAATTCACGTGGTTGGATGATGAATTCGAATGGTTGAATATGCGGCCGTGATTTCGTCAGCATTTGAATTTACCACCAATAATGAATTCAAACGGTTGATGATGAATTCGATTAATTGAATATGTGGCCGTGATTACGTCAGCATTGGAATTTACCATCAGTAATGAATTCACGTGGTTGGATGATGAATTCGATTGATTGAATATGTGGCCGTGATTTCGTCAGCTTTTGAATTTACCACCGATAATGAATTCAAACGGTTCGATGGTGAATTCGAATGGTTGAATATGCGGCCGTGATTTGGCAGCATTTGAATTTACCACCGATAATGAATTCGAACGGTGCGATGATGAATTCGAATGGTTGAATATACGGCCGTGATTTCGTCAGCATTTGAATGAATTTAAAAGGTTTGAATGATGAATTCGAATGGTTAAATATGCGGCGATTATTCCCTTTCTACATAAATATATAAATTAGAGGCACCGAATTTATTTTGCTTTTCCCTGACCTATTCAATTTTATGTATAGCAAATCGTCATATAATACTGTGGGCAAAAAATAGTAAGATCTTGTTCATAATTTTAAAATTCTTTATTTATTTCTCCAAATCTATTTCGTTCCCCTCAAAGTAATCCGCCGGCCTCAATACACTTGAGCCAACGTTGTTTCCAATCCTCGAAACAGTTGTTAAAGTGAATTTCCGGAATAGCCTCCAATGCGCGTAGCGATTCAAGTTTAATGTCTGCAATTAACTCAAAACGGTGTCCCCGGAGCGGGCGTTTGAGTTTGTTGAACAGCCAGAATTCACACGGAGCTAAATCAGGTGAATACGGTAGTTGTGGAACGATATGGGTGGAATTTTTGGCGAAAAAATCACGTAAAACTAATGCAGTATGAGACGGTGCACTATCGTGGTGCAAAAACCAAGAGTTGTCGACCCATAATTCCGGCCTCCTTTTACGAATAGCTTCGCGCAAACGGCACATAACACTGACAGTTTGGCCTGTCGGAAGGAATTTGGAGTGCATCACACCTCGATAATCGAAGAAAACTCTCAACATAATTGATTTTTGACTTGGTTTTTTCGGCTTCTGTTCACCTTTGGCACGATATTCGGCCGAATGATTATCTGTTTCCGGGTGGTAAGCATAGATCCAAGACTCATTGCCAGTTATAATACGTTTCATGACATCCTGGTTGTGTGAAAGCATTGTTTCACAGACGTCAACGCGACGCTGTTTTTCCAAAAAATTGAGTGATTTTGGAACCAATCGTGCTTTCACTTTTCTTAGGCCCAAATGATCTATCAAAATAATTTTCACTGATCCTTCCCATATTTCAACGATGCCAGTAAGGTCTCTGGCTGTTAATCTTCGATTCTCGAGCACCAATTCCAATTGATTTTATTAACGTGTGATCATCAGTTGATCCTAGCCGTCCTAGACGTGGTTCGTCGTCAACACGTCCTCGACCCTCTTTGAACAATTTGTACCATTCAAAAACACTTGCTCGCGACATACACTTATCACCGAAGGCCTTTTGCAATATTCTGAACATTTCGGCATCACAAAATTGATTCCGCACACCAAATTTAATGGAACTTCTTTGTTGAATAATTTCATTCATTGTAAAAATCGCCGAATGCACTTTTTGTACTTTAGAAAGACAAGCGTATACTAAACACTAATGATTATTTTGATGTGAAATTTGGCACAGATGTCACTGACAGTCATACCAACATAGAAAAAAAATATTTTCGAGAATATTTCGAATGGTTTTCTGCGCGAAATTTAAATTAAAAAGTCTTACTACTTTTTGCACACAGTATTCCCAACATTTACAATTTTTTTTTTATATATGATCTGTAATGGCCAGGATTTGAAAGTTTTGCTGGTCGTTGGACGTGAATGATTCCTCTCAGAAGGTACATCTTTGATCCTAAATTAAGTTCTGGCGTAATATCATCAATTTTTACATTGTAGTATGTTTTAATATCAATAGGTTGCACATCCATTACAACGAATCCATTATGCGATTTAATCTGTATGGAGCTTGTTTTTCCAAACCATTGACTACAGTTGGTACAGGTTGTCCCTTGAAATTGTACAGCTTCCTGTATGTTCTTAAGGCTTCTTTCGGAAAATGATTTAAAATTTATTGGGACGTAAAAACTGTCTTTGGCTTGGATATTATGACAATTAGGACACGTGCCACCCATAGAAATTGACCGTTTGAAGAAAAATTCAATTATTTTAGAAATATTGCGGTCCATGCTCATATCTATGTCAAACGTAATGTCATTAATGTTAAAACATTTTAGAAACAAATGTGTTCTGCTTCGAAATGTCGAATGAATTGCTCCATTTATGACAAAATAAGATATAAAATCGGAAAAATCCGTAGTATCATTACATAAAACCCTTATAATATGGGCCAATGCATCGAAAGCGCACGTACTAAAAATTGATACCTGAAAACTTAAAAACTTAAAAGAATATTGACAAAAAACATGCGACGGGTCGCATAAATATGTTGGCTTCTACATAAAATGCAATAGGGTCAGTACTACACGATAGCATACTTCGATTTACTTAGACATCTCTACGATGACTTGCCAATGGTTGAATTTTTCGAATTTGTCGATCATTTATGATTCCAACATAGAAAATGTATGCTTCGATTAAACGTTTTTAGGCCAAACACTCACTGATCGGTGGGAAACTTCAGATATAAGATTTTCCCACTGGAAATTGACAAAGCGAAAATGACAACTTCCAAAAAAATTTCACGTTTATTGCAAACATATATACTGGGGTCGGTCGGCGCTCGAAGTGCTACCAACTTCAGGCACTGTAGCAACCAAACGACTAATGATAGCGCGCTAGAGTTTTGGCAAGCGTCAGTCTGTTATGTTGTTTATAAAGCCTAGAATAGAAGTGGTTCAATAGAAATGGTTCGAAAGATGAAGGCCAGAATTCAACGTAATACACGATAAAACGCAGTTCAGTTGGCACACATGGGGCGCATATTAAAAATGAACTACAATTGAAGCCCTATACAAAATACAAAAAGTGCAAGATTAAACACCTGTACAAAAGGCAGTTCGCCTATAACAAGAGCAAAGTGTTAAAGCACTTACACGTTGGTGGCGAGCTTGAGAATATGTTTTTTTTCTGATACTGTATGGTTAGAGCGCAAATCAAAAAACAAATTAGACCAGCGAATTGCTCTGCGAAAGCAACGGCCTGCATCAGTGAGGACGCTCACCACTCATTTTCATTGAACAGGTAAATCAACAAATCTACCATGAAAAGATTTTAATCGATGCCTTGTTACCTTGGGCACGTAAACAATTCTGTACAATTCTGTAGAAACCATTGCAGGTTCCAATAAGACTCGGCACCATCGAATAGAGGTCGTGAAATCCAACGTGTTTTACAAAACACATTCCCAGCTTCACTTCTTCACAACAATGGCCACCTTATTCCCCGGAGTTAAATCTAATGGATTTTCCATATGGTCCATTTTGGGGGCCAAAGTATTAACTAAAAAATGTGAGACGGTCGACGCCTTAAAGATTGCTCTTGGCCGAGAATGGTACAAAATACCACAGACCATCCTGATTCGATGCTGTTATCCGCGCTAATGGTGGCTACATCGAACAATAACATATTTTTTGTTAAATTTGAAATGTTTTTACGATATACTGAAGTTTTGTAATAAAAAATTTACAGCATTTTTAATTGGTAACACTTGTCCTTGTCCTAAAAACAACAACACCGTTTCTAATAATACCTCAAATTCGTCTTAAACGTGCTTTATCCTAAGATATT
Source organism: Nephrotoma guestfalica (assembly GCA_963691935.1). Classification (NCBI taxonomy): domain Eukaryota; kingdom Metazoa; phylum Arthropoda; class Insecta; order Diptera; family Tipulidae; genus Nephrotoma; species Nephrotoma guestfalica. The sequence goes on from OY829915.1 coordinate 62,712,309, forward strand.
TCTAAAGTTTACTATTGTTGGAATATGAAATGGGGTTTTTGAATATTTTACACCCAATGTTTCCCTAGGTGTTTCGAATAATTCATGTTTTTAATTGGATTGGGTCTAGTACAAATTGAAAACACCCATTCCAGCTGTAAATTTGAGGTAAACAACTGTTGAATATTACATCCAATGTTCCCTTAGATTTTCTGCGAAATTCTTGATTTTTAATTAGACTTGGTCTAGTACAAGGTGAAAACACCCATCCCATAGTGATCTTTGATGTTAACATCAGAAGACCTTCTCTGTTGAAGTGCAGAATTCAGCGCCGACCCACCGTCCATGTCAGTGTACAGGTTGACATGAGGCTTATAATGTCCAGGTGATAGACTGTAATTGTGTCAGTAAGTGAATGGGTGGGTGTGTGCTTGAAAGGAAAGGGGGGTATTAATTGACCTTCAAAGGACATTAAATTCACTGTATAATTACGAGGGCTGCCGTAAAAGTTTTTAGAAAAAGTAATAAAAAATTTAAATTGTTCATCAAAAATTGCTTTATAGCTTTTCCAAATATTCTACTTTAAATCTATATACTTTTGCATACGTTCAAACCATTTATCGAAACCTTGTGTCAGTCCGAAGATGATAGCTCCAAATCATGGTTTTTGAACGCTTGAGTCGCTTCTTCAGGCGATAAAAATTGTTGTCCACGCATCTTATCTTTGATTGTTTCGGAACAGGAAGAAGTCATTTTGTGTCAAGTCGGGGCGGTAAGGTCAATTCGATCATTTGAGTGCTCACATACTCGCTTGTGATTGATGTGATGTGTGTGATCTCGCATTATCGTGATGAAAAATGACTCGCCGTTTTGGGTTGGTTTCTCTCAATTTGTTGAAAACCTCGAGTAAATAAACGGTCGTATACCAAACTGAATTGGTTTTCTTTTCATTTTCAAGAGCCACAGTAGCTACATGTCCGGTTTTCGTAAAGAAACACGCTACCATTTGCTTCCCAACGCTCCGAGCTCGCACAACTTTTGTTCGTTTTTCTTTGAATTGGAAGACCCAAACAGTCGATTGCCTTTTCTGTCCGGCTCGCTTATACGCATATAACTATGACTCGTCACCTGTCATGATCTTGTATAGGTTTTTGGAAGTACCTTCAACGAATTTTTGAAGCATTTTGCGGCACCAATCGACACGAACCATTTTTAGTGCGTCTGTCAACAAACGTGGATTCCAACGTGCACGTAGCTTCCGCACCTTTAAATGTTCATGTAAAGTCGTATGTACGCTGATATTACTAATGCCTAGACATGCCTTGATTTCACGATAAGTCACATGGCAATCCTTTTCGATCAGTTTTCTCACAGCATCGATGTTTTCTGGAACAACAGCTGTTTTTGGATGACCTTCACGAGGATCGCCTATGAGTGAACGTAGTTCGCGTTTAAATTCATTGTACCAAATATAAACACTAGCCGAGGATGTTGCGACGCGGCCTAAGAAACATAACCTCCAAAAATGTATCACTTTTTGACTGACATATATATTTGCATCGGAAAACACTAGCATTACCATTTTCTAAAAACTTTTACGGTAGTCTATACATCATATCTTTAACCGTTATAAAGATAATCAAGGTTTTATTGATAATAAGTACACTTCACACTCAAAATTCCAGTGAAGTTTGTCCTAACTTTGTCCTAAAGCTATTTGAGTGCAATATAAATGATTTTATTAGATGAATGTACAATATAAATGATTTTAAAAGATGGATCCACTACTATATAACAGAGTCAAAATGGCACTCAGCTGAATCGCGCGAGGCCGGTGAACCTCGTCTGAAGCGACCAAAAGCACAACAGGCGACTGGAAAGGTTATGGCGTCTGTATTTTTGGATGCACATGGTATAATATTCGTTGACTACCTTGTGACAGGAAAAAAGATCAATAGCGAAAATTATATCGGGTTATTGGTGCGTTTGAAGTAAGAAATCGCTGAAAACGACCTCAAATGAAGAAAAAATAATTGATCTTTCACCAAGACAGTGTATCATGTCACAAGTCGATCGCAACAATGGCAAAATTGCACGAATTGCACATTAAATTGCTCCCGCATCCACCGTACTCACCAGATTTGCCCCCAGCAATTATTACTTGTTTGCAGACCTCAAAAAAAAGCTCCAGGGAAAGAGATTTGGCTCCAATGAAGAAGTTATTGCCGAAACTGCAGCTTATTTTGAAGCCAAAGATAAATCGTTTTACAAAAAACATCGAAATGCGTCGTTGGACTGATTGTTTCACTCTAGAAGGAAATTATGTTGATGAATAAAATTTAGTTCTTGTTTTAACAGTTAGACGCAATGTCACAAATTTTTGTCTTCTAAGTGTACAGATGTCATTACAACTCAAATTTAGATAGTCATTCCCGGAGCTCGTCACTTAAGTTTAACTGCGGTACATGAAGTTCATCATTAAGTCACCGTTCTAAACCACCTATTATTAATAATGCACGACTTCGGGTTTTCTGCGACTACGAATTTTGATCTTCTAGGTGTACTGATGTCATTGTTATCACGGAGATCGTGATTCAGATCTGGCTACAGTAGTACATGAAATTGCTCATTGAGTCAACTAAATCCACCTAGTGCTACTAATGCACGACTTGTGGGTTTCTGTTGCGAGTTTTTTTCTTCTAGGTACTGATGTCTTTATAAATCAAATTGTGAAGTGAAATTTCTAACAAAAAACTAACAAGTATACCTATATGATTCCAATTGGATTATTAAACTTCTTTAATAATAAGAGATGAGAAGTGAGATTTTCTAAACAATTATCCGTTTCTGATATTTTTCAAATTGGAATTTTATAAAAAAATAATAAAAAATCTACGAAATATTGCAACTGTTTAACTATCTTAAATTTTGACAAACAAGAAAAAAGTGGTAGTAAACTGTTAATTTGCCATGTCCCTGCCGTTTCCCCAAATTTCAATTTTTCTCAAAATTTGTATGCCATGCCGATTTCACCGTTTCAGTAACTTATATTTCGACAAATAACGACTAATTTCGACTAAAGGTTATAATAGGCCCATGTACTAAGTATTAAACTGTCTATATGCCATGTCTCAGCGGTCTCCCCAGCTTTCAATTTTTTATTTACGTGTAAGGCATACCGAATTCACTTGCCTGAGTAGTTTATACGTCGTCTAATAATATGAGGATCACAGGGATTCTTCTAAGACTTCATCAGGAGATTACAATAGCCCCATGCAATAAGTATTAAACTGTCTTTCCCAGCGGCCTCCCCAATTTAAATTTTTTTATTTAATTTGTATGGCATACAGATTTCACCTGTTTGAGTAGTTTATATGTTGACTAAGTTTATGAGGATAACAGGGATTCTTCTAAGACGTTATCAAGAGGTTGATGAAAAATTGAAAATTGAGGTATACATAGAGATATTTAGTTCTACTGATGAAGTTTTAGAAGAATCCCTGTGATCATCATAATCTTAGTCGACATATAAACTACTCAAACAGGTGAAAACGCTATGCCATACAAATTAAATAAAAATTGGGAATTGGGGAGACCGCTGGAAAATGGTATATAAACTTTATATTACTTAGTACATGGAGCTATTGTAACCTTGTAACCTCTTCATGACGTCTTGGAAGAATTCTCGTGGCGCTTATGGTATTGTATTATTCGAAATAGAAGCCACTCAAACAGTAAAATCTTCATGTTATAGATAATTACGAGTATTTAAAAATTCAAAAATCGGGAGGACGTTATATACTATGGGCCTAATAGCTTTTATCACTTGAAACTTTTAAGCCAAAACATGTACAATGATATATTTGTAATTTGTTAAAAACTTCACGTCCGTAATTTAGATATCAAATTTGTTATTCTGGGCGATAGCCAAAGATTAGTTAATTTAAATGTAGACGGCCGTTATAGGCCATTTTCACAGATCGTGATTCAGGCCAGAGTCACCTTACAGGAGTTAGGGACCTTTTTATGTACTAAATTTTGATTATCATCGACGACCGTTTCTGGAGATTGTGATTGAAGTCTACTCGTAGGAGAAGGATGGATTAATTCAACTTCCTAAACCAATCAAAATATTTCTAAATATCTTGCGCCATAAATTCATTAATCTCTTACCTCTGGTTATTGTTTGTTTAATTTATGAAGCCTCGTTTGAAATTACCGTATCCACGATTTCAACCTTGATGAAATCGCGCGCAGCAACCGAAAGAGTTTTTATTTAGTTGGTGGCTAGTTTAGTAACAATAAATCATATCATAATACATTTACTGTTTTTTGTGACCTATCAAATCGGCATTAGTAATATTGTTCAATGTAAAATCAAATTTGATTAACATCACTAATCCGCTACTTCTGCGGCTGTTAATAGAATTTCAGCTTTTAAGCCAATTAAAATTCATAAGCTGCACGAAATCTCAAAATTCCGGGTCATTAATGCAATTGTAAATCATATCAGTTAAAGCATAGAGTTACGATACAACAGTAAGAAAAAACCATTCAAGCTTGAATTATCAAAGTTCATTAAAAATTTAAAAAAAGTGTAAATATTGGGAGTCATCGGATTTAAGAATTGCATGTGTGTGTGTGTTGTGTATTCATATCTGCTGTATGGTGCGGTGCTACAGTCTGTTGTCATGCACCGATTTGTTTTGATTCAGTTTAATTTGGATTGCTTAGTACAGCTTTTAAAATAAAACTGGCTGAATCAAGGTTATGGATATGGTTATGATCTGAAAAGATTGCAATTCAGTATGACTCGTATATATTCAGCAATCGAAATGCCAAACACCAATAAACTAATAAGCGATTAATGATCGGTTATGCTAATTTAATTTACGTTTTTTTTTTTCACGGACAAAAGTAATTTATACGTAAAATGCACTCTGCATTTTTGGTGGAATTCAAGTTTTAGTTTTGATTTTGTTGGTAATTTGACTGATTTATTTTATTGTGTGGTGCTAAATTTGATTAGAAATCGTTCTTAATGCGGCGGATGTATAAATAAACGTCGTAAAGTCGTACTGACTGAATTCCCAACTATAAATGCTACAGCATAATAAAGTCTTGTTTTGCAGGTTAGAAACTTGTTAATTTTAAATGCGACTGCAAAATTTGCATCTAATCAACCAATTAACCAACATTTAAGTTTGTTGTAATATAACGTCAGTTATAAAATTATTTTATTTTAACATTAAATCGCAAAAGAACAAAATACTAGAATCAAGCAGTAAGGTGGTGGTACAAATGATTTATTTATTTACCTATTTTGCGCCCCAGGGCTGTGCAATATGAAATAAATTAGTTTATAAACTAGAAGAAATAATACAAACCGGCAAACACAAATACCTACCATTGGTTATCGTACACGGACACGAATCGGGAATTGGCACATGAGAACCCTAACAGAAGTATGAAGACTAGTACAATTCCCGGCCTCAGTGAAAGAAAAACGATGGTGCACTAAGCACAACCACCTGATATTCTCTTGCCGAAATGACACACAAGCAACTAATGATTCCATTAAAAAATACGAACTCAATAATTCAGTGCAGTGCCCCAACAGAAGATGACCCCAAAACAACTACAAGCTATACAATGGCAAGGACTTACAAGAATGATATCAAGATAATACAAGGAGATTTCAATCCAAAGATTGGAATAGACAACATCTTCGAGTGTTACGAGAAGCGTTTTCAAAAAGAGAAGTTTAACAAAATGTGTCTCATGGAGTTCTGAATGCTGTACAAGCCACACTATTCCAAGCGACGATATAACAGTGAGACGTACGGTGCTAGAAGGCGTACGGTGCTTGCGTATACATTAAGGCCATACATCAAATGTCTCAATCATCTCAATTAATTTAGCAGTAATTCTAAATTGCCAAGATTACAACATACGAAGTTCTCTTGCCAGCAAACCTAATCAATATAGTTGTATTAAAAATTTATTAGTCCCGTTATCTACTTAAGCTAAGTTTTTTGACCTATGAATTCATTTGGTTTCCAAATCTCAAATAAAAGAAACTTTATTGATGAATCATACCATACCCCATCTGAGACAAACTTCTTTCGGCTTTGTAATGTAAACCGAGGAGTTATGATCTCTGGACAAGCTCATATTTCGCTCAAAAATATAGCTCAAGTGTGCAACGGGTCTTATGGTCGGATTCCACAATTAGGTTGTGCTGAATCAATGCAGCGTAAACTAAGCTGAAAAGTCTTGTCTGCAACACAGTTAGCGACATGCAGTAGTTGATAATAAATTAGCAACATATTTCTTCAGGTACCAATTCAGTTGATTTTCTTACGTCTCTCACCTAACCATTTACTTTCAGCAAAGTTGTGGTGGCGTGGCCCGTCAAATTTATTTCATATGAATCAATTACGAATCGGTCACTATTGAAGATGAATTGTTAGACAAGTTAGTGATTACAACGTCTATAGTAGTTTAGTTCTCATACGAAGACACTATTCAAGTCAAATCAATCCATTGAGGTAGTTAAACCCATTTACTGGGTAAAAATCTCGATTCGTCCTTGTTTAAAAAACTGTACAAAGTTTTTAACACAAAAAGACCCGACATGAATACGTAGCCGATCTAAGACGGAGAATGAACAGCATTCTTTATAATGCAGTAAGAAGCAATATCGCAAAGACCAGCGATAGAATGAAAACGAGATGTGACCTAAGAACGGATAGCGAAGGCGTCTCAGAGGGAGATTTGGTTTGGCTATACAATCCCAAAAGAAGAAAAGGGATATCACCGTAATTAGAACAAAGTTGGGAAGGGCCTTATAAAATCATCAAACGGATTAACGATGGTCTATATCGGATTCAACTAGAGCTCAGAACCAAAATGAAAGTGGTCCACATTGATAGGCAACGACGATACAAAATGAGGTAAACGGACGAGTCTGTTCGGGTCGAACTACAACACTCGGTGGTTGAGTGGTTAAGATATACACCGCCAAGCGCTACTCAATGGTTACGAGTTTAAATCTAGTCCAGCGTATAATTTTATTAAGGCAATTATTATTCTTAACTGAGAATTGAATTTTAGAATGACATTCCATGTGGATGGGAATCTGGAAATAGCACAAGCAATTGTAAACAGAGGTGACAGTCAGCATGGAAAATGGTGGGATTAGCAACGACGTTAATCATCAAGAAAGGAGAATTGATGACGTGGAATGTTCGCGTGCAGCATTTCCGCGTAAATTTTCGACAACTGATTTGGACCGATATTGTTGCAAATTTAATTTAGAATCATTTAGTCCATAGTCGATTTGCTCATAAATGATATGCCTTTCAAATTATTTGCAAAAACCAAACAGCTTCTTTTGGAAGCTGCCACTTCGGGGAAACTTATTTCGGCTAAACATGACAAAATGTACATCCGTCCACCGATAGCGGTATTATTTATGAATCCTAACTATCAATTTTTCGAAATGATGCTTTTGTTAAATGGGCCCCACTATCGCAACCGCCTCTAGTTTCTCATTCTTGAAAACAAGTAACCCAAGAGTGAGGCGGGTCATGCTAAGTAGTGCCGGATGGGTCGGATCAAGGTGTTATGCGAACCGTGCCGATGATCAACCAGGCTGGCTGTATACGAAACTCTGCACGGGCGGACCATCATTTTCTCCGATACTCGTGGGATCAATTATGGAATCTAACAAAAATAAAATTAAAATAGCTAAAGAAGTGGCCAGCACTTCTCAAATGCTGGTGAAGACGGATCTGTGACTCCAGCCATCAGGGTGGCTAAGACGGGATCCGAGGCTTGCAAGCCAGGAACTAGTGATAGTGGAAAAAAGGAAAGTCATCGCTCCTTCGGTTCGGAGATATAGGACGAAACGTTCGGCCTTCCGTGTCTTGGACAGACTGGCTACAGTCCCGGAGGAGCAATGAACGGGAGAATAGAGGAAATCTGTTAATTGGACAAAGAGTTGCATAGCCGAAGAGAGCAATGCACGTAAGGAGTCATCAATCATGATAATGAATAAGGAATCCCTGGTTCTCCTGTCAAAAACCTAAGGGGTTATAAACTTCGGCTTCGGCTCAGTCGCTCTTAAGGTGTTTATGAAGGACGAGATCGAAGAAAAACCGAACACCGCGCTGCCCGAGAAGGGCGAACAAGAGATGCAGCCGGTTAAGTAAAGCTCGACGAGTGGTACCTCTCCAAAAGAAACATCGCATCTAGTGGTGGGTTTATTCGTGATCTTAGAAATCAACCATCTCTAGGCATGGAGATGGGGGACACATCAGACTCTGAGAGAGGGGGATGAGGACCCATTACGATCATGGACTGCGGAGGGAGTGAAAAGGAGGATATCGTCGACTCCATCGGGTCCAATTAACCGACGTAGCCCGGCTGTCGCGATAAGGTGAGTAAATACTGTTACTAATGATCCGGTTTGTGCAAATAAATTTACATCACACCAAGCCTGCCGCGGCGGCGCTACTTCTCGGACTTGATAAGTCAGGGGAAGAGATAGTTCTGATCCAAGAAGCTTTACAGATTTACTGGGGACACTTACTAGGGTGTGATGCGAACGCGCACTATACCATCTGGGGTAGCTCGGGTATCAATGTCAAGGGTGAGTCACTTATCGCATTTATTTTAAGAACTAGCCTCATTATTAGTAATAGTCGGAAACCCATCTTTATTATTAGCAATAGACAGGAGGTTCTGGATGTTACTCTGGTCTCCGATTTTATTTCACCTATGATCAAGGAATGGAGGGTGGCGAGAGAGCATTCTTTCTCTGAACATCGTTATCTAACGTTTACGCTCAATCTCCAAATTACAAATCAGTGTGTGTTCAGAAATCCCAGGAGGACACGAGAAAAGCTTATCCACTAACAAAGGTGAGGAGTACGCGAAAACCTGTTTGTTGGACCTCGGCACTTGCGGAGTGCCGAAAAGTATGTGGGTCAGCTTTCAATAGAGCGAAAAGATCAAGAGAACGTCAAGGCTATAACTTCTATAAGTAATGCCTCAGAGTATACAAAAGGGAAACAAGGAAGGTGCCAAGGAATTCGTGGAGGGTCTTTTGTGATAGAATGGAAGGGATCTCGAATACCTTGCGCTTTAAAAAGATTCTCTTTACTAGTCCAGATGTTTCAGACTATCTGATTAAACCGGATGGCGAATGGACGGTGTCTAGTGCAGAGACTCTTGATCTTTTGATGAAAACTCGCTTCACTGGTAGTGAGGATGCGTTGATTGCAGAGTCTTTGGTTGACTGCGGGTCTAGGGATGACTGTGGCGTCTAATTGTTGTGTACAGAGGATATACTGAATGCACGGAAGATCAAATGGGCTATTAAAAGTTTTAAGCCCTTTAAGTCAGCTGGTCCGGATGGAATTGTGTCAGCAGAAATTCAGAAAAACTCGGAGGTCTAAATTCCCTGGCTGGAGGTTATCTTCAAAGGGTGTCTGAAGCTGGGGGTACATCCCGAAGAAAAGGCTGAAAATCATGGAAAGATGTCTGGATGTCCATATTCGTTCGAGAATTGTACCCAGAAACTAGTCACAGTTAACAAGCGTACCATAAAGGTAAGTCCTTGGACACGGCATTACATACCATGGTTCGAGAAATTGGGAAGTCGCCAGATTTTCAATAATACTCGTTGGTGGCGTTTCTCGATATCGAAGGTGTTTTCAACAACGTGAAGATAAAGGCAATTAGAGAAGGATGTTACCACACGAGATTGAACACTCAGTAACTAGGCTAATCAATCACTTGCTGCGAAGCAGAAGGGTTATAGCGGGGATGGGGAAAGTCTCCGTCAGAAGACGGTTGTTCGGGAAACATCCCTGGAAAGTGTCCTCTCTCTCCTTCTTTGGAATGTAGTAGTCAATGGACTACTATTGGAACTGGAGGAGGAAGGAATAGGTTTGGTTTCTTTGCCGATGACGTAGCGATAGCTGTCTCGGGGAACCACCTATGTACAATCAGAGATGTGATGCAGAATGCGTTATCAATCATCTAAATCAAAGCTGGTCCTTTTCACTAGGCGATTTAAAATTCCGGTAATGGTTCCACCAAGTTTAAATGGTACTATGCTGGCCCTTACTGGTAGCGCGATATTCCTGGGGATTCCTCTCGACAGTAAGCTCAGTTGGAAACCAAACACGATAGAAAGAGTGAAGAAAGTCACTGTGACATTCTACTCTGCTAAAAGTGTCATCGGAAGGAAATGGTGCTTGAAACCGGAGCTGGTGCACTGACTTTACACGGCAGTTGTCAGGTAGCCAGCTCTGGAGAAACTATCATACAGGAACATGATGGCGAAGGTGCAGAGGACAGCCTGATGGCTTATTATTGAGGCGTTGAAAACGACATCCACTAGTGCCCTAGAGGTCTTGCTGTACCTTCTCTCTTCTTCGAGGGATGACCTGGTGAATTTGGATTATATAACAGCCCGTTTGAGATTTTGCAAGCGATTTAAGGTGATCCTTTCCTCTCGGGAGATTTGGAAAAATGGAGACCGGGGTGGTTAAATTCTTCACCGACAGATCCAAGCTCGATGGTAGAGTGGGAGCTGGTGTGTTCTGTGTGGAACTAAATGTAGGTCTATCTTTTTCGTCTCCCTGATTATTGCAGTGTGTACCAGGCTGAAGTTATAGCGATTGAAGAGGTCATGAACTGGTTGAGGCATAATGTAATATCGTTGACGGGTATCATTATCTGTGTGGACAGTCGCGCGGTTCTTTCATTGGATTCAGTTTTCCTGGCGACAATCATCTCTTACTGAGATGAGTGAACACTTCAATATTCAGTTGGTCTGTGTCCCGGGCCACTCTGACGCTGAGAGAAATTGCAGGGCAGACGAATTAGCAAGGTACAGAACCAGGGAGAGAATGTGTAGGAGGCCTATGTCTGTGCTGAAAGCAGTTGCCTTGGCAAATGCTAGGTGCCTCGTCAGTCCGACTGGCAGGGTAACGATGCAAGTATGGCCTGAGCTGAGGTTAAAGCGATCCAAGATCTTGATCACACTAAGGAAGCGTGACTTAGATAGAATTGTAAGGGTACTTACCGGATACTGCTTTTTCTGAGATCATGCGAGGAGTAGGAGGAGGAGACTCTTGATGTGCGGAATCTTTTACGTTATGTGGATAGCACTAGATGGGTTTAAAAGGAGTTTAATGATGTCGGATCCTGTGGTATCACAATGGACCAAAGCTGGCCTAAGTGTACTCTAAACCTAAATGTCAACAGGCTGTAAGGTCATATAGTACACAGAACTTTGTATTACCTAATATAAAATAAATCGTTGCACGTGTGTCCTATATCCATTCTAATTTGCATTCAATTAATCTAAACCGCACATTATAAAATTATACTTTGCAAATATGGCATAAAATTTGAGAAGCGATATGCACAATTCTACGTGCGGTTACAACAATCTAATGTTATGCCATAAATCAAATGGAATGAATCATAACCACAAATTACATAGATTTGAAAATGGTAATCCGCATCTACAATAAATGTCTATCTAACGAACATATTTTTCACACTACACGCCGTTTTTACGTTTTGATATTTCATCTCACTTTCCTCCATATAGAAACGTAGTCCACATCTTGTGATATTATAAATTGCAGCAAATTGAAAAGTAAATGAAAATGTTTTATTGTTTATGTCTTATTGTGCTTCCGATTTGTTTTGTGTCGGTGTCAGTCTGCATCGTTCCCGGATTTACAATACTGGAACTCTCTCATAAGGAAAATTTATAATTTACTCACTAACACTGAGAAATAAACTGTTAAGAATCCATTGCCCCCATATGCGATAGGTTCACGCATATACACATATTGGGTATTGTTTCTAGGACGGTGCATGCTTAACACACGTACGCACACAAGAGTTTTATTAAGAAAACAGCAAAAGGGGTTCATTCGAACAAGAATTTTATTCACCAAGGTAAATTTAAATAATTCAATGAACTTTTTATTTTTTTTTGTAAATTTAATTTCAAATGGTTTTCTGCGTTATGCAGATTATGGAGTGTAATATTTAAAGTTGACTGCCTGCATTTCAGTCATTCACCTCGCTATATATATTTATAGATATTTATGAGATTGCAACAACAACAACAATGCGAAAAATGCAGATTGTGGCCTTTAAATTATATATGTGCACGTATAATACAAAAGACACATACGTAAGACAAGTAAAGCAACTTAACATTCATTGAACTCTTTCAAAATGTTGACTAGACGTAACAAATTATTGATTTTATTAGAGTTTTGTGAATTGTATAATTTTTTTTATTTTGTCGAGTTTAATAGCCGTCATCTTCAAAAGTTTCCAATTTCATTGTTGCATATAATATTTAATCACCACTGGAGATATCAGGTTCATCTTAATTGTCCGTAAAAGTTATGTCAATGAATCTGGTTGAAGACCGCACAATCATAAATACGGTTGGTTGCCGCGTGTGGATGCAGGCGATACTGTTTGAATTTTTATTAAACCAAATTGGTTGTTGACCTGTTGATGACGTGTCTAGACCGATGACTTACCATGTATTCAAAATTTTGTTAATTTTGTACATTTTTAGTTTGTGGGAGTATTCACATGCAAAACATTTATCACGAGTATGGTTCTGTTTTTAACTGGATTAATACATTGAAATATTCAGTTAAATCAATAAAATCACAAAGTTGATTGTTTCTAATTTAATGCCCCATGTAGATGTAAAAGATGAATAAAGGGAACTCAGGAATATTAGAGGCAGGCAGAAATCTGCGAAGAGAACTACCAGCTGCATGCTCAAGCCCCACTGTCACAAATTACCCTTATAGCACATTCCAGACAAGAGACTTTGCCCTCAATGGTGCGCAGGCAGATAAAGAGGAAAGGCCTTGACATACATGCACACTGAAAGCAAAGTTCAGGAAGAGCAACTATAGTGAAGACAAACTAAAAATGACAACAAACCTTACAACAGCCCAAAAGATGTACATCTAGTGTAGTGGCGGTTCGATGGTCAATGACAGGGCATGGAACAAGGCATAACAAAATTAGATTGAGATGGGAGGATGGTATTGATCATCGATGGTGGATAAGCCTTGATTAGCTTCTATAACGAGCGACAATGTTACCAGAACTGAATTCAACTTATTATCCGTGACTAAAGTTTCCCTTACAGTGTATGCGCTCGTAGTACTCGTAAATAAAAAGTGGTACCAGGGTGACCCCATAAGATAAGCCAAATTCAGCCGTATTAATTGGTAATGGACATATTTTATATGTCGACTTCGTTTTTAGTGTGCCGACTCGAGCTATACCGTCGGATCCTGGATGTATTACCGTAATTCGAGCCATTTGGATGATGGTAAATTGCCTTCCTTTATGAAAACGAAATCATGAGTGTGTGTTTCAGCTTTCTGTTGCATCCATTTTGGCCGTTGTTGTAATCGAGTTAGATAATCTGTTGACCATCGTTGCCCAAAATGTTGGTAGATTCTTTGCGTGAGTTGCCATCGAGAGCAGTAGATTTTGATCGCCTATCAAAAAATGATCCAGTGTAAGTTGTGTAAAGTCATCTGGATCATTTGTAATGGGACACAGCGGACGTGAATTTAAAGCGCCTTCGATTTGTATGAGAACGGTACTCATTTCGTCGTACGTTAATTTGGTTTCGCCAATAATTCTCTGCAAATAGTACTTCACGGACTTTACTCCGGCCTCTCACAGGCCACCGAAGTGAGATGACGAAGGTAGAATAAAATGCCAGGTAACTCCAACAGTTAATAGTTGTTCCGTAATATCAGAATGCTGAAATGAAAGCAATAGTGGTCAGGTCAGAGTTTGTGGTAAGGCATACGAATGCGCATATGTAACCCTTATATGCTTTACTGCCTCTTCCCTTTGACATACGTATCGAAATGGGACCAGCATAATGAACTCCCGAATGTTGAAATGGTCGGCTCTGATTGACTCGAGGATAAGTGAGATTTCCCATTAACTGACTTCTGGTCTCACCTGCATACCGAAAACATGTAGTACATTTATGAACATACTGATGTACCAGATTTCGGCCGTTGATGATCCAATAGCATCTGCGTATGTATCCAAGTGTCTGCGTAATACCACTGTGCAGAGTGTTTCAATGTGCTTGAGCAATTATCATCAAGCTGACCGGATTATTACGAGGCAATATGACTGGATGTTTGACTGCGTATGTCAAGCAGCTATTCTGTAGACGACCTCCAACTCTTAATACATGATCTTCATCCAACAAAGGATTGAGGGATGCCAAAGCGCCTTTAACGAGTAGATGTTTCGTGCGCAATCTAATCTCATTTTGGAAATGAATTTGTTGCTCGTATTTTAACCAGAAAATTAGAGCTGATTTTAATTCGTCTGCAGATACTCGTAATGCAAACCAACTTTGTTAGGCATGAGTATTTGTGAATTAGATTCCATGAATCATTTCTACACATACTCGTAGTTGAGATGACGAGTTTGATTTCTTCGAAATCGATATCTTGGTTTTGTACGGGTTGTTGATTCGGCCATTGAGAAGAATGTTGTCTCAACCAAGACGGGCCATTCCACCGTAGTGTATGAGTTTGTAATAAAGTAAGCGATATTCCCCTAGACGCGCAATCGGTTGGGTTGCTTTCTGTCGCTACATGCCTCCAATGACTAATGTTCATATTGTGGATTTCAGATACTTCATTCGCGATTAATGGTTTCCATCGGTTATGATGTCCTTGTAACCAACATAGTACGACCGTGGATTCAGTCCTGACATGCATTGTACATTGTTGATATGGTTTCAACGTAGGAGACTCCGTAGCTCTGATTGTAGTTTTAGTGCTGCTTCGATGGAATCACCACCGCTTATTACGTCATCAACGTGCATTTCGTGTTTAACACTTCCCGCTGTTCATTGAAAATTGTGCCTTTCATCGAATGCCAGCTGCATTAAAGTCTTAATGGCCAGGTAAAGTGCAATCGAGGTGCCATACGTCACTGTGTTGAGCCGATAATCAATGATTGTCGTCAGGATTGAATAGTCAAACGATTCTCTGATAATCCATATCATTGGGATTTAGCTTAATCTGCCGATACATTTGTTTGGTATGGTGGACATCAATTCAGGTTGAATCGATGGCCCTACCAATTTACGAGAGCCATCAAACACCATCAATTTGGTTGTGGTGCTGTTCTGCTTGAAGACTGGATGATGTGCCATGTAGAATACACGATTCATGTTGATGTATGAGTCACTGATGATTTCCATGTGCTGTTGATCTAGATTATCCTTCATGAATTTCGTATATTCTTCACGTAGATGGTTATTCTTTCGAAATCGTTTTTCTGTCGATAATGGCAATTGCTACATTTCTCGAGCTGCCAATGGTGCTTTCATCTGGTCTAGAATTAATGAACGGAAGATCGACTGTATATTTACCTTCTGGTGAACTACTATCCGTCTCCAGATAAAACTTTGCACATTTCCGTTTTTCTACTGAATGAACCCTATCTGGTAGTTCCTCAATTTCCCAGAATGACTTTAGTTGATTGGAAACATCAATGCATGAATGAAACTTCAGTATACCAGCAGTAACCGATGAACTCTTGATGAATTGTACAGTCTTGACTGACAATATCCAACCCAATGTTGTGTTTTGAGCAGTAGGATATTCATTGTGACCATTAATAGCGCCATCGAGTAGCAGTTCACCAAATACATCAGCCCCAGCAGTACGTTAATAGGACTTGTCTTAAAATAAAATGGATCAGCGAGTGTTAAGTTTGAAATATGATCCCACGTAGAGGTTGACATTGTTTTGGATGGAAGGTGCGCATCAAGTAATCATTTTGATCACGAGTGCGTTTGTTGAAATTTGGCCACTGTACCAACTCCAATAATTAGGACCATAATCGAGGCACGTCTTAATCCTGACCTGTTGGTTGCACTCTCGTTTATAAACGTCGCTTGAGAGCCCTGATCTAACAAAGTCGTAATGTTATTTGTGCTCCAAAAGCAGATTTGACTTTGACGAGTGCTGTTGCCAGGAGAATTGTTAAATTGGTGGGCGTAACATGAGCGCTGATTACCTTGACACTTGGTCTAGACGTAGCTTTGCCAATTTGAGGTCGTGCGTCTTCAGAATTAGAATTCTTAGAATTATTATCATCAACCGGTGTCGATTTTGAAGCTTCGTGAACCATTGAGTGATACTTCTGGTTGCGTAATGAACAGCGTTTCGTATTTCGACATTCATTGTTCAAGTGACCAATCCTCAAAAAGTTGAAACATAACTGGTTGCCCCGTGCTTACTTTCGACGATCTTCAATTTGAATTTTTTGAAATCTGAAACAAGAAAACAGAGGGTGAGCTTTCTATGTAGAGTAGACGATGGTTCTAAGAGTCGTTTTGTGTCTGCTTTCGGTTTACTTGGTGGTATAGTTTCTAGAATTCTAAACTTCTTGCAGAAAGAGTCGTAGATTCTCCCAAGTTGGAAGGTCGACGTTTGTAAAGTACAGACTTTAGAAAGGTTTTCTGTCAATTTGTCGGAAACTTCACGCTACCGAAGAGCAAGCATAAAGTTAGAATCAAGAATTTTCAACGAAACGGCAGAGATGTTTAGATAATTTTCATTTTTTGAGAATTCTGATGTCTGCCAAATGAAGGGAGTACGCAAAATCGGACGAAGTGTAGAAGAATCGAAGTTCGATTGCATCTTCTTTAGATGGTATAAGCACGATTACACAATCCACGCGGCTCAAAGGAAACACGATGATACCTTTTAAAGGGTTTTTCAATTTGAGCGGGTCGATGTTGGCAGCCTGTGGTGGTCATGTGGTTTTGGTGGCATCTTTCTAATCTGGTGTTTAGTCACTGATGCCAAATCACTATGAAAACTTACACGATTGAGCAGCACGTCCAAATGATAAAACTTTATTATCAAAATGAGTGTCCATTAGTACAAATTTTGCGCCCATATTCCAGCAGACGTGGTGTTCCTTCAAAGTCGACTCTCCAACGTTTGATGGCTAAATCGAGGCAATCGTTTATAAATAATCAGCCAACCCTCGTACGTCAAAGGAACGCCAGATCGGCTGAGAACATTGCCACCGTCCGTGAAAGTGTACAGGAGAACCCGAGGTAGTCAATTCCTCGCCACGCACAAGAGGTCGGCCTTTCACAAACTTTAAATTGGCGTATTTTGCGACGAGACTTGGGAATGCACCCCCTGGGCTTCGGATCGTTTGGAAGAGGACCCCAATTTTAGCCGAAAATGCACATTTTTGAACGAATGGCTATCCTGACAAGCAAAATTGCCGTATATGGAACGACGCCAACCCACATGAGGTTCACCAGGTGGCAATGCATCCACAAAAAATTACTATTTGGTGCGGATTTTGGGCTGGAGGCGTTGTTGGTCCGTACTTTTTTGAAAATGACGCTGCTGAGGCCACACCATCAGTGGCGAGCGCTACAGAACGATGCTAACCGATTTATTTTGGCTCAAATTGAACGATATAGAGGTAGATGACATGTGTTTCGAGCAGAACGGGGCCACGTGCCACACAGTAGATGCAACGATGGACATTCTGCCTGAACGATTTAAGGGTTGGGTTATTTCTGCAGAAGTGACGTGAATTGGCCACCAAGACCATGTGATTTGACCCCGCTAGACTTTTTCATATGGGGTTTCCTCAAGTTGCAGGTCTATGTCAATAGGCCGCAATCAACCGATGCCCTTTGTTCAAATTCAGCCGGATTTATGTGGCAGAGTCATTGAAAATTGAACCACTCGGATTCATGCCACCGTGACAAGCCGCGACGGACATTAGAACGATGTTATATTTCATAAATAATAGCATACATGGGCCTTTCAAATAAAAAAAGAATTTCGTTAATAAATCACACTCAGCTTGTTTATTGCATTTCAACATGGACCCGCCCAAATTGAAAAACCCTTTACATTAGGTAAACACAAGGAAGGTTCTCGTCCTAAAATCGCCATGAAAGCCATACTGATGATCAAAACCATTCATCTTTCCTCGCTGAGGTTTTGAAAAAAATAGAAACAGACTTCACAGAGTATTGGAGACAGTGTGACCCATATCCATAAAACCGAGAAGGGATACTTAAACAAAAGCACAGAGGTTTCGAGAAATAGGTTACAACTGTAAAAGTACGGTCCATAAAATCCATAAGAATCCATAAAATCCTCCGGTAGATGCCTTATTCTTGAAGTACTAAGTCTAGTGAAGTGGTATAAATGCTGGAGACTTGGTCATAGGTCGGCCTCATGAAAATGATATTTTCTTATCACACCATAGTGTTTACGATGCTGCAAACCTGGTTAATAGAAATATCAAACGACCTCCGAAAATTAAGTAACTTCAATTAAATTTAAATAAAGCATCTCAAAATCCTATATCGTAAAGTCAAAAGAATATACATCTACCTACACTTGCAAATTCATTCCACAGATATAAACCATTCATATCGTTTGAAACATAGAAATTCTGGCTCAGGAAGTGGAAAAATTTGTGTCAAGTTTTGTCGTCGCAACATCAAAGTTGAAGTGATGCAAAGAAAATTTAAAAATAAAAAACATCTTAAGGCGTCGTACTGTGGCTTTCAATCAAACAACGCTATTTACATCAAGAAAACTCTAAGCCTCAAATTGTGTGAATTACATTTTTTAGCTAAAACCGCAAAACTGGAAAAAAATTATAAACATCTGTTGGTACGGAATGCGAAGGTATTCATGAGGAAAACTGATGGTGTGATAGACTGGTAATCAGAGACAAGGAAGACCTTCACAAATTATAAATTTTATTTTTGCTTAACATTTTTTTTCTTTTAGATGCCTAATGTAACTTGTGATGGTCATACTCAATTGTTAAATCTTTCATCAACGAATATTTGTTCTACTTCCAAAGATGAAAATTCCTTGTGTATAATTCACCAAAATTCTCGTAGTTTACGAAAAAATTGCGATAAAATCTTTGCACATCTCAGTTCCTATACCACCTTGCCTGATGTTGTGTTTTTCTCAGAGGTTTGGATTGGTAGTGATGAAGTTTCTAGCACTCCTAATTTTAACTTGGTTGACAGCTGTAACAATAGTTACTCAGCCGGAGGTATTCTAGCATATGTGAGGTTAGGTTTAAGTTTCAATTTTGATACAACTAAAAACTGCTAATGTATTTAGGATTAATTTTGCAATCGATTCTGAGAGCTTTTGCGTCGTTGGAAGTGCTACAATTTATTGAAGAATTTACAGAATAAGTCGTATTAAAACCAAAAATTGGTGAATCAAAATGTCAATAAATATCTTCAAAAGATGTCTTCAATTGGATTGATCTCTTTTTAATTCAACTAGAGTTACTGATACTTCTTCGAGCACTACTGACCACATTTTTTTTAGATTAAATAATAATTCTAAGCTAATTACGAATGCCGAAGTTTTAGATTATAAATTATCTCACCATCGTATGTTATCTCTTGAAATCACAAAGGATAAGAGATTGAATAGGTCAATTGATTTTTATCCTAAACGGAGGGTTGAACTTTCTAAGTTAAAAGAGGTTTTGAGTCTAGAAAATTGGATTCATGTGTTTACTGAACAAGATCCAGATCAAGCATTCAATAAATTTCTCGACACCTTTTCAGCTCATATTACCGAATGCACTATAGTTCAGCAATCTCGGGTTAAACTAAAAACTAGAAAAATCCGTCTATGGATTTCTTTTTCTTGGTCTAAAATTATTGATTTGATTGATTTTGACACACGGAAGCATCCCAGAAACATTAAATTAATGCATAGGATAAAGATCTTAGAGGAAAAAATAAATTCAGCTATTCCGATAGGAAAGGAACTTTATTATTATCGACGTTTTAACAACTGTAAAAAAGACGTAAAAACTCAATCGCGTCTTGTAAACGAATTTTTAAACGGTAATAGGGGAAAAGTCCCTATTACGTCCATATTGACCGAGAATAATGAAATTCTGGAAGAGGAACTAAAAATTACACACGAATTCAATAATTATTTTATTAACGTTAATGACTTGTGGTTACGATAACATAAGTAATTCTCTGATCAAATCTGTTGGGCTCGTCCAATTTCGTCACTTTCAGATTCCTCTAAACTTTTGGAGAAAATAATCAAAATTCGTTTACTCAAAATGCATTTGTTTCAACTAGTCAATTTGGTTTTAGACAGGGTAAAAGTACTGAGGATGCGCTGCTAGAGCTTGAAAACCGTATTGTATTGTCCCTAAATATAATGATCAATCTGCTGCAGTACATTTTATAGGCATTAAAAAAGCATTTAACACTGTGGATCATGACTTATTAATAAAGTTAGATAGAGCTGGAATTCGCGGCATTTCAAATGACTTGTATCGTTCTTATCTTTCAGATAGACAACAAGGGGTCCAAATTTCGAGCTGTATTAGCGATTTTAGAAAAGGCAAGTGCGGAGTACCGCAGGGCTCAGTTTTAGGACCAATCTTATTTATTCTTTGATTGTAATTCAATTTTCCAATTTAAATTGGAAGGCCATTCAGTTGGCTTTGCTGATGATGTGGGATTAGTTTATAGCTCAAAGACTAGTGACGTTAATACTCAGAAGATTAATAATGATCTTCGCTTTCTTAGTCGCTGGTTTGGCCTACATTATATGGTCCTTAGCTCTAAAACGAATATTATGAATATCAAATTGTCTGGAATAGCACCAAACATAGATACTGATTCTTGTAATGTGTTTGACGTTGTTGACTCCTTTAAATATTTAGGAGTAACGACTGATAATCGATTTAGTTTTAAAAGTCATGTGGAATTATTGCAAAAGTACTTATTATCTTACTCTCTATACCTACTGCGCGATATTTGTCCCGAAGCGGTTCTTAGATCTATCTATTTTGGTATTGTCCAGTCAAAGCTTCAATATGGTTTAAACTGATGGGGTTGTATATATTTTCCCAACTTAAAGCCCTTAATAGTAACACAAAACTTTATTGCAAGAACAATATGCTGTCAACGGAAACTAACTTCGTCGAGAGCGAGGAGCTTATTCGTAAAGCGCGAGATGGGAACCAAAATCGTTTGATGAGGACATTCAGACTCATTATGGTAAAAAATAACTTGACTGGCGTAACTTACACCAAATTAATTAATATGCAGAGTTACCGGCTAACGCCGTCCTACTTGTGGAATGACGACTATTAATTCGGGTATCTCCGATGCGAGCAATATGTAACACCACGTCTCGGCGAAAGAGCTTTAGGGAGTGCATCGCTAGTGAAAAACAACATACTTTCTCATTCGAATAATGCCATAAGTTAGCGACCCAAGTCAAGGGCATCAAGGGCAAAGTAAACTACTAATTTGAGTTTTAGGTTTTTAATGACAAAAATTTAATTTCATGTACCACTACTGTCTGTATTTAGAGTGGCTAGTGCCTAGATTGGTTGTTTCAATTATTAGAACTAGATCATCACCATAGGTAATGTTTGTAATAATGGTATTTTTTAGAAGTGAGAGCACTCTCCCTTGGAGACAGCAACTAGACTGCGATAGTTATTGTTTTGTCACCGAAGCAGACTTGAATCATCCCGCTTCTCAAGGTATTAATAGTTCATCATAGAATGTAAGAGTTAAGGCTCTTTTCGTTGGCTTGTACTTGAATTTCACTTTGAGTGGTGTTGTCAAAATTGCCTCATATTTCAATACAAGGAGTGTATTGATTCCGATATAATGATTCCCCTTCTTTCATCTATCCAACAGCTTGGAGTGTATTTCCAGTTATATCTGGTCTTGGGTATTAGGCAGCCGAACACGTAGAGGTTTTATTAATTCTTTGCCTCGTTGAAGTAAGTGTGCATCCCACATCCGGCTGAAAATGTGTAAGAAGCTTTTGGTTGAATAAAAACTTATACCAGTATAAGCCCACGTACGGAGTTCGTGATTACCCAGAACTATGCAGGTAGGAAAGTGAGTTTTCGCTAATGAGGTGGTTCCCTCCCTCTTTGGTTGGTTACCCAAAAATCCCTCCAGCTATTTCTTTTGCTGTATCTAAGCACTATGTTATATCTAATTAGAGACACGTGGTAAATTTGTTTGTTCACTTTAATCTCATTCTCCTCTCAACCCCATCCAAGGTCATGTATCTAATAGGGAACATTCCCAGCGCTCGCACACGCGAATCAGAGGAGGAATTCGAGTTGTACCCGATGATACATTTTTGACGGTGAGCTTTACAGTAATTGATGCCATCTGGTCATTAAGGCCAAAGGCCGGTTTGTTCTGGGGATTTACTGATTTGATCAAACTTGCCGATTTATTCTATTTGCTTTTTGGGATCCTTTCTGTGACCACTGAAAAGCCAGTTTACTTTAAAATTAAAATTGATTCTCTGCTATTTTGGTGGAATCTTCCATTCCGCGTCCTGTAGCTTTGTGTTTTGGGTCAGCAGGCGATGGTTTATTTTTTCACTAGTCTCGCTTCTGTAGTGTGGTATGCAGAGAAAGAAAATTACAATAATTTTTAAGTTTGCCGTACGTCGGAACTGTCATGGTGAACCCTGTATCTTTATTAGCACTGAAAGCTTAGGCTTATACCGTCCATGGAGTGTTCACTGCTCCGCTACGGCATCCATTATATGATCTTGCATTGGATAATATTTGTATAGTTTCTAGATAGACCTCTTAAAAATTTTGGCGCGCGTTATCCTTCAACGTGCCGCCTCATCCCTTGTTTAAAAAAAGCCGGGCATTTGTTTGAGGCTCAGCTTAGTTGTGGTCTTCATTTCTTTTTTATTTCTGTTCATAAACTTGTCAGTTCTACTCTGATAGAGGTTGAAGAGATGGATTGTAGAGACGCGGTACTCTCATATTGGGTTGTCATTTCTTTGAAAACTTTTTAATTCTAGGGCATCCAAGGTGAAGGTGACATAATTGTAGTGGAACAACTTTTCCAAGTTTCAGCAAAGTACCGTCGTGCTAGACTTTGTCAAAAGCCTGAGCCAAGTCAAGGAAAAGTACTGTGCAGATCAATTTTCCTTCAGGTGCGTTTTTTATGATGTCCATTATCCTATGAACTTGATCTATTGTGAAATATTTATTTCAAAATTCATCGAGTGGTCAACTTTTTAATGACGATTTTTGGAACCTGTTTAAGGAATTTTCGTGTTATCAGGTCAAAGCTTTACACTTTTCTTGGAATTATTTTTTTTATTTCCTTGATCTTCAATAGAGGCCAGGATGATTTCTCAATTTTCAGTTTTTTTCTATTTCGTGTGTATTTACCCGCAAACCCATACCTCATTAAGCTGGAATATACGCACTAGGTGATCAGCAAAAGTAGAAGCTTGCTCATTGCGTCCAACACCCTGGTCTCTCTTGACGAGGTGATCCAAGAAATAAAATAAATAAATCCAAGAAAAGCGTAAGGCTTTGATGTAACACACAAAGTTCTTAAACAGCTTCCCAAAATCAGCATTTCAAAATGTATTTTGATATAGACATTCCACAATAGATCAAGTTCACACGATAATGGACATCATAGAAAAAGCACCTGAAGGAAGATTGATCTGCGCAGCAGTTGACTTTGCTTGACTCAGGGTTTGACAAAGTCTAGTAAGACGGTATTTTGCTGAAACTTAGAAAAGCTTTTCCACCATAATTCTGTCACCTTCACCTTGGATGTCCTAGTACAAAGGGACGACGACCAAATATGCGAGGACCACGTCTCTACAAACAATCAACTACAACCTCTATCTACTACAACCTCTATCAGAGTTTCCATTGCAAGCTACTGTGGAATCTGATTTACTTCGCTTTTCTTTATTATTTTTGTTGCGTTTCCCAATGAATAGTCAGTATTTTTTTCATATATTGATGATCGTTTGTACGAATTCGTTATTTTATTTTTCATTTTCGTTATTTTTCCTCTCATTGGCAGGGGCAGGGTTTAACTTTTCAGTATATTTTTAACCATGGGCATCCATTTCAACTTCTTCATACAAATGTTCCTTCTTTAGTTCCTATACTTAGTTCTTCTTATAATCCTCCAGAATCTGTAAATGTATTGGTTAGGATAATAATGATTGGCTTGGATATTATTTTGATGAAAGTGAGCAGTATAGATGAGTGGTCAGAGCTCGTAATAGAAACTGTTCCCTATTGTAATGTAAATTATCGGAGATTTCCTAGTTATAAAAAAATCGAGTAAATCGGATATTTTATTGATGCATATTGGGGGGCCAGAAACTTGGTTTTCCAGTAGAGTGCCAAATATAACCACATTTTGACACTGCTCCGTGGAGTTCTTTACCTCTAGATAAAATTAGTCGTGATCCACAAGAAGTATGTTTTGCATTGAAGCCTCCTCCAACAATGAACTTTTCTCCTAAACTGTTTAGAAACTTCATAAAATTATTTTTCTTCTGATATATCGTGCTCCTCAAAAAACTGCTTTTTTTTCTTTTCCCTGTACTGTTTTCTGGGGCCGAGGCTCTCCCAACTGTTTCGCGGTTCGCTTATTTACGTCCTTAGCTGTACGCCTGTATTGGCCAATTTGAGGACGTACGGATATAGGTCCGATTTTTATTAGCATCTGCACATTGCATAGCTCCATGCCAGCCTATACTGGCATGGAAGGATGGGTCGGCCCATGAGCCCCGCACTCCGACAGGGGGTCATAGATGTGTTCCTTCTCATCACAAATCGTAATTTGTTGATGAAAATTCCCTTTGCATCCTGCCCCTATCGGGATTCGAACCCGGTACCTCCCGATCCAAACGCCAAAGCTTTAACCACTAAGCCATTTGGTCGGTCAATGAATGATGTTTTGCCTTTAAGCTGATGCTGGGTGATTATTGTATTTTTTGTTTCACATGTTTTCGCTTCGTAATGGTAAATGTTGTGTTTAAATATTATAGCACTCCTTCCTCTTGCAGTGTTTTCTGGATATATTGTGTGTAATACCGGATATCCTGTACATTTATTTTATATGTGTTTGTTTTGTGAAGTGTGTTTGAATATGAGACAAATATCAATTTTTTGTACGTACAAGAACATTTGCAATTCCTGATGTTGCAATAGACCATTGCGATTCTTTTTTTTTTTAATCCCTGCAATCTGTTCTGAGGCCAAGGCTCTTCCAACTCTTTCGCGGTTTGCATTTTCCGTCCTTACTTTTACGGCAGTGTAGACCAATACGAGGACGTATGGTCACAGGTCCGATTTTATTACCATCTGCACATTGCATAGCTCCATGCCAGCCTATACTGGCATGGACGATGGGCCAGCCCATAAGTTTTGCACTCCGACGGGGGGTCATAGACGTGTTCTATTTCATCATAGATTGTAATCTGTTGATGAAAATTCCTTTTGCATCCTGCCCCTATCGGGATTCGAACCCGCTACCTCCCGATCCAAATGCCAAAGGTTTAACCACTTTGCCATTTGGTCGGTAATTGCGATTCTCTTATTGCAGGAGCTATCCTGACACTGTGTTAATTTTTTGTGAGTCAGTTTTAACAACTGATTTGGGTTTCTTGGCTTTATACGATTATCTTTTACTATTTCCGTCTCATTTCGCAACTTCTGAAATTCTTTGGCCACTACATACCCTCTGTAGCTTGTCAGATGTAGTTAGCCATAGTTCACACGAGATGTCTTGCAAAGTGTATCCATATAACTGGTATATTTTTCATTGTGGAAGCATCCTTGGTTAGGACTTGAATCTTATCTAATTTCATAAATATTTGTATATTTCCCTCTCTTTCGAATGTTAGCATAAACAGGACCACGGGGTTTTAAATGTTCTCTTCAAAATTTCAGTAACTTCTTTAATTTTTGAGGTTATCATAAGTAAGTCTTTTTTTATTTTCGTTGGAGGATGGATTGTGGCGCCTTTTTACTTTCATTAGTGTTTTTGTTAGTCTTATCAGATTGTTGAGAATCCTCTTTCTTCACCTGTGTTCAGGAGACACAATTGATGATTTGTTAATTTTACTCATTTTTCTTCGTTCATTTATCTGCCACAACCAGTCGAATTCGCTGTTAAATTCAACTGAGTCTGTAGTTGGTGAGCGTTCCCCATCCCTTGAATCATTGGTTCTAATTGTTTAACACTTTCTAGAAAATGCGTTCTTTCTGCACTTTTCTGACCCTTTTTCTCTCCGCTCTATATATAATGAAGGGATTTTGCAGCCTGCACGGTTTTCATCTATCCATTATTCGCGGCCTTCCTCTACGGTGACCACCGGCTGCTTGTTGCTAGAACACTTTATTTACCATCGATTGTTGTGGGGACCACGTGTCCTGATATTCGTTTTCCGTAAATTAAATTAGGCCAAAAATTGAACGAATGTCTTTCCTTTAAAAAGCAGATAACATTCCAAAGTCTTTAGAGGTTAGGGTCAAGCTCTCGCTTTCGAAAGCCAGAATAGGTTATATGAATTCATTGTATAGGCGAGCATATTAAACTGCGAATGCTGTTTAGCTCGCAATAATTTTAATTGGGTGTAAAAAACTCGATGTCCGGCAGAAATTCGGGATCAATTAAAGATGTTACTACTTCTTTCCATAGGAATAGTCTTAAAGGACGCGTTCTTTTTCTGTGTCGAGTTCATCCTTTTCGATTGCATTCCATGAAGCCGGCTTTTTTGGAAAGAGTGAATTTCCAAAATGAAATCTAGTTCTAAACTTCCTCCCTACTTTAGCAACATTTGTAATAAAGTTGGTTCTATAATAATTGCGGATACGTCGAATTTCGGTTAAACAAATTTGAACTTAGTGATAAAAATACTAAAAAAAACTTGACCATTGTTTATCCTAATTACTTTACAGTCAATGATTCTGATGAACCTGAACTACGAGTCGTTCTAACAGAATTTCTTAAGTCTTTACTATAGCATAAAAATTTCTGGGTTGGATTTTCATCGATATCAAATGAACGTTTGACATGGTAACTTTCTCTTACACAAACTATTCTTTTGTGGTTTCTGCGGGTGTGTCATTGGATAACTTTCAATGCAAGGAGGCACTCTCCCTAATTTATTTTAATTAATTAAATTTTTATTTTAAATTTTAACGGAAAATTATTAACTTGGTATGCGCCGTCAAGGGTAAAAGGTTCTGTTTCCCCGAATAAATCCACTTTACATTTCTGATACAAACCTCTCGTGTAACACATACATAGGTACAATGTATTCAATTATTGCCGCGTATTTAAATTTATTTCCGTGATCTTGTCTTTTATTGACAAGCAATATAAAAATGAAATCAGTTCAAGTGATACATGTATATGTGATTTTGATAAAACCACAACAATTAAGTTTTATATTGGTTTCTTTATTGAACTGAAGAAATAATCATAATAATTCTGACACCTCTTCAGACTATGTACTCTATAATGATTTTGTACATTATTCACTCACATGAGATATAAGAGTGTTCTTAATTTAACTTTTTCTTATATTCGAAAGTTACATTTTTTTGTGTAACACGTATCTTTCCATCAAGAATGTGTGGAACTACATAGAATTTGTTCGTACCATTGGGATCAATTCGCTTTTCGATTAATATCTTACTATTTTTCATTTATCATTTGATATTGATAAAGAGTTAAAACCTGTAAAAAATTACTGGTCCTTCAGCATAAACAACTGATTACGGAGAGTGATTCACTAGCTTACATGTAACGAACAAATATCCCAATCCATAATTAAGGCCTAACCAAACATGTAAAATGTTTACCATTTACCGTAAACTACTAAATGCTTAAAACATTTACCTTGATCCCATTAAAATATTCCATATTCCACATTGTATGCTACTTAGTATTTCTTAGAGTTCAGACGTAAGGCAGACCCCAATTTTCAGGTCAAATCTTTACAACTAACATAAATCTTCAAATTGGCCAAGAACAACAAGAAGACACCACAATTCATCCCTGTTTAAGTGTTTACATATAAAATACAGATTGAAATTAACGAAAAAATGTTTACTGTAATCTAAACCCAAATAAATAATAAAAAGCGAGAGAGAAGTACAAAAAAAAATTAAAACTGATAACAGAATATGTTAAAAAAGGAAAATTTGATTTTCAAATATCCGATTTCATTAAAACGTGAAAAAATGTTTGACTTTGTATTTTTTTTTTTTTGTGAATATTTTATCATACATTGAGCAAAACTATTTTTAGTGCATTTATAGTTCGGTGAGTGAAAGTGGAATGTGATACGCGTGATTAAGTAAAAAGTGTATATACGATTGATGGTAAAACATGAAACCCGATCGGAAAATTCAATTGTTTCGAAACGTCGAAAAATGGCGACATTTGAACATTTTTTTTTATTAAAATACAATACCTTGGGCCTTATACATCGCATCATTACACACATTTCGCGTTTAGACGTAAAATCTCAAACCGTCGGCACCAATTGCAATTTATCTAAGTATGTGTAAACTTATTTTCATTTCATTATGAGCTTTCAGTACTGCTTTCGGTACTGCTTCGACAGTAACAAAGTGCTACCGGGGACCAAATGCCAGTGGTATAAATTGGCTAAAACAAACAATGAATACAACAAATACGGAATGTAATACCCCAGGTGGTACAACAGCAGATATGCTGCCAAATCCACACTCTTCGGAGGCAGGCCCAACAGATTCTGGGGTGGGCCAATCATTGTTTAACCCATTTGGACGAAGTTCCAAATTATCAAGATCACCAAGATCTTCAACTGGAAATATATTTCAGTACGAGAAGGAAAATGCCGAACTCCGTAAACAACTAAGAGAAATAAAAGAATTTACTACTAAATTGAAAGAAGAATTTACAATTTTAAAGAAAGAAAATGAAGAACTCAGAAAATCAGTTGAAACACGTGCAGAACTTGGGACGACACCTAGCCCAACAGTCGATGATGGCATTAATTCATTCCATACGGATAAAGAAGAATTAGAAAGAGAAACAAATTGGATGTTGAACCGGAATAAAAGACCAAGTAAGAAAAGGAAAGCGCAACACTCACGAGAAATGGCGGAGACTTTACCATCAACTTCAAAAGAGGTTGCCAGAAATCAGTTAATCATCAAGAAACAACTAGCCCTAGAACAACAACCAGCTAAACCGAAAGAAAAATCACCTCCACCAATAAATGTCGTCGGGATATCAAATTTCTCCACTATACAATCAATTATGAAATCGATTACGATAGCCGAGTACAAACTCGTATCTCTAAACAACGGCGTCTGGAAAATTAATGTTGTAGACTCTGAAACTTATAGAGCTTTGGCTACAAAGCTTAATTCCGAGGGGCATCAGTGGTTTACCTATGAGGATAAGAATGATCGCCCAATTAAAGTTATGGCAGAGGTCTTCACCCAACCTGTGCAAAAGTGGAAATTATTGAGGATCTCAAGCAAAAGGATTATCAAATAGAAAATGCCGTAAACATTATTAAGAAAGAAAAAATCGAAACTGAACAAGGAGTTCAAGTTAACAAAAGAGGACTTCCACTATTTATGCTCACTTTTAATAACAAACAAAAAGTGGAAGATGTGTATAATATCAAGGCAATACTTAGCATGAGAGTTAAAATAGAGCCATTGAAAAAGAATAACGGATTAATACCGCAGTGCAAAAAATGTCAAGGTTTTAATCATATGCAGAAATATTGCCAAAGAGAAATTAGCGTGAAATGCGCCGGAAAGCATCATGCCCAGGTATGCCCGGTTAGTAAAAATATTGCTGCAAAATGTGTCAATTGCAATAAGTCACATCCCGCAAACTACCGGGGATGTGAAATAGTTAAGGAGCTACAACGAATAAGAAATAAAACGCGAAAACAAAGTCCAGGAGTATCGGTAACAAATTAACAAACTTCCACCTAAGAGGAACCTAAACCTCATGCTAGTAAATCGGGAGAACCAAAACCAAAACTGTACTCGCAAGTAGTCATGACAAAACCAATTATTTCGGAGCACACTACTGAAAGTACAGCAGTACTCCAAAAGATACTAAGAAGCATGGAAGCTCTTAACATTCGTCTAGCTAAACAAGAGAAATGCCCTCAAGCTCTAAGCAACAGGTTAGATAAGCAAGACTCTTCAAATGAAATGAAATTTATGCTCTATTAAAATGATGCAAACAACAACAAATAAAACATTAAGAATAGTAACCTGGAATGCAAATGGGCTAATGCAACATATTCCAGAATTAGAAATTTTCCTAAATACTGAAAAAATAGATATATGCCTAGTATCGGAAACCCATTTTACTTCAACTTCATATCTTAAAATATATGGATACAATTGTTACCACGCCATTCATCCAGCAGGAAGGGCAAGGGGAGGATCGTCGGTGGTTATAAAAGAAAACATCAAACACTTTATAGATCTTAAAATTGAAGAGGAATTTATGCAAGTAGTCAGCTTAAAAGTATTTATAAATAACAACAAAGAATATAGTGTATCGTCAATATATTGCCCCCCAAGATATAATTTAATTAAACAAGACAATTGCACGTTAATTAAACCACTTGGATCAAGTTTCATAATCGGAGGTGATTTTAATGCAAAAAACATCTACTGGGGATCAAGAGTAACCTCTAAAAAAGGAAGAGAGCTGTTTGCAGCAGGAAGACTATGCAATTGCGATTTTCATTCTGGAGATCAACAAACTTATTGGCCTACGGATAGAAACAAAATACCCGATATTATTGACTTCTTTATCACCAAAGGTATAGACGAAAACTACATATACCTAGAAAGCAGCGAGGGGATTATGTCGGATCATCCGCCTGTTATTATGACAATCAGTGCAACGATTATTAAAAAACCTAGACCACCTTCGCTAATAAACAAAAAATCCTGCTGGGAGAAATTCCAGAAACTTGTTGAGGATAATATTGATCTTCAGGTGCCAATTAAAAACCCGATACAGCTAGAAGAAGAACTAGAACAACTCAACAACAGTATACAAGAAGCGGCGTGGAGTAGTACCCTCTCAAGTTCAAAGGAAATGCGTCGAAATGCTATTTATCCTCTAGAAGTTAGGGAACTGGTTGCAGCAAAACGAAAAGCAAGAAAGGCCTGGCAAAGAAGTCGAGCGCCAGAATATAAAACAACTTTAAATTTTTTATCCAATAAACGAAAGTTGCTAATTAAAGAAATCAAAAACGAATCCATTAATAAATACTTGAGTGGCCTTACTGGGGAAAAAGATACCGAGTACTCCCTTTGGAAAGCGACAAAAAGTTTAAAACGACCTAAACTACAAATTCCACCAGTAAAAAATGAAGATGGCACATGGGCTATAAGCGCAAAGCAAAAAGCTTCTTTGTTTGCAACCCACCTCGAGAACACGTTTCAGCCACTACCTAGACAAACTGCAGAGGAAAACATACCACCAGTATATAAAATGGATAACTGCAATATATCTCCTGTCACACTACAAGAATTAAAAGAGGAAATCAATCTCAACCTAAATACAAAGAAATCTCCAGGATATGACTTAATTACAGGACAAATAGTAAAAGTTCTTCTTGAAAAAGGTCTACGTAAACTACTCCAAATAATTAATGCAGTGTTCAGACTTAAACACGTTCCAAGTCAATGGAAAGTAGCAGAAGTAATTATGATACCTAAACCAAACAAACCACTCAATGACAAAAATTCGTATAGGCCGATTTCCTTGCTCCCAATAATTTCAAAATTATTCGAGAAACTACTCCTAAAGAGACTAAAACCAATAATAGCAGAAACAAATCTTGTTCCTCCACATCAATTTAGCTTCAGAGAAAATCATTCAACAATAGAACAAGTACACCGAATTACAAACATAATTGAAGTACATACTTGAAAAAAAGAAAGTATGTTCAAGCGTCTTCTTGGATGTAGCACAGGCCTTTGACAGAGTATGGCATAAAGGTTTGGAATATAAATTACAAAGAGACTTACCAAATCAGTTTTATGAAATTCTAAAATCTTACATATCTAACCGACACTTTCGACTTAAATTAGATGGCGAATACTCAGAAATAAAGAAAATATCAGCAGGGGTACCACAAGGTAGCGTTCTGGGACCAACTTTATATGTTCTATACACCTCGGACCTGCCAACGATAGACGAGACTAACATAGCGACGTTTGCGGATGATACGGCCATCTTAGCAGTTGCTAATTGCATAGAAGAATCTACAAGCAAATTGCAAAGAGCTACTAATATTGTCAGTACCTGGACCAAGAGATGGCGAATAAAACTTAATGAAACAAAATCTGTTCACGTAAACGTTACCAATAAGAAGGTCAACTGGATACCAGTAGAACTGAACTCCCAGCAAATTCACAGCAAATACGGCAAAATATCTAGGCATGACTGTAGACGCAAAACTAAAATGGAAAGAACATGTGAAAAAGAAAAAAGAAGAGTTAAACATCAAATACAGAAAGATGGATTGGATCTTAGGAAGAAATTCTGAGCTAACTCTACATAATAAATTGCTACTATACCGGCAAATCCTAAAACCTGTGTGGACTTACGGTATTCAGCTCTGGGGCTGTACAAAGAAAACCAATGTCAATATCATCCAGTCATTCCAAAGCAAAGTCCTTCGTGGAATAGTTAATGCACCGTGGTACATAAGAAATGACAACCTCCATAGAGATCTGAAGATGCGAAAGGAGAAACCGCATGATCTACAAGATCCAATCAGGATCGACTAAAAATATAATAAAATTGTAAAGGGACTAGCCAAAGGGCTACAACCCTCCAAACAAGATGTCTTGGTGGATAGTATAATCCTGCCACAACAATAGGAAAGTTGTTGGTTTTTATATAAACGACTGTGGCCTGAATTTCTTCTTTTTCATACTTTGCTTCTTCAAAATGTTGGATATTTTTTATGATGACTGCTCTTCCTCTTCTGGCTGAATTATCTGGATGAGTAGTGTGATATACGCAATAGCCTTTAAAAGTTATGTTGGATTGCATAGTAAAATGTGTTTCCGAAATAAGATACACATCTATATTCTCAATATCGAGGACTGCTTGTAGTTCTTGTTGATGCCGGAGCAGACCATTTTCATTGTGCTGATCTTTTTTGTGTGAATTTGGGTTTAAAATTTTGTTCCCTCATAAAATTTGTTATTTTCATGAGAATATCTTGTAATGTTTGACTGATGTCTACATCTATCGACTTTTGCTGTGGTTTGTTGACTATGCCTCTCACTGCTTCGGCATATGTAACACCTTCAGTTCCTAGATGGCGACCAAATGGTCTTGTCTGCCTTTCGTGTTCATCCTTTGGATTTTACTTTTCTGAATTTCCTTTAGAACAATACATCCTCGATTATTAGCAGGATGGCCTTGCCCCCAGTGTACACACTTTAGATGTGCTTGCGGATTGTCACGTTCTCCAGTTAGGTGGTGTCCGGCACATTTAACACACCTTGGATGTTTGCCACAATATTTATGCGTGAATTCATATGCTTGACATCTTTTGCATTGCGGAATTAGTTTAGACTCTAAGTGGTTGAATTTATACTGTGCAACCCAATAAACTAGTGATCTTATAAATTTTAGTTATATTATCGTCACAGCCGAATGTTAGTACAAACGTACAAACGTCTAGCTTCTTTTTATTTCTCCGCTAATTTTGTTCATTACGGTTGAGCTGATTATTTTAAATTGTTTTGATGATAATTCATCTTTAATTTGTTCTGCACTACATGTATGATGTAAGTTCCTTGCCATGTCTCTGATTAGCCTTTCTTGTTTATTTTCATTCATTTGAAAGATAAATGAGCCTTCGCTCAAAGTTTTCAATACGTTTCTACTGGAGATTCGGTTTGACATTTACTATTGTTGACATTAAATTAGATATTCTGGTTTTACTTCATTGATGGCTTAGCTTGGGTTGGTGCTACTTTAATTGCATCATTCATTTTTGAGTTCGTCAATTTGTTGTTGTAGATTGAGAGTAATAATGCTTTTCTGATTTTTCTCATCAGTTACTTTTCGCAATTGTTTGTATAACATTCGCTCCTTCTCTAAGGCACAACTTTCAAGAACAGATGTTTCACCATAATTATATGAGGTTGCTATACCTGCTTGTTGGGGTGCCGTTGTTGCGCCCATATTATTTTGGAATTACTCCATGTTAACATTTTCAAATGAGAAATTAAAACTTTTCTCAGGAGATCTAGTAACCCTTCCTCGCCTTTGGAGCGGGCTGCTTATTATTTGAATATTCTTGTTACTTTGTGTATGCAAGCATCGGCCCTCCCCTGAATCCTTAGAACCAGTCTCATCAGAGAGTAGATGGCCCAATATTTCCATTGGTGTACCATTTGGGGTATTTCTTTCTTCTGTTTTACTCCTGATCGATTTTTTTGTAACCAAAAACATTTCTAATAATTTTATGAAAGGCGATGAAAGCCAAGATATGAGCTCAGATCATTCTCCGGTAGTCCAAACCCTAAGCGAGTATATCATCCAAAAAGGGAATAATCCAGTACTAACCAACAAACATACGAACTGGGAAACTTTCAAAGTAGACCTTGTGTAAAGGTAAATCCTGTAAACGAAAATCCAGAAAGCACCAAAAAGAGCTCCACAAGACAAAAAAGTTGACCAATGACAGTAATACGGATTATGCGCTCTGGAAAACTCTGAAAAGGCCAACAATGCCAATTCATCCTATCAGGAAAATGAATGGAACATGGGCAAGGAAAAACAAAGAAAAAGCTGAATGATTTGCTAATCATCTTGAAAATATATTTGAACCTCGTAAATGTCAATTACGAGAAACATTTAATGAAAACATAATACAAATTCTCGAAGATGTCACACCTACATCGCCTACTGAAGTAACAAACGAAATTAAAATAATTTAAACCTAAGAAAGCACCAGGGTTTGATCTGATTACCGGAGAAATAATAATGGAGCTACCGCATAAAGGTACGGTAAAGTTAACTAATATCATAAACGCTACATTCAGATTGAAATATGTGCCAAAACTTTGGAAAGTTGCTCAGGCTATCATGATTCCCAAACAAGGAAAACCGCCGCATCTAATAACATCATATAAGCTATATCGTTGCTTGATGTAGCGCAGGCTCTGACAAGGTTTGGCACAAAATTTTAATCTACAACGGACAAATGATTCAGGCTCTAGCAAGAAGATGAATATTCTGAGCTTAAGGAAATAAGAGCTGGAGTTCCACAAGAAAGTGTACTTGGACCACTTCAGTATTTACTATACACAGGAGGTGTTCCAATCCCTCAAAACAGCATGATAGCAACTTTCACCGATGACACAGCCATCATGGTCATCATGGTAGGTGATAACAACTCAGATACAACAGAGAAATTAGAAACCGCCATAGAGCAAGTACATAACTGGACAAAAAATGGCGCATACAATTAAATGAAACCAAATCTGTACATGTCGACTTTACACAAGAAATACCACAAGCAAATAGTGCCAAATATCTTGGTATGACATTAGACGCTAAGCTTCGCTGGAAAGCTCATTCAAAGAAGAAAAGAGACGAGTATGGGATTAAAATACAATAAAATGTATTGGTTACTGGGAAGAAACTCTCAACTAACAATCCATAATAAGCTTCTGCTATATAAGCAAGTATTAAAGCCTATCTGAACTTATGGTATACAGATGGGATGTACCAAGCAGAGCAACATGGATATTATCCAAAGAGTCCAAAATAGATCTGGGCATAGAATCCACCATAACCAAAATAATGTTATTTACTATAGGTCATGAACAACGACTATTTCACCATGTCAACATAGAGGCCATCCAGCTACTGGATAATATGGATTTAGTTAGTATTCTCAAAAGAGTAAAAGCCTTTTGAGTTAGTGTAAAATCAGCTAAAATAAATCTCTACCTAGCGCACAACAAAAGCGCAACCAAATAATAAATATTAAAGCTAAGGAGAACATCGATGGATGAACCCTTAAATTTCTGTAAAATGTAGTAACTTAAGTTATAATAAAATTGCTTATTAGTATTCGACTAGGCAGGCATGGACAAAACTCATGCTGTGTATTTGGTGCAATCAGCTTGGTGTTATGAATTTTGAGTTGCTCAATCAGAACGAAACCGTTACTGAGGCTCTCTGCCCAACACAATTGATGATATTGAGCCGAGCACTTAAGAAAAGTGATATCTCATTACCTCTCTTTTCGATCGATTGATATTTGATAGCTGCCAGCAAAATAGGAAAATAAATGGCCAATTTTTATAAAAACGGCGGAGGTTTATTTGTATGCCCAATATAAGCACTTCAGGTACTGATGATTCGCCTAAGGCATTTAGACATCATGCTTCTATGATGATTGGCCAATTAACTGCTATGCAGCTTCCTTATTGCTGGCTGATGCAATTGATATCGAAGAAGATGAATCCAAAACAGATATAGGGACGAGCTGTATCGAAAAACGTGACAACCATTCGACAATACCCACTGCTGCAAGTGCTGCAAAAACTGAAAATAACACTAATTTTAAATTTTTTATTAAAATGGATGAAGATGAATCCAATTTTATTTTGTGGGCAATCAGACCGCGGACATGGAAAATCAGGGTAGAAATGCAATACTTGTAGAGGAAAGGTTAGCAATTACTCTTAGATTTCGAGCTAGCGAAAAAAACTTTATGGAATTAGATTATAGCTGTAAGCTATCAAAAACTTTCCTTTCCATTTCAATACTTGAGGCGTGAATACCTCAACATTTTAAAGGTAAATTAATTTTTACAGTTCAAATTATTCGTCATATTCATTATAATTTTTTTCTAAAAAATTGTCTTCAAAACCAACTTTGTCGTGTATGTAGTCCATCGCCATCTCCAAAACATCTTTTGATTCGATTTTCCAAAAATTGGATTTAAGATTGCTTTGGTGTATGGATAAAAGTTGAAGTTTTGGAAGATTGTTCAAAAATGGTTGGTAGTTGCATCTTCAAAATCCACTTCGTCGAGTGTGATCTCCATCGTCATCTCAAAAACATTTGGTGATGTTATTTTTACTGATTACATACAGTGTTTTATAATCCAATTTTCCAATATCTGAATTTAACTTTGTCGTGTTTTATTAAATGTTGGAATTATACGGAAATTTATATTTACAGATGTAGATGCTGAAGAGGCTGGTGATATTATGGATATTGATCTTTGAGTTAATTGTTCATTTATTTTAAAGTAGCATGGGGTGGATGTGCAAGTTTGAAAGTAACCATAAAAAATCTTCTTCAGAAGATTAATGTTGGAAAACTTTGGGTAGTGTAGGTGAATTTAAAGAAGATTGTGTAGAGCTGTAAAATTTTACAAAAGGCAAGTTATACAAAAAAGTGTTTTTAACAGATTTCAATAAGCGAAGAGGAGTGGTTAAGAATCGATGACGATTACAATAGGAAATGTCTCCATTGCTCTAAATAGCAATCAATGACGAAGAAGAATTTATTTGAATTGCCGTTGGGTGTAATGGCATGATTCGCGATTGAAGGCCGAAACTTATGCACATCCTGCAACGTTCAGAAAAATATTTTTCCACCAAAAGCGTTTATGTGAGTTTCAATATTATAGAAGAAAAGAAGGAAACATTTAATGACAGGCTAAGTATAGGGTTCTAAAAAATATTTCTTATCAAAATCAAAGTAACACGTCTCAGCAGGTGAGAGATGGGCGATCACACCAAAGAAATTTAAGTTTTCTATTTTAATATTTTCCCCAATTGCTCCATTTCAAAGCACCTCCCCTTTCCTATTTTGTTTTTTGATCAAGTTATTTTTGAGGCTAAATTTTCGATAAGGTTTTGTAACAGAAGTAATAACCAGCTTCGATTGGATGAGATCACGAAAAATTCAATCATCTCATCTTAAAGAAACTTATCAACTGACTTTGTCAGCACAAATTTTCCAAAATATTTCAATAATATTGTAGCTACTTCGGCGGTTTCGATTTCATCTACTCCATAATCTGAAAATTAAAACAAAAAGCGAAACAAAAGGTGAAACAAATTTTAGAAAAACTTATGGTACATAAGCTTCCATGTTCAATAATTGATGTACTCGATTCCGAATTAGGGATCACCCGTATTTATGTCAACGTATATTGCCTGCATCAAGTGTCAGACGACGGTTTCGCATTTAAATTTTCTGACGATGTATTCACATTTTAATTGTGAACGAAAAGTCTAAAGTGGAGGACGTAATTGCAATTCCTGAGGCTCTTTCGATGTTACGCGAGACTCCAGCTAAATGTAAGTGCGCGTGTGATATTGAAAAACCACAGTTCGGTCGAATAAGAAAATGTCTAAAAAAAATAGATGATAGCTATCATAACAATATTGTTCATGGTCCTCTAGGAGGTCGCTGCTTTACTTAAAGCATCGTTAATCATAGCCACTTGCCACACTGTCTGAAATC
This sequence comes from Nephrotoma guestfalica, assembly GCA_963691935.1. Lineage (NCBI taxonomy): Eukaryota > Metazoa > Arthropoda > Insecta > Diptera > Tipulidae > Nephrotoma > Nephrotoma guestfalica. Next base: position 62,750,809 of record OY829915.1, read on the forward strand.
AGGATTCAAATCACCCCATAAATAACTGTAGAATTCTACTTACTTAAGAGTCGAACGTAATTCTTTCGATCTTATCCTTGCAACTGTACGATTCATAAACAAAGTGTGCTAACACAACTAGCCGATATGCGTCGTATAGAATGACCCAATATGCTATAATACTTGGGGTAACTTCTTTGTTTTGGATTTTGAGAAACGCGCATTTTTGCGCGAGGGGAAATAATTGGAATTTGATGTTTGCCACCAAAAATATAATTCACCAAGAATCATTATTTGAATCATCATTTCGTTTATATTGCAGTCCGTTCGCTAAAATAAATTTAACGGAAACAACTGGCCGATACATTTTCTCGGGTACTACATCCGGTTAGTTTAATTTTCCGCTCCAGAAATGAAGTGTGGTATATTCGAGATACAAATATATCTATACTCTCGTATGTATACATTATCGTAAAAGAAATTCTGGAGTATTCCACATTATATTCTCTCCTCTATTTTAAAAAGAAACACCTATTTTGACTTAGGCAATATACCTAATGGTAAATCTGCAATAATCCCGATGTCAACATTTTTCCGCATACATTTTTTGGAAAAATGGTCTGAGTCGTTATTGTTGCAAATTTAATTTATCCATGCAAATACGAAACAGCTCCTAAGGGGGTTGCCAGTTTCAGCGGGCCGATTTTACCAAAAAATCATTCAGATCTTCCAATTATGAGACATGCCAAAGTAAGAAGTTTCATCCCAATATTCAATCCGTCTGGTTTCTGTAACTTCAGACATTTAGTCTGCACAGAAATACGCAAATACACAGATTGTTTTAAAAAATATTTTTTTTACTTCGGCATACTTTCGACAATGCAGATTGCGCCTTTGCTTCGTATGATCAATTTGAGATGATTTTGGAATTCAAAATATCTTTATGTAAAATTCTAATGGGGTAGCACAATGATAATTTGTCTAGATTCCGATAGTTCAATTTTTTGCAAGTAGGTCTAAGTTAACCCAAATTCACGATGATGCTACTATGGCCACTTTCTAGGCCTTAGTCCTTGTTAACTCTAGCCCAAGTGTGAAGAATTTTATCAGATTTAATCAGATTTCAATAGTTTTGTTTCTAGCAGATTTAGTTAATGGTCCGGCGCTCTAGGTTAACTTAAATACGCATTGTTGGCTATTTTATAGATCTTAATGGTGAGGTCTGTTAACTCCAACTATGAAGAAACTCTGATGGGGCGTCGGGGTTGTAATTTGACCAATATATGCAATGGTTCAATTTCTTCCGAATTCATTGAATTGTCCGGCGATTTACGTTTACCTAAATTCGCATTGATTCCACTATAATCATTTGATAGGTCTTAATGTCTGTTAACTTTTATCTACTTGTGAAGAAATTCTGATTGAGCTACGACATGTACTTTAACAAGATTCTGATAGTTCAATTTCTTTCAAATTCAGTGAACGGCCCGGCGCTCTAGGTTAACCTAAGTTCGCATTGATCCTCCGACTTAATAGACCTTTACGCTTATTAAATTTATTTCAATTGTTAAGAAAATCTTATTGGGATACGGGGGTGTAATTTCACAAAATTTTGATAGTTCAAATTTTTTGCAAATTCATTGATTGACATCCGCTCTAGTTTAACCTAAATCCGCATTGATGCCACTATGGCTACCCTATTTATGAAGAATTGCTGATGGGAATGTGTAACGAGTGACTTCTTGTTAATAATAAATTAAGAACTATCGAAATTTTGTCAAATTTGAGGGTCTAAATTAGACGTAGCCTCATTAAAATTTCTTCACAACAATGCTAGAGTTAAGAGATGTAGCTTAACCTAATTAAACCCCTGTAGCCCCATCAGAATTTCTATACAATTGAGGTAGGTTTAACAGGCGTTAAGGCCTATTAAATGACGCTAGTGGCATCAATGCGAATTTAGGTAAACCTAGGGCACCGGATCATTGAATCAATTAATAAATTTCATTATATTTGAAAAATATTTCTGTCAATTCTGTTCAATTTTGTAAAATTGGTCTGGACCGGTATTGTTGCAAATTTTTTTTAAATTCGTTTATTTCAGAATCGTTTTTCTCGTAAGTAGACCGATTTTGATCAAACATCAATGAGATTCCCCAACTTGTGGAAAAAGCTTAAGTATGAAGTCATCCCAATCAATCAATCAGACTGGGATGTAAAGGGCCTAACTTTTGTTGATAACCGGTGTTAAAGCGTCATTTCCGCTTAAATTTTGGAAAAATGTTCTGGACCGATATTTTTACAAAATTAATTTATAATTTTTCAGTTCATAACCATTTTTCTCGTAACAAACTATTTGCAAAACTTTAAAAATTGGTCATTGACCACAACTTGTCTTCGTTTGGTAATCATTAGGCCATTAACGATTCGAACTGTTAGGATCTGGAAGTTACCCAATACTAATAGTTTTACAAATCCATCTATCACAATTATTTGGTCATCTGTCACTGAGGATTGGCCACTAGTTATTTTAGTTTGATCATCTCTGCGAAACGATTTATTAACGCTTGGTTATATGGCATTAAGGATCCATCATTAGCTGTTTTCGTTTGGTCAACGTAACGATTTATTGAGAAAATTCTTTAAAAACTCAACATTTTCGTGTGATTCTGACTGCTCGGCTTTGGAAAGTGGACCAATACTAGTAATTTCACTAATTCAACGATTTGAATCGTTTGGTCATCTGTTATTAAGAAATAGTCACTGAAAACATTTTCAGTAAAACCGGACGTCTAATATCGGATCGATGGTTAAAGATCAACGCTTAAAACGTAGATAAACTCAATTTCATCAACCAAAGTTATAGACCAAATTGCAAATTTTTTTATTTTTATTTGTACCAATTCAACAATATCATTTTTGCTCAAGATCTTTTTTCGCTCTCAAAAAAAAGAATTAATTTTATAAAGCGGCCACCAAACAGATCTGCAATACCACTGAATGTTATTAAATGTTTGAAATTTTTTTAAAACTTCTAGTTACCCGTCAAAAATAACGCAAGTGTTTCTAGAACTCATTTATTCTTTTTCAAGTTTAAAAAACAACTTTCTAGAGAAATAAAGAGTGACTACAAAATCATTTAACTTCCTGATTATGTATTTAAAACCGAACTGATCTTAATTTATGGCAAACCTCAGACACAAGTTGTTCTATCGACCATTAAATCGCTACATTTTGCAAAAGTCTGTCAACTCAGGGTAAATTTCCGCTATTAGCTAAAATCGTCTGCGTTAGTAAATTGGCCCTTCAGATCCATTGTAAAAATTTGAATAATTGAAACAAACTTAATAAAAAAAAACCAGCGACCTCTGGTTGGTTGTTTTTATAAATGTATGGAAAAATCACCAGAGCTTCAATCCTGGTTAATATATTTCCATAATGTTGAGGGCGATCCATAAGGACCGGTGTTCTTGTTCTTTAATAAAATAGACCAACATTTATTGAAATCATTATTTTTTTATTTCATTGTGCTACTTATAGCACAGCATTTATGTAGGACAGGGTGCTGCATGGCAAAGAGAAATAATGTGACACCAACTACACCATCAACGTCAAACAGTCATAGCTTTTGTTAGTACAAATTTGGGCGACCGCCCAGCAGTGTGTACCTTCCTGACATATGTATTAATCCGAAATTAAAACTGATAAACTGGTCATGTTACATCAATAATGAGGCGGCCAAATCTCTTACTAGGGAGTAGCGCCAGCAAAATTAAATAAATAAATTAAATGTATGGAAGCTAATGGGGTAGATACTCGATCAGCTATAGCAAGCAATCAATTTTCTAGCCGATATCCTGGCTCCCCGATCAATTTTACCAAGCAAATATGAATTTCAAATCACAATTTACGTAAATTTTTTGTTTATTTTTGCAATCTGCTGTTCATTTTTTGAAGCCGCAAATTTTACTGTGCAATCAAAATTGCACAATTGTAATTTAAATTTCCTTCGTATTATTGATCTAGTAGCCAGGATTTCGGCTTTGGCAATTTTTTTGTTTTATTTTTTCAAAAACCATGCGATCAAATTGGTTAAATCATTGAATATTTCCCCATCAACCACTGGTATTTTACCAATTTTAATTTGATGTGGTCTCGTCGGTCCAGATGGACCCCTAGATATTTTGCTCCATTTGATTGAGGGATTTGTATTCCGTTCATTGTGACAGGCGGGGCAAGTAAGCTTATTTAATGTGAATGTTTCGTAGGTCGAGTTCTCTTCATTGACCTTTATCTTTCATTGCTTTAACCATATTTCGATGTCATAAATTTGTTGCAGAGTTTCGGACACCGTTTGAAAATGTTTATGGCTACATACGATTGCCGTATCATCTGCGAAAGTAGACGTCACAATTTCCGAAGATGTTGGTAGATCTGAATAAAAAATTAAATATAACGTTGGGCCAAGCACACTACCTTGTGGTACTCCAGCCAAAATGTTTTTCTCGCCTGATTTAGTATTTTCGCCCGATTTGACAAATATTTACATGTTTGTACAGACTTTCGTGTCAAACTTTATCGCATGCTTGGGCAACATCCAAGAAGTCGGCGGAGCAGTATTGTTTTTCTTTGTATGCTGACCTTAATTCTGTAGCTACTCGGTGCACTTGCTCAATGGTTCCGTGCTCGGATCTGAAACCAAAATGATGATTAGAGATGACATTTCGTAGTTCGGGTTTAATATTTTCGATAATAGTTTCATCTGGCTTATTGGTCTATATGATGAGAATTTGGTAGCATCCTTGCCAGGCTTCGGGGTCATTTTTATAGTTGTCAATTTCCAGCACTCAGGGATATATCCTAATTCGTACATTGAATTGAATATTTCAGCCAGTCGTTCAAAGACACACTCAGACAGTTGTTTAAGAATTTCACCTATAATTCGATCATACCCAGGGCTTTCTTCAATTGAATTTGATGTGCAATAATAAACTTTGCTTGCTAGTGGTTTCTTTATCTTAAATTTTCTCACAGGTCTGCTTGCTACATCTTCTGTTTGAACCTCCGATAATCCAAGGTTTGGAGTGAATACACTTTCAAGGTGATCAGCAAAGGCTTTAGCTTTTTCCTCGTCACACCTAGCCAGTGTTGTGCGTCTACGCGTAATTCGAAATTGTCGACATGTTGGTGTCGAAAATAGCGTATACAATTCATTTTGGCATAGACAATGTCGACAATCCGTCGAGTATGTAGAATATTCGTAAACAATGTAGGTTATTGCTTTTAGTTGTTTTATCCATTGTTTTTCTCGAGGTTGCCATCTTACAGTTTTCCAGGCCAAAGTGTGAATTTCCAATATTGTGAAAATTGTTCACTTATTTAGAGTAATTCAAAATATTCTAATTCACTTTCAAAATTTTATTTGCAATGTCACTTTTCAGATGTCACCATTTGGTTATTTGTTTCCGAAAACATAATTTAAGACTTGAACAAAAAATACTCGAACTAACCGAAACGGTTAAAAAGTTTCTTCTAAATTGTCAACTATAAATTTTTGCTATCAGATTAGATCTGCATAAAATTATTGCCAATTGTTTATTCACCTAATCTAAAACAACCTAAAACAACTACCAGCAATAATTTATCTGGACACAATATTGTATGAAATTGTCGTTCAAAACTGTGTACCCGAATTTGTTTCTGTCTATTAAAAATGCACCTGCAACAAGCTCAAACGATCACCGTTGATTTGATCATTGGTATAATTCACGCTGGCCAGGATCAATAACTAATGATCGTAAAGTAGATGCATTGCCTAAGCTTATCCTTTGAGTCTATTACGTTTCAATTCACGTTTATACCACCATATTTGTGAATATTTTTTACTTTGATTCAATAAAACTCATCAAAAAATAAAAATTCTGTGGCGTTTTGTTTTGGTAACACTTTGTGCCGGATCTCCAGTCTCATCCTACACTTTGGTTGTCGTATGACTTTTATAATGGGACTACCTTAAGCGATTCCATTCCCGCTCGTAAATTAAAAATTTTTTGTTTTACAAATCTATTATCAATGACATGAATTATATAATTATTCAATGTTAAGGTTATTAGATTTACAGAAGTTATTTCTCGTGTATCACTCGGAAAATTAGCGTATGCCGTAGAATCAGCAGCCCACGTATTTCTATATCGGTAAATGACCATACACCGACAACTTCCTTAATTTTAATCTCAGCTGGCCTTATTTGTAGAATCTATTATTTTCACTCCGAGTATAATTAGTTAAGGAACCCGGAAAATAGGAGCATTATCAAAAAAAATCTCTGCATCGAGCACTGTCTAGTCAGAATTGAGTACATCAAGACGTTTTTTAACGGGGCGTTAATACTACTTCATTACCCAAGACGAATTGGCGGGTTTGGTTGTTGAGCCCGTTTAAGATATTTAGTGGCCTTCCATAATGAATAGTTTGTGTCCGAATGAGTATATTGCATATGATCTATCATATTTTTTGTATTAGGCTTTGTAGGTTTCTTTTTGCTAGTTTAAAGTAATGTTTAGCATCTGGTGGCAAAATGCTTGCTTACTAACCAATCAAGTATCTACCCCAATAACCGTCATATTCACGCTACGATTTGTCAAAAAGCGTCATTTCCGCTTCAATTTTTTGAAAAAATTATCTAGGCCGGTATCATTTATCAGTCCAAAAAACGAAAAAGCTCCTATAGAGGCTGCCACTTCCGGCAGATCGATTTCACCCAAAAATCATTGTAATCTCCCAATTTATGGAGAAATCCGTCTGTCTGTAGAGAAGTATCAGATATTTAGTCTGCACGGAACCTGCAGTATTTGCCTACAGAGATTTTTTTAAAACTGTTTTAACTAATTTAATTTAAAATCTTTTAGTTCATAAGTCACAAATTGTTGTCGTTTGGTCGTAGTGATGACCAACGATTTATTACGAAAATTGGTTAAAAACTCATCATTTTCTCAGGATTCGGACTATTTGGGTCTGGAAAGTTAACCAATACTAATATGTTTACAAATCCAATGATCACAATTTTTTGTTCATCTGTCATTGAGGATTGATCACTAGTTGTGTTCGTTTGGTCATCTCTACAAAATGATTTATTGCAAAAATATTTCAAAAATTCATCATGTCCAGACGATTCGGACTGTTCGGGCCTCCAAAAATGTCTAATACTAATAATTTTACAAATCCTAGATCGGAATCGTTCGGCTTGATTCAGACTGTTCGGCTTTAGAATGTGGGTCATTATTAATAATTTCACAAATTCAGCGATCATCACTGTGTCGCGATTTATTAAGAAAAATCGTCAGAAACTCATCAGTGTCTCAAGATCCGGAAGGTTAGGTCTGAAAAACTGGCTAATAATTTTACAAATCCAACGAGAACAATTATTTGGTCGACTGTCATTGGTCATCTCTACGAATGACTGTTCGGGACAGGAAAATGGCCTATTCTAATATTGCCACAAATTCAACGGTCGGAATAGTTTGGTTTTCTGTCAAACCTTTGGGTGGTGCTAAATAGATGCTATATATTTTTGTACTTTTCTCCGGATAATATTTCTAGCTTATCAAACTTATTAGTATACTGTTAAAGTTAGCCGAAAGTTTCCAGCCGAAAGATGGTAATGCAGATAGTGTATTTGATACCCAGCCGAAAGATGGTAATGCAAATATTATACTTTCATCCCAATCGGAAATAATGTAATATGTCGATAATGCAGGTTGTGTCGATAAAGAGGTATGGCGTCTACCTATGGTCATGGGCTATCGAATCGGCATAGTCAGATTGGTGTCCATCTGGAAAAATCTCGAATGGTGAACGATTTTATCGTCAGAATAAGGGAAAAATAAAAATTTCACCCCTATAACCCCAACAGACTTATCCCTAACTTAAAATCAAAATCTACCTATGGTCATAGGCTATCGAATCGGCCTAGTCAGATTGGTGTCCATGTTGGAAATTCTCGAATGACGGACGATTTTATCGTCAGAAGAAGGGAGAAATAAAAATTGCACCCTTAAAATCCAATCAGACTTACCCCTAACCTATAATAAAGTTCTACCTTTGGTCATGGGCTGTCGGTTCGGCATAGTCAGGTTGGTGTCCAAATTGCAAGATCTAGAATTAAGGACGATTTTTTCGTCAGAAGAAGGGAAAAATAAAAATTTTACCCCTATCACCCATCACCTCTATCACCCCATCGATCGAATCGGGCTAGTCAGATTGGTGTCCATGTTGCAAAATCTCGAATGATGGACGATTTTATCGTCAGATTAAGAGAAAAATAAATTGTTCACTCCTATAACCCCATCAGACTTACCCCTTACCTATAATCAAAATCTACCTATGACCAAGTGCCACATCGAATTAACATAGTCAGATTGGTGTCCATCTTGCGAAATCTCGAATGGCGGACGATTTTATCGTCAGAAGAAGGGAAAAATAAAAATTTCACCCCAATAACCCCAACAGACTTATCCCTAACTTAAAATCAAAATCTACCTATGGTCATGGGCTATCGAATCGGCATAGTCAGATTGGTGTCCATGTTGCAAAATCTCGAATGATGGACGATTTTATCGTCAGAATAAGGGAAAAATAAAAATTTCACCCTTAAAATCACATCAGACTTACCCCTAACCTATAATAAAATTCTAAGGATGATTTTTTCGTCAGAAGAAGGGAAAAATAAAAAGTTCACCCCTATCACCCCATTACCCCATCGATCGAATCGGCCTAGTCAGATTGATGTCCATGTTGCAAAATCTCGAATGATGAACGATTTTATCGTCAGAGGGGAAAAACAAAAATGTCACCCCTATAACCCCATCAGACTTACCCCTAACCTATGATCACAATCTACCTATGATTATGGACTATCGAATCGGCCTAGTTAGATTGGTGTCCATGTTGCGAAATCTCGAATTATGAACGACTTCAAGTGCTAGTCACTAGTTTAGTCACTTTCGACTAGGTTATTTCAATTTAATATGTAGTTTGCTTAACTTTGGGCTGAAGTAGTCAAGACACTATCTGCATTATCGATTTTTTTACTTTCAGCTGGCATTTTCGACTAACTTGAACAAGGTCTTATTAGTACGGGGTATCAGAATTACATTATTATGCTCCTCAATATTACTCACTTTCTATTTTAAATAATTTACATAAATTTAGAATTTATTTACTTTAAAACTTCAACAAAAATGAATTTTTCAATTCTTAGGGCGTTTTAGATTGAAAACGCCAAAATTTTTACGACTTTAGAAATCCCCACAGTCTTATCAGTAAACTTTTAAAGTTGTTTTACTTACAAAATCGACAAGTGAATCCAAATTGAAAATGGTTAAGCTAAATTTAACTCAGCAATGAGCAGTTTAAACAACTAGGCCGAAGTCTTCCGTTTTAAAATGAAGGTGATTTTGTCTTATTTAAAAATCTAGACAGTTTTCACGGCATTTTAATCAGCTTCAGTATACTGTTTAACTTAATAAAGCATAATTAAAATTCTTAAGACCATCGCGGATTTATATGAAGTCCACGATCGCTACATAATATCCGGATCGATTAAATGTACGAAATGTTGCCATTTCTGATTACCAGTTATGATTATCAGTACAATAATTCCAAGACGCGAGGGAATGCACCAACATCTCAAATCCTTATAGGTAACGAAAAAAAAAGTGAAAAAATCAGAAAAATAAAATTAACAGAGTGTTAAAAAAATTATACAGAATTTTATATTTTTTACTCCACTTCTTAATATTATTTATTTAAGAACGAAAAAAAAGAAATTTAAATAAAAAAATAAGAAGTGAAAAATAAATAAAAAGGGTATGATTGAGTATGATATTCAGTGTATTTATTGTGTCTCGTCAGTGTTGAAATATTGCAGCTAAATCTCTTGTTCTTAATAAAAATAATAAAAAGTTAATTAGCTTATTTCTTATGATAACATTTTGATCACATAAAATCAGTGATCATTAAATAAATTGTGTGTGCGATCGTAAAGTGTTGTGCGCGCGTACCAATTAATCATAATTATGATTCTTGATCCGGTGAGTCAGTTTTCTTTTAAATATAATGTTAAGATCGTTATTTTAATCGCCGATGGAAGAAAACAAAAATTTTTGTTTGCAAATTCGATATTAAGTACCCAATAAGGTCGGGCGAAGAGATCGCGAATTTACACAAAAAAACTGGTTTTTGATATTTTATTTAAAAATGTGGAAAACGTAATTTTATTTTTATCAATCGGCCGGTTTTACAAAAAATCCTGTATATAAAAATATGTACATACAGATACGGTGCACCCGATATAAATAAAGGTTTTTTTTTCATTTGCATATGCTTTTAGCATTGTGACATGAAGAAAAATTCCAATGTGCATGCAAAAATATATTTTCTTACATAAAACATATTATGTATGTACATAAAAACTGTATTACATCCACAGACGAAATCATACACCACACAGTGTTTATATATTTTACATAAATAAAATTACTCGCAGGGTTGGGAAATTTCTAATTATCAAGTTTCAACGGTTTTTTATCATTTGCAGACCACAATATTTGGATTTTTCACTATACTTGTGATATTTTACTACGGCTATCTATATGTGAAACATCGGAATTTACCGCCCGGGCCATTCGGGATACCAATATTTGGATATCTACCGTTTCTTGATTCGACCCAACCGCATATTACGCTTACAGATTTAGCGAAAAAATATGGGCCCATATACGGCATATACCTGGGTTCTGTATATACGATAGTGGTGAGCGATGACGCGTTATTGCGCGAAATATTTAAAAAAGATTCATGTTCGGGACGGGCGCCACTATTCATAACACATGGGATAATGGGAGGATATGGTAAGTAAAATATTTTCGGATTTAATTAAAAATAGTAAACAGTCAAAAAAATCTGTAGGGTGATTTTTCGATACCAAGGTGTAGATTTTTCGAAAGTAGTTTATGTCAATATTTGGGTCCTTTGAATTGCATGGATTTTTTGTTCAAAACCAAAAACAGGTCAAATTTTTGTGGAAAATCAAGATCATGACTGACTTACTTTTCTCTTATTAAGTTATATCTTGAATTTTATAACAAAGTAAAAAAGGAATGAAGCCTGCCAGAACTACAAACTAATTATCATATTTAAATCGTACGATTTATTAAATTTTTCGGGATCGAATATAGCACTAAAAATACACAGAGTGAGTTTAAAAAAATGTCATTCTTTTATCTCGAGAACCGTGTTAGATCGGAGAAAATTACTTATAATAAAATTTGTTAAGGATCAATTGGACGTTAAGTAGTGATCTTAAATGACCTTGAAACTCATTAGTCTCGTAGATAGAGATTAAAGTTTGTTTTTTTTAAATTAGAAGCTCTACTTTGGAATGTTTTTTTTATTAAGCAATTAAACGTAAATAAATACTTTTTACTCACACATAATTAATGTGAAGTGTATGATTCCAATGCTGCACTTTAAGGGTGAACTGTGGTGTTCCTCAAGAGAGTGTCCTTGGCCTTTTATTATTTCTAATCTACGTAAATGATATGGCCAATTTACCGCTCACGAATCATGTTAGAATGTTTGCTGGCGATACGGCCCTGTTCTATGAATCCCTGTTCTATGAATCCATTGTCAGGTAACACTGTCACATATGAGGGATGATATTATTTTACTTTAGGATTTTCTTCATTTAAACAAAATATCAGTTAATTTAAATAAAACGAAATATATAATTTTTCACTCCCCACGCCTGCAGCACATTCATTTACCACCACTTTAAGTAGAAAATTGCACCATAGAGCGTGTGTGCGAATTTATGTGCCTTGGAGTAATATTCGACAAGCATTAACGTGGGAGGACCATATTAACTCTGTTTGTATTAAAGTTTGCTTGATTAGAAAATTGGCTGATTTGGTTCCAGTACATGTCTTAAAAATTTATTTCTCATTTATTCATATCCGATTCTCATACGCTTCTTCTACCTTTGGTTCAGCTGTTAAAGAGAAACTGAATAAATTGCAGAGTTTACCAAATAGGTGCTGTAAAGCAATGTATAATCTATGCTGTATAAGATAGCGAAAATTTCTCAGCGGAAAATGAGAAATTTCGCTACTCGCCGCAAGTGGCAGCACCATCACAAAAGAGTATCTATTTTGGTTTATATTCACCAGTGGAAATTTTTTATTCATTTTGTATCTCTTTTTTCACTAAATAAAACATCCCAGCGGAACAAAATATTAAAAGTGATCCTTAAAATGATTAATTGATTGATCTCCGAAATAAAGGAACTCGGTAAATGAAATCTTGAAATTTAACAATATTTCGTCTTTCCGCAATTCTTAAAGAATGACGATGAAATGTAGATAGCAGTATTGATCAGGGATTTTAAAGCAAGTTTTGGACAAAACTTGGCCATTTCATAACCAATCCTTTTGAAAATTTAATTTTTTTTATTAATTTATTATCAGTTCTTGGCCAATACCTCAAAAACTTCCACTAGAAACCAATACTTTCGGTTGTTTTTCTAATAGCTTAAGTCATACGGATACTACAAGGAAAATTTGGGGAAAATTTATAGATTAGAATGTTCTCTATAATTTTTGAGATATTGGCCGAAAACTGAAAATAACTTATATGGCCCTTTGGCGTTTGGATCGGGAGGTACCGGGTTCGAATCCCGATAGGGGCAGGACGCAAAGGGAATTTTCATCAACAAATTACGATTTGTGATGAAAAGGGACACATCTATGACCCCCTGTTGGAGTTCAAAACTCATGGGCCGACCCATCTTCCTTGAGTATAGGCTAGCATGGAGCTAGGCAATGTGCAGATGGTAATAAAATTGGATCTATCTCCGAACGTCCTCGAATTGGCCAATACAGGCGTAAAGGTAAGGACGTAAATAAGCAAACCGCGAAAGAGTTGGGAGAGCCTTGGCCCAGAACAGATAGCAGGAAAAAAAACTTATATGGCCCCAGATATATTGGCCAAAAACTGAAAATAAATTAATAAAATTTTTTAAATTTTCAAAAGGATTGGTTATGAAATGGTCAAGTTTAGTCCAGTAAGAAAAATAAAAATCCATGACCAACACTGCTATCCAAATTTCATCGTCATTCTTTAAGAAATGGCGGAAAGATGGAATATTGTTAAATTTCAAGATTTCATTTACCAAGTTCCTTTAATTCGGAGATCAATATGTCATTTTAAGGATCACTTTTAATATTTTATTCCGCTGGGATGTTTTATTTAGTGCAAAAAAAAGATACAAAATAAATAAAAAAAATCGGCTGGTAATTATATAAAAAATATATGCTCTTTTGTGATGGTGCTGTCACTTGCGGCGAGTAGCGAAATCTTTTATTTTCCGCTGAAAAATGTCCGCTATCTTATACAGCATGTATAACCTGCCTCACCAATTTCCTACTGTGGAGCTCTATCGAACTGTTGCAATAGACATTCTCCCAATTAAAGCAATTTTTGAGATGTATGTGTCGATCTACATGTTGAAGTGTCTACACATCCCATCATTAATTTCGACTGTACAATTCGAATTTCTAAGTCAGGGCTATTTAACCAGAAATTCTAGTCTGTTGAAGTGCCTCCAAATTAAAACTGAATTTTGCCAGAACATCATTAACATTTATTGGGCCACATTCATATTAATTTACCTGAAAATATTAAGAGCGCTGTACATATTTTTATGTTTAAACGAATGATAAAATCTTATCTGTTATCATCAATTAAAGATTATTTGTGATTGGTAATGCCATTCATTCCTAATTAATTAAATTAAATTATATTAATTGTTATGTATTTGAGTTTTATTTTTTATTATGCGTAATGTAGTTTTAGTCAAGAAATCAAAAGTACTAAATTTTTAAGGAGCAGAGTACTGAATCCAGCTTGAAAATACTTTTGCTCTGTACTCACATCAAAATAGCATTTTGCAGGACCCAAATCACAATTTTAATTAATGCCTTCTGACACAGTAGCGATAGGCATGCTGCGAGTTAAATCTTCACCATGTATGAACATACAAAAGCAGTTCTTGCAAATCTATCGTAATGGTAGATAATTTGGATTTTACGGTTATATTTCAATGGAATCTATAAAAAACCAACAACCCCATTTTAACAGAAGTATTTAACGATCTACCATTTTTTTGGTAAGCAGTACTGAGAGCCTCTATTGTTGTTATTGACAAAAAATCAAGAAGACAGAAATTAAACTCAATTTTCACTTTGCTAGCCTACCTTCCCCTACTACTGCAACCATTTAGTTAAGGCGTTTGCCGTTGTGGACTGTCGGCATTGCTCGTTTGTAATTAAACCATTTTATTGCTTCACGTTAAAGATCTCATCATCATTTCAGCAATTATTATTGCTAATCCTTGTACGGGGGACTAGAAATAGTGACTTTAAATCAGTCGAAAGTGATTATTGGACCTCTTAGAACGCAGTCATTGCATAGTTAAAACTCCCATTGGCTTTACTTGAGCGGTTTACGTTGGAGTGCTTATTTTAAAGATAAATCATAAATCAGTTCATATAATGGAATGGTAGATGGACCTCTAAGGTAGATAGGACCTCTTCTAAGACATTAACCCACAAATTACCATTGTTAAAAGCGCTGCGAAAATTTTCATTTCTGCATTCATTATTAATTAGATATATGGTCTAGGACAGGCATATGAAGTTAGCCCAGTTTTTCATCCCAGAAAAAAATAAAATTTCTTTAAACAATACATTTCATCTCATCCCAGTTTTTTTCTATTTAAACTTGTATAAGACGGAAAATATTTTTAAGTTGAGTAAAAAACAACATAATATCCATCCCAGATTATTTCATTTTATTGTTGTTTTTGTACTCGACGTATGAATAAATGAATATAAATAGCTTTTCTAAGTAATATGATTAATAGGTAATAATTGTTTGTTTTGATTAAAGATAGCGATTGAAACTATTTTAAAACATTAATAGTGCGAGCTTACAATGACTAAGAGAGCAGTACCCGCCGTGTGGTAGTATTGGCGCAAATGGCCAAGTTCCATATGGGCCCATATAAGAATATGAGTAAATCGTGCCATTTTCCTAGAAATATGATTTGCCGGAAATGATTCTTTATGTTTTGAATAACTTATAGGATGGTCTAACTGTGGCCAGTCGGGCAACACCAGCCGTATGGTAGGATTGGCGCAATCGGCCAGATTCCATGTGGCCCAATACAAATATTAATAATTGTCATTCTCCTAGCAATATGATTTGCCGGAAATGATTGATATAGTTTTGAGCTGGTAATAGTAAGGGCTTACAATGACTAAGAGGGCAGTACCAGCCGTATGGTAGTATTGGCGCAAATGGCCAAGTTCCATATGGGCCCATATAAGAATATGAGTAAATCGTGCCATTTTCCTAGAAATATGATTTGCCGGAAATGATTCTTTATGTTTTGAATAACTTATAGGATGGTCTAACTGTCGCCAGTCGGGCAACACCAGCCGTATGGTAGGATTGGCGCAATCGGCCAGATTTCATGTGGCCCAATACAAATATTAATAATTGTCATTCTCCTAGCAATATGATTTGCCGGAAATGATTGATATAGTTTTGAGCTGGTAATAGTAAGGGCTTACAATGACTAAGAGGGCAGTACCAGCCGTATGGTAGTATTGGCGCAAATGGCCAAGTTCCATATGGCCCATATAAGAATATGAGGAAATCGTGCCATTTTCCTAGAAATATGATTTGCCGGAAATGATTCTTTATGTTTTGAATAACCTATAGGACGGTCTAACAGTGGCCGGTCGGGCAACACCAGCCGTATGGTAGGATTGGCGCAATCGGCCAGATTCCATGTGGCCCAATACAAATATTAATAATTGTCATTCTCCTAGCAATATGATTTGCCGGAAATGATTGATATAGTTTTGAGCTGGTAATAGTAAGGGCTTACAATGACTAAGAGGGCAGTACCAGCCGTATGGTAGTATTGGCGCAAATGGCCAAGTTCCATATGGCCCATATAAGAATATGAGGAAATCGTGCCATTTTCCTAGAAATATGATTTGCCGGAAATGATTCTTTATGTTTTGAATAACTTATAGGATGGTCTAACTGTCGCCAGTCGGGCAACACCAGCCGTATGGTAGGATTGGCGCAATCGGCCAGATTTCATGTGGCCCAATACAAATATTAATAATTGTCATTCTCCTAGCAATATGATTTGCCGGAAATGATTGATATAGTTTTGAGCTGGTAATAGTAAGGGCTTACAATGACTAAGAGGGCAGTACCAGCCGTATGGTAGTATTGGCGCAAATGGCCAAGTTCCATATGGCCCATATAAGAATATGAGGAAATCGTGCCATTTTCCTAGAAATATGATTTGCCGGAAATGATTCTTTATGTTTTGAATAACCTATAGGACGGTCTAACAGTGGCCGGTCGGGCAACACCAGCCGTATGGTAGGATTGGCGCAATCGGCCAGATTCCATGTGGCCCAATACAAATATTAATAATTGTCATTCTCCTAGCAATATGATTTGCCGGAAATGATTGATATAGTTTTGAGCTGGTAATAGTAAGGGCTTACAATGACTAAGAGGGCAGTACCAGCCGTATGGTAGTATTGGCGCAAATGGCCAAGTTCCATATGGCCCATATAAGAATATGAGGAAATCGTGCCATTTTCCTAGAAATATGATTTGCCGGAAATGATTCATTATGTTTTGAATAACCTATAGGATGGTCTAACTGTGGCCAGTCGGGCAACACCAGCCGTATGGTAGGATTGGCGCAATCGGCCAGATTCCATGTGGCCCAATACAAATATTAATAATTGTCATTCTCCTAGCAATATGATTTGCCGGAAATGATTGATATAGTTTTGAGCTGGTAATAGTAAGGGCTTACAATGACTAAGAGGGCAGTACCAGCCGTATGGTAGTATTGGCGCAAATGGCCAAGTTCCATATGGCCCATATAAGAATATGAGGAAATCGTGCCATTTTCCTAGAAATATGATTTGCCGGAAATGATTCTTTATGTTTTGAATAACTTATAGGATGGTCTAACTGTCGCCAGTCGGGCAACACCAGCCGTATGGTAGGATTGGCGCAATCGGCCAGATTTCATGTGGCCCAATACAAATATTAATAATTGTCATTCTCCTAGCAATATGATTTGCCGGAAATGATTGATATAGTTTTGAGCTGGTAATAGTAAGGGCTTACAATGACTAAGAGGGCAGTACCAGCCGTATGGTAGTATTGGCGCAAATGGCCAAGTTCCATATGGCTCATATAAGAATATGAGTAAATCGTGCCATTTTCCTAGAAATATGATTTGCCGGAAATAATTCTTTATGTTTTGAATAACCTATAGGACGGTCTAACAGTGGCCGGTCGGGAAACACCAGCCGTATGGTAGGATTGGCGCAATCGGCCAGATTCCATGTGGCCCAATACAAATATTAATAATTGTCATTCTCCTAGCAATATGATTTGCCGGAAATGATTGATATAGTTTTGAGCTGGTAATAGTAAGGGCTTACAATGACTAAGAGGGCAGTACCAGCCGTATGGTAGTATTGGCGCAAATGGCCAAGTTCCATATGGCCCATATAAGAATATGAGGAAATCGTGCCATTTTCCTAGAAATATGATTTGCCGGAAATGATTCTTTATGTTTTGAATAACTTATAGGATGGTCTAACTGTGGCCAGTCGGGCAACACCAGCCGTATGGTAGGATTGGCGCAATCGGCCAGATTCCATGTGGCCCAATACAAATATTAATAATTGTCATTCTCCTAGCAATATGATTTGCCGGAAATGATTGATATAGTTTTGAGCTGGTAATAGTAAGGGCTTACAATGACTAAGAGGGCAGTACCAGCCGTATGGTAGTATTGGCGCAAATGGCCAAGTTCTATATGGGCCCATATAAGAATATGAGTAAATCGTGCCATTTTCCTAGAAATATGATTTGCCGGAAATAATTCTTTATGTTTTGAATAACCTATAGGACGGTCTAACAGTGGCCGGTCGGGAAACACCAGCCGTATGGTAGGATTGGCGCAATCGGCCAGATTCCATGTGGCCCAATACAAATATTAATAATTGTCATTCTCCTAGCAATATGATTTGCCGGAAATGATTGATATAGTTTTGAGCTGGTAATAGTAAGGGCTTACAATGACTAAGAGGGCAGTATCAGCCGTATGGTAGTATTGGCGCAAATGGCCAAGTTCCATATGGCCCATATAAGAATATGAGAAAATCGTGCCATTTTCCTAGAAATATGATTTGCCGGAAATAATTCTTTATGTTTTGAATAACCTATAGGACGGTCTAACAGTGGCCGGTCGGGCAACACCAGCCGTATGGTAGGATTGGCGCAATCGGCCAGATTCCATGTGGCCCAATACAAATATTAATAATTGTCATTCTCCTAGCAATATGATTTGCCGGAAATGATTGATATAGTTTTGAGCTGGTAATAGTAAGGGCTTACAATGACTAAGAGGGCAGTACCAGCCGTATGGTAGTATTGGCGCAAATGGCCAAGTTCCATATGGCCCATATAAGAATATGAGGAAATCGTGCCATTTTCCTAGAAATATGATTTGCCGGAAATGATTCTTTATGTTTTGAATAACTTATAGGATGGTCTAACTGTCGCCAGTCGGGCAACACCAGCCGTATGGTAGGATTGGCGCAATCGGCCAGATTTCATGTGGCCCAATACAAATATTAATAATTGTCATTCTCCTAGCAATATGATTTGCCGGAAATGATTGATATAGTTTTGAGCTGGTAATAGTAAGGGCTTACAATGACTAAGAGGGCAGTACCAGCCGTATGGTAGTATTGGCGCAAATGGCCAAGTTCTATATGGCCCATATAAGAATATGAGAAAATCGTGCCATTTTCCTAGAAATATGATTTGCCGGAAATAATTCTTTATGTTTTGAATAACCTATAGGACGGTCTAACAGTGGCCGGTCGGGCAACACCAGCCGTATGGTAGGATTGGCGCAATCGGCCAGATTTCATGTGGCCTAATACAAATATTAATAATTGTCATTCTCCTAGCAATATGATTTGCCGGAAATGATTGATATAGTTTTGAGCTGGTAATAGTAAGGGCTTACAATGACTAAGAGGGCAGTACCAGCCGTATGGTAGTATTGGCGCAAATGGCCAAGTTCCATATGGCCCATATAAGAATATGAGTAAATCGTGCCATTTTCCTAGAAATATGATTTGCCGGAAATGATTCTTTATGTTTTGAATAACTTATAGGATGGTCTAACTGTCGCCAGTCGGGCAACACCAGCCGTATGGTAGGATTGGCGCAATCGGCCAGATTTCATGTGGCCCAATACAAATATTAATAATTGTCATTCTCCTAGCAATATGATTTGCCGGAAATGATTGATATAGTTTTGAGCTGGTAATAGTAAGGGCTTACAATGACTAAGAGGGCAGTACCAGCCGTATGGTAGTATTGGCGCAAATGGCCAAGTTCCATATGGCCCATATAAGAATATGAGGAAATCGTGCCATTTTCCTAGAAATATGATTTGCCGGAAATGATTCTTTATGTTTTGAATAACCTATAGGACGGTCTAACAGTGGCCGGTCGGGCAACACCAGCCGTATGGTAGGATTGGCGCAATCGGCCAGATTCCATGTGGCCCAATACAAATATTAATAATTGTCATTCTCCTAGCAATATGATTTGCCGGAAATGATTGATATAGTTTTGAGCTGGTAATAGTAAGGGCTTACAATGACTAAGAGGGCAGTACCAGCCGTATGGTAGTATTGGCGCAAATGGCCAAGTTCCATATGGCCCATATAAGAATATGAGGAAATCGTGCCATTTTCCTAGAAATATGATTTGCCGGAAATGATTCTTTATGTTTTGAATAACTTATAGGATGGTCTAACTGTCGCCAGTCGGGCAACACCAGCCGTATGGTAGGATTGGCGCAATCGGCCAGATTTCATGTGGCCCAATACAAATATTAATAATTGTCATTCTCCTAGCAATATGATTTGCCGGAAATGATTGATATAGTTTTGAGCTGGTAATAGTAAGGGCTTACAATGACTAAGAGGGCAGTACCAGCCGTATGGTAGTATTGGCGCAAATGGCCAAGTTCCATATGGCCCATATAAGAATATGAGGAAATCGTGCCATTTTCCTAGAAATATGATTTGCCGGAAATGATTCTTTATGTTTTGAATAACCTATAGGACGGTCTAACAGTGGCCGGTCGGGCAACACCAGCCGTATGGTAGGATTGGCGCAATCGGCCAGATTCCATGTGGCCCAATACAAATATTAATAATTGTCATTCTCCTAGCAATATGATTTGCCGGAAATGATTGATATAGTTTTGAGCTGGTAATAGTAAGGGCTTACAATGACTAAGAGGGCAGTACCAGCCGTATGGTAGTATTGGCGCAAATGGCCAAGTTCCATATGGCCCATATAAGAATATGAGGAACTCGTGCCATTTTCCTAGAAATATGATTTGCCGGAAATGATTCATTATGTTTTGAATAACCTATAGGATGGTCTAACTGTGGCCAGTCGGGCAACACCAGCCGTATGGTAGGATTGGCGCAATCGGCCAGATTCCATGTGGCCCAATACAAATATTAATAATTGTCATTCTCCTAGCAATATGATTTGCCGGAAATGATTGATATAGTTTTGAGCTGGTAATAGTAAGGGCTTACAATGACTAAGAGGGCAGTACCAGCCGTATGGTAGTATTGGCGCAAATGGCCAAGTTCCATATGGCCCATATAAGAATATGAGGAAATCGTGCCATTTTCCTAGAAATATGATTTGCCGGAAATGATTCTTTATGTTTTGAATAACTTATAGGATGGTCTAACTGTCGCCAGTCGGGCAACACCAGCCGTATGGTAGGATTGGCGCAATCGGCCAGATTTCATGTGGCCCAATACAAATATTAATAATTGTCATTCTCCTAGCAATATGATTTGCCGGAAATGATTGATATAGTTTTGAGCTGGTAATAGTAAGGGCTTACAATGACTAAGAGGGCAGTACCAGCCGTATGGTAGTATTGGCGCAAATGGCCAAGTTCCATATGGCTCATATAAGAATATGAGTAAATCGTGCCATTTTCCTAGAAATATGATTTGCCGGAAATAATTCTTTATGTTTTGAATAACCTATAGGACGGTCTAACAGTGGCCGGTCGGGAAACACCAGCCGTATGGTAGGATTGGCGCAATCGGCCAGATTCCATGTGGCCCAATACAAATATTAATAATTGTCATTCTCCTAGCAATATGATTTGCCGGAAATGATTGATATAGTTTTGAGCTGGTAATAGTAAGGGCTTACAATGACTAAGAGGGCAGTACCAGCCGTATGGTAGTATTGGCGCAAATGGCCAAGTTCCATATGGCCCATATAAGAATATGAGGAAATCGTGCCATTTTCCTAGAAATATGATTTGCCGGAAATGATTCTTTATGTTTTGAATAACTTATAGGATGGTCTAACTGTGGCCAGTCGGGCAACACCAGCCGTATGGTAGGATTGGCGCAATCGGCCAGATTCCATGTGGCCCAATACAAATATTAATAATTGTCATTCTCCTAGCAATATGATTTGCCGGAAATGATTGATATAGTTTTGAGCTGGTAATAGTAAGGGCTTACAATGACTAAGAGGGCAGTACCAGCCGTATGGTAGTATTGGCGCAAATGGCCAAGTTCTATATGGGCCCATATAAGAATATGAGTAAATCGTGCCATTTTCCTAGAAATATGATTTGCCGGAAATAATTCTTTATGTTTTGAATAACCTATAGGACGGTCTAACAGTGGCCGGTCGGGAAACACCAGCCGTATGGTAGGATTGGCGCAATCGGCCAGATTCCATGTGGCCCAATACAAATATTAATAATTGTCATTCTCCTAGCAATATGATTTGCCGGAAATGATTGATATAGTTTTGAGCTGGTAATAGTAAGGGCTTACAATGACTAAGAGGGCAGTATCAGCCGTATGGTAGTATTGGCGCAAATGGCCAAGTTCCATATGGCCCATATAAGAATATGAGAAAATCGTGCCATTTTCCTAGAAATATGATTTGCCGGAAATAATTCTTTATGTTTTGAATAACCTATAGGACGGTCTAACAGTGGCCGGTCGGGCAACACCAGCCGTATGGTAGGATTGGCGCAATCGGCCAGATTCCATGTGGCCCAATACAAATATTAATAATTGTCATTCTCCTAGCAATATGATTTGCCGGAAATGATTGATATAGTTTTGAGCTGGTAATAGTAAGGGCTTACAATGACTAAGAGGGCAGTACCAGCCGTATGGTAGTATTGGCGCAAATGGCCAAGTTCCATATGGCCCATATAAGAATATGAGGAAATCGTGCCATTTTCCTAGAAATATGATTTGCCGGAAATGATTCTTTATGTTTTGAATAACTTATAGGATGGTCTAACTGTCGCCAGTCGGGCAACACCAGCCGTATGGTAGGATTGGCGCAATCGGCCAGATTTCATGTGGCCCAATACAAATATTAATAATTGTCATTCTCCTAGCAATATGATTTGCCGGAAATGATTGATATAGTTTTGAGCTGGTAATAGTAAGGGCTTACAATGACTAAGAGGGCAGTACCAGCCGTATGGTAGTATTGGCGCAAATGGCCAAGTTCTATATGGCCCATATAAGAATATGAGAAAATCGTGCCATTTTCCTAGAAATATGATTTGCCGGAAATAATTCTTTATGTTTTGAATAACCTATAGGACGGTCTAACAGTGGCCGGTCGGGCAACACCAGCCGTATGGTAGGATTGGCGCAATCGGCCAGATTTCATGTGGCCTAATACAAATATTAATAATTGTCATTCTCCTAGCAATATGATTTGCCGGAAATGATTGATATAGTTTTGAGCTGGTAATAGTAAGGGCTTACAATGACTAAGAGGGCAGTACCAGCCGTATGGTAGTATTGGCGCAAATGGCCAAGTTCCATATGGCCCATATAAGAATATGAGGAAATCGTGCCATTTTCCTAGAAATATGATTTGCCGGAAATAATTCTTTATGTTTTGAATAACCTATAGGACGGTCTAACAGTGGCCGGTTGGGCAACACCAGCCGTATGGTAGGATTGGCGCAATCGGCCAGATTCCATGTGGCCCAATACAAATATTAATAATTGTCATTCTCCTAGCAATATGATTTGCCGGAAATGATTGATATAGTTTTGAGCTGGTAATAGTAAGGGCTTACAATGACTAAGAGGGCAGTACCAGCCGTATGGTAGTATTGGCGCAAATGGCCAAGTTCCATATGGGCCCATATAAGAATATGAGTAAATCGTGCCATATTTCTAGGAAAATGGCACGATTTCCTCATATTCTTATATGGGCCATATGGAACTTGGCCATTTGCGCCAATACTACTATACGGCTGGTACTGCCCTCTTAGTCATTGTAAGCCCTTACTATTACCAGCTCAAAACTATATCAATCATTTCCGGCAAATCATATTGCTAGGAGAATGACAATTATTAATATTTGTATTGGGCCACATGGAATCTGGCCGATTGCGCCAATCCTACCATACGGCTGGTGTTGCCCGACTGGCCACTGTTAGACCGTCCTATAGGTTATTCAAAACATAAAGAATTACTTCCGGCAAATCATATTTCTAGGAAAATGGCACGATTTCCTCATATTCTTATATGGGCCATATGGAACTTGGCCATTTGCGCCAATACTACCATACGGCTGGTACTGCCCTCTTAGTCATTGTAAGCCCTTACTATTACCAGCTCAAAACTATATCAATCATTTCCGGCAAATCATATTGCTAGGAGAATGACAATTATTAATATTTGTATTAGGCCACATGAAATCTGGCCGATTGCGCCAATCCTACCATACGGCTGGTGTTGCCCGACTGGCCACTGTTAGACCGTCCTATAGGTTATTCAAAACATAAAGAATTATTTCCGGCAAATCATATTTCTAGGAAAATGGCACGATTTCCTCATATTCTTATATGGGCCATATGGAACTTGGCCATTTGCGCCAATACTACTATACGGCTGGTACTGCCCTCTTAGTCATTGTAAGCCCTTACTATTACCAGCTCAAAACTATATCAATCATTTCCGGCAAATCATATTGCTAGGAGAATGACAATTATTAATATTTGTATTGGGCCACATGGAATCTGGCCCGATTGCGCCAATCCTACCATACGGCTGGTGTTGCCCGACCGGCCACTGTTAGACCGTCCTATAGGTTATTCAAAACATAAAGAATTATTTCCGGCAAATCATATTTCTAGGAAAATGGCACGATTTCCTCATATTCTTATATGGGCCATATGGAACTTGGCCATTTGCGCCAATACTACCATACGGCTGGTACTGCCCTCTTAGTCATTGTAAGCCCTTACTATTACCAGCTCAAAACTATATCAATCATTTCCGGCAAATCATATTGCTAGGAGAATGACAATTATTAATATTTGTATTGGGCCACATGGAATCTGGCCGATTGCGCCAATCCTACCATACGGCTGGTGTTGCCCGACCGGCCACAGTTAGATCGTCCTATAGGTTATTCAAAACATAAAGAATCATTTCCGGCAAATCATATTTCTAGGAAAATGGCACGATTTACTCATATTCTTATATGGGCCCATATGGAACTTGGCCATTTGCGCCAATACTACCATACGGCTGGTACTGCCCTCTTAGTCATTGTAAGCCCTTACTATTACCAGCTCAAAACTTTATCAATCATTTCCGGCAAATCATATTGCTAGGAGAATGACAATTATTAATATTTGTATTGGGCCACATGGAATCTGGCCGATTGCGCCAATCCTACCATACGGCTGGTGTTGCCCGACCGGCCACAGTTAGATCGTCCTATAGGTTATTCAAAACATAAAGAATCATTTCCGGCAAATCATATTTCTAGGAAAATGGCACGATTTACTCATATTCTTATATGGGCCCATATGGAACTTGGCCATTTGCGCCAATACTACCATACGGCTGGTACTGCCCTCTTAGTCATTGTAAGCCCTTACTATTACCAGCTCAAAACTTTATCAATCATTTCCGGCAAATCATATTGCTAGGAGAATGACAATTATTAATATTTGTATTGGGCCACATGGAATCTGGCCGATTGCGCCAATCCTACCATACGGCTGGTGTTGCCCGACTGGCCACTGTTAGACCATCCTATAGGTTATTCAAAACATAAAGAATTATTTCCGGCAAATCATATTTCTAGGAAAATGGCACGATTTCCTCATATTCTTATATGGGCCATATGGAACTTGGCCATTTGCGCCAATACTACCATACGGCTGGTACTGCCCTCTTAGTCATTGTAAGCCCTTACTATTACCAGCTCAAAACTATATCAATCATTTCCGGCAAATCATATTGCTAGGAGAATGACAATTATTAATATTTGTATTGGGCCACATGGAATCTGGCCGATTGCGCCAATCCTACCATACGGCTGGTGTTGCCCGACCGGCCACTGTTAGACCGTCCTATAGGTTATTCAAAACATAAAGAATTATTTCCGGCAAATCATATTTCTAGGAAAATGGCACGATTTCCTCATATTCTTATATGGGCCATATGGAACTTGGCCATTTGCGCCAATACTACCATACGGCTGGTACTGCCCTCTTAGTCATTGTAAGCCCTTACTATTACCAGCTCAAAACTATATCAATCATTTCCGGCAAATCATATTGCTAGGAGAATGACAATTATTAATATTTGTATTGGGCCACATGGAATCTGGCCGATTGCGCCAATCCTACCATACGGCTGGTGTTGCCCGACCGGCCACAGTTAGATCGTCCTATAGGTTATTCAAAACATAAAGAATCATTTCCGGCAAATCATATTTCTAGGAAAATGGCACGATTTACTCATATTCTTATATGGGCCCATATGGAACTTGGCCATTTGCGCCAATACTACCATACGGCTGGTACTGCCCTCTTAGTCATTGTAAGCCCTTACTATTACCAGCTCAAAACTTTATCAATCATTTCCGGCAAATCATATTGCTAGGAGAATGACAATTATTAATATTTGTATTGGGCCACATGGAATCTGGCCGATTGCGCCAATCCTACCATACGGCTGGTGTTGCCCGACTGGCCACTGTTAGACCATCCTATAAGTTATTCAAACCATAAAGAATCATTTCCGGCAAATCATATTGCTAGGAGAATGACAATTATTAATATTTGTATTGGGCCACATGAAATCTGGCCGATTGCGCCAATCCTACCATACGGCTGGTGTTTCCCGACTGGCGACAGTTAGACCATCCTATAAGTTATTCAAAACATAAAGAATCATTTCCGGCAAATCATATTTCTAGGAAAATGGCACGATTTACTCATATTCTTATATGGGCCCATATGGAACTTGGCCATTTGCGCCAATACTACCATACGGCTGGTACTGCCCTCTTAGTCATTGTAAGCCCTTACTATTACCAGCTCAAAACTTTATCAATCATTTCCGGCAAATCATATTGCTAGGAGAATGACAATTATTAATATTTGTATTGGGCCACATGGAATCTGGCCGATTGCGCCAATCCTACCATACGGCTGGTGTTGCCCGACTGGCCACTGTTAGACCATCCTATAGGTTATTCAAAACATAAAGAATTATTTCCGGCAAATCATATTTCTAGGAAAATGGCACGATTTCCTCATATTCTTATATGGGCCATATGGAACTTGGCCATTTGCGCCAATACTACCATACGGCTGGTACTGCCCTCTTAGTCATTGTAAGCCCTTACTATTACCAGCTCAAAACTATATCAATCATTTCCGGCAAATCATATTGCTAGGAGAATGACAATTATTAATATTTGTATTGGGCCACATGGAATCTGGCCGATTGCGCCAATCCTACCATACGGCTGGTGTTGCCCGACCGGCCACTGTTAGACCGTCCTATAGGTTATTCAAAACATAAAGAATTATTTCCGGCAAATCATATTTCTAGGAAAATGGCACGATTTCCTCATATTCTTATATGGGCCATATGGAACTTGGCCATTTGCGCCAATACTACCATACGGCTGGTACTGCCATCTTAGTCATTGTAAGCCCTTACTATTACCAGCTCAAAACTATATCAATCATTTCCGGCAAATCATATTGCTAGGAGAATGACAATTATTAATATTTGTATTGGGCCACATGAAATCTGGCCGATTGCGCCAATCCTACCATACGGCTGGTGTTTCCCGACTGGCGACAGTTAGACCATCCTATAAGTTATTCAAAACATAAAGAATCATTTCCGGCAAATCATATTTCTAGGAAAATGGCACGATTTACTCATATTCTTATATAGGCCCATATGGAACTTGGCCATTTGCGCCAATACTACCATACGGCTGGTACTGCCCTCTTAGTCATTGTAAGCCCTTACTATTACCAGCTCAAAACTTTATCAATCATTTCCGGCAAATCATATTGCTAGGAGAATGACAATTATTAATATTTGTATTGGGCCACATGGAATCTGGCCGATTGCGCCAATCCTACCATACGGCTGGTGTTGCCCGACTGGCCACTGTTAGACCATCCTATAAGTTATTCAAACCATAAAGAATCATTTCCGGCAAATCATATTGCTAGGAGAATGACAATTATTAATATTTGTATTGGGCCACATGAAATCTGGCCGATTGCGCCAATCCTACCATACGGCTGGTGTTTCCCGACTGGCGACAGTTAGACCATCCTATAAGTTATTCAAAACATAAAGAATCATTTCCGGCAAATCATATTTCTAGGAAAATGGCACGATTTACTCATATTCTTATATGGGCCCATATGGAACTTGGCCATTTGCGCCAATACTACCATACGGCTGGTACTGCCCTCTTAGTCATTGTAAGCCCTTACTATTACCAGCTCAAAACTATATCAATCATTTCCGGCAAATCATATTGCTAGGAGAATGACAATTATTAATATTTGTATTGGGCCACATGGAATCTGGCCGATTGCGCCAATCCTACCATACGGCTGGTGTTGCCCGACTGGCCACAGTTAGACCATCCTATAAGTTATTCAAAACATAAAGAATCATTTCCGGCAAATCATATTTCTAGGAAAATGGCACGATTTACTCATTTTCTTATATGGCCCATATGGAACTTGGCCATTTGCGCCAATACTAACATACGGCTGGTACTGCCCTCTTAGTCATTGTAAGCCCTTACTATTACCAGCTCAAAACTATATCAATCATTTCCGGCAAATCATATTGCTAGGAGAATGACAATTATTAATATTTGTATTGGGCCACATGGAATCTGGCCGATTGCGCCAATCCTACCATACGGCTGGTGTTGCCCGACCGGCCACTGTTAGACCGTCCTATAGGTTATTCAAAACATAAAGAATTATTTCCGGCAAATCATATTTCTAGGAAAATGGCACGATTTTCTCATATTCTTATATGGGCCATATGGAACTTGGCCATTTGCGCCAATACTACCATACGGCTGGTACTGCCCTCTTAGTCATTGTAAGCCCTTACTATTACCAGCTCAAAACTATATCAATCATTTCCGGCAAATCATATTGCTAGGAGAATGACAATTATTAATATTTGTATTGGGCCACATGGAATCTGGCCGATTGCGCCAATCCTACCATACGGCTGGTGTTGCCCGACTGGCCACAGTTAGACCATCCTATAAGTTATTCAAAACATAAAGAATCATTTCCGGCAAATCATATTTCTAGGAAAATGGCACGATTTACTCATATTCTTATATGGGCCCATATGGAACTTGGCCATTTGCGCCAATACTACCACACGGCGGGTACTGCTCTCTTAGTCATTGTAAGCTCGCACTATTAATGTTTTAAAATAGTTTCAATCGCTATCTTTAATCAAAACAAACAATTATTACCTATTAATCATATTACTTAGAAAAGCTATTTATATTCATTTATTCATACGTCGAGTACAAAAACAACAATAAAATGAAATAATCTGGGATGGATATTATGTTGTTTTTTACTCAACTTAAAAATATTTTCCGTCTTATACAAGTTTAAATAGAAAAAAACTGGGATGAGATGAAATGTATTGTTTAAAGAAATTTTATTTTTTTCTGGGATGAAAAACTGGGCTAACTTCATATGCCTGTCTAGGACCGCAACTTTGGCACTTAAATCTTACATAGCAGATCGAGTCAAATTTGAAAATGAGTACTATGAACTAAACAGAATATCGGCAGGTATACCACAATCTAGCGTACTTGGACCTATTCTGTTTATTCTTTATACGAGAGACCTACCTAATATTCCAGGTACTACAGTTGAAACAATTACAGACGAGACAGCTATCCTTGCGGTTGGAAACGATTGTTCGGAAGTAACAAGCAAACTTCAAAATGCAGTTAACACCGTGAGCAGCTGGACTAAAAAATGGCGCATCTTATTAAATAAAGCAAAATCAGTACACGTCAACTTTATAAATTAAAATGTAAACTGTAGTCCCGTGGTTCTCAACTCAAACCAAATTCCATATGCAAATACAGCTAAGTACTTTGGTTTGGTCAAGAAGTCATAGAAGTCTTACTATTGGGGGCACAAATAAGTTTTGAGGGATTTACAAAAGATGGCGTAACTGTAGTATTAAATTGCATCGGGCCATCTTGTAATAATATTCATGTTAAAGCGTCATCATTTCCCTCTGAAAATCAATATGTATCATTTCTCTGAAGTGTGTGAAACATGTGAGTACTGAACTCACTTGTACTCACTTGTTTTAAAAGTGGCGATTCTGACACCAGTAACAAGGAACACAAAGGGAGACCAGTAAAGTTTGAATACGCTGAGCTGGTGGTGTTATTGGATCAAGATTCATGCCAAACTCAAGAGCAACTCGCTGAAACTTTGGGAGTGACTCAACAAGCGAATCGAAACCGTCTCAACACCATGGAGTATGATGCAAAAACAAGGAAATTGGGTTCAATAAGAACACAAGCCGAGGGAAGGGTTTTTTGCATCGGGTCGTAACGGGGAACGAAAAGTGAATTCACTACAACAACCAAAAGCGCAGAAAATCGTGGAATAAGCCCGTTCATGCATCAACTTTAGACGGGCTTCAGCGGGGTGTCCTACCTTTCTCGCGGTATTCACCAGACATTGCTCCGTCATACTACCACTTATTCCGGTCGATGACTAATGGCCTGGCCGAGCAGTACTTACGAAGAAGCCATAAATTGGGTTTCTCTTTGGATCGCCTCAAAACACGAGGAATTTTTTCCATGCGAAATCGGTATGCTGCCTGAGAGATGGGAAAAAGCCGTAGCTAACGATGGACAATACGTTGAATAAAATACATATTGCCAATTTCACTGAATAAAGCTTCGAAGTGATAAAAATAACTCAAAACTTATTTGTACCCCCAATACATTACTAATTTTGCGGCTCTGGCTTCATGAATGATTTATACCGAGTAACTCCGGCCTTAAACTGATGATATTTTTTAATTTTATTAGTTCCTGGATTGAATTTGCCCCCGTCATTATGTGGTTGACGTAAATATCTCTTCCTAATGCTGTTGCTGCCGCTGTATGCTGCTCCTGATTCATAATCGTCAATTCTTTTAAGCACATTCCAGCTAAAAATGATGCAGAACTACCTAATGCTATCGAAAATGTTAGAGTATTATTCAAGAACGCCATGTCATGAGAGGTAACGCTATTGAAGAGCGTTCCATTGCCCTTAATTTGCAGTACGGTAAATCTGCCTTTTGAGTCTCTTCTATTGTTTTGAAGACTAGTCCTCCACATGTTTGCTCAGCTTCGGAAAAATGTTTTTTTTGGTGGTACTAACCCAACTTCCCAGAAGGCTCGTAATGATGTATCAATGTCAAATATTACGTTAAAACACGATGCTGCATTTTATAGTTCATCAACAAATTTACCGGTCAATACCCAACCGAATGATGTTTCCTCGGCGACCAACCGAATGTTTATCGGCAACCGTTTGCCAACTAACTTTAATGCCAAGTAGTACCTCGACTGCACCTCCACGATTATACTTCGGATCTGCTAGGTGCAACCCGCTTAGTTGTTCACATCTACGTGAGTCAAAATCATTTGTTGGAATAAATGAGGCTATTTTAGACATCACGAATAATTCTACTTCAAAGTGCGGATGGCATTTGTGGATTGGACAAACAGAAAATTGTACCTTTTTTGGCAATGACCAAGGCTTACATCCCTAAATCCTTCATTATAATTCGATCATTCATTATCAGGAGTCCTATATATATTGCACGTATTCTTTAGTGAGGAGAGACTCTTGGGAAGAGGAGTCGCTCTCATCTCATATCCATCGTCACATGTTATTCATACCATCGCCGTGGGTGGCACTACATGGTTTGTTGCCGTAATCTGATAAAATTTACATTTGGCATGTGTGTTGACCTTTTACTTCTTTTCACTGACAGGACTGGATGTGATTTCTATTGAATGGTTCTAAAGCATCCTTTCGATTCTTTTTGGCCAGCGAGGACAGCTAAAACGGCACATTGGCAATTTTTTTCCATATCATCCTGTTTCTCGAAATGTAGATATTAAGGCTGGCTCTGTTCTGGAGCTTAATTCGACACTAGAAATCCTTAATCCTCTTGGCAACAAAAGAATATCGAACATCGCTAATGAGCAGCCCTTTTTGAGTGTCATTCCAGTTCATGTCTTCGGCCCTAATTTAGTGATGTTCTCCAGTATCATGCTGATCCATGCAAGAATAGATATTATTCCCCAAGTATAGGTTATGATCGTCAACCGCTCCATCTTGGTCTCTTACTTTCTTGCATATACCAACACCGACCATGCGATACAGTAGTTAAAACTTCGGCATTTGCCCACGAGGTGCTAGGTTTGAATTCCATGTAAAATATAATGTTTTTTAGAATTTTATATTGTTGGTACACTGTAATGGTTTAAGTAGCTGAATGTAGTATCAAAACAGAAGATTTAAACTTTGAAACACCGGTGTGACGTTTTCATAATTTATCAAAAGTGTAGTTATACACCGAAGGAAATGTGGCAGGGTTGATTTTTTTTAATTTAATAGCTCTTAATTCTTCATTTAAAATGTATTCAAAATAAATTGTTTTTCTAGCAGGGGCTGAGTCAATGTTGCAACAGGCCTCCCTCCTTCTCCATTTTTTCAGTTATTTAAATTCCTGTTAAACAGAGTTCAATATTGTTGGTTCGCGAATTCCGCGCTGATCGTTTATCCTGTTTACAAGGTCGCAAACTAGCTTAACAGGTGTAATAAAATATTAATTTATATATTCTAAGTCAAAGCGGTTACGCAATTTGTTTGCTATAAATTAAAGAAAATCATTGGAATTTAAAGAAAAATTATAAAATGTTTTTGAAAACTCTTAACATTAGGGCCCTGCGCGGATACGTTCGTTCGTATCCGCATCCGCCGAAAAAAAAAATTTATCCGCATCCGCATTTCGAGAAAAATTTTAAAAACGGCATCCTCACTCATCCGCATCTGCAAAATCGTTTTCTTATGAATTTGCTTTACGTTAAATCTCAACCAGTGAACACATAAGGGTTTAAGTTTCATTCTATTTGAACCATTTGCATTATCGGACCGACCACCAGTATTCTAGGAACCGATTGTTTAATTTTGCAACATATCGTTGAAGCCGACATTAAGACATTTATCGACCAACCACAGATCACTAAATCAACCACTTCGCAACTTGTTGCATTCCACGACAATATAGAGGAGGTAGTGCGAGGCCTAAAATCCTTAGGCAAGGAAGCTGAAGCTCGCAATCCGTGGATCATTTATATGGCAGTGGATCATCTTGATGTTGAAACAAGGAAGCATGGAGATGTTGACTTTCCGACATTGCAAGGATTAGATTTTAGATTAGATTTAGATTTCTTCTAGGCTGATCGGAGAAACTTTCTCACCGAAAAACAACGATGTTTTAAATATGTGGGAGGGAATCATTCCGTGTATCAATGCCGATCCAGAAGAACATGTCAACGTTGTAAACGAATGATCATCATCCTCCACCGGGGAATTCTACACAACAGCTGTGGCCAGCCATGTCGGTAATGCAAACGCCATTTTACCTACCGTGTTGGTCGAATTGCAAGATAATCATAATAATTGGCATGTCATTCGAGGTTTATTGGATTCAGGCTCCACCAGATCGTTCATAAAGGAATCAGTTGTGAACAAGCTTAATTTGACCAAGACAAATGCCAGAGTCCTTGTTACGGGCCTTGGCGAGGCAAATGCAGGCACTTCTAAGAGCACAACCCTCATAATCAGATCAAGGGTAAATCATCAATTCACCTGTCATATCGACCCTTTAATTGTGACTAAACTCATATCAAATTTACCTATAAATGCTGTGAATGTTGCAGTACCAATCAACGGAGACATTAGGTTGGCCGATCCTACATTCAACAAACCGAGACAAATTGCTCTGTTGATCGGCAGTGATCATTTTTTTGAAATAATGGAGGATGGCAAATTTCTAATAGACCAACAGGATCTAGTAGCACAGAACACTAATTTAGGATGGATAATTGCTGGGGGAATTGTAAAGACGCTTAAACAATTCTGAGAGACGGAAAGCATACCATCAGCCAACAGTTCACACTAGAAAAGGCTGAATGCATGCAGCTGAACTCTTCCATTGCTAGGACAATCGGTCAACGTAGCTTTACGTTAATTTTACGCCTTGACTGCTGTCAAATAAAAAGCTGCAGTCGGAATACATCCAATTTATGAGGGAATACCAACAATTGGGCCACATGGACCATCGACGAAGTCGATAAACCTGCTGGTCAGACGTTTTACTTGCCTCACCATGGGGTATTAAAAAGTTCATGTGCTTCAAAATTGCGGGTTGTTTTTAATGCGTCCCAGTAGACGAGTACGGGGCAAGCCATAAACGACGAACTACTTGTTGGTCCAACAGTTCAACAAGGCCTGTTCGAAATTTTATTTAGATGCAGAAGGCATCAATTTGTGTTCAGTACGGACATTGTAAAAATGTACCGCCAAGTAATGATTCGTGAGGTAGACACCGACTATCAGCAGATACTTTGGAATCTCCAGATCATAAATTAAAACACTACCAGCTGCTTACTCGTCCGCACCTTTTTTGGCAACTTATTCGCTAACCTATATCGCCAATAAGTTCCAATGAAAATATCCAACCACGGCGGCAGTTCTAAAATCAGATGTTTATGTGGTTGATGTAATTACGGGTGCAAACACATTCAACGAAGCACTAGCATTGCGAGATGAATTGATCGAGGTATTATGAGCGCTACGGGATTTAAACTCAAAAAATGGTCAGCCAATCATCCCCACCTATTGGATGAGATCGACGACACAGATCTACAACGAACGTATAGAGAATTCAGAATCAGTGGATCGGTAATATCGTTATTAGGGCTGTACTACCCGCCACCCCGAGACGTCTTTAAATTCAAAGTGTCAATCCCAGAACGCACGGCATCAACTAAACGCAGTTTACTCTCCGAGTCATCTAGGATTTTTGATCCGCTGGGATGGTTGTCTCCTATAATGATACCTATTAAGATCATGTCCCAGCAGTTAGGGCTTGAGAAGCTTCATGCAGAATGAACTGGATGAAGATGAGAAATGATATGGGTGCAATTGTGGAGTTGGAAATCCCAAGGTGGTGACATTCAACTGACGCACTAGAAATTCATGGATTATTCGATGTGTCCAAGGGCGCCTATGTTGCAGTCCTGTATTCCAGAGTAGTAACATCGTCACAGAAGGTCTACATGAATATCATCACAGCAAAGACTTAGGTAGCGCCCATTAAGACACTGTCCATCCCGAAATTAGAGTTGTGTGCTGCTGTCTTACTGATAAAGTTGGTGGGAACGGTTACAACAGCACTGAAACTCAAGACCTTATATTGGCTTTCGAAACCGCAAGTTATGGCCAACATATATTGTGAATCGAACCGGATTGATTCTCTCCTATTCCAACCGAAACCGCTGATCGAGCCACCCATGGTGTAGCCCCAAGTGAGCTCAAAGATGATGTCTTGTGGTGGAAGGGTCCAAAGAATGCTAGAACACTTCCATCGCAAATTATATCATGCTGGCCTATCTCAAATGATTGGATACGTGAAGCAGAGGTTTCATATCATACGAGAGAGGCATCTAATAAAGAAAATAATCATCCAGTGCGTGAAATGCCATCTTTATAAGAAAAAAGATCTAAAATCAGTTGAGGGGTCAATTACCAACATCGCGGGTCAATTTTATTAGACCATTTATTCAAAGTGGGCTCGATTATGCGGGTCCATAGAAAATGCGTCTTACGCGACCATTAACAATTTTCCATGTTATGGTGCGTCTTATAAGATTGCTCTTTGGTTTAGACGAGGCTGAAATACCTGTGTTGA
Organism: Nephrotoma guestfalica; assembly: GCA_963691935.1. Lineage (NCBI taxonomy): Eukaryota > Metazoa > Arthropoda > Insecta > Diptera > Tipulidae > Nephrotoma > Nephrotoma guestfalica. The sequence goes on from OY829915.1 coordinate 62,786,424, forward strand.
CCAGTAAATCAATTAAGCTTTACATAGCAGTGTTAATATCGTTAGCCGTCTGCAGTATAGACATCAAGTCGATATGCGAACTGATGTACTTCTTGAATATCAAACAGTTAGTGAAGGTGTTTGTTAGATGTTTGTTTGTAGAAAATGGCTTATGGTCAGCCCAGTAATGTGGTAAGATCGGAGAGTGGTCAGAAGGTAATTCTAAAAGTGGTTTAGCCTGGCTATTTCTGTGACTACAAGGACGTCAGGAATTAAATAAGTTGGATGGCCACACGATGCGACATCGTACTGGTTTTCTTGAATAATCATTAATTGTTGTCCTCTTGGGGTAGTCAATCTTGAATCCAGTAGGTATGTTTGGCATTAAAGTCACCTGCGACCATAAAACGTTTAACCAAGTGTGTTAGCATATACCATTAGCGTCCAATGACATATCTTCAGATAATTTATCGAAGGCATTTTAGTTTCTGGATGATAATGATCTGATTTTGTAGCATTGCTTGTAACATATTTTGCATTGTTGTCATTATCTGCATCATCAGTTGAATGCACTTAATCAAGGTAGGTTCAGCATTTGAGGATTCACCTTCGAGAACGTTGCATATGTTGGTTTGCTGGTTAATGACGATGATGGCTAATGATGTGAAAATTGTATAATATGTCTGTAGACTGAACATCGGTAGTTTGCGGTGTGATTTCCACTACAATTGCTGCATTTATTTTCTGTTGAGGAGTTCTTTGGTTTTGGGCAACTTTTGGTTTGGTGTTGTTCACCACATACGACACACACTGATATCAACTTGCGAAAAGTCCTTGAGTGACCATATTATTGGCAGTTTAAACACTGTATTGGTTGGTTTTACTTTTTCTTTGGTTCTTCAACAATTATGGGTGTGTATATGAAGTACTTTCTCCCATTAGCAAAATGCTATCGGATGAATCCAGTTTAATTTTGAACATTGGTTGTCGTTCTTGCAAACGGTTTATGATCCTATATACATCCTGTACCTTAAATCTATGTTAAACAAGCGCGGTCTGAATTTCGGTTGTTTCAACTTGGATATCGATGTCTTTAATAATGACAGAAACAACTTTTGAAGACTTCAATCGCTATGCATCGTAATAACTAACCTACTCTATAGTCGTTGTTCTCGTATCTTTTAATTTTTACTTCGAGTATTTTGCCACGAAGTAAATTTGTTACGTGAAATGTTTCTCTATTTTTTAGCTTGATTTAAGTTTTTGCACCATCTTGTGCGTATCGGTTTAAATGTTTACATTTTCGATTTCACTTTTTTCCGCACCCTTTTCGGTGAGCGTTTCAAATCAGTTTTTCATTTTTTTGTTCTATCCCTTTTCAATTTTACAGTAATATTTTACAATAATAGTGTCGCTACTGTGCTTTTCGAGGAGTATATTCATCGGGTCATTTTATCATTTCTGACTTCATTTCCAACATTGAATGTTCAATTTCAAAAGGTGCTGGTACTTCCGTCAGCCGTACTGGATGAATCACTCACCAGACTCACAACCTTAGGGGTATTGATTGTAGCTGTATATGGTGCAGTAACTAAACGTTGTTTCACTACATCACTCAATGTCTGCTCGCTCCCAAGGGCCAACGGTACTGGGCATCCAATTTCCTGCACCGTAACGTTGATTTTTATTATTAACTCCATTGTGTATTTAGAATCCGAATTCCTCCCCCTTTGCTTTTTACACCTACCGCCAGGTATCTGAAGAACAGAAGATGGTCGAGGCCATGGGTATTTCCCCTTTAAGACAAGTAGCTAGGGTTCTACCGCGCCCCTACTCACTGGATTATACGTTTAGTATTACCCAGAATGCAGCGCAAGGAGATTGTATAACCAGTGTACCAGAACCTAAAACTGATTCAGTTGCTTCAAAACGTTCAACATGCTGACCAAAATCACCACGCAATTTACGAAATGGTTTTTGACTGAATGACCATTTCATTAATAATTTTGTTGTAAACGAACACATAACTAAAAATGGCATAGTTTTGACTTTTTATTTGTCTGATTTGTAAAAAAAAATAGCTTTAAATACATGAGATGGAACACCCTATATAAGATACTACATTTTGCTCTTACATTTGTTTCCCAAATTGTTTAAACAACCATCCACTAAAAAGTATCTAAATTAACCCTAGACGAATATCCCTATGATCAACACCACTTACGGTACATCCGGAGCTAAATCGATTGTAACGTTTAGGAACCAGTGGACATTTCAAAGTTACACACTAAGTTCTTACAGTTAATACAAGAGGCGGGAAAATGCTTTCATGTAGTTACAAACTAACTCTAACTGAATGTCTACATTTCAGAGTCACTTGAATGTATACAAAAGGCCCAAAACGAAATTAAAATAATTCCAAACTCAATTAAATATAATGACCAGGGTCAAGCTTGACTTTGTTATATAAATTTTAAAAAGCGAAATCAACGATTTTAATATTTTTATACCTAAATAACTGGCCAAAGAGAAAAATTCATATGAATTACGTCTGCAACAACAGAAGAAAACCAACAAACCCATTCACACATCTTTAAGAACGAAATATAACAAAATCTCAAAAAATAAAATAAATTTACTAAGAATTTTGTGTGATGTTAAAAATTTAATTCTTCAACGAACAAAAAAGAGTCTGTAAACATTTTTTGGTGACTAATAAATTCAGAGATTACGGTTGAAAGTGAAACTAAAATCGAATCTTTGGTTATTTCTCGGGTATTTGTGTAAATTGCTTTTCTTTTCTGAGAATTTTTACCTCACATAAATCGTTATCACGCATTCCTTGTGTTGTAATAGTCTAGACCTCTAGACAAATTAATGACAAAACATTTTATGTAAAATATTTTTATAGGATTAATTTGTTCGGAGGGTGCAATTTGGCGGGATCAACGTAAGCATGTTATAGGGTCGCTGAAGAAGCTTGGCATGATAAAATTTGGTGCAAGCCGAAAATTTCTAGAAAATCGTATCCTCAGTTCGATAGAAGAATGCACACGGACAATTGACAAAAACACGGTTAAATCGCTGGAATACGATCCATTTGATATTTTGCATCATGTTGTCGGGAATCTGTTAAACGATTTAATATTCGGTGTAAAGTACGACAGTGATGATGATACGTGGGAATATTTGCAACATTTGCAAGAGGAGGGTGTCAAACACGTCGGGGTTTCGGGGGTGGTTAATTTTTTACCATTTTTAAGGTAAGCAATACAAACAAATAATGATAACCTGATATATTTAACTGTATACATTTTTTCGATACAGATTTTTGCCACATAACAGACGTATTATAAATTTTCTTCTCACCGGAAAAGAAAATACGCACAAAATATATGACGAGCTGATCGATAAAATGCAAGCGTCCATAAGTTGTAAAAATGAAGAAGACGAAACCAAACTTACAATATTGGAAATATATTTACGTGAAAGAATGAGACGTCAGGAATCAAATGATCCCACCTACGAATATATGAGCCGCATTCAGGCCAGACACGTAATGGCTGATTTATTTGGTGCTGGCGTTGATACAACGCTAACCACGTTACGATGGTTTTTCCTTTATATATCGATCGAAAAGACGGCACAAAAAAATATCCACAAAGAACTAGATAAATTATCAGCACCGCCTACATTAGATGACTACGATAATATGCCATATTTACGTGCAAGCATATCAGAGACGCAGCGTATTCGATCCGTTCTGCCATTGGGCGTACCACACGGCACATCTGAAGCTACACAAATCGAGCAGTACATAATACCACAAGGCACTATGATTGTACCGCTACAGTGGGCTATACACATGAACGCTGAGTACTGGAGAAAACCAGAAAAATTTAATCCGCACCGTTTTTTGGACGTTGATGGTAACTATGTTACGCCAAATCATTTTGTACCGTTTCAAGTGGGTAAGTAGTTTTTTTTGCATTTACCGTATAATCGCAATATATTAAATACCAAGCGCAATTGAATAAAGTAAATATTTAAAATTAAAAGTACGTGTACACATAAGTTGTGAGTACGTCTATAACAATAATAATATGTAATGTGTAATATAATGTCTGTAGTGTGGAGTTGATGAAATATTTGCACTTTCATAATCTACTAAACTAATTGAAAAAATAAATTATTTGCGAAATTTTTAACCCTTTAATTTCGTTGTCATTAACACTAATTATCGTTTATGGTGGGAAATCACTAGAGAGCGAAATGTTGATTTTACTGAAAAATTGATGTTAATAGCCTGCCATTTTTCAAAAGAACGTTTAAGATTTTCTAATTTAGCACAACAAATCAACAAAACATGGTATGGTTGTTAAAATTGGTCACCATTTTTTAAATATGTCAGGTTATTTAGAATTATTTTAGTTTTTTAAAATTTGCATCTGACCCATAAGATAAATTTGAAATTTGTCGATACATGTTCGACAAATGTTTAGCAGAGGCGAACCCCTAGCACCTATCGTTTGGCTCATCAACTTATTTTGAAATTTATCTAAAAGCGATGACCACATACACATCTAACTACAGATGATTCGTTCGTAAATTTAATTTTCTCTCGCCACGCACAAGAAAAAGTACATACGATTTTTACAACAATTCTTTATATTTTGTTTTGAAGTACAGTAAACCCTCGATTTATTGGACGCCCGATTTAGCGGACCTCGATTTAACGGACCATCGATTTAACGGACAATTTTTTATTTTCCAATTTTCGGTTATGATGGGATTGGATATGCTGGATGAAAATGGAATTCTTATAAATGATTTTTGGAAGGCGTTCTGGAATATGGCCATCTGGAACGAAACTTGGTAATTTAAACTAGGAGAGAACTAGGTAATAAGCAGGCGTCTTTCTTGAAGCAAGCGACTTGTGATGTTAACATGTTTCTGGTAAGACTGGATGCTTTAACAACCACCACCAGTACGTGACCCACTCATGAAATTAGTGGGTTGAGCGGCAAGCCAACTACCTACTCTCACAAAAAATCGCATTATGAACCCTACACAACTGCTCAGGGAACATGGAATATGATGTCTACTAAGGCCTTGAGATCTTCAGAACATTTCGAACCAAGTGGAAATTTATACTTTTAAGGTACTTGCAATATAAGAGCATAAATGGTCTGGGAGTTAATTCCATAAAACAACCAATAATTATACGCTCTACTACAGCAATAATCAAAAAAGAGGAAAATTAGTATTCGGTACTGGCAAGTACAGCAGTTTATCATTTTATAGTCCCACATTTATCCAACGTGTCGAATTCCATTATTATCGGTTAAGTAATAGCCGTGTCCCGCCCTAGGTGACCATATTAAAACCCTTCTCCTAGAAATCATTAATGAATCTCATTTCCATTAAACAAATCCAAACCCATCGTAATCCATCCCAATCCCAGGTAGCCATATTCAAGAATTTCTTCCCAAAATCTGTTAAGCATATAATTTCCATCCAGCATATCCAATCCCAACATAATCGGTAAAGAATTGATCGAGTTCCGTCCAAGGTGGCCATATTTCAGAATTTCTTCTAAAATCATTTAAGAATCCCATTTTCATCCAGCATGTCCAATCCCATCATAATCGGTTAAGAATTGGTCGAGTTCCGTTACAGGTGGCCTAGTTCCCGAACTTCTTCCAAAAATCATTTAAGAATCCCATTTCCATCCAACATCTCCAATCCCATCATAATCGGTTAAGAGTTGATCGAGTTCGGTCACAGATTAATTTCCATTTCGATCCAATATTCCCAATCCCAACATAATCGGCTGAGAAATGCCTGAGTTCCGTCCCAGATGGCCATATTCCAGAACTTCTTCCAAAACCTGTTTATGAATCGCATTTCCATCCAACAAGCAAAATTCCATCATAATCGGTTAAGAAATGAACGAGTTCTGTCGTAGGAGGCCATATTCCAGAAAAAGTGCAAAACCTATAGACGATTAAATTTAAAAACATTCGGACTTAATGGATAATCGGATTTAACGGACTCCCCAATTAGTCCGTTAAATCGAGGTTTTACTGTATCGAAAACCAACGAAGTGAAGTTAAAAAAATCGTTTAAATTTTTTGGATGAGTTCGGAATTCCTTTTTAGATTTTTGGCGTTCGTTCACGTGTAAAATTCTACCGTTCAGAGCAAAAATCATTTCTAGAAACGGCTAAATAGAAAAATCGCAACAAATATTAGGAAGGATCATTAGGATGGTCACCAAGTCAAACATTCCATTCACGTTGACTCTTTGCAATACTGCGTTGTTAACATTGTAAGCAGTGCACCACCAGCTTTGGAAACAGTTAGATTATCTAACAAAGGCAGCAACGACAATCTTGGTGGCCGCTCAATAATTTCGGCTGAAGCAAAAGTAACATCTGCCGGGCATCTATACATCACATTCAAGTATTAAATATTTATTCCAACCTTGTGTTGTGTTTCTTTTCCCCGAAAGATATACTCCAGAACATTTACTTATGATAACCACAAGCAAATATACATCCAGCAGCATGCACCTTCATGTAGCCACCATTGAAAACTATATCGTCGGATTGACAGCCATTTCAACCTTATGTTAATGAAAGTTAGTTTAATTGATGAGCTAATCATGTAGATCTGTTTTGTGTTGGTTTAAAGTCGATATTATTTTATATGCTGGTCAAATTGCAAATTGTATAGGTGGTCAGCCCTAATATGTGTGAAATTTTGCCAAAATAACGTGATTTTTACAAAAACATCTAAGTAACGCTTAGTATAGATGATCGACTAATAGAGGTACTAAACTTGACACGTTGTACTGTATATACACTGCACTTAACCCTTTGCGGGCTGAATTTTTTTTTAATAAATTGGTTGAAAAGGGGTGATATACAAGAGTTGTCTGAAAAGTTTCCGACCTCACAAAGATACGTAAGATTTTTCTTCCAATTTCTTTTTATTTCTGTACATAGTCTCCTTGTAAGTCTTAGACTTCTCCCAGCGATGTTTCCAACTTTTCAACCCGTCCAAATACTACTCCGCGTCTTTTCTTCAAAATAATTGTTTACGAAGGTGGTGATCTCCTCATTCGACACAAATCTCTGTCCACCGAGCGAAACTTTTAGCTTAGGAAACTAAAAAGGTCGCTTGGGGCTGATGAGTAAGGAGGAGGTTGAACAGTTCAAACTGTAATTCGTGAACTTTCGCCATGGCAACCGATTAGGTGTGAGACGGCGCATTGTCTTGATGATTTGTTTCTGCAAATGAATGTAACCAATGCGTAGTGTGCTCCTGTAAAGGTTTTTCGTTTTTGAAGATAACCGGTTAAGATTACTCCATGACTGTTCCAGAAAATAGTTGACATCACAGATTGCCGTTGGTAGTCAACTGTTTTGACTGTGGCTTTATCAACAGTAATTACCCCGTTGTCAAAACTCTGATTTATTCCGCTTAATATGTACCAACAGAGCATTGAAGAGGTTCATTCGAGCGCGTTCAAAGTGAGCAAACGCGGCACAAAGCCAACGCGCGAACAACTTTCTCATGCCTAAAGCTTCATTTAATATGTAACAAGCACGATCTTTTTTTTCTTTTTCTTTTAAGAAAGTAGTAATTGTCCAATGGATTTAATGTCCATTGAAGGCCAATTAATACCCCCTTTTCATTCACACACACACACCACCCATCACTATTACAGTTGCCACCTGCGCATTGCAAGCTCCATTCAGCTCGATGCTGAATTCTGCACTCCAACAGGGAGGGTTTTAGTTGGCTTCATTAACATTACCGATCGTAATCGATGACAAAAATTCGCTTTGCATCCAGCCTCTGGTGGGATTCGAACCCAGTACCTCCCGGTCCAAGTGCCGAAGCTTTAACCAGTGCACCACTTTTCCGGTAAACTTATCTTTGGCCATATCATAGCCTATTCTACCTCTCTAACTTTAATTCGACGGTTGTCTAGGACTACTTGATGAGCTTGAGCAATGTTATCGTCAGTGGTTGCATTTTCTGACGTCCCGAATGTTCAACATCACCCAAGCTGGTACGGCCACTTTTAAATTTCAGCTACCTCAAATTTCACGTCGGTAAATAAGGATGCAGAGTCCCCGTATTCAGCGTCCAGCTCTTCTATGATTTGCGCAAGCGTACTGCATTTCAAAAGTAAATATTTAATGGAAGCTCATTATTCGATTTTTTCCATTTTCACAAAAAACACTCTGGTTTTCGTGACACACTTTTGGCTTTCGTAACAATTGGCACTCCATTGTGCAATTTAGAATGGTAATCTATTAATTCGTTTGTCGTTGCTAATCCTTCTTCCTTTTTATTACGCTGCAGGTTCAGCTCCTAACAAGCCATCTACAATCGCTAATTTGAATTCTATCAATGACAATCCTGAGCCGTCGGACTAGTTTTGTATAAAATAAATGGGTGATGCCACCATTTTTTCGATTTCCTATACAATTTTAACAAAGTTTAGCTAATCGATTAAGTCGACGTAATCCATGTGTTTATTGTATGTAATCCTTTACAAGTTGTGTAGGCATTACACATTTACTTTACTTCCATCCATTTGTTTTTTTGTGAACTTGTGAACTCGTCTTCCGGGCCGTGAAAATTGCTCAGAAACAATATCTGGTTTTTATAGATCCATTTTATTGCCAATATACCGTCGTTGCTTATTCTCCAGTCATAATCGCGCTTTTGTTTATTATTTTGTTCACCATAAAAATAGTTGGATTACCTTTTCAGTTTATATTATGACCAAAAATAATAAAAATTCTTAGGCCAACTGAGGTATCCCTAGAGATCTTAACACAACTTCAGATATAAGGGGTGTTAGTTGGGGACCATGTCAGTTGTACCCCATTCAGTGAAGAGGACATTTAATAAAATTTTAACTTCAGACCAAATATAATAAAAATTCTTAGACCAACTGAGGTATCTCTAGAGATCTTAACATAACCTCAGTTATTTGGGATGTTAGTTGGAGATGGTTTCAGTTAGAAATAATAAACAGAAGCGCCCCATCCAGGAGTGGAAACAATTTAAGGAATTTTGTATTATGACCAAATATAATAAAAAATATTAGGCTACTGGATGGGGATCCACTGAATACTTCTGACTGACATGATCCTAAACTAACAGCCCTTGTGTTAAGATCTCCAGAGATACCTCAAATGGTTTAAGAATTTTTATTATATTTGGTCTTGATTATTATTTCTCACTGGCATCGACTCCAACTAACACCCCAAATAACTGAAGTAGTTTTAAGATCTCTAGGATTTAGTCCCCTCCCCTGAATGGGGAGCAACTGTATATATTTTCTAACTGACATGGTCCCCAACTAACACCCCTTATACCTGAGGTTGTGTTAAGATCTTTAGAGATACCTCAAATTAAGAATTTGATAAATTAATTAATTTGGTTTAAGAATTTTTATTATATTTGGTCATAATACAAAATCCTCTAAATTATTCTTATCCCTGGATGGGGAGCTCCTGATAATTTTTTCTAATTAACACCCGATATAACGGAGGTTGGGTTGTGTTAAGATCTCCAGAGATACCTCAAATGGTTTAAGAATTTTTATTATATTTGGTTATAATACAAGATTGTATAAATTGTCCCCACCCCTGGATGAAGAGCTTCTGATTATTTTTTCTAACTGAAATCGTCTCTGACTAATGTCTCTAAGAATACCTCATTTGGCCTAAGAATTTTTATTATGTTTGGTCATAATATAAAATTGTATTAAATGTCCCCTCCTGGATGGGGGAGCAACTGAATATATTATCTAGCTGACATGGATTCCAACTAACATAGCATATACCTGAGGTTGTGTGTGACATAATATAAAATCCTCTTAACTAACACGAACACAGTTAATGAAATAAGCAAAAAATTAGCATTTTTTCAAATTCGTCAAATCGCCTTAAATATATCAACATGATTTACTTTGGTGCTCATAAGTATACAAGCAGATCCAACCCAGTTATGCGGGTATGGCCTCATTGCTTTGATAAATGATGAAAAATATTATTGTGGGAGACCAAAATCCAAAACCATACATTGATAAGTTTAACTACGCCACTATGCAACATTTTGATGTTAATAATACACCACAATTTTCAAACATCTAAATATAGCTTACAGATGTCCACACTACAAACACTAATAGACGGACCTTTAGTTTCAAGCAATGCTATTCCGTTAATATTCCAATAAAAACAAATTCTCTGTATTTAATCTACATAAAATCGGACAAATTACAATTAATTAAACTAACGTGCCTGGCTCGAGTAAAATACTGACAGTACACGAGGCGCAAGGCTTAACAATAGCAAGTATGATTTGTGTCTGACTGGCAGATAAAGCAATTAAATCGTTTGAGTCTAGCACACGCTATAGTGGCTTAAACCAGGCATATACATAAGTTCACCAACTGCAGTCTTTGATCCGAGAAAAAAATCTCCGCCATGTTATTGTAAGAGCTGGGTAAAATAATGTCAATCCGGAATGTAATCATGACACTCCATAATCTTGTCACATCCACATAAAATGTCTTCAATTTTATAATTTTGTTTTAAAAACATTCTTTCCGGTTTGTATCATCTTCCCTATAGTTAATATGTGGTTTAAAGGCGTGATCGCTCACCCAAAACAGACATAAAAAATCCGGTGGCGGTGTACTCATAGCTGTCGATACATCACTGCCAAATAATTACCACACAATTCGGACACAATCCAAACTTTAATTTTCGATATGTTCCGTCTTATACAGGTAATATCACTAACACAATTAACGAAACTAGCATTTTCTTCACATTCGTGATTTTGAAGGTCTTTATGATGAATTGAAACCTGACGAAATGATTTTTATAAATCTATTTTGCAAATAAATATTGAACAATTTATAAATATCGAATATTGTTTTGCACTAAAAATACTCGTGCAATCATGAATATTAGATATTGCGAACCTAACAGGCACCGTTTGAGCATTTAAAGCATGGCGTTCTTCGCAAGGACGCCATGTTCCATCGGATTTCCTAACCATGTGTAAGAGACTGACTAGGTACTGGTTGAAGGATGGTAAATACCGATTCACGATGGTGCCATCCAACGATGGTTGTCCCGTTGGAGAAGACATTTTTGTGATGTCTGCGAGTTCGTTAAATAGTGTAGCACAACGTGATTGTAGATTGAAGGTTTTAAATTCCGCAATTTGGAAACACTGAGAGTCACAAGTTGTCAATAATTCAGTTATATTATCTAACAAACGACCCGCTTTTAAATCAATCAACAGGTTGAAATTACGTATAAAATTTGCCCCAATGATCGTTGTTTTGACGTCAGCAATAAAAAAATTTCACTCGAAATGCCGTCGTAAACTTAGATCTAGTTTAATTCGTTTTTTGGCATAAACCGTTTATTATCGTTGGCAGTAGTACGGAGACATCTGCACCCGTATCCATGAGTTAGTAGCCGATTTTTTCTCTACTATGGAAATACGGTATAAGTTAACACGAGAAATTAAAGTTTCAGCAAAAGCTCGTGTAAACAATTGATTCGGTTCATTCGGGAGGTTTTTTTGTCAAAAAACTGTTTTTCAACAAAAATTTGACCCTGTACCGACCAGGCATATGCAGTTAGTCCAGTTTTACATCCCAGAAAGTAATAAAATTTCCTTAAACAATACATTGCATCTCATCCCATTTTTTTCTATTTAAACTTGTAAAGGGTGGTTTTTTTAAGGGCCGATGTTGATTTTGAATAAAACACAAATTATTTAGGAAATTATTGTCAATTCTTTTTATTATGATAATATGGTATGGTTCAATTATGTATGGAATAAAATATCGGCCAAATGGCCGCCGTGACCTCGGCGCCACACCTCCACCCGATGGTCCAAATTTTCGATGACGCTTAGGCATAATTGAGGTTCTATGCCGTTAATGTGCCGAATTATCTCATCTTTTAGCTCTTGAATTGTTGCTGGCTTATCGACGTACACCTTCTCTTTCAAATAACCTCAAAGAAAGAAGTTCAACGGTGTCAAATCACATGATCTTGGCGGCCAATTGACATCGCCACCACGTGAGATAACACAGCCATTGAATTTGTCGCGCAAAAGAGCCATTGTTTCGTTAGCTGTGTGGCAAGTGGGACCGTCCTGTTGAAACCACATATCGTCCACATCCATATCTTCCAATTCGGGCCATAAAAAGTTCGTTATCATCTCACGATAGCGAACACCATTCACAGTAACTGCCTGACCGGCCTCATTTTGGAAAAAATACGGTCCGATGATGCCGCCAGCCCATAAACCGCACCAAACAGTCACTCTTTGTGGGTGCATTGGTTTTTCGACAATCAATCTTGGATTATGATTCGCCCAAATGCGGCAATTCTGCTTATTGACAAATCCACTGAGGTAAAAATGTGCCCCATCACTGAAGATGATTTTCTTCGAAAATTGATCATCCACTGTTGCCATTTCTTGCCACCATTCTGACCATTGACGACGTTTGGAATGGTCAAGAAGCTTTAGTTCTTGAGTCAATTGCACCTTATAAGCGTGTAAATGGAAGTCTTTATGCGTAATGTTCATCAACGACGAGCGTGAGAGGTGCAATTGTTGGGCACGACGACGAGTTGAGGTGGACGACTCTTCAGCCACACTATCGCGAACAGCAACAATATTTTCTGCTGTACGAGCTGTACGAGCATGCACTGGTGTTTTAAAATCTGCTACAGACCCACCCGGTTTGCTCAAATTTTTGCACGATTTTTCCGGTTGTACGCACATTTGGACGATTAAATTGACCGAAAAAATCACGAAGTGCACGATATGCATTTTGATTTGAACGCCCATTTTCATAAAATGCCTGAATAACTTTAACGCGTTGCTCGATTGTGTATCTTTCCATGGTTCAAATTGAGTTAGTCTGAAATTGAGAAATGTCAAATTAAATGCAGAAAAAACTTGACGTTTAGGTGTGGTTCACATTCAACGTCAGCCCTTAAAATATAACCACCCTTTATAAGACGGAAAGTGGTTTTTTAATTTTGGTAAAAAACAACAAAATATCCATCCCAGATTATTCCATTTATTGTTGTTTTTGTACTCTAATAATTGTCTGTTTTGATTAAAGATAACGATTGATACTATTTTAAGTTGGTTGCTTCGAGCTGGTAATAGTAAGGGCTTACGATGACTAAAAGGGAAAAACCAGCTGTATCGTATTGGCGCAAATGGCCAAGTTCCATATGGACCCATATCAGAATATGAAAAAATCATGACATTTTCCTAGCAATTTGCCGGAAATGATTCGTTATGTTTTGAATAACTGATAAGACGGACTAACTGTGACCAGTCGGGCAACACCAGCCGTATGCTAGGATTGGCGCCATCGGTCAGATTCCATGTGGTCCAATACAAAAATTATTAATTGACATTCTCCTAGCAATATGGTTTGCCGGAAATCATTGATATTGTTTTGAGTTGGTTATAGTAAGGGCTTACAATGGCTAAGGGAGAAGTACCAGCCGTATGGTAGTATAGTCGCAAATGGCCAAGTTCCATGTGGGCCCATATACAAATATGAGTAAATCGTTCCATTGTTCTTTATGTTTTGAATAACTTATAAAACGGCCCTGGCTACAGTTAGTCCGTCTTATGAGTTATTTAAACCATAAAGAATCATTTCCGGCAAATCATATTTCTAGGAAAATGGAATGATTTTGTCTAGGAAAATGGAACGAAACAACCAATTTAAAATAGTATCAATCGCTATCTTTAATCAAAACAAACACTTATTAGAGTACAAAAACAACAAATTAATGGAATAATCTGGGATGGATATTTTGTTTTTTTTACTCAACTTAAAAAAAATTCCGTCTTAGACAAGTTGAATAGAAAAAGCTGGAATGAGATGAAATGTATTGTTCAAGGAAATTTTATTTTTTTCTGGGATGAACAACTAGGCTAACTTCATATGTCTGTACGGACCAGACGAAATGGTTCATAGGGATCAAACCTCATACTTAAGCTTTTTCCACAAATTGTTAGATCCCAATGATTTTTGGGTAAAATCGGTTCACCGGAAGTGGCAGCCCTTTACTCACAAAATTCATATAGATTATTTTTTGAAATGACGAGTTTTGGCCAAAAAAAACTTTTTTTCACCAAAAATCACCATCTCTACAGTCCAGGCGGATTGACTATTCGGAATCAAACTTCATAATAAAGCTTTTTCCATAACTTAAAAGAAACATGCGTAATGTGGTGAACATCTGTGTACCGGTTGTGGCAGCTTCCATAGGAGCTGTTTCAATTTTTGCAGTGAAGCATAAATTTTCAACAAGGGTTGGCCTTGTTAGTTGTCAGAAATTTAAGCAGGAATAAAGTTTTTTAATTTAAAATTTTTCCTCTATATGATATTCGACATTCGGTGTTACTGAATACTTACTATTCGAGTAATATTCTACACAGCCATACTAAGTAAAACCTAATTATTAATAATTCAGTCTCTTAATCCGATTATTCAAATTTAATTGTTTCTCATTCTTTGGCATGAACCTAAAATCAATTTAACTGCAGCAACTGTAACACTCCTTTGCACCAACAAAATAAAATAACAACCACAATTGTTACAGTACTTCTTGAAATTTAAGTATATTTGCATATTGTCTGGGCCACTGACCCAAATAAAGTGCATTAGCCTCTACAACAATAAAATCATTATGTTACTCTCGATAAATTAACATTCGTCATAAAACCCAAACATAAAGGGATCCAGACATTATAATGATTTACGTCTTAACGATTTAACGCTTTAGTAAGGCCAAATGATTATATCATCAAGCATGCCACAGCTGACCCAAATAGAGACCATTAACTGCAAAAAAAAAAATATTTAAACAAAACATTTTTTTTTATGGTTATTATTTCATTTCATGTACATAGGCAAAAGAATGTGTCTCGGTGATGAGCTGGCCAAAATGATGTTATTCCTGTTCGCCGGTCGCATGCTTTACACGTACTACATCAGCATGCATACGGATCAATCCAAATTAAATATGAACGGAATCAGTGGTATAACTTTAACACCACCGTACTATGAACTAGTGTTCAAGAAGAAAAATCAAATTAATTAAAATTAATCATTTTATTTTATTTCTCATTCATCAAAAATAATTTAAATAAAAATAGATTATATAAGTAATAATAACTATAATATAATAATTAATTGGCACAATTATTATTTAATTTTTTTATTTTTATAAAAAAAAAAATTTGTAATTTTATTAATTAAAATGCGTATTTATTAAAATTTTTCGTCACAAAATTTGTTCAGCGGGGGTTTTATAAAAATTTTTAGCCGTAAAACCGACTTTACAATATTTAATTTTTTAAAAATATAGGTTTGCTAATATAATATATAGTTTAACACGAAAAATTTTACAAATACATTTGAACACACTCTAAATTACAATATTGATTATAATTGGTTAATTAATTATTTTTTTTATTATACATATATTATATTAAATGAACACATTTTACGAGTGGAATGCGATTTTAATTAAAAATTGTTTATCATTATTATTTAACAAACTTAATTATCTTTTCATAGAAAAAATTAAATAAATTTCAATATGCAAAGGTACAATCACATATATGGATTTATGTGAATTTTTAAAATTTTTTGTTTAGTTTAATTTAAATTAAAATGTCACCTGTATAATATTAAATTATATAAATAATTTAAATTTGTAATATTTTTGTGTGTAATTTGTTTAATTGTACTTGACTATATAAATTAATTTAAATTATAAATGTTGCTTTTGTATTGATTTGACTAGTGGGGATTGTCGATAAAACTTTTGGGACTATGGAATTAAATTAATTAGGTAAATTAATTAAACAACAACAAAAAAAACGGTTTGTATGCAATAGTAATACTTATAAATTAATAAATTGGCACCAGGAAATATAGATCCGGAATCAGGTGATAGGAAGCGTTACCGTGCCCTTGAAACCTGATTCAGGTTTCAAATGATAACAAAATTAATTTCTGATTTAAAGGCACACACGGATCAGTATGATCCAAAATTACGGAGCGGCGCCGGTTCACTCAACAATGGTCGTGGTATAAATTTCACTCGGAACGCCTGTGGACTAATTGTTACACCAACGGTACCCTTTAAACTTGGCATTGGTTCACCTTCCGGGAGTATAATATGATTTGTGTGCACCATGGACGCAAAAAATAGATAGAGTTCCATTTTAGCGAGTGCATCGCCCAAACACATTCGCCGCCCAACACCGAATGGCATAAAATATTCCGGTTTTTGTACTTTTCCCTCGGCATCGATAAACCGATTTGGATTAAATTCTTCTGGTTTGTCCCACAATTCTGGATCCATATGTATACTATTGATCAATGGTACAACACATGCTCCTGCTGGTATATCATATCCATTTAACGATACATCACTGTAAGTAAATATAAAAAAAATAAAGGTCATTCACCTTGCACAGTAAACAATTTGCATTATGTAACACAAGATTATTGAACTTCAAGATCGTGAGAAAATGTTACAACTACAACTATACGTTTTACTCGTTATACAAACACACGTTAAGCTGTCAGGAAGTATCGTATTTTTTACTACTTCTTTGTCGTTTTCTTCGTCTATATAGCACGTGGAATGCAAAGTAAATTTAAAAAAAAAACTACTCGGCGTATATACTCGTATAATCAAAAGAGTTAATTTCACTTTCATCTGACCAGTTATTTTTCTCACATATAAAATGACAAAAAAAACATAATGCCGATCATCATTATATGATCATAACAAACAGAATATAACGTCTTATTATATACGCGACGAAGACGTATATATATATATATATACATGAGGTACATAAGAAAGAGGAGAAAATTGGTATATGAAGTGCATGCGTATATGTATACGTGTTACAAGAAGCTCTGCTAAGAAATTGAGAATTGATCGTGGTAAGAAAATAATGTTGCACTGCAAACAGCTGAGATTTCCCCCCGTGTTTACAAATTTTCAATATTGTACGATAAATTATGATGTATGTAAGTTTGTAATACTAAGGTCAAGGACGGTCAAGCAACTTATATTTTTATTATTTTTTCTTATTATTTAATAAATAACCGCGCGCGATTTTAATTGAGAACATTTACTACACATAAATACTATAATTTACGACGTTCAATTAATCTGTTACGTAATTAAGAATTTTGTTTTCTTAATCTTATCACATTGAAATATAAAAATTAGGTCTTTCAGTTTTTTATCAAATGTATAAATAAATAATAATAATAATAATAATAATGATGAAGGGCGAATGCACTTACCATGTAGGGGAATGGGTGGTTCCAAGTGGGACGATTGTAGCGCGGCGGAGAGCTTCAAAAATTGTTGCCTCGGTGATTGGTAAATAGGCGAGATCATCAATTTTCGGTAGCCGATAACGACCAACTACTTGATCGAGCTCCTCCTGTACGCGATACATAGCTTCTGGGTTGCGTACCATGAACACATTCATCCAAAGTAATGATGTTTTGATGGTATCCATACCGGCCGAGAATAGATCACCCATAACTTGCATAATTTGTTGATCTAATATATAAGAATTAAAAATAAAAACGATTTAATACTAAATTATATATTGATTATCTAATGTTAAACTCACCATGATCTTTACCCTCGAACAGTAATTCCGATCGTCCTTCTTGTTTTGCCGTCTCGATCTCAGCAATATACGTATCAACGAGATCGCGAATATTATTTGGATCAAATGTCGCCTTATGATCATCGATCACTTCACGATAAAATTCAAACATTTCCTCACGATTTTTGGCGATCTTCTTTTTTGCATTAAACTTAGTCGGAATATATTGTACCGTCGGTATATAGTCGACTGTAACAATTTCACCAAAAAGTCGCATACCCTCCTCGATCAAAAAATTAAATCGGCGAAATTTTGGATCGTCCAATGAAAAGCGTACCGACATCATTATATTGCATATCACGTTGCTGACGGAAAGTGCGAGCATTGGACGCAAATCAACCGCTTCACCATTTAAATTATTTACGGCCGTTAAAAATTCATTTACTTCGACCATGATACGCTTTTCGATTTGATCTTTACCGCGACCAAACCATGTGATACCGAATTGTCGTAGTTTGGCGTGTAAAAATCGTCGCTGATCTTTCCACAATTTTCCTTCACTATTGATCACACCTGAAAATTTTTTATAATATATATACGATAAGAATTTTTTATTGTTTTTTTTTATCGGTCGCGCGATCAAGTGGCACGTGGACATTAATTTTACAAAAAAAAAAAAAAAAAAATTTAATCTGATCGAGTATTAGATCGAGTATATAAAGTATTAAAATCACTTGATCTAAAAAATTTAGGCACGTTTTTAAAAATATACATACCAAAACCATTTAAAATTTGCATAAATGGTGTGTCGGGGCGCCCGGTAAACTCCTCCTTACGGAAAACTTCACGTATTATTTTATAATCACTTAGCACAACGGTTAATTGTCTCCCGAGACGGGCACTAAATATTGAACCATATTTTTTAGAGAGTTCCATAAAACTGATATGTTTTTCATGGCCGATAAATGTTAAATATCCAATGATGGGTAGGCCCCAGGGGCCCGGCGGCAAAGAACTATTTAATTTTAATTTTTCGTAAATCCACTGTGCGAACAATACTACTGTGAACATTGCAATAAAAACATAGAGCGTATTTCGGAGATCGGCAAATTGCAAAGTATTTGCCAAAAATTTATACACATAAGACACAATCATTTTAAAATTTATTTTAACACTTTAAACTTTTTTTTTATATGTATTATGTATAATTAAAATTATTAATATTAAATTAATTATTTTTTATAATTATTTATTTTTGTTTAAATTTATAGAATTAACTGAATTTTTCAAAAATTTATATTATTTTTTAAAACCAAGTGTTGCGACTCCATTAACGATTTGAAAAGTTTCAACTATTCGAATATTATATGTCCTTGCGACTTTTATAGCTGGTGCTCGATAAGAATTGTAGAAGTGGTATAAGCTCAACACACAATACAATAAAATGAAAAAAAAATAAAAATAAATAAATAAAAGAAGGGAGAATTATAAGAAACTTGGAAATAAGAAAAGTAAAGAAATATACACGATCAACACTTAGTTATTCGATTTTATGTTTTCTTCATTTTATTCGAATTTCTTTTTATAAAAGCGATCGTGCATGTATATGTGTCTTTAAGTTCTCTTAAAGAAACTTTATTTTATTTTAGTTTTTATTGTGCACTCTTGGGTGGGGGTATCTGCTCGCTCGCTCGTTAGCTTTGACAATATTGATAAAATATTACAGAAATAGTTACGTTTTTACTTAAGTCGAGTGAACATGATCGTCTTATAGTTTTTGTTTTTTTTTTCTGTTAATTTTGTGAATTGTGTGGTACGATCGTCACGATCGTTGTTTTCTTATTATTTGTAACAAAAAAAAAATTCATTCATGTTCCTTTGGGAATTTTTTTTATAAAATATTCTTGTTGTTGTTTTTGTATATTATTGATTTAAGTTCTTTTATAGTAATATACGAACTGTGTTTATTTACTATTCGATTTAAAAAAAAAATCCATTCAAGGTTGATCACGTTTCTTTGAATACTATAAATATTATTACTATTTGGAAATAGATAAACAATAGTTTTACAACTACTATTAAGCCGCCAAGCTAAATAATTGTGGTGTATTTGTGTGATCAAAGAAATTGCAGTGCTTGCCGATATTTTTTTTATTCGTTGTTTATTCTAAAAATATGCAGATTGTTACAATTTTAAATAATTTCCTGGTTGATTGTATTTCAGGAGCTAAACAATTATTATAGTTAACAAAAAATAAAGTTTTTTTTGAAATACTTAATTGCAAACACAGAGCTTTTTATTTCTTTTTGTCAAGTGTGAACTCTTTTCTAAGTTTACCGGTTTGTTGTTGTTTTGATTTTATGTGCGATCGATAAACAAAAAGTTTTTTCGGAATTTCGTTTCGATGTGTGCGTTTACATAAGTATACATATACACGTACATAGAAGTGATCGCGTGTGAATTTCCCATCAATAAAATTCACACAGAAATGATTTTTATTATTTTGTATGCGGCTAATAAATAAAATGATCCGCTAATGTCGATCAAGTTCAATGGTGTGTCTTTGTAAGGTGGTTGTATAATGTGTTCACATGTATAGATAACATGTGTATACCCAGATATAGAAAACGGGGTCAATTAACTAGTTTCGCCTTTACTTGTTTATTTATTATAATATTTACCATTAGTGTGATTTTTTGTGCATATAAGCGAACATATATGGTAGGTATTGAGGGTGCAGTGAGAAATTCGGTTAAAAAATAAGGTTTGTATTTAATTGATTTACGTAAGTATAAAAGCATGAAGAAAAAATACTTAAAATTACGGAGTGCTAATTTTCATAATGAGTTTTGACTAATTGAAAACTCCTAAATAGCCTTTAATAGCCTAAAAATTACCATATCGAAAAGTTTATTTTTCAAATATAATAACTTTATATATAAACAATGATTTATTTGTATCACAACGGTGTGCAAATGCAGCTGATAAGCTAAATGAGGCTTAGCAAAATTGTTCGTAAACATTTCTCGAAACGGATGGGTCATGAGAAGAATTAGTGAGCTAACCCTGTATAAGACGGAAACTACCAGATTTTAATTATAAATTTAATTTAGTTGCAAAATACCGGACAACTTTGTGCAGCAATAGTTGAACGTCGTCCAAGTTCAGAAAACTGCCTCGATAATTATATCGAAAATACTCTGCGGAGCGAATCCTGGAAATTTTAGTACAAAGCCACCCCCATAGTGCATTAGATGGAAGCTGTTTAATTTCACAATAATACGTCACATGTTTATGTAGATCGCCAAGGTATCCCACCTTGGCCCGTTCAGTGTTATCAAAATTATAAAGAAAATATCTTGTAAATAAAAAATCTGTCTGGCGACTCCTGGAATTTTTGGCACATAGCCACCTACATAAAGCAATAGACGAAAGCCTAGACATTTGGCCACATAGCCAAATTTTGAGAACATTTTTGTGCATCGTTAGCGTTGGTCCGCTCGTTTTATCACAATTAAAAATATTATGTTTTCGAAATTGGAAATTCCTAGGAGCGAATTCTGGATATTTTGACCGATGGCTACCTACATAGTGCAATAGATAAAAGCTGTACAATTTCGAAAAAAACGACAACGGAAATTCTGTGAAGTGAATCCCTGGGGTTTTGACACATAACCACATACACAGAGCAATATATGTAGGCTGTTCAGTTCTTTACGAATCCTGAAGATTTTGACACATAGCCACTCACCTACATAGTGCGTATTTTCTCGAAATTAGACAGCTTTTATTTATAGCACTTTGTAGGTGGCTACGCGCTAAGATGGTAAGGACTCGCTCCTAAATTAAAAAATTTACTGACTTTTGTTTTGATCATGATAAAATGGACAGGATTTGTCTATTACATTATGTAGGTAGCTATGTGTCAAAATATCCGGGCCTCACTCCACAATGGGAATTTCCATTTATTGACTTTCTCGTTATCTTTATAATAAAATAAACGGCCCAAGGTAGGGCACTCTGCCGTTCCGCACAGAAATGTAGCATATTTTGTCGAAAGTGAACAGGATTCGTTTCACAGAACTTTTAATTACCG
Source organism: Nephrotoma guestfalica (assembly GCA_963691935.1). Classification (NCBI taxonomy): domain Eukaryota; kingdom Metazoa; phylum Arthropoda; class Insecta; order Diptera; family Tipulidae; genus Nephrotoma; species Nephrotoma guestfalica. Next base: position 62,808,253 of record OY829915.1, read on the forward strand.
ACTTTTGGATAATAATTATGATAAAACGAACGGAATGAAATGGGGCACACTGCCGATCCTTATAGACGTATTTTCTCGGAATTTGACATCTTTTTTCTATTCCTCTATGTAGGTGGCTATGTGTTAAAATATCAAGGATTCGTTCCACAAAATTCCATTTACTGATGGATATTTTCATTATAGTTATGATAAAATGAATGGTCAAACGTGAGACACTCTGACGATCCGCACAGCAAAAATTTTTTTCGAAATTGGGCAGTTTGTATCTGTCGAATTATTTAGGTGCCAAAGTATCCAGCATTCGCTCCACAGAATTTCCATTTTCTGACTTTTTCGACATATTTATGATTAAACGAACGGGCCAAAGCGAGACCCTGACTATCCGCACAGACATGTGTTGTATTTTTCGAAATTGACGAGCTTTCATCTATTGCACTATGAATGTGGCTATTTCCCAAAATCGTCAGAATTTGCTCCACAGAATTTCCATTTACCGACCTTTTCGTTATAATTATGATAAAATAAATGGGCCAAAATGGGTCACAACGGCCTCCATCAAACTAGTCCGAATTTTCAGCAAGAAATCTAATTTTGTTTCACTTATGACAATACCCTTCTGTCATGACACAAAACTGTAAGGTTTTTTTCAATTTAAGCTTTCTAAAAGTTAATTTCATATTTTTAGGTTGATTCATTTAAATCCAGAATCGAAAAGACGGAGTTCTTCTTGTTTATATTTTTCGTCCATCTAAAATTCGTATACGAATTTAAAAAAAATAAAATTTGGTTTTACCAGTTTTTTATTTTAGGCAGGGATTTTTGTTAGTAGGCATTCTTTGTCGAATATCCCAGAGTGAAGAAAGTAGACGCAGCTATTTGTAGATTGAAAAATGGAAGGGCTCCCAGTGTCGATGACATCTCCACAGAATTGATTTACCTCGGAGATGCTACTCTTGCATCAAATCTATACGATCTCAACGTCTATATTTAGGACCAAAAAGAGCTTCCGGAGAATTGGAAGATTGTGCTCACATGCCCGTTGCATTAAAAGCTCTATTGAACAATGCTTACAAAGTGTGGACTAATGTTGTACTTGCGAGAATCATCTGTTTCGCCGAAAACATCATTGGTGACTATCAATGTGGTTCTCGTCCCAACCGACCAATCACTGACCAGTGTTTTACCATGAACATGATTTGGGAAAAATATTGAGAGTACAACATAGTCATACATCAACTATAGATAGACTTCCGACAGGCATAGTATAAACCGCGGGAATCTATGGGTCGCGCTCATATGATTAGAAATTCCGGAGAATTTCGTTTCTCTGTGTAAATTAATAACGTCTGGGCCTGTAGGTAGAATCGTAATTGAAGGACCTGTATCAGACTTCTTCGAAATAACACCCGGTGTTCGACAAGCAGATCCGCTCGCGCCTGTGCTTGGATATGCAGACGATATCGTACTTCTTAGCTGAATACTTAGACTTGGTGAAGACTTGGTTTGGAGGTGGACAGTAGGAAAACCAAATTTTAAGCAACACCCGGCAACATCTTCATGGTAAATCTCGGAATTGGCGACCATAAATTTTATAGCGTTGAATACATACTTTAAATACCTAGGGTCAGTTAAAACATCCTTGAATGATGAAATAGGCAGGCAGAAATAAAAGCCCGAATCACTGCACGAGTTGGGCAAGCACGCACTTTATAAAGCACTCATAAGGCTTTTCGAAAGCGAGAGCTGGACCGTGACCCCTAACGATTCTAGATTGTTATCTACCTTCGCAAGGAAGGTCATTCCTCCCATCTTTGGTCCAATTAAAGTTGCGAACAACGAATATCGGATTCTCATGAACCTCGAGATAAAGCATCCACTCGCAGGTAGCGATATCATCGGTGATGATATGGTTCAAGACCTACGCATAATAGGTTGTCAAAACTGGAGGACCAGAGTGATAGATCGAGACAGATGGAGGACCACAGCGCAGGCGGCAAAATCCTTTCACGGGATGTGAAAGCTAGAGAGGAAGGGAGCGTTTTTATTATCTTTGATTTCTCGTTGTTGAAAATATACTTCGTTATCACCAAGTAGTCACGAAGAGCATTTTATATGATTTTGGATTGCAAAATCAATTCGATTTTGATTCTTCTCTAAATGACGAGATTCAGAAATGAAAGGCAAAAAATACTAAAATACAATAATTCAGTTCTATATTCCTTGTACTAGTTGTAAAATATTTGAAATAGTTCTATACGGAAAATTATCGGTTGATAACGGATTATCTTTACGGAGGGTTTTCCATTGAGGAATAATTAAATTGTGTAGTATTTCTTCAGAATTGTCTGAATATAGTTACCTGGATGTCACCTCAATGAAAATTCACGAGCACTTGACGTATACCACAGGATTCGTAGAATTGTTGACTACAAAACAGAAACATTTCCAGAAAAATCCTGTTTGAAATTCATGTCTGTAACGCGAGATTCAAAGGACTATATCAAGATAATTTCAGGTACAATTTTTCTGAAAATATTACTTGTAGTCAAAACATAAACACATCCGGTGATATATGTCAAGTGCTCGTGAATCGTCTGTAAAACGAAATTTAAATGGCTATATCTATCAGATTCAAACAACTATTCCCAGATAATTCCAGATAGAAGTTTTATGTCAGTTTATAGTCAAAACATCAACAAACCTGGCGATATATGGTCAAGTGCTCGTAAATCTCATGAAAAGCGAGATTCAAACGACTATGTCCTGATAATTACAAATTTATGTTAGTTAGCTAAGTAATTTTCAAAATTATGATTGAGCCAACAATGATAGTTTTTAGGCTGAGATAGTAACCTCTCAAGATAGTTATCCAGCATGACTCCGTTTTGCACTGTTTCACTTTGCGTTTTTTTCCGATATGCAACACCTTTCCTAATCATACTCGAAACTTCGAACTGCGTCGCAGAATTTCATTTTGCGTCATTTTCCATTTAAAAAAATATCGAATAATTAGGGAAACCACCGATTAATCGTTAAACTTTTTTTTTAATCTTTTCTTTTATCATCATTAAAAACTTTTGTTTGCGTTGCTGTCATTTATAAAATTTGAAAGTTGAAAACGAAATTAAAAATGATTAGAAGGTCTGACGATGGTGAGAAGTCTGTAAATATAGCGAAAGCACTTGGATTACTCGCAACGACAATAAGAACCATAAAAACTAGGGATGCAGATAAAATAAAAAAAAGTTGCGAGAACACATCATCAATTTATACTTCCCAATTTAGTCGTTGTGGAAGCAACTTAATGCTCAAAATGGAATCTCTGTTATACATTTGGATCCCAGACCAAAATCGAAAGAAAATGCCGTTAAATAGAGGGTGTATCGGAGTTAGAGGAAACGCTGCTAGGGAAGATCTTATCGCCGGCGAATTATTCGTAACTAAATTAAAGGATCTCGTAAAATCAGAAGCGTATAGCCCCAAACAGATTTTCAATGTAGACGAAACGGGGCTTTTTTAGAAACGTCTACCGAAGCACTCTTTTATTTCAAGAGAATAAAAGTCGGCTCCCGGATTTAAACCGCGCAAGGATATAATTACTGTTCTTCTAGGCAGCAACGATGAAAAGGATTTTAAATTCAAACCCTTTACTATTTATACAAGCGAGACTCCTAGATGTTTCAACAACGTAAATAAGAAAAATGTTCCTGTTCATTGGCGCTCGAATAGAAAAACTTGGATGACTGCGGCTACTTTGCGTGATTATAGGCTTCCAAATGTGCAATTCCGGAAATAAAACGACGTATTGTTACAATGAAAATATTAGCTTCATGGCACTAATTTTACTCGATAATGCGCCAAGTCATCCTATAGATTTAGATCATATTGATGAAAATTAACACGACATCAATAATACAACCCATGGACGAAGGCGTTATTCCAAACTTTAAGGCATACTATTTGAGAAGGTCGTTTAGACTACTGTTTACTGCTGTACAGACCGACAATAATATCAGTATGAAGTACTATAGCGACAACGAATAACAATCAGTTGATAGAATCAGTGTGGAGGTATCTGAAATGACAACTGTGATTGGATTGGGTGGCATCGAGACATGCGCTATCGTTGACTTGATAAACATCAACAGTGAAGAGGTGTTAGATAATGACGAGCTTTTCGAATTGAGTAATAATCAATTGAAAAAAATAAACCTATCAATTGAAGATGAATGACCAAAACAGGCTTTATCCAATAAGCGAATATCAGATGCTCTAAAATTAATTGACGAAGCAGCAAACATTTTCTGAAACGATGATCCTGACACGGAGCGCAGTTTGATGGTCGCAAAACTGCTTAAAAACGTAATCAAAATTTATGAGGAAATTTACCAGGATAAAACAAAAATAGTTCAACAAAAACTTTATCAATATTTTCCGTTCACTTAAATTATCGTAATTCGTAATTTGCGTTGTTTTTCGGAACTTAACTGCGACGCAAAACGGGGCCATAGTGTAGTTTAGTGTTGAGTATCGGGCTAGGTTTATATGCATGCCACTCTTACAACCCGCACAGACATGTAACGTATTTCTTCGAAACTGACCGGTTTTCATCTTTTGCACTATTTATGGGCCATGTGGCCAAATTCCCATTATGTATTATTTCGCTTTTTTATTTATTTCGTTTCAGATTTTTACATTAAGGGTCACACTTGGGGGTCACACTAAATTATTTTTACATGTAAGTATTATTATTAAAGTGCGCAAGTGAGGGATTCTCTTTACCATCGGTTTTATTCAAATGTATGCTTCCGCCTAGATCCAACTTGTTTAATGTAGTAAGCTTAAACGTTCAAGGTTTAAACATTAAGAAGTTCGCCATGCTTTTAATGGGGTCCCAGTTGATATTATCGGTTCCTCCGAAACGTTTTTATAGTCTAATATTCTCAATTCCGCGTTGGCCTTGAGTAGCTATAATTTGTTCACGCGAAATAGTACTAATCCACCAGTTAATTATGGTTTGGTATGCATATACCCCCTCAAAATCCAACCAGACCGTTTCCAGTCACCACAAATATTTTCGAAATTTGTCTATGCCTCAATCGCAAATAAACTTGGTTTCCATATGATCATTTACAAATCATTACACCTCTTTGATTCGATCAGGTGTACTAATGGTTGCAAGTAAATTCTAAAGTTTGAACAACCCGCGAACCATTAGCACCAGTGTGCCGTGTTGTCTACACCGCGTAGATAATTAATATTTTACACGTGTAGACAATGTATGTAGAAAATTAAAAAACTGGCGTCGATAATGTAGAGAATGTCGAAAATTATTATTTCTGTTAGAATTTATCAAAATTTTATGGTTTCTTTGTAATTCAAACCGTTTCAAATTGGAGTTCATTCTTTCTCCACATTGAAAAATTTGACCCACGCTTTTATATGGTAATGAAGCACATTCATGTTTATGTTACAGTTAAAGTGCAAAATCGGTGGTAAATAGGGCCTACGAGTATGTTGGGAGGGTTAAATGGTGGAAGAAAGATGCTGGCCGCATGCTCGTGAAACTAGTGTCGGCCGATAAGGAATACAATTCCTGTTGACTATAACCTTCCATGGTAATTTGTCCAACACTACTAAACACGAAAAAAAACTATTAAAAGATTCTTTACAATGTCCAACATCATTATCACGCAATTAAATGGTAAAGCATAAAAAAAATTTGAGATAAATAATGACCATACGAGTACAAGCTCCTAGAGATCATAATCCTAATAAATGCCCAACTATGCCTGAAGTCTCACTTGATATTTTAAGCAATATTTTTTTCCATTATCTTCCATTTAGGAGCTCAGGGAGTCTACTGGGCTGGACCATCAAACTCTGTTGGGTTCTATTGCTTTAATTTACCCACGACTTTCCGAGTTGTTTCGCTTCTGCTAGCATCGTTCGTTTTCATGTTAGAGCTGGTCGTCCGACTTTCCTTCTCTAGTGTGGCTTCCATTGTAGAGACCTGCTTTTCATTTAATTCTGCGACTTCCTCAATGTGGGTAATCCATCTCAAGGAGCTCAATATTGGTTATTTTGTTGAGCCAGAAGCACCTCAGTATTCGCCTAAGGCATTTGTTTACAAACACCTGTGGCTTATTGTTGATCGTATGTGTACGCTTCCAGCTTTCGCAACCGTTAGTTGCGAAGTTAGTTCAATGTTGTTCTGGCTTTATTGATTTGATTTGACGAGAGATTTATATCCTGCCAATTTATACATTCTCTCAGGCCACCTTTTTTGAGAATCGCTATATTGATTATTGGACACAGGGTTTGCGTCTGAAATCTTGGTACCCGAACCGAGTGTGTTCATAGCTGTTTCGATATAGATTTCTTAGATTTGTTTCCACTGATGGCTGCTTGTTCATTGGTTTCGCAGAATGTGTTTCTTGTGCCCAGCATCTTTTAATCTGTCGGTGTTTAGTTTTGTCTTGATGCGTTTTAAAGCGGCAGGTTTAATTTTGAATTATGATGTTTTGCCAGTAGGTGGTCACTGCAAATGTCTGCACCACTCGTTGCCCTGACATCTTGTAATGACTTGAGAAATTTATTGTCGGTCATCATTATTACCCACAGAGTGTATATTGATTGTTTACCACCCATATAATGGTTTATCAGGTCGGTTTTATATGTTCAAATTTTTGCATTGAAATCTTGCCTTCTTGTATTATTACTTAGATCATTTTCTTGTGAGTCCTTGCTATTGTGGCTTGTTCATAGAACTCACCCTTGGTTGTTTCAATATTAAAGGTTGTGGTTTCTTTTTTGGATGGAATCCTAGAGAATATATATTAAGTAATTTCGTTTGTATTTCACCACTGATTATCTCACTGCACTGAGGCCGAGAATTTCCTTTCTTTAATTGTAGTACTAAGCCTTCACGTTTCTGTTAGAGTTTTGATGTTTCAATGAACTGAATTTATTTCACTATTTGAATGATTAGGCCAATGAATCCTAGCCAGCTTCCAGGGCTTTGGACTAAGATATACTGGCCAGGGGAGAGGGGTTTCATTCCATTCACTCCAAGGCAGTCATCAAACCTTATAATAATCCAAGCAATGGTTGCTTGGCGATGGTGATGAAGATGTTGTTGCACTTCAATTTCAAGAAAGTTAACTCCAGTGAAATGGACCACTAAACACTAACGATTGATAATCAATGAGAGAATCTCTGGAACGAGTGTAATCCTGAGCTAACCTGAGCAAAATGGATATCGCTTACATCAAAAAAACGCCCACCTGTATTCTTGTTCAAGACAAGAACATCACCCCAGCTATCAGACAATTTTTGTCTAGAAACCACATTATCTGTACGAAATATCTTTTTTGTATTTAAGTTTGATCAAAATAACCGAATTTAGCCTAGCAAATCGCTTATGGTTGTACCAATATTGAAGACATCGATTGATCAATAAAAATTTAATTTTAACTGCCAAAATGTAGGCAAAACCCAATTTAAACTGGAAAACTATAATATGATGACTTCGCACAGAAAAACAATTAAAAAAACAAAAAATAATAATTTACATTGTTTACATATTCTACCGATTCTCGACATTGTCTACTCAAAAATCAATTGTCTACGCTATTTTCGACACCAACATTGATTCGACACAACCACAATTCGGAAATACGCGTAGACGCACAACACAGATTAGCACACTTGAGCGATTCAAAGAAGTGCAATGATTTATAGGTATAATCATGCGGATACCACATTTACTCGCGAATGGATCATAGACAAATTCTGAAAATTTATGTGGTGATTGGTAGCGGCCTGGGCCTACACAATGAAATAACGTCGTGTGTTGGCAAATTATTTGTGAAACATTAGTATACTCGATCAACTTTACTGGAATCATTCATGAACAATTCGGAGTTCTATTTTCGACTCTTCGAGTCGATTCTCTCTCTCTCTCTCTCTCTCTCTCGATCTTAAATATGTTTTTCGGTGGCATGAACGACACGTGTTAGTAAATCGGAGTTAGAGTTTCAACTAGTTCTTTTTGGAAATTGGTTTTAATTATGAACCCGGAAAACAAATTGTTAAATTCGTTTGATTGTTGTTTAATTCGATCTCGAGCAATGGTAGAATATGGTGATCTGGAGCGTTCATATTTTGTTTAGCTCTGACGTTAGAGAAGGCAACTGCTTTAGTAGTGAAGCATAGCTATTTTGAGCGAGCATAGTATCGGTATTGAGTAACTCGAACTTGGGCTAAGTTGTTAAATCGCAGTAAGAACCGTTTTCGTTTCAAACGAATAAGAAGTAGAAGGAGCATATTTATTGTCGTGCCAATGAAGTTCGATAAAATTAAATCGACTATGATTTTGAATACAAAAGTGATGTCGTTATAAAAAGACACGTAGGAGAAAGATCACCGAAAGGTGAACCTCCAAGCAACTGTTATTTATAGTGGATTTCGCTGCTCGCGAGTAGTTTTATTCGCAACCGCCAATACAATAATTATTTATGAATACATCTACAAATTCATTCATCTCTCCAAGTTACTGAACAAACTCAGGAAACTTTGTCCAAACAAATACAATAGCCAAATTCGAAATGATTAGTTCTTAAGCCTTAAGGCCCCCAGAATCTTACAAGCTGGCAGTACTAATAAACCTCAATAACCGAAAACAATTCATTAACTATAGATTGTATCGAGCACAATTAGATATACTTAATTTACCAGTTCAAAAGAGTACGAGTTTGTAGTAATGTATTTCCTGAACATGCGTTTTTAAAAACTTCTTACCTTGAAATGTTTTCAAGCAAAACAAAAACAAAATGACTAAGCAACTAATCTTACAAAACAACTTAAAACTCGAATGGCGCTAAATTGCTTGATTTCATTACATAAGAAATAATGTATAGTCAATATTCTCTTAATCGCCCTAACATAATATAATGCTTGCACAGTATCTAAGAATACAATTCTATTTACACTAACGCCAAGGTCAAACATTAAAACGTGAATAACCGAATTTGTTTACTTCAAACATTTAATACGAATCAATGGGAGTAGCATGTCCACAACACATGATAACGTCATACAACTTTTATTAATTTAAACATCGTCGTTCCACGAACACGCGTAATATATTCCTGTGTTTCTTACGTATTTTTGTTTCCTCATTCTTAACATCTATACTTTGTTGTTAACGATGGTATACAGATCGTCGTAAACAAACCAATAAAAAGCGCACGCCCCATACGTGCGCCGTGCGGTTGATTAAACCGACTAAAAATTATTGATTATTTCACCCTCACACGTAATTTAAAGAAAATTGATAAATTCCCTTATCAGTTAAAGACCGATACGAGGTGGTCTATTGTATATACACAATAGGAAGTTTTGTTACACTTCAAATGATGCATCAACAACTTGTATGAAAAACTGATTCTTTTTTTTGAAATGCAAAACATTTGCACGCGCGGCGACAAAATGAAAAAATAATGTGCCGGTGCACAGGGCACTTTTCTAATGTTAAGAATTTTAGGCAACAAAAATTTGGTAAAAACTGGTTTTTTAAGGCTTGATATTACATTCAGTCTTGACGTTATCCAATTTTATTTTTGTTTGTTATACCGAAGAAAAAAGGAATTCAACTTTTATAGTTTGATAGATCATTCACTTCGATCTGTCAGTTTAATGAACTTACACCAGCCGAATGATATCTTCTTCTACTACTTCTTTCATAATAAATTGGTTAGGATGCCATTCGAGCGCATGGAATATTTAAAAAAAAAAATTACAATTTTTAAATTCCAATGGGATAGAACTTGAATTTGTGGGTTCAAACTGTGTGTATAGATATTAAAGAGCGAAAGCAATTCAGATTCAGCAATCCGAAATAGGATTTTGTCCTACAAAATATTTTGGATGCGCATAAAATGCAAGCATGATGCAATTTTATAAAAATGATCGTCAAATTTAGATGCCACAGTCTTGGTCGCAGTTTCCAAAACATTATCTATCTATTTTGGTTTGCTGCCTTTAGAGTTCAATCACATATTCGAAGGTAAAATCAAAAAGTTGTAAAGCTCAGGGACAGATTTATGGTATTTAAATTCGACAAGATTTAGAAAACATCAAACGTATTTAATATTTGGTTGTATTTGTGAGAAAAAAAAATATCGCGTTTGAAGCTGCGGTTATTGTTATCCGATTTTTCGTGTTCGCGAACGCTTTTATCCAATTTGAGTTAATTTAAACTCAAATAAAGGTAACATTTTTTAATGAATAAGGTAAATAAAATAGTTCCGGTGTGAAGTTCTTAACACATTTGTAATTAAACTATGAATGGACAATAATAAATCTTATCACCAACGAAAAATCTCAGAGATGTGTAGGCATAACCGCTAGTATATATAGACGGGGATACTCAGGCCTATTTATTCCAATAAAAGGGGTTGAGCTCGTCTGAGAATTTTTTAGAAATCGTACAGTCATATAATGAAATGCAAGGTGTGATGCCTCTTTAGGAGTTTACGTTGGACAACAACCGCATCGCAATATAGGCTCGAAACACGAAACACCGATTGTAATAGCTTTGCATACACACTTTGTCAAAGCAATAACACTAGCAAACTCAAATTTGGAGTTGGCTTTCTAAGAGACAACCTATATCATCAGTTCGTAACTGATTTCATACTTGGCGATCCCCGGATCTGTATACTCAAGTAAATTAATTTAACATTTCGTTCATAAACGATCATGCTCTCACTGAGAATACTCGGGAACAAACAAAAGATGCAGTACTAGCGAAATACGTTGTAGAACCATTAGCCTCCACCACCCACATCAAATTAAAAACAAAGCACACTACAAAATTAACTTTACAGCCAGTAAATAACTCCCATTCCTACGGAAACGCATTCATAAAGATACATCGAAATCAAACGACGGGAACACGGTCAATCAAACTGATCACATCCTAATATCCAAAAGACACTTCTCCTGTCTCAAAGATATCAAAACAAGACACGGAGCTATAATCTCGATTCTGACTCCTCTCGAGCATACCCTCCCGCCGTGGAATTCTTGAAAACCAGCCACTGCCTAATTCCGCGAAGTGGAATATCTTAAAAACTGCGGCAAAGAAACATCATCATCAAACATCACCGCGAGAACTTAAAATGATTGGTTGAACAAAGATTGTTTGAAAATGAATCTAAAAGCTCATCTGCCATGTAAACAAATTTTAGAAATTTATTTTGTATTTTCACACAGGCACTCTGACTGAGTCAATTAAGGCGGTAAGATCTGTTGGAATTGCATCTATATTTCGCGTAACCTTAGAATATCAGTCAAGCATTGCTACCGCATTCATAGAATTAGATAAATTGTCCCAGTTTCCTCAATATATCAGATTGAGAGAGAATGTAGAAACGGATAGTAAAGTAATTAAAAAAATGAAAAGTATTAGTGGGGTTTTTAACAAAGGAATTCTCACAATTAAAAATAAATATGAAATTCCAATGAGAAACACCTGTGACAGCGGTCACTACGTCAACAAGAATTTTGCCGTAGCGTCGGGCAATACTTTAGTGAAACTACCATTTGACAGTCTCTCTCTCTCTAGTTTTCCAGATCCGTCCAACTCGATTTATCGCTCGTGCCCTCTAATTTCGACATTGTCTCGCCAGCGCAATCGGTGTTTTCTTCTATAACAGATATCGACTAGTTGTCTCTGGAACATTACTTTATCATTCCAAGAGAGAATTCGCTTTATCTAATGGTCCATACGAATGCGATATCCGTTTTCCATATTGTTAATTTGATCAAAGATGGAACGAAGAACCTTTCCTCTCGAAAGTAGATAACATTCTAATAAGTGCTTCGCAAAATCAAAATTATGGCCGCCGCATCCAATATTTCCCATTGAGATGTTACTGCGTGTTGCTAGGTGTTTTCTGTTACTGCTGTTCACAAACAAACCAAGTGTATTTGAGTAGCGATCTGGTAATGTAAAACTGTCCTTAATATCGCTAAGCTTCTAATTAAGCTTTTTCTTACTATATGTACTCGAGCGCCAAATTAAACAGCACAGGCAAGACTGCATCACTCTGTCGAACACCAGACGATGTTAGTTTATACAAAGAAGCGCGGATCAGAGGTTAGCACTGTTCATACAGTCATATGACAGCTAAAATAATACAGGGTGGGCCGTACGTCACTGAACATTGTAATTTTGATATAATTTTTTTAATTTCTCTTTTTTCTCTTTTTATTTTTCAGTATTAGAAACAACGTTTGGAGATTTAGTAGCCATGTATACGATTGAGGCATGAGCAAAAATTGTTGAGTTTGATTTTGCTAGTCAAAATTCAATAATTCTAAGCCAAAGAAAATTTCGAATTTTTTTTTAATACCAGAAATGCACCATCACGAAATCAAGTACACAACCTAGTCGCTCGTTTTCAGTCATCGCGATCTGTTAGTGACTTATCTCGGAGTGTAAGACCACTTGAAGCACGAAGCCAAGATAATATCGAACGATTTCGGGAGAGCGTAAATGAGAACCCTGAAACATCAACCACGTGCCACTCAGCTTCAAATGTCCAGAACTTCACTGCGTGGAATAATGTAAAAAATTTATTGCTATTTCCGTACAAGATACAAATGATACATGAAACTTTGCCATAAGACTATGCAACCGGCTTAAGATTTTGTGCAAAATTGACCGAATTATTAACGGAGATCTTGATTTTGGTAGTGGTTATGTTAATAAGCAAAATTTTAGAATCTGAGGCGCGGAAAACCCAAGAGTGATTAAACAGCGTCCGTTGCATCCACTTAGAGTCACAGTTTGGTGCGGAATATTAGCAGACAAAACCTACGGCCCGTCTTCTTCCAAGACGAAGATGGCAATGCATTGACCGTAAATGCTGAGCGCTACAGGGCTATGTTACAAAATTTCTTGTTTCCTTAACTTGATAATACTCAAGTAATCTGGTTTCAACAAGGCGGAGCTTTTGGTAACCGTATCTTTTCACGATTTGGAGATGTTAATTGGCCTTCATGATCATCCGACTTAACACAGATTTATTTTTGTAAGGGTTTTTGAAAGATCGTGTATACGCAAATAAACTGCAAGGACTGCAACAACTACAAGAGAACATAATAAATGAAATTATTGCGATTGATCAACCAGTTTAAGCTTCAATTATGGACCAGGAACAGCAAAGAGCAGCAGTTTGCGAAGAGGTCGATGGCAGGCATCTAACAGATATTATTTATTAAATTTTTTTTTTTTAATACTCTTCATGATTAAAACTACCTTTTGTAATCAAAATTATTTATTTTCAATAAAAAATAAAAAAAATTATATCAAAAATACAATGTTCAGTGACCTATGGCCCACCCTGTATATATAACGGGTGATTTTTTAAGAGCTTGAGAACTTTTTTTTAAAAAAAAACGCATAAAATTTGCAAAATCTCATCGGTTCTTTATTTGAAACGTTAGATTGGTCCATGACATTTACTTTTTGAAGATAATTTCATTTAAATGTTGACCGCGGCTGCGTCTTAGGTGGTCCATTCGGAAAGTCCAATTTTGGGCAACTTTTTCGAGCATTTCGGCCGGAATAGCCCGAATTTCTTCGGAAATGTTGTCTTCCAAAACTGGAATAGTTGCTGGCTTATTTCTGTAGACTTTAGACTTGACGTAGCCCCACAAAAAATAGTCTAAAGGCGTCAAATCGCATGATCTTGGTGCCCAACTTACCGGGCCATTTCTTGAGATGAATTGTTCTCCGAAGTTTTCCCTCAAAATGGCCATAGAATCGCGAGCTGTGTGGCATGTAGCGCCATCTTGTTGAAACCACATGTCAACTAAGTTCAGTTCTTCCATTTTTGGCAACAAAAAGTTTGTTAGCATCGAACGATAGCGATCGCCATTCACCGTAACGTTGCGTCCAACAGCATCTTTGAAAAAATACGGTCCAATGATTCCACCAGCGTACAAACCACACCAAACAGTGCATTTTTCGGGATGCATGGGCAGTTCTTGAACGGCTTCTGGTTGCTCTTCACTCCAAATGCGGCAATTTTGCTTATTTACGTAGCCATTCAACCAGAAATGAGCCTCATCGCTGAACAAAATTTGTCGATAAAAAAGCGGATTTTCTGCCAACTTTTCTAGGGCCCATTCACTGAAAATTCGACGTTGTGGCAGATCGTTCGGCTTCAGTTCTTGCAGGAGCTGTATTTTATACGGTTTTACACCAAGATCTTTGCGTAAAATCTTCCATGTCGTCGAATAACACAAACCCAATTGCTGCGAACGGCGACGAATCGACATTTCACGGTCTTCAGCAACACTCTCAGAAACAGACGCAATATTCTCTTCTGTACGCACTGTACGCATTCGTGTGGTTGGTTTAATGTCCAATAAAGTAAACTGAGTGCGAAACTTGGTCACAATCGCATTAATTGTTTGCTCACTTGGTCGATTATGTAGACCATAAATCGGACGTAAATCGCGAAACACTTTTCGAACCGAACACTGATTTTTGTAATATAATTCAATTATTTGCAAGCGTTGCTCGTTAGTAAGTCTATTCATTATGAAATGTCAAAGCATACTGAGCATCTTTCTCTTTGACACCTTGTCTGAAATCCCGCGTGATCTGTCAAATACTAATGCATGAAAATCCTAACCACAAAAAAATCACCCTTTATTTGCAAGCGTTGCTCGTTAGTAAGTCTATTCATTATGAAATGTCAAAGCATACTGAGCATCTTTCTCTTTGACACCTTGTCTGAAATCCCGCGTGATCTGTCAAATACTAATGCATGAAAATCCTAACCACAAAAAAATCACCCTTTAAAAGGTTCCGCACATTTTGGTTCGTTTGTGAACTAGAGGTTATTGCGCTTGATCAACGTTGGAAAATATTATAAACTTATTTCCAAAGTAGTGAATGAGTTGCCGAAAATTGTGTACAAAATTCGGTAGAAAGGAAGCGCCAACTGAGAACAGTGTGAATAAAGTTCGCGCGACTGGCATGTTATTAGGCAACACACACGATCCTCAGGCCATCCAGCTAAAATTGTGCGTCAACATTGGACCACCTCAACCCACCATGGTTCACTATAATTGAACATCAGCGACACAAAGACCTGGGTATGAAGACCTACAAAGACCAATTGGTTCAAGAATTGAAAGCAATTGACCATCTATTGCGTTTTCACGTCGCTGAATGGGCCAATTGTAGGTTTTTTTCGGCCAAATCATATTTCCGACGAAGCTCATTTTCACCTAGGCGGTTATGTGAACAAGCAAAATTGTCGTATTTCAGTGTAAGGAATATGGACCAAAGGGTCCATCAGAGGGCTATATTTCTTCTAAAATGTGCAAGGAACTACACTAACAGTCAACGGCGACCATCTTCGTGCCATTTTAACTGACTTAATATTCCTTACGATCATAAAGAGGAAAATTTGGTCGATATTTGGTTTCAACAGGGTGGCATCACTGCCCACACAGTCAACGGTGCAATCAACGTTTTGCACCCTATCTCCGAAAATCGCATTATCAGCCGAAATGGTGGTGTCAACTTGCCACCTAGGACCTGCGATTTGGGTTCATTGAACAATTATTTGTGAGCTGTCAAGGATAAATATCATGGTAATCATATAGCAACAATTATTATTGGTAAAATATAGGCTCAACCGATTGAAAATGTAATGACCGGACATTTGGTTCAGTCGAATCCCACCAGAGGCTGGATGCAAAGCGAATATTCGTCATCAATGAATGATGTCGATAAACACAACGAAGACTCTCTGTTGGAGTGCAGAACTCAGCGCCGATCCAACGTCCATTCCTTGTAATTGTGTGAACAGGCCGTGTATGCATGCATGAAAAGGAGGAATTAATTGACCTTCAAAGGACATTAAATCCACTGGACCATTAATACTTTCTTTCATTAAAAAAAAAATGGGTCGACAGAATGGGGTACTGCAGATCCAGCCGAGGTAGTCATTTGAATGAAAAAGTAAATAAAATAATAATCATATGAAAATATTGGTTGCATCTTGTTCTCTCAACATTTTTGCGGGATCATCCTCATGGTGATGCCCTGATCAGTGGTTGATCAAGTGGAACGAAACCTTCACTAATATTCGCTGTGTACTCAGCGAAAGTTGCTCAGTTGCTTCTAATTCTTCTACTCTCGTATATTGAACAAAGACCTCCTCTCACGGCAGAGCAGTAGCTAAAACAAGGGTCACTTCTTCAGTCCGGTTTAGAAGATTTTGGAAGTATAGGTTTGCCATACTCAAAGAACATCAGCAACGGTTGTTCTCTTTCCTCCGTTTCCGTCTTTAATGGGTGTACAAAACAGTCTCATGAGTTTCAATGTTCCGCTTGGAAGTTTCCGATGCATCTTCATATTCATATGTTCGCGCTTCTTTTGTCGGAGATATTCTGCTAGCGAATTTTTTTATTTTCTACGACCAGGCCGCACTGATCATCGAGCAACCAATCATTGCGGCACCTCAGTAGTGTAGCTGCGATCGTATTTTGCGCCTCGAGTAGCTATCTCACTATTGCCTTCATCCAATTCTTCGTTAATAATGTGTCGAGCTAAATAGTCAGTGACTGCTGATTGGTAACTCTGCAATGATTGTTAATCTTTTAAGGATTCTTCTGTGGTTATCTGTCAAATTTAGTTGACAATTTGCACTTGTATTTGAAAACGACACGTATGTGAAACTCTGTAATATCTAACACAGATTTGGCATTCCGTTCCTCCGCCATCCAATCTTTACGATACTTTGAGAATTCTCCTATGAGAAAAAAAACTTTTTCATACAACTAAATTATACATTATTGACAGTTCAGTGACGCGTTGGCCATTGCTATTACTGGTGGGATGCAAGTTGTTAGAACCGACATGCGATATATTTTCTGCACTTCTACCGCATTAAATTCGGAAACGTCATTACAATTTGTCATGGTGTCGGATTATTAATCACCACTTCCAACTCGAATAGAATAGATCTTTGACGACTTCTGATTTATATTCGGAGTTGCATTTACACTAACGATCGAAATATTACATTTCTTAGTGTGGAGTCTGGTCATGCATTCCGCATATTTACATGATTCAAGTCAATGATGTGTTGCTTCACGCGTCGTTTTAATGGCCGCGGTAACAGAGAATGTTACCATTGGACATGCCAGAGATACCACTTCACTGCGAGTATATCTAATGTGTTAGTACTTGTCTGTTTCGAAAGGTTATGGAGATCGCCCGGTCTTAAGAGACTACGCACATTCCGTGTTCTCATTTTTAAAGCGTCTAGGGTTTATAACATAGTTGTTTTTTGTGCGAGAAGGTTGTTAGATGCTAGCTTAACCCGTTTTTTACGTGTATGGGCCTCGTACTGGTGAAGGATATGGAGGCATCGTCGAACATATTTACATTTATAGCGAGCCGCATAATAAATATTAGATGACTCCGATGGACAAATTCACATCAAATAAAACAGTAAAGATGTTATGATTTGTATAATCATATGAGGTAATCATTTGGAAAAAATCTCATTTAATGAACATTTCGAGGCAAACCACGCGACCAAGCCTCCAAGATAAATTGTAACGAGTTATGAAGATACTTAGCCATGAAGACCTCAAAAGGAGTATGAGCGCGACTCATAATACACCTAAATAAGGTTAAACTTCGTACCATAAGGGCAATGGAGAAATATTTAACTCAATATCTGGTGGCGGTCTGGTGTAATAAATTATTAAATGTATGGTAAAATCGACCTTTAAATTACACATTTGAAGTATTTGCCGTTTGAAGCTAATTCCTTCTTCCGTGACTCAAAAATAATTTATTACACTTGAGTAAGGTTGTTCTAGCTTTCACAAGGTCCATGGATTAACATTAGACCCAATATGTGGTGTCGGAAATAAATTATTAAATTTGGTAAAATCGAAATTTAAATAACATTGAAGCCTTTACCGTTTGGAGCGGCGTTATCCGTCGCCATTTGAGGTGAACTTTATCCTTGGGCAAATTATAGGGGTCGTCTTGAACTAACTAATTCGATATAATTAATTTGTAATAAATTCAGGTCCAAGAACCATCGTGATATCATAACTGCATCAAAAGTTACAATTTTGGCGGCTCAGGTTTAATTATAGGCTGAGTCGAGCACTTGTCCCTCAAAAACGGTAACTTCGGTTACTTACGAGAAACAGTTCACTTCAAAAGCATTCTTCGAGCGTCTAAATACGGCATTAAGCATATTCTCTCGGGTAAGTATTCATGACGGTTCTGAAATAAGACAAATTCTGACATATAAAAAGAATCAAATTTAATTTTAATTTCATTTTCAATACTAAACTTAATTTCGACTTAAAAACTGTCAATTCGAATTTCAATCTCCCATTCGTTTTCAACATTAAAAACCGTTTATTTATATAAACCGCAACATAATGTTACACGTGTGCTTTTCGAAATGTGAACCAACCAGCCTTGTAAAACACACAAAAACGAAGCAGTTCAGTAGCCTTTAAAAGGTCCAATATCTTGAGCTCAGTTTTACAACATATCGAACGGCACGTGCTGCTGTTATTTGAATTAATTAAAAAAGTTGAAATCGTCCGGTTCACCTCTACTAAAGGGCGACTATCAAATTCGATCGTAGTATAAACGTATAGTATTCCCTTGCTTTAAAATCAATGCCAATGTCCACCCAGCCCATCTCTAAATAAATATGCGCGCACGATGCTTAGCCGGTACGCTAAGATATTACATAATACAATTTTATTAAATGTAAATTTAAGTCAATTTGATTTACGAAACGTATTAATATTTTCTGATTGTGGTGTGGCACAGCTAAATTTTTACTCAACACAAATTTCAAAATTTTTGACCTTAACATAAATTTTTATGTTGGTGCGTGTACGTAAAATTTATTCAACATGCGCCACCAGCACATCATAGGCATAAGGGCGAATTCTTTTACGGAACTCGCGCAAGTACAAACTAAAAACCTTGCTCTTGGTTTTACATATTAAATTTTTTTTTTTATTATTGTAAGGGGCTAGGGTTGTAATTGTAAATTATTTCATAATATTATGTGTATACATACTGTACTTAAGGTTATCGGTATAATACGCTCGCTGTTTGTAAATTTGATTAATCGATAAAATGTGAAGAATGTGAATTATGTGCTGGCCGCATCGGAAGCTGCGGTTGAATCATCGCACGCTAATCTTAAAAACCTTGGCGCAAGGTACAATGATCTTTTGTTTATTGTTTTCAAAATTCTATCTCACTAGTCGACCTTTAAAAAATCTTTAATATGCAAAATGTCATCAAAATATTATATACACACGTTTTACTAGAATCTTAATTAATCTTCTAACTTCTGTGTATGAATGTATTCAACCATACGAGTCGAATGAATGTGGGGTTGCGCACACATATCGACACCTTATTTGTTTGTTAGGTGTTGATAAACTGATAAACTTGATTTTATACATAATATTTTGATGATCTTAGTTCGTCGCAATTCAGTATGGAATCTACCTACCTATATAATCGTAAATTAAAGATTTTTTTATTTCTAAACAGAGTTCTGCTCTTATAACTTTGCAATAACTAGTTTTTCGATTGTAACAAACAAAATCATTTTGTTCCCATTAGCATACATTTCTTCAAGGTTAATTTTCTTATTACAGAAATGCTTAATTCCTGTATCATGCCACAACCATAGCTGATCAATCAATACAGTCCGAAAATATATTTGTAACACTCTAGAACCGAAAAAAAAATCGGCGAATGAGATCACTATAGAGATGGGTGTGCGCGATAATGCCCACTCTATAAATTTTGATTTTCGGCCAGCAAGTGTAACACCGTCTTTAATTGGAATTGGAAAATCCACTTTACAATAACTACAAAAAAAAGCTTATCAAATCGAATTATATTGAATAATTAATTATTTGTTTATCTTCATAATATTTCTTCGTTTTTACGCTAAAAAATAAATTTTGCAAAAAATTTTAGGTCAAAACTTTAATAATTGTATACGCACAATGTTGCGCTTATATATATATTTTAACTATTTTTGCGCTATAAAATAGTGTTCGATTGTGTACAGTAAATTCTCGATACGCGAGGCACGGAATTTTATGCAACCTAAATTAAATAACAAAAAAAAACGTTTTTCGCCACCGTTTATTGTGAACAATGATATCAGGGCGCCGGTTTAGCAATTTATTAATGATTTGGTTAGCATTGAAATTAACAAAAAAAAATCGTAATGTTTCTTGCAGACGAACAAATTACCAAAAATATGTGTGCGAAATAATTTTATTTCGACCGATTGACCTAAATAGACGGAATACCGAAATAGGTTTGCTTATAATTTCGAGAATATTATATTTCTCACTAGAAGTGTACGTACCTTCATTACATTTCAAGTATACAAAACGTACCGTCATTCGAAAACAACAGATCTTCAAACGGCGAAGATTTCAAATGTGTTATTTCTACATTGGCCTTATGGTGCACAGTTTAACCTTATTTAGGTGTGTTATAAGTCGCGACTCCTTTGGAGATCGAAATTGGGATAGCGGGGACACCAATTCGCCAATATAACCTGAGTAACTTCATGCCTAAGTAACATCATAAGCCACAATCGTAATATTCGTATCATCTTACAATTTATCTTGGAGACTTGGTCGCTTGGTTTGCCTCATATGTTTATAAACATCATACAACTTTACCATTTTATTTGCAATCTACAGGGTGTCCGCCGGGAAGGTATACTACTTTGTTTGTTTATGATTTTTGATTAAATGAAAGAGAATGGATCTTATATTGATAAATGTTTTATTTAATGTCGGCAATTATGTATGGAATACAATATCAGGTAAATGTCCGCCTCTGTTAGCCTCACAAATGCGAGCCCTTTTGAGCACATTTTTCATTACATTCTCACACATTTCACGCGGTATTTCATTAATTTCATCACGAATATTTTGTCTGAGCTCAAGCGTTTCTAGTTTCTTTGCATAAGCCTTGCTTTTTAGATATCCCCACAAAAAGAAGTCCGGAGCAGTCAAATCAGGCGACCGTGGAAGCCAATCAACATCACCATTTTTTGAAATAACTTGTTGTGGAAAGAGTTCTCGCAGTAATTCCATTGTAATCCTGGCTGTATGCGATGTGGCACCGTCTTGTTGATACCACATGTTAATCAAGCCCAAAGTATGCAGTTGTGGCGTTAAAAAGTTTTCAATCAAATCACGATATCGCTCCCCATTCACAGTTACCGTTACGCCGTTTTCATTTTCAAAGAAGTAAGGTCCAATGATTCCTCCTGACCAAATTGCACACCAGACTGTCACTTTTAATGGATGTAAAGGTGACTGATGAATAATGTGAGGGTTTTCCATTACCCAGAACCGACTATTCTGTTTGTTCACATATCCATTTAAATGAAAATGTGCCTCGTCACTCATTATGATTTTTTCATGAAAATCGGGGTTGTCATGGGCGAGCTGTAACATCATATTGGCATTGTAGGGCTGCGTAAATGGTCTCGTTCGCCTAAATGGCGGCAAAACAAAGTAGTATACCTTCCCGGCGGACACCTGTTATTAGTGTTGAAGAATTTTGGCGAATTAAAACCGTAAGTATGATCTATGCAATGAATATTAGTGCGATAATTTAAACAATTGGCTTACTCAGTTTCCCGTTATTTGAAAATTATATTCGGAGGTTACTTTGATCAATTACTTGGGTCGAAATTGATTGCCTTATCAATGACACCCCAAAGATCAATCTCACCCCAGAGAAGCAATATCTACATATATATTTGGATAATTATTTTTTATATTTCAGTTTATCGTTGTAAAATGCCACGCAACCATGCACGAAAGTTAGGTGCACGAAAATATCGTGATTACACAATGGACCAATTAAATTTAGCGGTAGAAAAAATACTAGCGAAAGAAATATCAATTCGACAAGCGTCCATTTAATATAAAATACCTTTCGGGACTCTTCATAATAAAATTTAAAAAAAACACACCCTACCAATTGGAGGCCAAACTGCTCTTCGAAAAGAAGAAGAGATTGGTATAATAAGGAACGTTGTAGCCTGCGCAGAATGGGGATTTCCCTTAAACATACTAGATTTAAGGATGTTCACAAAAATATATTTGGATCCCGCTGGGCGCAATATTATCAAATTTAAGAATAATCTGCCGGGGCAAGAATGGGCATATTCACTTTTAAAACGTCACAGATCTCTTATCGGGCAGCGAATGTCAACGAATATTTCTCGAGTTAGAGCTGAAGTATCGCCACAGGTCATCACAGACTTCTTTTGTAATTTAGAAAAAACACTTATAGGTTATGTTTGACGTTCATATTTCTTAATCTTAACATTATTTAAAATATAACATATCGATAGGTGTCCCCCCATCGCATATTTTCATTTATATTGAGTAATTTAAAGGAGATGTCACTTTTTCAGAACTTCAGTGACATTGGTAGACTGTTAAAATCTAAAAGAGGGACCCTAGTAAATTATAATGGTTTTCTAATGGGCCCGTCAGGGTGTTTCATGAGATTTAAAAATGTGATTTAGCTGCATTCTAAAGTCATTCTAAGTATTTTCTAAGCATTTACTATCCATTTCAGTGATACTGGTAGCCTGCTGAAACAAAAAGGTCACAAGAAAGTTATATGGTATTCTAATGAGTTTGACAGGGTGTTACATGAGATTTAAACATGTGATTTTTTTAATGAGATTTAACGTGAACTTCTGTATTATTGGTAGACTGTTTAAACTCAAAAGAGTATTCCTAGTAAATTATATGACTTTTGGAGTGTGAGTCTGACAGGGTGTTTCGTGAGATTTAAAAATATGATTTTTTTAATGAGCCATAGGAACATTTCAAAGTCATTCTAAGCATTTAGCATGCACCTCAGTGTTATTCGTAGGCTGTTTAAATTCAAAATAGTGTTTTGGTATGTCAAGGTGTTCCAAGAGATTTAAAATATGGTTTTCTATGGAGCCTTAGGCATATTCCAAAGTTTGTTTATGTTTTTTCTAAGCATTTTTTGCTAAGTATTTTCTAAGCATCATTTGGGTTGAGCTATAAATTAAAAAAAACGAGCATTTTCTCCTCGAAGAACCCCTTAAACGACTCTTCGTAAAATCGGCACCCATCGCAATCGATTTTTAATACTCTCAAACCTCTTTTCGGCAATTTTTATGAATGTCATATGGTTTTAAAAAAACCTAAACGATTTTTCCCGAAACCAAGATCCATCGCAATTGATTCCTAGTACTGAAAATCCTCTCTTTCAACAATTTTCATTTAAACCATCCGAACCTTTACCAACACCCATGATAATATATAATTATAAATTAATGTTCGAAATAATATTTATTTGATATATAGATAAATATGAATATTATATGGTGCTTGGGACACCCCTTTCGATCTAAGTAGTCCACTAATATCACTAAAGTTCCTGCTAAATGCTTAGAAAATACTTAGAATGACTTTACTAGAAAAAACACATGTTTAAATCTCATGGAATACCCTGTCATACCCATTAGAAAGCCATATAATTTACAAGGAACACTCTTTTGAATTTAAACAGTCTACCAATGTCACTAAATTTCATGCTAAATGCTTAGAATGACTTTGGAATGTACCTAAGGCCAATTAAAAATCACATCTCCTCTAAAGTATGTACTCAACATAAATTCGCCTGAATGTTTACTTACACCAATACTATTACTATTTTGGATTTGTTTGGATAAATTTAGCTAGCATTCCTCCTGAGCTATGCCACGGAATTTATTTTGATACCAGGAGTTATTGTTGCAGGCTCCCAAATTATATTTGACAATGTATAATGAAGGAGCTAACAAAATATTTTGGAACCGTTTGATTTTCAAAAATTTCTAAAACATAATGTTCGAGTATATTGTTTTATATCCCTTCATTGTTGATCTGTTCGATAAACGTATAATATTTCGTCATCTCATAAATAAGAAAACAAAACCCAGAGACCCCACATCCGGCCGTTATAATTTCACAAAAGCAGGTAAATTTACCACAATTATTTATTTCTATTTTCTGAAATTTGCTATTGAAATTATTTTAGTGAAACGAATTTTGGGGAAACATCTTTCTTCTAAATTTGTCTAGAATTATATTCCAGGTGCATTCTTTTGATTAATCAAAATTTATTATAATGGTTGTCATCATTTTTTATCGTCATTAATTTCGAAACACAAAATTTATTTTTCCGAGGTCATCGAATAAAATTATTTGTTCCCAAATTTAACTGAATAAACTTTTTTTAATGGTAACGATAATTTTTTTGAAAAGATCCTTGTGAGAACAAAAACGAGGTGAATGACCGAATTATTTATTTTTGCAATCTGGTTTGCCTCATCTCACATGAAATATAATTCCGTGCCTATTAATACTCGAACCTTTTTTTTGTAAATTCTAATGGTAATGAACTCTCAACAATAGATATAAGATATGGTTATGTGCTGTGGCATTGAATCTGTTCGGCTCTACACCACTTGGATGAGGGTATTATAAAAACAAACAAAAAACTGAATTCGCATAGAATCTAGATTTTTGAAACACAAACAGTACACCGGTTTTCCGCTTAGAATAGTTTTGCAAAATAGAAATTTCGCAAACAAATTTGAGGGCCAAACAATACATAACCAAACGGTGGAATATATATACGAGTATATAGGAGGGTCCAAATATGTACAAAAATATTTCAACGGATTTTGTATTTTTGGTAAATTGTATGATTAACAATAACCCTGACTCTATTGTCCGTTCAACTAAAGTAGAAATAAATATACAAGACATAGTACATAAGAAAACTAACCGATTATGTAACCTTGAAATCAAACTGACACATTGTCAACAACAACATTAAGATCGAATATAGGGGATGCTTAACCTAACAAATTTTTACTTTTTAAAACTTGATTGTTAACCAAATACAACAACAATATCAAAATTATCGTCCAGGTTATTGGCTTTATTTACACAAATCGTCTACGAATTTATGTTTAAATATTTTTTTTTTTGTTGTCTAGTCGAAGATGAAGATTAAAGACCTTTTAACGGAGATTTTAGAATTAAGAATAACACCGGAAAAAAAACCGAAAAATTGTCTAAATGAGTTTCATGAACTCGGTCGAACCTATATAAGACGATAATTTTTTTTATTGGAAAAAAACATTTTGAACCTGCATCAATTTGTGTAGTATAGACGCGTTTTATGGTCACGTACAACATTTTAATATGATTTTGTGTTGCGCAACAAACTGCACGTAGATTAACCTAGATTCGCCTTAATCAATTTGATCCGAATGATGAGCACCCAACAAAATTGGGATACGCGTATAAAATTCAATAAATTCGCGAAAAAAAACCTATCTGCGATATGCAAAAAGTTCAATAAACTTTTATTTTAAAAAGCGTAACTATAAAAAGTTGTATTTAATTTTATTACTTTTTAGCACATTACTAAGGTCAATTTAGATAAAATTCTTGTTTAATTAAGTAATACAAAATAACTCCGTAAATGACAAACAAAACGACATTTTCCATAATTTTTCCATTCGATCACGTTGCACGATGATATCGCGCGGCGCAATTCAAAACATTTTAAAATTACTGTACATAGTGTAATATACAGCACAACTACCTTTCTTTTAGACACGAACAATTGAACTAAAGTGCATTGACTTTCTAATTCGTACTTATTAGATTTTTTTTTATCGATAAACCTCTCCAAATATTTTCTAATTCACGTGAAAAATACCGTGACATTTAGTTGTTACATTGAATTACTTTTTTTTTTTAATTTCTAATTGAATTTTATAGTTATTTTTGTTAGTTTGTGCGGTGTCTTACTTGCACACATACTAATGTTCGATTTTATCAGGTATGTAAGAAATTAAAAATTTTATAGTAATTGGAAATTAGTGAATTATACAGTTTAGAAATAAATATAGAGAGGCAGGGTCGACATAAAAAAAATTTCGAAATGCCTGGTGACGGACAAATATACCTACAATAAGTTGCGGTGGATTCCCCGGTCTGTTTTAACGCGATATGACATTTAGTCATTTCACAATCAGTTTTATTTTTGTTACATAAAATGTTATTCTCAAGGTGTTCTATTCATTCGAATGACAACCTTTTAATGATAACAGTGTTTGGGATTGTCAGGCGTGCGTATTTAACACGTAAAATACGTATTTTTTATAATCGACTTTATGACGTACGTAATTTCGGGAATTTTCGAATATTTACCAAAACGTACGTTTTTAAAAATTAAATATAGTGAGTCGATGTGAATATTTTTGTGAAAATGGAAAAATCAAGTATCGAGAGTTGCTATTAAATATTTATTTTTAAATGGAAATACACCTACACAAATCAAAGATGAGTTGGACGCTGTTTACAGGGACTCCGCACGATCATTTACACCACCTTGAAATTTTGGGCAGCTGAATTTAAACATGGCCATACCAGCTTGGGTGACAATAAACATTCGGGACGTGTAAAAACTGCCACCACTGACGATAATCGAATTAAAGTTTGCTCACTGTACAACAGAAACGTTTTCGAATGAACACGCAGATTACGAGATTACGTCAGATTACGATCTGTGATTAAAAGAAACACAACTACGACCCCCTATCGGCGTGCAAAACTCATGGGCCGACACATCTTCCATGTCCAGTACTATAGGCTGGCATGGAGCTATGCAATGCGCAGATGGTAACTGAAATCGGTCCTATAGCCGTACGTCTTCGATTTGGCAGGAATTGCGTAAAGTAAGACGGGAAAATCAACCGCGAACGAGCAGGGAGTGCTTCGGCCCCAGAAAAGATTGCATGGATTAAAAAATAATAAAAAAAAAAAAACAGTGAACTTCTAAGCGGAAATCGGATCCAAAAAAGGCCAAGGTTGTTTCTTCGGCTGGGAAAGTGTATGTATGGGTTAAACTCTCGTTATAACGATTTTAAAATTTAAAATTATTTTATATGTAAATTGGGTAGAAACGAATAGTTATAAAATCTTATATTACCTATTTAACTACCGAGAAATATTTAATGCACCAAGGGATGATATTGTACGTAAAATTAAAATAAAATACAAATAAATTTCGCGAATCAATTAATATAGAAAACTTGATATAGACGAAAGAATAAGAACCTTTTAAACATGAAATTTATTGCATTGCCAAAGGTTTCAAGCGAAATTCTAAACCGTAATCTTTAAAACACACAGAAAAATTTCACAATACTCATCGAACCTCATCATACTTATCGAAAATATCTCATTTTTGAGTAAAACCTTACGTGCGATTTTCGAGTGGTGCTGATGTTAATGTTAAAAGCGATTAATGGTACCGTGACGTATATCGTTAGATTCATTGGAGTCTAACGATATACGTCACGGTACCATTAATCACTTTTAACATTAATATTAGCACCAAGTGCAAGCCGTTCAATCTATACTCGTAAATCGCATGGAAGGTAATACGGAAAATGAGATATTTCCGTAAAAGGTCATAGCATTTTTCTGTATGTTGGTCGGATGATAGAAGACACTCCAACGAATCTAACGATATACGTCACGGTACCAATAATAGCTTTTAACATTAATATCAGCACCAAGTGCAAGCCGTTCAATCTATACTCGTAAATCGCATACGGGTAAAAATATTTTTACTCTGGAACTTATCTACAAATCTGAAACTTATGTTTAGCCTTCGTTAGTTTTTCCTTTGTCCCAGATGGCCATATTTCAGAACTTCTTCCAAAAATCCATTGGGAATCCCATTTCCAACCAGCATACCCAATCCCATCATAATCGGTTAAGAATTGATTGGGTTCTGTCCCTAGTGGTCATATTTAAGAATCCCTTCCACAAATAATTTAAGAATCCCATTTCCATCCAACATACCCAATCCGATCATAATCGGTTAAGAAATAGCTGAGTTCCGTCCCAGATGGCCATATTTCAGAATTTCTTCTCAAAATCAATTAAGAATCCCATTTCCATCCCGCATTCCCAATCCCATCATAATCGGATCTGAATTGATCGAGTTTGGTCCCTAGCGGCTATATTTCATAATTCCTTTCAAAAATCATTTAAGAATCCCATTTTCATCCAACATACCCAATCTCATCATAATCTGTTAAGAATTGATCGAGTTTCGTCCAAAGTGGCCATATTCCAGAATTCCTTCCCAAAATCAAATAAGAAACCCATTTCCATCAAGCATACCCAATCCGATCATAATCGGTTAAGAAATGGTTGAGTTCCGTCCCAGGTGGCCATATTTCAGAATTTCTTCTCAAAATCAATTAAGAATCGCATTTCCATCCAGCATTCTCAATCCCATCATAATCGGTTCTGAATTGATCGAGTTTGGTCCCTAGCGGCTATATTTCATAATTCCTTTCAAAAATCTTTTAAGAATCCCATTTTCATCCAACATACCCAATCTCATCATAATCTGTTAAGAATTGATCGAGTTCCGTTCAAAGTGGCCATATTCCAGAATTCCTTCCCAAAAACATTTAAGAATCTTATTTCCATCCAGCATATCCAATCCCATCATAATCGGTTAAGAATTGATCGAGTTCCGTCCCAAGTGGCCATATTTCAGAACTCCTCTCCAAAATAATTTAAGAATCCCATTTACATCGAAAATATCCAATCCTATCATAATCGGTTAAGAAATGGCTGAGTTCCGTCCCAGGTGGCCATATTCCAGAAATTTTCCCAAAATCAATTAAGAAACCCATTTCCATCCAGCATATACTCAATCCCATCATAATCGGTTAGGAATTGATCGAGTTCCGTTCCAGGTGGCCATATTCCAGAATTTCTTCTAAAAATAATTTAAGAATCCCATTTTTAACCAACATTCCTAATCCCATCACAATCGGCTAAGAAATCCCAGATTAAATTCGATCGAATTGATTAAATTAAAAAATCGGATTTAACGGATTCGGATTTAACGGACACCCCCAATTAGTCCATTAAATCGAGCGTTTACTGTACGTATGTCAAATATTACAAATATTATAATTCATTATAACGAGAGATTAACTAATACATACTCATGATAAAATAGTCAGGACAATTTTAGGACAAACTTCACGCTCGTGGACACACGCATGAAGTGTGTCCTAAATTTTGTTTTTGTAATTTTAGGACAAGGTTAGGACAAACTTCACGGGAATTACTATGCATCATTACTCGATAAGCTGAAGGCAGAAATTGCTGAAAAATTAATCTTTCTCCACCAAGACAATGCGCAGTCTCACACATCAGTGGTGGCCGAGATGAAAATCCACGAATTACGGTTTGAACTGCTTGATTATCCTCCTTACTCACCAGATCTAGCCCCAAGTGTCTTTTGTTTGTTTCCTAAGCTAAAAATTCCGCACAGAATACAGAGGTTTTCGTCGAATGAGGAGGCCATCACCTTCGTTCGTTGGCCGGGTTGAAGAGATGGGAGCATCGCTGGGAGAAGTGCATAGACTTACAAGGAAACAAGGAATTTAAAGAAAAATGTCTTGTAGACGGCGTTTTTTTAGAGGTTCACTATTTTAAATTAAAATAGAACAAAGAAAAACATTTTTAATATCAGTGAAACTATCTTTATTGGATAGATAATTATATGCCATTAATGCTTGAATATAATTTCGGCCACCGCAGCTGCGCGTACATGGCGTAATCTGGAGATCCAATTTTCGATCATTCTTCGCAGCAATTGCGGCCTTATCACGCTAATAACTCGCCGAATGTTATATTTCAAGTGTTCAATCGTCTCTGGTTTATCGGCGTACACAACTGACTTAAAATATTCTCAGACAAAATAATCTAATAGAGTTAGATCACACGATCTCGGTGGCCAATTAACAGGACCATTACGTGAAATTAGTCTTTCATCAAATGTTTATTTGAGAAAATTATTTGTATCCCGCGCTGTGTTACATGTAGCACCGTCCTGTTGGAACCACATATCAGCAAGATTTATACCCCTAATTGGTGGCAAAAAAAAATCATGTCTCTATACCGTTCACCGTTGACTGTAACATTCCGAAGTCATATGGACCAATGATTCCGCCGACCCATAAAGCGCACCAAACAGTGATTTTCTCTGGATGTAAAACACGACAATTCTGTTTATTAACGTATCCATTCAACCAAAAGTGAGCTTCGTCGCTAAACAAATTTTTTTTTGGAAAATCAGCATCAATATCAATTTGTGGTTCAGCCCATTGGCCGAATTGGCGGCGTGTGCGATGGTCGGATGGCTCTAACTCCTGCACAAGTTAAATTTTATAAGCTCGAAAACCAATATCGCTTGTTCGGTACGCACTGTTTGACGTCGTACTGGATACGTATTATCATTTAGAGTATACGTGGCAAGGTTGATATTATCGATACTATAGTACTTTTCTCGATACTTTGGCTTTATAAAAAGTACTTCGATACTTTCGAGTGATTTTTAGTGATTATTTGCAATTCGATTCGAGACAACTTTTGTTGTGTTTCATCTAGAGATCAGGGTATTACAACTCTAATTTTTATGATTAAGATCTCTTATCAGTGTTACGATTAAAGCTACTAATGAAGCTTAATATTTTGAGCCAAGTGTAAAATTTTACAATGGCCCCATGCGAAATGCAATTCTTTCTTATAGAAATTTTTGACAAATCCCGATAATAAATCTAAGTTTATTAATTTTCTGAAAATTTTCTTCTCTAATAATTGATTATT
Source organism: Nephrotoma guestfalica (assembly GCA_963691935.1). Taxonomy (NCBI): domain Eukaryota; kingdom Metazoa; phylum Arthropoda; class Insecta; order Diptera; family Tipulidae; genus Nephrotoma; species Nephrotoma guestfalica. The sequence continues at coordinate 62,839,156 of OY829915.1, forward strand.
TAAATAATTGTAATGTTTATATAAAACCACGTTAGAGGTATTGAAAGGTAATTATAGAAGCCCTTAAGTGGTCTCGAGTAGTTCGCCCATCCAAAATGGAATGTTTAGCTTTATCAATAGGACAGCAACAGCACATACTGTGTCAATACAAAATACCGAAAATCCGCAATATTATAACTATCCGTTGTTAGGAGATATTCACATTCAAATTCGGGCCTCTTGACACTCATCTGAACGGTTACAAAATTTGTTACTTTCGATTAAACTTGTTGGTGTAGGGGGTTTGCATTCTAAAAAATCTGGTCTAGCCAAAGTTTTTCTCAATCCAGACACAGAGAGAATTACCGACCCTAAGCCATATATCTAATTAATTATGAATGCAGAAAATAAATATTTTCAATGTCTTTGAAGAGGTTATATTCCATCGTGACAACTGAGCCGATGAGAGTTTGAACTATATGCAATTAGTGCTTCATGAGATCCAATAATCACTTTCGACTATTTAACGTCGCTATTTCTAGTCCCAAGTTCAAGTATTAGCCATAAGTCATTTCAGTGACGGTAAGATTCTTAACGTGAAGCAATAAAAAGGTTTAATTACCAAACGAGCAATGCACATGGTCCACAAAGCAAATACATTTACTTAAATGATTGCAGTGGTAGGAGAAAACTAGGAAACAGAAAAATGCGGATTAATTCCTCAAATAAAATCGAGCGTTACAATTGGCGCAGTTAAATGCTTTTCCTGAAATTTTTTCAATAACGGCACCAGAGGAATTCAATAGTTAAAATCCTGCTGCTTGCCAAACAAAACTGGTGAAACGTTAAATACTTCTTTTAAAATGAGATAATGGGTTGTTCATAGTTTACATTGAAATAAACCCGTAGAACCTAAATTACCCAACATTACGATAGATTTGCAAGACCTGTTTTACATGCACACGGTCAAAATTATTAATATTGATTTAACTCACTGTATGCCTATCTCTGCTGTGTGAGAATGCATTAAATAAAATTGCGACTACAGTCCTGCAAAATGCTATTTTGATGTGAGTCCAGTGTAAAACTAGTTACTTTCCAGCTGGATTCAGTACTCTGCTCCTTAAAAATTTAGTACTTTTGATTTCTTGCCAATATCATCCCTGATACGTGGTGTGAAAACGATCCATAGTTAACCGAATTACCGACTTCGATGGACGATTGGATGGACGATATGGACGACCGTAAAATGGACGTAATGCACGATGAGTTTGATGAACAGAACCATTATTTTGATAAAAAATTTCAAAATACTTTGCACTTACATACAAAGTATAATCACAATGCCTTAGCGAATTATTATGTTTCGCTACGCAATTGTCAACCCGTTCGTAATCTCGAATATTTCTATATGAAATTTGGGTTATTCTGGGTGATAGCCAGATATTGTTTTTACATCTAGGTGAGGTTACCAACACGTTAGAAATCACTTACATACAAAGTATAATCACAAGGGGTTGACAATGGTGTAGCCAAATATAATAATTCGCTCAGGCAATGTGATTATACTTTGTATGTAAGTGCAAAGTATTTTCAATATTTTTTGTAGTTTGGTCACTGCGATCTGATAAGATGACAGAATTTTTTAAATTAAAGAATTCAAGTTTCGTTAGTTCGAAACCAAACTTCCAATGTCTTGGTAACCTCACCTAGATGTAAAAACAATATCTGGCTATCACCCAGAATAACCCAAATTTCATAATTTATTTTATAAATCCAGGATCAATCAAATAAATTGCTTTAGCAATATTTACGTTACCGTATAAGTTCCCGCCCACTCGGTGGAGCCCCGTTTATCACTCAGCGCTGCTTTATAGAAATTATTAATTTTGATTTTGGTTGAAATCGGATGACATCCTTTACTTATCGTCATATGTAATCTACATTCATGAGAAAGTGAGAGAAGGGAAGAAATTTCCAGTGCAATGAGCCGCTTGTCATGAATATTGTCGGATTGAATACTGCATTGACAATTTTAACGTCTGTTCCTTGTGCAACAAACATGATTAATTCATTTTAATATTTTTGGTTGTGTTTCGGCCCAAATTATTCAAAAATAAAAAAAATATTGCTAGTTTAATAAACAATACTACGGGTATTTAGGTGAAGGAATCAACAATTATGTCGGTGTGGACGTTCTAAACAATTTTTTCGTACAGTTTTCGATTTCGAACTTTAACAGCAACTAGAATTTTGTTGGTTGCTGACAGAAACTAAAATGTTCGACATTGTCTACATTATCTACATTGTCGAAACCATTTTTTAAATCGTGTACATACATTGTTTACATGTGAAGAATATTAATTAACAACGCGACGTAACCAATACGGCACAACACTTACTAAAACGATTGGTAAACAACAACTGCGTTCCCAAAATGGCTGATATTTCACTGAGTACCTTTCAACGCTTGCTCAAACGTACTCCCCACTTTTGTTGACAAGTGCTGCCATCTTCATGTTGAGGTCGGAAACTTTTCAGACAATCGTAATTATTTAGTAAAATTATCATATTTTCAAAAACAAATAAATGAGTTGTGACGTCTGCGGTAAAAGCAAAACGTTACCCGTTGATTCTATTAGAAATACTACACTGTTACGAATTTCGAGCGTTTACTATGAATTTGTATACAGAGTTTGCAAATAAAGTGTACACAGCGATTCAAGTTATAAACTTTATTTTCCAACACTTTTATTTTCTACAGCAATTCACTTTTGTAAGTCGTTTACGAGTAGACCTCACTAATACTAATACTGCTTTTTCACTTTCACTGTTCACTTTAACTGTTCGCTACTTTTCGAACTGCTCTTTTATAGCATCTGGCGATGAATGTGTATTACAATTGTAAATCACTTTCATATACTTGTGTTAGCGAATATTCACGTCATAATTTCTCCTGTCTTGATGATTAACGCCCGTTGTCAATTCCAGCATTGTCGATGATGATTTGAGGAGAAGAGTACTTGAGGAATAATTGATTTGGCAACATCGATGACGTTAAGAACAACAATCGCCTCAATAAAATTACAGACTCTGACAAGCTTCTTTGAATTGATAACACTTGGTGGTGTACACCTTAACCACTCGACCACCACCATGTGATATACTTGAGTAGAGTAGAATTCTTAACATACGAAGACGTTGTTAGAAGTCTGGTAAAATTGCAACAGAGGGCGCCACAATCGCATATCCCAGATGTCATGTGTCAAAACTATCTGTAACTAGACCAAATTAAAATTTTCAGAGAAATCTGTCATTTAATTCAGTTTTGACAGCCATTGAAAACAGACAACCCATTATTTTTTGTAAACATGGAAAACAGTGAATTTCGTGTGTTAAACATTAAACATTATTTCTTGCGTGGAAAAACCATTACGCACACAAAAACACAGCTTGATAAATATAATGGGGACTCTTCACCATCGATTAAAATGATTCACAAGTGGTTTACTGATTTTCGTTGTGGTCGTACAAGCACAACTGATGCCGAACGAACACCACACCAAAAATGGTTGACAAAATCGATGATACAGTATTGCAAGGCAAGACCGAAGAGTGAAAGCGCGCGAGATAGCTCAGATAGTACGCATCTCAGATGAACGTATGCGCAATTTATTACACGAACATTTTACTATGAAAAGGTAGTTAGCGAGTTGGGTGCCGCATTTGCTTACAATCGACTAAAAACGCACACGTGTGACAACTTCAGAGGCAGGTTTGGCAATGATGTTCAAGCGAAATACAAAGAAGTTTTTGCGTCGGTTCATAACTGTGGATGAAACAATGATCCATCACTATACACCGGAGACCAAAGAACAGTCTAAACAGTGGATTTCTAAGGCGGTTTTATCGGCCAACAAGGTCGTGGTCACAGTTTTTTGGGATGCACGCGGCATAATCCACATCGATTACCTTTAAAAGGGGTGAACAGTCAACGGCGAATATTACTGCAACTTATTGGATCGTTCCAACGATGTCTTGAAAGAAAAACGACCGCATTTGGCGAAGAAAAAAGTTCACTTTCATCAAGACAATGCAAGTGTGCACACGTGTGTAGTTGTCATGCCCAAATCCATGAATTAGGCTTCGAATTGCTTCATCATCCGCCATATTCTCCAGATTTAGCCCCCTGTGACTATTTCCTATTTCCGAACTTCGGCCGAAGATTCGGCTCTAATGAGGAGATCATCGATGCAACAAACGCCTTTTTTTAACGGTTGGAGAAATCGTATTATTCGGAAGGGATCGAAAAATTGGAAAAAGGTTGGACTAAGTGAATCGAGCTAAAAGGCGACTACGTTGAAAAATAATTTTTATTTGGCCGAAAAAATTATTCCTTGTTTCATTTTTACCAGACTTCTCACTCCGCCCTCATATATATGTAAACAAAGTATGCTCATTAGAAATAAATTTAAATTTAGTTTTGAGAAATACTTTTAACCCAATGTTACTAAGATTGTAAGCAGATAAACATAAATAGTAATTGGCCAGAGAAGCATAGGCAGTTAGCCCAGGTTTTCATCCCAGACAAAAAAAAATCCTCAAACAATACTATTTCATCTAATCTCAGTTTTAACTATTTAAACTTGTATAAGATCGACCAAATGGCACAGTGGTTAAAGCTTTGGCGTTTGGATCGGGAGGTACCGGATTCGAATCCCGATAGGGGCAGGATACAAAAGGGAATTTTCATCAACAGATTACGATCTGTGATGAAATGGAACACATCTATGACCCCCTATCGGAGTGCAAAACTCATGGGCCGACCCATCTTCCATGCCAGTATAGGCTGGCATGGAGCTATGCAATGTGCAGATGGTAACAAAATCGAACCTATGACCGTACGTCCTCGAATTGGCCTACCCACTGGCGTAAAAGTAAGGACGGAAAAAGCTAACCGTGAAAGAGTTGGGAGAGCCTTGACCCCAGAACAGATTGCAGAGATAATAAAAAAAAAAAACTTGTATATGACGAAACCAAATTTTAAATTTTTTACTCAACAACAAAATATTCAATACGAATGTAAAAATAATTATAAATAGTTTTTCTCTAAGAAAATCGTGCAATTCTCCAAAAAATATGGTTTCCCGGAAATGATTGTTTTTGTTTTAAATATCCTGTGATAAGGACTAACTGTGGCTAATCGAACAGTACCAGCCGTATGGTGGGATTCGTGCAATCGGACAGCCTCTATATGGCTCCATATAAATATTAATAATTGCCATGCTCCTAGCCATTGATTTGCCGGAAATTATTCATACTGTTTCGACGAGTACGCCAGATTTTTATTAAGGCAGTGGAACTCCACGGATATATCCGCGGAAAAACTTGAAAGAAATTCGATTTCATTTGTAGATCCAGATGTATAAGTAAACACATTAGGAATTTGCCGGAGATATCGTACAGCAATTTCACTAAACCAAGTTTTTTATCTGAATGTAGTAAATAATTCGATCCGTTGGGTTGGATTTCTCCAGTACCTATTAACTTCAAAATTTTGCTGCAATCACTCTGGTTGACCAGAATGTAATAGCCTCCAAAACGAAGGTTGCTCTACTAAAGCAATTATTCATTTCACGTTTGAAACTCCGCGATGTTGTACTATTGCCGAAATTGATTTGTATAATTTCAAGTTCCAACTGGCTTATTATACGCATGGATCGACAAGATTCCGAACGATCATTGGGATCATGTACCTAGCAATCTCAATCCAGCTGATTATGCAAATTGAAATTTTTTACCTAGAGAACTTCTAAAACATACAAATTGGTGGTGTGGTCCAGAGTTTTTGAAGATGCCACAATGTAAATGGCCCATTTACAAGAAGGCTCCAGTAAAGTATACAATTGCTGCAACAAACAAATTAGCGCTAATTACGAAAATTAAGAAGGCAAATACGACATCACCTGTAGAATATGTGATCGAGAAATTTTCTTCTTACAGGTCAATTCTCAGAGTATTAGCGAATTGCATCCGGTTCGCCGAAGCATGCCGCAAGCATAAATCATAATTTATCACAGAAAAGGTGAACAGGTTCTGATTAAATATGCACAACATGATAACTTAAGAGACGACATACAACAGTTGCTGAAATACGCATCGATGAAAAAGGATAGCGTATGTGCGAGCATTGCATCTATTTATAGACGAGAATGGTTTAGTACGCGTGGTGTATTCCATGAAATATCCTACTAGATTGATTACCTAAGCACCACCAATTAAAATCATGAGATTTTACATAACAAGCACGTGCATCCGAACCAGTCAACATCGCTCTTTATACGGACAAAATATTGGATTATGGAAGCTGAAGTTTTAATTAAACGAACCACAACTGGATGCTTATACTGCTGTAAAACTCGTCCAAATGTAGCAGAACAGCTAATGGGTACCCAATCGCAATTAGTTCAAAGAAAGGCGGATGATCCAAACGTATCAAGGCCTTGGTCTGTTTCGTTTGTGTGCATGGCAACGGTATGGATTGTGTACATGAGCTCTCAACCGATGAATTCATTGCCGCATTAGGAAGATTCACTGGCAGAAGAGGGCTTCCAAGGGTCTTATACATCAAGTATCATCATTCCTGAGCGCATACCAAATAGAATGGCATACCATACCGCCATCATCACCACACTTTAGAGGCCTATGGAAAGCCGGGGTAAAATCCGTTAAAACCGATATTCGTCGAGTATTAGGTGAGGCAGCTCCGATGCTTGAAGAACTACAAACCCCTCTAATTCAAATCGAGGCGATTGTAAACTCAAGGCCTTTAACTCCAATAAACAACGATCCAGACGATTTGCAAACGTTGTGTGCCATTCTCTTAGCCAATGAATGCCATTAAAAACAATATTTTGTCGGAAAAGCCGCAAAAATCTTATACAAATAACAGTAATGATTGCACAACAAAATACATAGCAATGAAGGGAATTTCTAAAGGACCTTTAGATACCATGCGATATTGTGTGAGTAATATTTTTTTCTAATCAGACATCTTATCATAATTAAACGATGAACTTTTGTACAACATTTTTTCTAATTGGTAAACTTGGCCTACTTGGGCCTGTGAATTTCAAAAAATCAGTTGTTTTACAAAACATTTCATGCAAAGTGTGATGTGTAATAAAGGGTGGTTAAATTTTAAGGGCCGACGTTGAATGTGAACCACACCTAAACATCAAGTTTTTTTCTGCATTTAATATGACATTTCTCAATTTCAGACTAATTCAATTTGAACCATGGAAAGATACACAATCGAGCAACGCGTTAAAGTTATTCAGGCATATTATGAAAATGGGCGTTCAAACCAAAATGCATATCGTGCACTTCGTGATTTTTTCGGTCAATTTAATCGTCCAAATGTGCGTACAATCGGAAAAATCGTGTAAAAATTTGAGCAAACCGAGTCTGTAGGAGATTTTAAAACACCAGTGCATGCTCGTACAGCTCGTGCAGCAGAAAATATTGCTGCTGTTCGCGATAGTGTGGCTGAAGAGCCGTCAACCTCAACTCGTCGTCGTGCCCAACAATTTCACCACTCACGCTCGTCGTTGATGAACATTATGCATAAAGACTTGCATTTACACGCTTATAAGGTGCAATTGACTCTAGAACTAAATCCTCTTGACCATTCCAAACGTCGTCAATGGTCAGAATGGTGGCAAGAAATGGCAACAGTGGATGATCAATTTTCGAAGAAAATCATCTTCAGTGAAGAGGCACATTTTCATAATCCAAGAGTGATTGTCGAAAAACCAATGCACTCACAAAGAGTGACTGTTTGGTGCGGTTTATGGGCTGGCGGCATCATCGGGCCGTATTTTTTCCAAAATGAGGCCGGTTAGGCAGTTACTGTGAATGGTGTTCGCTATCGTGAGATGATAACGAACTTTTTATGGCCCGAATTGGAAGATATGGATGTGGACGATATGTGGTTTCAACAGGACGGTGCCACTTGCCACACAGCTAACGAAACAATGGCTCTTTTGTGCGACAAATTCAATGGCAGTGTTATCTCACGTGGTGGCGATGTCAGTTGGCCGCCAAGATCATGTGATATGACACCGTCTTTGGGGTTATTTGAAAGAACAGGTGTACATCGATAAGCCAGCAACAATTCAAAAGCTAAAGGATAAGGTAATTCGGCGCATTAACGGCATAGAACCTCAATTATGCCTAAGCGTCATCGAATTTTTGGACCATTGGGTGGAGGTGTGCCGCCGAGGTCGCGGCGGCCATTTGACCGATATTTTGTTCCATACATAATTGAACCATATCATATTATCATAATAAAAGAATTGACAATAATTTCTTAAATAATTTGTGTTTTATTCAAAATCAACATCGGCCCTTAAAATTCAACCACCCTTTATATTCTAAAACATACCGGATGATTTTTTAAGATGAAATTTCAAATATCTCGGAACATAAGGACTCTACGAAAAAAATGTCCATTATCAAAATTTAATCATTCCGTAGGGATATACAGTATATAGTCGAACGATAAAACTCTTGAATTTATGCAGCCCAACCTAAAAATTAGATTGAATTGTGCACGGTGTTTAAAATCTTAAAAGTAAATGTTTGCCACAATAAATTAAAATACATAAAAAAACTAATCATGAACGAGTGTCGCGCTGATTTTGTTATGCCTTAAGAATTATAAGTCGTGCCTGGCTAGAATGTAAAAAAAAAATATGAAAAATAAAGACAATTAGTGTAGTCAAAATGCTTATTTTTTCTATTAAGCTATTATTTTGTGACTAGTTGGCCCTTAAATTGAAGGTTGTATTTTTTGGTTCGTGCGTATCATCGACCAGTATTTCTTGCAAACGATTTTACCCAACCACATACACAAACCCATTATCAATAGAACAAATTAAATACGCAGTCACGTAAGGCCTTGGTATTTTCAATCCAAAATTGCTTTTAGTGATAATATTTTCGGTTATAACTTCTAAATTGTTTAAATACCGGAAAGAGCTTGTTGAAGTTGCATTTGAACTGGTTCACAATTTATTGAAATGACGTTTCTCTCTAAAAGTATTGTTGTAAACATTAATGTTGTTTGTACAGATTTTATGTGCCGAACATCGTTACCAACAAATTCACCAAACCTAGTAAGTTCTTAGGTTTTTGTTTTCAAGGTATAAATTAATTTAAATTAATTTAAATTAATTTAAATTAATTAATTAATTAAACACAAAGTTTTGAGTTTTTTATGGTATCAATAACCAGGAATAATAAATTAATTCGGAAAAACCGTAAATTTGTATTACCAATTCATTTAATAGGGCAGATAGACAATCCGTAGTGTTTTATAATTGGTGAACTAAAATGATTGGTGAACTAAAAATAAAAATAATTTTAGTAAGTTGGTCTAGGCCCTGGCTTTTTTGTAGTTTTCCGAGAAACTTTAATTTTCCACTAAATCTAAGAACTGCCTTTAAAAAATATTTGGAATTCCGTGTTTATATTTGGTGACCTTTCTATATAACCTTGTTGAGCAGGAGCCAAAATATTAACCCACTTAAACATGAAAATTGGATAAAATTGTAATGAAAATTCACTAAGTTTTGCGATATTTCAGACTAAGGCAGTGAGCTTTGCATCCAATTCAAGAGGTTTCTTCTTTATGTCATTTTTATCGCCATGACCTTTTTACAAAATTAAACTAATTGAGATCACTTAAGTTAGTTGTTTCTTACTCTCCCTTGGCTATTTGTTATTCAAGAATCAATCAAAGTCGCTGAGGCTAAATATTGAATTTTCTTTTTTGGAGAAGCAACAACAATTCTGGGTTTATACTGTTGTTTTAATAAAAATCTTAAGGCCACGCTGACTGAATTGAAGGATTTCTAGGACATTTTACATATCAATTTGTACAGTAAGCTTTAAATTTTTGCTCGACATCCTTAACTCTTCTATGTGTACCGGGTGACTTTTTTAAGCCAAAACTTTCAAATATCTCGGTAAATAAGCACTCTAAAATTTAATCATTCCGTGGGCACAAATACATTAGTGCTAAAATTAGTACCCTCCTCTCCTTCTTGTAAGAGGGGCGGGAAGTAACTTTGCAATTAAAATAGGAAACCCAATTTTTTATTGCAGATTCGGATTCTACGGCTTAAACTGCGTAGGATTTCTTTCAAACATTTTTTTCGGTTTATGATAGATGGCACTGTAATAACGATGTTAGATTTTTCAAATAAATGATTTTTGTTTGTATTTTGTTTTAAAAGTATCCGAATAACTGGGAAATTGTTACCTGTAGAAATTTAATTGGCTGCGGTGGATAAACTACTTTCAGCATAACCCAGGAACAACGACGTGGACGTAGTAGTTTTCTGTTCCATTCGGGTTGCTTAATTAAGGTGAGTCCTCTCGACTATCACGTACCACGGTGCTTGATTTACATGGGTTCTCTCGCCTGTTCTTCATTAACTTACCTCGATTTAATCATTAACTTAATTAAATTAAGTGCTCGAAATCATGGCCTTTGACTTCAATGCACTTGTTGATACGCATTTCAAATGAATGTATACAACTGAGAAGCGTGCCTGCTTGAATTTCGACACAAGAATTTCTGATTCGCTCAATCATATTCTTACGTGTTGTTGGTGTTTGTTGATAAACTTTGTCTTTGAGATAGCCCCCCAAAAATAAATCTGACGAAGTATATCTGATTTTCTGGTAGGATAATTTACCGGGCCAGCTTTACCGATCAAGCGACCATTGAAATCACAATCAAGTACTTCACGTGCTAATTCTAAGCTCAAGTCTTCAAATAATGTTGGCGGTTCATTTTCCAAAATGTCACGGTACATTTGACTCTTCAAGTTGCCTTCAATAATGTGCGGGCCGAGTTTGTTGCCAATCACATTGACAGTCCAAGGGCGCTGATGTTCAACTTAGTGAAGCCAGTACGAATTTTCAACACTCTATTAATGCATGTTGTGTCGATTAATCGTTCCATGGTTTGTAATGTGACTCGTCGGAGAACAATACGTAGTGAAAAAAATTGGGATTTTGCTGTATTTGTTCAAGTGCCCACTGACAAAAAGTTCAAAATTAGGTATTGCAGAATTTCAGTAAGAGAAAAAAATGTTTCAAAGAAATCCTACGTACTTCAAGCGGTAGAATCCGAATCTGTAATAAAAAAATAGGGGTTCCTATTTTAATTTCAAAGTTCCCCCGCCCCACCTATAAGAAGGGGAGCAGGGGTACCAATTTTAGTACTAATCCATAGTAGGTTAAATTGTTTTCTGTTATAAAATATTTGTCTAATGTTTGCTGTACAGCTTTTTTCTTTAAATCAACATAAGGTTCCTTGTAACAATTTACACCATCAGCTACTGCTCGAGACACTTTACCACTTCGTTTGCTGTCAGGATCGTTTGTTTTTAAAACCTCGATAGCTTCCTCAATTAAACTCATGGCTCTGAAAAGCAGTTTTGATCGTAAATTTATTTCTACAGGTAATTCTAGCGGACTGTCTTCTTCGTTAGCTAGCTGTAAATCTAATTGCATCAATTCCTCATTAGTCATTGCATGGTTATGTGAAGGTAGCGTTTCCTCTATGTCCAACTCATCCATTCCCTCAAAATCTTCTAATTTCTAGCTAAGGTAATAACATCTTGAACTATATTGGGTGCATCATCAACTTCTAAAGAATTCCCTCCTATGTTATGAACACATTCCTGCCAAATTTTTCGCCAAACACCATTCATACAAGATAGTTTAATTTCCTTCTAAGAATCTGAAATAATTTCTATAGCATTCATAATGTTAAATTTTGTTTGTCCTGTAGGTTTGTCTTGTCCATCAGTTTCACTTAAAAGCAGCTTAAATGTTCGTCGAAGGTAATAACTTTTAAATGTGGATATTACTCCCTGATCCATGGACTGTATTGCAGACGTAGTGATTGGTGACAAATTTAATATTTTCGGATAATTCATCAACATAGACTGGGTGGCCAGGAGCATTATCTACTAGAACCAAAGCTTTGAAGTCCAAGTTCTTTCTGCCACAGTAAGCTTTAATTTCAGGAATAACAATGGAGAAACCAAGTTTTTAAATAACAATGCTGTGATCTTTCTTGTTTGATCGCCAATGAACAGAGAGCCTAGGATTTTCAAACTGGTAAATAGGGAGTGGTTTTAACTTAGAATCTCCATTGGCATTACCGCCCAGAAGCAGAGTCATTCTATTTTTGCTTGCTTTAAAGCCAGATGCAGATTATTTCGTTTTAGATATGATAGTTCTTTTAGGAAGCCCTTCCCAAAGCAAGCCGGTCTCGTCAATATTAATGCTTTTAGATCGACTGGGAAATGATCTGCAGCCCCGATATCAGCACTAGCAGCTTCGCCTTTAACAGCGACACTATGAAGTTTGCTGCGAAACCTTCAATCTCTCAAACCAACCCTGACTAGCTTCAAATGTTTCATATTTGTCATTAGTAGTATCGGTTGAAGGTTCGTTACAGGATGATTCTCTTTTCATACTGTCGAATAAGCTTCTCACTTTCGTCTGAATTACCATTTTGCTTAATCGAATTTTATGTGTAACCTGGTTTTGAATCGAAATTAAAAGCAACGATTCCATTTTGATCATTAATCCACTCCTTCACGAGTCATTGCCTTAGCATCTATGGATGTTACCGATTTTGCAGCTTCTCGTATTTTATTTGCATCTCATTTTTGCATGGTTCTGGCAGTTGTTGCAGCCAGACCAAGAGCTTCAGCTATCTCCACAGCTTTTCCTCCCTTTTCAAACCGTCGTAGAATATCCAATTTTATTTCCAAGGTGATAGTTTTTCTTTGCTTTTTGGTAAGTTTACCTCTAGTAACGTTTTTTCCACTCATGAAGGTGTATGGTCTAAAAATTATAGACTAATTATAAAAAATTATAAAAATTGCTTAAAATATGAAAATTTGAAATAAAAAAATCACCTTTTATATTATGTAAATCGCCTTAAAGTTTTTCTCAAAACCAAAAACCAATATAAACGCAACGAAAATAAGAAAACTCAAAACGAATTTTTAGTTCTAATTTAGCAGTGACGCAACTCCGAAAAAACGCAGTGAGGTATTGGTGTACTGATATGGAAGACGGGTCGGTCCATGAGTTTTGCACTCCGATGTCATAAAATTGTGCTCCAATTCATCACAGATCGTAATCTGTTTATGAAAATTTCGTTTTGCATCCTGCCCATATCGGGATTCGAACCCGGTACCTCCCGATCCAAACGCCAAAGCTTTATCCACTGTGCCATTTGGTCGGTAGCTAAAAGAGTTAACACGTGTGGCAAGCAGTATCCAAAAACCCATACCTGTGTATAAACCAGTTTTCCATAATTCATAAAGCTTTGTTGCATGAAACAAATAAAGGTTGGTTGAAAAGTATTGAAATCGTCACCAATTAACCAGTAGAAGAATCAAAATGTATACGCCATTTATACGGCAATATTTCAACTTTCAATTGAACACAAAATTTTTATTTCGATCTGGCAATTCCTTCTTTGTTTACAAGCCATTAGAAGTTGACGTGTCAGTGTAATCGTTTACAATAAAAAAAAACGAATATCGTGCAGTGAAAACTTCTTGGTTTTGGGAGGTTTATCAGCAATTCATACAAAAATGGTAAAAGTATTTAAGGAGTATGTTGCTTCATTTCCAACTGTTCAAGCGTTAAAGATGAACCACGTAGTGGACGTCCAAAAAGTACAACAACACTAGAAATCATTGAGCAAGTGTATAATATTGTTTGTGAAGATCCAAATTTGACTAAGCATGAAATTGCTGATACTATAGGCATCCCGAATTTGTGCATAGATTTATAACTATGGATGAGACTTGGGTCTACCACCATAATCCTAAACTGAAACAAGAACGTTTACAGTGAACTGAAGCTGGTTGTTCAGCTCCAAAACAGGTGACGTCAGAACAATTTTTGGGATACAAAAGGATTTTGTTGATTATTTATCTTAAAAAGGTAAAACAATTCTGAATATTATTGCAACCTTTTGGACCAGTTGGAAAAAAAATCGTGAAAGACCCGCTTTACGGAAGGAAACAATTATTTTTCATCACGACAATGCACGTGTTCTCCCGAGTCTTTTGATGCTGGCTAAATTGAACGAATTATAGTACGAATACCAGATTTGGCTCCCAGTGATTACTATCTCTTCAGAAACCTGAAACAATTCCTTCGAGGAAAGCGTTTTTGCAGCTATAGCAGCCGTGGAACAGCATTTTGCAGAGCTTCCGGAAAATCATTACAGGGATGGTATAAAATTATTGGAAGATCATTGGAATAAGTGTATTGAAGTTGAGGGAGATTTTATTGAAGAAAAAACTAATTTCATTAAAACATTTACATTCTTTCATTTTTGGAGTACGGGATTGACAGCCTCCACGAAGTATTCATAAATGGATACGGGCGTACTCTGGGCAATGTTTTATAGAACGAACGGTTGCGGTACCCAATCCCTTCGTAGTAGTGAAGCAGAATAGCTAATTAGTCAATCAAAACTATAAAATGGTATAAACAAAAGGAAATAATACCCCAGGTGGTACACCAATAACAACATTGGTAAATCCACTCTCTTTGGCGACTGGCCCTATGGATTCTGGGGAGAGCCATCTATTGCATTATCAGGGAACATCAAATCCGTTCCAGAGAAGACCAATTTTACAAAGACCACCGATAGAGAAAAATAGAAGCAAATCGGTATCTGACCAAGCCGATACTTTTCTAACGCTATACAACGCTGCAAACATTACACGAAATAAGTGATGCCACCGGAAATTTTACTTTGCAAATAGCCGAATCTAGTAAAACAACTATTGACCTAGAAAAGGAGAATATGAATCTCTTAGCGAGGCTAGAGCATATGGAGCAATTATTTGCCAAGCTAAGCGAAGAAATTGACTATCTAAAGCTAGAAAATCAAAACCTAAAAATGAATCGGGATTCAAAATAAGATTGCGATATAGGAAGCATTGAACCAGACAAACTCATCTATTCCACTGATGAAGATGAATTACAAAGTGAGACGGACTGGATCCTAAAGAAGAAAAAACAGTCCAGGAAGAGTAAGAAAAGAAAAGCTGAATCGTCACCTGAGGCTGAGCAATTATATGGTAGGGAACAATCTAGTCCAGATTCAAACGATGCTCTACCCAAAACCAATCAACCAAAAGGTAGTAAATCTACCAAGAACAATACACCAAATTTGGTGCAACCGAAAGAAAAATCACCCCCACCAATAAATATTGTGGGTGTAACCAGTTACCCAGAAATTCATTTCATTCCATTCAGTCTGGAAAATTAATACTCTGGACTCAGATACTTATAGAACCTTATCTATGAAATTGAATGCTAAAAAGTATCATTGGTTCAGTTACAAAAACAAATAGGCTCGACGTATAAAAGTCATGGCAAGAGGTTTGCAACACACTTGCTCAAGCAAAGAAATAATGGAAGACTTACAAAATAAAGGTCTTAAAATACTAGATGCTGTGAATATTGTTAAAAAAGAGAGAACAGAAATTCAGGAAGGAAACCAAATTATCAGTAAAAGGCGACTCCCTCCTTTTATGCTGGTGTTTGACAACAGAGAGAATGTTAAAACATATATGGAATAAAAGGAGTTCTTCACATGAAGGTGAAAATTGAACCAACGAGGAGAACCACAACACGCATACCCCAATGCAAGAAATGTCAGGCATTTAATCACACCCAAAGATATTGCGGCCGGGATCCAAGATGTGTAAAATGCTCAGGTAATCATTTTACCCAGGCGTGTACAATAGGGAGAGATGTGCCAGCCAAGTGTACAAATTGTAGGGGCCAACATCCGGCCAATTATCGAGGCTGTGAGGTTGCTAAACAACTGCAAAAATTAAAAGATAAAACAAGAAATCACGAAAATCGAAGGATTCAAATATCAAATAAGATGAATTAAAACCCACAACCAAGCAATACAGAGCAAAGAAGTTTATTTGCCCAGGTAGTGAAAGGTTTAGGTTCAACCAAACATATGGGCTCTGAAAGTAACCAAATTATGGAAAACATTATGAACAGCATTGCAGCTATTACAAAGCGGCTAGATGAACAAAGTAATCTGAACAACATGATAGTTGATCAACTGAAGAAAATGCAACTCCCTCAACACAATCCAACAAAAAATGTTAAGTAAGAACACAACTTTCAAAATAGCAATTTGGAATGCGAATGGCATTATGCAACATATTCAAGAAATAGAAATATTTTTAAATTCAGAAAAAATCAACATTTTCTTAATATCTGAAAGCCATCTAGTTAAATCTTCGTTTGTTAAAATACGGGGTTATAACTTATATCAACTCCATTCATCCAGCGGAAAGAGCAAGGGGTGGTTCGGATTACTAATAAAAGAAAATATAAAACACCATTTAGAATCAAATATCGAAGAAGAAACAATGCTAGTCACTACTGTAAGGATCCACTACTGCTCAATACTGCTTGGACGTGATTTTATTATTATTGGAGGTGACTTTAATGCGAAAAACACCTATTGGGGATCTAGACTTACCACGTCAAAAGATAAAGAATTGCTGCAGACATCAAAATGTGAATTTTACTCTGGTGGTTCCCCAACATACTGGCCCAGTGACGAAACGAACATATCTGACCTAATAGACTTTTATGTAGCAAGAGGTATATCCCAGAACTACATTCACATTGAAGACAGTAGTTCTCTAGTATCGGATCATTCCCAGGTTATCATGACAGTTAGTGAAATGGTAATTCAAAGGGAGAGTGCACCCAGATTAACAAATTCAAAAACAAACTGGGATCTCTTTCGTGAGGTATTGGAGGAAAAAAATCAATCTTCAGGTGCCGATAAGAAATCCCCACCAGTTGGAAGATGAATTAGAACAACTCATTGAAGCAATTCACTATGCTGCTTTGGCAAGTACCCCCATTATACAAAATAAGAAGAAGCTTAACATATCCTACTCAATGGAAGTTAGAGAGTTGGTAAGACAAAAACGACGGGCACGTCAAACCTGGTGAATAACTAGAACACCGGAGAACAAAACGATTCTTAACAATTTAGGTAACAGTCTCAAATCTCTTCTTAAAGAAGTTAAAAATGTGTCAATCAACAGATTTCTAGTTAGCCTAACCTCTACCAGATAAAGGATTTCGTAAGCTATTACACATAATCAATGAAAGCTTTCGGTTAAAATATGTTCCGTGGCAATGGAAAGTAGCAGAAGTAACCATAATAGCAAACCCTGATAAACCACCTAACGATCAAAAATCAAACAGGCCAATTTCATTGCTGCCAATTATATCAAAACTCTTTGAAAAATTATTACTAAAAAGACTTAAACCAATAATTGAGGACCGACAACTAATTCCACCACATCAATTTGGATTCAGCTAAAAGCACTCCACAATTAAACAGGTGCATAGAATCACAAACATTATTGAAAGAACGTTAGAACGTAAAAAGTATGCCCCAGATTATTTCTGGACGTCGCCCTAGCATTCGATAAAGTCTGGCATAGTGGATTGGAATTCAAGCTGCATAGAGATCTGCCGAGGCAATTCTATGCCATACTAAGATCTTATTTATCCAATAGACATTTTCGTGTGAAATATGAGGATGAATACTCCGAACTAAAGAAAATCTCTGCTGGTGTCTTACAGGGGAGTGTCTTAGGACCAATCCTGTATTTAATATATACACGGGATATTCCAACAACAGATGAAGGAACCATAGCCACCTTTGCAGATGACACAGCAATCATGGCGATTGGAAGTAATGTCGCTGATGCAACGAGCAAACTCTAGAAGATTACCAATGCGGTTTGTAACTGGACTAAGCGCTGGAGAATCAAGCTTAATGAGACGAAATCCACGCATATTAACTTTACATATCAAAAGGCTACCCATATCTGCCGATAGAAATTAAATCACGACCGGTGCTATATGCAAACAAAGCTAAATATCTGGGCATGACTCTCGATGTCAAGCTCAAGTGGAGAGAGCACGTCAAAAATAAAAAAGAAGAACTTAATATTAAGTTCAAAAAAATGTATTGGCTCATAGGTAGAGGCCCTGAGCTTACAATATACCAAAAGCTGCTGCTATATCGGCAAATACTGAAGCCGATATGGACCTACGGTATTCAACTCTGGGGATGTACTAAGCAAACAAATGCCAAAATGATACAGACGTTTCAAAACAAGGTTCTCCGTAGCATCGTAAATGCTCAGTGGTACACAAGAAATGAAGACCTTCGCAGGGACTTACTGATGGATTACATCAAAGATGAAATATAAAAGCATGCCGCCAAACACGAAATAAGGCTCCAGGAACATGGAAACCCCTATATTCGCCATATGATAGATAACCCTGTCGTTGAAAGAAAACTTCAAAGAACGAGGCCACTTGACCTAGTAAACATACCAAATTAAAATTATATTTTAAGTAGGTTTAATTAATTTCGGGACTAACCATTGGGTTTCAAACCAAACAAATCAGAATTATTTAAGAAATGTAAAATTTGTAAATTTGAAAGATTTTTATTTCATTCCAGTAAATAATTTTTTTTCAATTTTTTGCCGTGGTTTATTATCGAGGTATACCGATGATCGAATCGAAAATTGTATACTGAGAGTGCATTGGCGTTTGTCAGTAATTTCATGGTGGCATACTGGTGATACACTGGCCGCTTATAAAATTGTTTTGCATGGTATACTGGTGGTATTCCGGTAGGGAACCTGCTAAAAAATTAACGTTTCGAGCTGAAAATTCGGGCTAGCTTCATGGGAGGCATAAATCTCAGAAAATCTCAAGATACGTACGAACTAATAATTGTTCTCTCTTTCTAGGAATGATGCTGGTTTAAAGAATCAATTAATGATTTTATCCTTAGTAATCTTTAATAAACCGCATCATTTCTTGTAGTAGATTAGAACTATGTTGTCTTGTACCGCACGATCGCTAGAAGTCTGAGCCCGGCTCGTTTCATCCTAAAAAAATTACCTTTTCCATCCTTCGTTCTACAGTCCAATCAGTTAATAAATGTTGCCCTAGTAAAGACTAATTGAAACTAGGGCATGTAACATTAACCCGAAAATTTCAGGGATCAAATTTCAAATTAGGTCGAATGCAAGAGTATGATTGTTTGAATATAAAATTCTAAATTTTTTATTTAACTAATGTTTTAAATTTTGAGTATGTAGTAAATCTACCTGCCAAATTACGACCGTAGTTATTAAACCGAAGTATGACCAAGACGTTATCTTATCTTTTGGTGCAAGTATCCGTAATTCAACTTTAAAAACCCGATTATTATATAACAACTCTCGTACGAGACCATATATTTGTTCATGTGATACTTGATAATTGCGTGCAACCCACCCATATATTCAGATCAGTCATTTACCTCTGTCTAATCGCCGACACAATCAAAATATTTACTATAAATAAAAATTACTATAAATTCAAAATCATTTAAATCAATTTGTTCAATGACTTTTCTAATATTGCCGCGATTGTTTTAATTTATTCTAACTCGTTTCATTAAATTAAATACACGCGGACATATCACAAAATCAATAAAAACTATTTGTTATCAATAAACTATACGAAAAATGTTAATGACTTCATAGACTGAAAACGAATTTTTTGACGCAGTCTTTTGTTCAATTTTCTTTTGTTGGGTTTATCATGCAATGTTTGGACAAATTTAGTAAGCTCAATAAACTAAGGGTTAAGGCTGAACATAGTTTGAGGCCAACAAACCCTTTCCGCGTAAAAGACCAAATCAAAAAAATTCGTTTTGGTTTTGTTACTACGCGATTTACTCTCGTAAGATAACAAAATTAGATAAAAGTCAATTAAGTCGGACGGAACCTGAAGAATTCTTGTTTTGATTATACGAAACCAATAAAATACCACAACAACATTTAAATTTTTTTTTTTTTTTTTTTCGTTGAGTCGGAAATGTTTTATTCGTAAACATATACAAAATCTATTTGAGTGACCTTCACACCAAACTTAACCATTTAATGATTCCATTTCAAAACTACACAATCTACCTAGGAAATATATTACGTCGATTAGAGACAGACATACAACTCTCTAGGTATAATTCCATCATACGAAAATGGTGTAATGAAAAATTTCCGTTAAAATTTTCCATTATTTTGATATTTACCCGCCATAACATGCAGCATGTCTGCATACACACCCTTACGATAACAATATTTAATTTACTTTTGGGTTCTTGTATTATGCATTTTACGAATACAGGTATCGTACAGCTACGAGTATGATGAGTATTTTCTAACAACACGAGAAAAAATTCCATTGGTAAATAGCTAATTGATTGTCCTTCTAGGAATTTATATAGAATTTATATTTTGAGAATCGGGGTATTGACCTCATTGTGTGAAGACGACTGAAATCAGTTTTAAGATTTCTTCAAAATAGGGTCAACTTTTTTGGGTCTAGAAATATTTTTTGGTCTATTGTTTTGTGTAAAAAAATTGAATATTTGTAATACTAAAGTGTGGGAAATTTTAGATATCGATGCGGTTCGATCTTTAAATTGGTGGATTCGATATACATAGTGGTTAGATGAATTCCGTTCGAACTAAAAATAATCTTGGCGTATCACATATATATTCCCATTGTTACGTCAATGTCTACAAAAACTAATCAAATTTATGTTCGTTGTTAGTGTTTGTGTGTTTGAAAGATCAAACCAACTAAATAAAATTCCTGGAATTGATTTACAAATTCTATAATCAAATCCAAATTTATTACATTCCACTGCGGCATTAGAATATTATTTTATTGATTGTGCTATTGACCTGAATGAGAATTAATATAAAAAAAATTTCTTTGCCGGTTCTCCGCAACGAGATAGCAACGTAGTATAATTTGTAACTTTTGGCGCGGTTTAGGACATAATAAAAGCACTGGCACGCTTAATTTTGAAAATAATACTTAGACGTGTTTAGCAGTTCGCGCTTTATAAATAATCTATTTTGCGATATTTAATTATGTACAACGCACATAATTCTTGCCTTAAATAGTTTTTTTTTTATACAAAAGGCATTTAAAAACAATTTATTGTTAACCTTGAATGTGAGAAAGAATGTTAAATTTCGGCACATTCTTTTTATATTTATGTTTCATTTTTTAGGCACGTACAGCAAGACAGGTTTTATACTACTAGTAAGGTGCACTATATGATTGTTTAAGTTTTACAAACAGCAGTACAGCATGTATCTTTTCAAATTTTGCAAGCTCATGAACATTACATACAGCACTTATTTTAAGTGCTGCAGAATCTCGCAGCTTTTTATAAAACAACATTGCTTAAGTGATGCCTTTCCAATCACTTCAAACACGACTAAAAATAAAACTTAAACTAATCAAAGTGCAGACCTAATCGCATTTTGTTCAAAGCCTAACAAAATTAGCACGACGGCCGTCTTAACACCTTTTGAAACCTGGGTCTAATTTAAACATGAGTCTCTTACAATAAAAATATACGTCAAATTTTACCATCACGAATTTTACCGTTCAAGAAACCATTTCTGCCGAAAGTAACTGATTTAGTTAAATTAAGATTTATGTAAAGTTGTGTATTAGTATTTAAATAAAGATGCGAGTGCAAAACATAAAATATAAGCATTGGGCACAACGAATGTGGCCGAATAAATCCCGGCTGCATTTTAGTAATTTCTAAAAATTTCATAAAGCAACTATTGCTATACAACGGTGGCCATGGCGTGAAAATGTCTGTGAAAATAAAGTCACTAAGCTAAAACAGCAGCTCACTAAGCTAAAACAGGGTGCAAACTGAGCCGGGTTAATGTATAAATCGTACCGTGCTGGTAACCGACCCGACTGGGGGCTCAGTATATATACAAAGGTATATCCGGATACCTGGCACCCTCCAGATCAAACTGCCTTACCTGTGTACTGCGGTTCTCTCTACACATGGACATTTATTTCTCTGCTACTCAAGAGAAAACCACAGTGCAGTCCGGCACTCTCAATTCCCCGGAAACTAATGCTGGTGGGATATTTGCCTTTAGGCCTGGCCTCCAAGACGTAGGCCTCCAACGTGAGACATTGTTAATTAAGCCTGGTCTGCAAAACGTACGATGAAAATGGCAACAACATAGAACTGTAGCCATTAGGCCCGGCCCTCAAAATGCACCGAAAAAATGGGACACAGTGGCAAGTTCTATCAATCTCAATAAGTTTTCGTTAGCCGAGAGAATGAACAGGGATATGGAAACGCTCTCATAGGCTAGAAACATTAATGAAATGAAGGGTATGATATCAAAGGGCTGAATGTCGAATGGCCGAATATCGAAGGGCCGAATGTAAGGGTCAAAGGGTCGCATGGGTCGAAGGGACGATTTTTTCTTGTTTTTAGAAATATATTAAATTTGTTGGTTTAAGGAATATTTTGTTAACTTTTTTATAAAATATAAATGAATTTCTTAGGAATTTATGTATTTGAAATTAATTATGAAGTAAATAGAAACACTGAATTTGATAATAAGAACTTTTTCTTATTTAATTTAATTATTTTTTGTAACATATACATATACATTATTATCAGAAGGCTGACAAAAGGCCGAATGTCTCAGGTGGCGCATGGTAACATTTTTCTTCACCAAAAATGTATCGCTGACTGGATACTTGGAATTGCGACATTGGTCTTCCGTCCCTATAATAAATAAAATGCGAAAACTAATAGCAGAGATACCAAAGTAAACAATAAATAAAAAAAAATCGGCCCATCGACCCATTCGGCCCCTCGACATTCGGCTTTTGAAATTCGGCTCTTTGTAATCATTCCAAATGAAGCAATACAAAAGCTAAAAGAGTTGGTGCCTATCATTTGACGAAGACCACGAAGACGGGTATATATCGGCTGGCAATTGGAAAAAGTGGACAAGGCATTAGCCGCCATCCACGAGGGGATGACACTGGGATCGTGTCAAGTTGACATACTGTGGCGACCAACGGTCATTGTTGAGAGTCTATATGTAGTCTGGCCGGGTGTTAAACTAAAAGTAGTCACTAAAGAGTATTTTCCTGGCAGACCTAAAGCGAGAGATTTGATCCCAAAAGAACCCAATGTCCAGCAAGAAATCCTAGAAATGTTACAAATTAGCAATCCTGATCCGATCACCGACTGGAGAGTGTCCAAGCTAGATGAATGATTATACTGATTATACTTCAGCTATTAAGATTTATAAGAAAGATGAGGGTGACATCATGAGGAAGCCGATACCGGTAGAGGTATTGTCTGACAGCCTGAACATCCAAGTAAAGCGACAAACCTAATGTTGAGGTTCCTCCAGATTAACTAACCACCATCATTCCTAGGCCGCTTCGGCTGTGCTCAATCAAAAACTACGAGCAGAGGAGTTAGACACTACCTTAGTCCAAGAACTTCTGGTCAATGGTGACCGAGTACTTGAACTTAGGGCTGCCAAATAAACTGATACACGCAAGGAAGGTACAGATAAAATTCGTTCCTGCATTCTTAAAAAATAATCTGAATAACTTTCGATTATCAAATTACAGTAATTCGGCTGTGGTTACAACAAGCATTGAGATGAATAATCAAAACCTCTGGCTAATATCAGCTTACCTTTTACATGATAGGGAAGATATCCCACCTGTCGTTTTAGAAACCTCATTAAAAGAGATTCAAAAGCAAACAGTTGAATTCATCACGGAAAGTGATGCAACTTCTCATTACACAAATTGGGGAAGCACTGCTTCTTGATTTTATTCTTAGTATTAACCTATGTACGAGTATATGAAATATTGGCTGTAAACCTACGTTTATAACTAGAAATAGACAAGAACTAGTAGACAATAGTACTAGACAAGATTCTAGTCAAGACTAGTCTCAGATTGTAGCATGTTTAGTTTAGTGAATTGGAAGGTGTCGGCGGCTCATTCCTTTTCTGGTCGTTGTTATCTCCAATTTAAATTAGAGAAAAAATCCATCAAAAAACCTAGCTATAGAAACAGGAGGAAACCCAAGCCTCTGAGACATCTAAGCTGAGTAAAGTACTCTCTCTAAGTCCCACCACTCGGAGTATTCTCCAACAATCGGATGAATCATGAACCGTAACTATAGTGCAAAATCCTTAGAGTTACTTTCCAGGTTGCTCCAGATCTTCGCAACAATGGCCTATAGGCACAAAGTCGTAGGCCTTGTAACCCAGGCTATACAAATAGGACAAAACTACTGTGGGCCTTAAATACGTTCAAGCCTTATAAGTTGGGAGGGCTCGATGGCATTATATTTTCACAAAAAGGTCTCATTACAGTTCCAAAGACCTATAAGTTTAGCTTCTTCCCGCAACTAAAAATTTTAGAGAGACAGAAGCTTACTTTAGGAGTTGCTGCGAGCCAAATATGCTATCAAAATCCCAACACGCATATTGCAAACGGAACTTTGTAGAAACTGATCTTCACTCCCTTATCGCTCCTCTATCGATAAAAAACATAAACTTAAAGAGTATTCCGTGATAACTTTTCTGGATATAGGTTGAGCCTTTAACATCGTCAGCATAGAGGCAATCACGGAGGCACTCCCCTATTTGTGAGTGGATGGGTTACTGGGGGGCGAGTAGATCAAATACTTCAAATCACACTCGTGACGGCCAGTCTGGATACCCCTGCAATAGCAGATTTATTAATAGAGGCACACATCAAGGTAGGGTATTATCCCCTCTTCTTTGGATGAGGGTAAGCTCATAGATGAGCTGGTATTAAATCTGGAAAGGTGCAGCCTTAAGGTAGTTG
Organism: Nephrotoma guestfalica; assembly: GCA_963691935.1. Classification (NCBI taxonomy): domain Eukaryota; kingdom Metazoa; phylum Arthropoda; class Insecta; order Diptera; family Tipulidae; genus Nephrotoma; species Nephrotoma guestfalica. Next base: position 62,864,056 of record OY829915.1, read on the forward strand.
CTTATGCGGATGATGTTGCGAGTGATATCTAAAGTAAATATACTTGCACCTTAAGAGATTAACAGTGCGCTTTGCGATCTCTCCAATTGGGATGAAAGTTGCGTTTTACATGTAAATCCACAACAAACTGAGTTGGTGTTTTCCCCAGAAAATACAAACTTAATTAGATCGACTTTTCTTGTTTAAATAGTATTGGATTGACCTTCACTGATAAACCGATTACCCCTGTAAAAATGTCATTGAAAAAATATGGTGTTTCGAACTCCATTGTCTCTATATTTCTACGATTTAGGCTCATTTTGTTATATCGGGCTACTGTTTGGCGGTCAGCTTTAAATATTCTCACCAACCTAAATCCTTGGTGAGAGTACAGCTGCTTTATGTATTAGTGGGGCTTTTAGGAGCACATCCACTCAAGCACTGGAGATTCTCTTTCATCTCACATCCCTAGATATCCTAGGTAAACAAATGCAGCGAGCTCAGCTATAAGGCTCAACTCCATCTTCATGTGAAACTGTAATAATACAGGACACTGATCTATTCTAAGAAACATGAACATCCCAAATACTATCGATTATACCATCCAGTCGCTATCTTTTGTTCAGTGGTTTAGGATTAATATTTCCAACAGAGAGGACTTATTTAGAGAAGCATTTTTGAATAATATTAAATGAAAACCTCTCTTTTCGTCTCCCGGACTACTGTAGCGTTTTTAGGCTGAACTAATCGCGATTAGAGGAGCCGTTGAATGGCTGAGGTATACTGTAATATATCTACAAGGGATATTCGCATTTTGACGGACAGTAAGGGTTCAATTAAGACGCCAAATCATATTTGCTTACATTGAAAGTAGCTCAAAATCGTCTATCATCTCAAAACGATAGGACAGATTAGTTCAAAATCCACCTGCTGTGGGTGTCAGACCATTTCAATAGATAGATGGTCGAATAGCACCTCATCCGTAATAACTAGATAGGTCTGCTGGGCAAAACTAGACATGCTAGCTATTACAGAACTTTGCCTCATAGGTAAGCATGCGAGCGGAATGGGATCTTAAGATGGTTCGATGCCTAATTAAGGAAATAAACCAATGAGGCACAGCTACGAACCTGATTGTACCATAACCTAACCTAACCTATTGCTATACAACTGTTCACAATCTAAAAAGCTTCCAAAAAGCTAGCTTTTTCTGAAAAGTTTATTTCTAAAAGCTTCTTCTATCTAATTTAGATTCTTCTGCAAAGCTTTTGGTTTTACATCGAATCATGATGAACGATCATGATCGAATTATCACGAATACAAGGACCTGAAGCACATGGCGGAAATCAATAAGGGAGAGACAGATTTGGGCGTGTTTTCTGCCACACCATGGAATACTGAAATCGTGAAGAGCCGCTACGAAGCTGCGTGTCGTATTTGATGTGTCCTCAAAAACAAGTACCGGAAATTCTCTAAATTATGCTCTGATGGTTGGACCACCCATACAGCAACCACTATAACACATTTTGTTCGTTAGCACGATGTAGTTATTACGACGGATGTAGAGAAAATGTATTGCCAGATACAAACAATCTTATGGCGAGACAATCCCAGGCAAGATGTCAAACGACACCGACTTAAAACACTTACCGATGGTAACGCGTCCGCTCCATTTCTTTAATAACCGGTTGTAGTCCTGTAGCAGACGTGTTGATTTTGCGACAAAATCTAACGTTAATGTCGGGCGGTGTAGGTTTGCACTTAAGAAAATGGATTTCCAATAACCATACATTTCTGGATAATGGCTTGATTACAGACCAGAAACTTACTCCATAAGGACGTTGGAGACCGGTAATACTGTTAAAATATTTGGTCTGCAATGGCAACCAAAGGAAGACGCATTTTCCTTTTCCGTCAACTTGGAAGATGAGACAGAAGATGTTTGATCCACTTGCATGGTTATCACCGGTTATAATCACCGTCAAGGTGTTATTTCAATGTTTATGGTTGGAAAAACTAGCTTGTAACCAGGAACTACCGTCCATCTTTGAAGAGTAGTTTAAAAGACGAAGCGAACTAAAAGCGTTGGAGTAAGACAACAAAAAGCCAATCCCTGGCGGCTACTATTAATTTTAGAGCTGAAGACGACAATGGACTTATTCATATTATCATATTAGATTGATAACCGCCAAAACCAAAGTGGCTCCATTAAACTAACGTCAATTTGCATCGATACAATGAGACGACATATTGCAGAGAAACTCCATATTAAAAATCACGATCCTGGTCCAAAGTTGTTGCCAACCTTAATAAAATTGAGATATTGGGTGAGTGGAGCACTACTGCTCATCAATGAGGTTATTCACAGTTGCGTCATTTGCTCAAGACACGAAGCAGCTCACATGGATTCATGGGTGAATTGCCATCGAGGCGCTTGTATGGATATTAACAGTAACAACGGGAGCAAGTAAAGTAAACCACAATCATATCTCCATTTACCAGCAATTTATATATTGGCATTTCAACGTACCTGCAGCACCTCCTACCGGGGGTCTTTTTGAAAGCACCTTGACTTACGAAGAGTTCAATACCATGATTGTGGAGATCGAAGCCATTATGAACTCACGACCGCTATGTTTTGTGTCGCCTGACCAATTGAGTTCCGCAGATTTTCTGATTGGCTGTTCGATGAAGAAATTACCGGAACAAAATCTAGTTGAGATGAAATAGTCAAGGTTAACACGCTGGCCACTTCTTCAACAGGTTAATAGGTCAATAGATTTCAGTAGTTGCTATCGCACACTTAGGCCAAATATGGCCCATTGTGATACCACAGGATCCGACATCAATAAACTCGCTTTAAAACCATTTAGTGCTATTAATATAGCGTACAAGATCTCGCACATTATAGTTTTCGAAATAAGAGGGGCTGTCCATAGTGTATTTTCCCAAGTGATCATGCCTTTTGCCAGCTAATTGGGCATGAGCATCGGAAGTGAACAAGAGTTTTCATCTCCTCCTCGTCCTTGCAGCTTCTGCAGAAGTCATTTGCATCTAGACCCAGCCTTCTTGCATCATCTCCGAAGAGGCAGTGTACGGTAAGTACCCTTATAATTCTACCTAAATCACGCTTCATTAGTGTGATTAAGATCTTGGAACGATTCAAGTTCAGCTCAGGCCATACTTGTTTCGCTACCCTGCCAGTCAGACTGGCGAGCCACCTAGCATTTTCCAAGGCAACTGCTTCCCTACGGCTTGCTGTTTTCAGCACAGACCTTCCTACACATTCTGGTTACAGTTGGAGAGTCGTACGGTACCTTCCTGATTCGTCTACCCTGCAATTTTCCTCAACATCAGAATGGCCAGGAACCCAGACCAACTGGATATTGAATAGTTCACTCATCCCGGTTAGAAATGTGTGACAATCCAACGCCACCATTGTTGACGCCACGGAAACTGAATACAGTGAAAGAATGGCCGCCCGAATGTCCACACAGATAGTGATATCATTCAACGATATAACACTATGCCTCAACCAGTTCATGACCTCTTCAATCGCAATAACTTCAGCCTGGCCCACACAACAGTAATCAGGGAGACGAAAGGATTGACCCACATTTAATTCCCCAAAAAACACAGCAGCTCCCAATCTACCATCGAGCTTGGAGCCCTTGGTGAAAAATTTAACTGTACCGGTCTCCACAAAGAAATCACTCTGCCAATCCTCTCTAGAAGAGAGAATCAGCTAAAAAGCTTGCAAATGCACAACAAGGGTGTTGAGCTGACTATAATTGAGTATCCTTTTTGCAGGCACTTCCACCCCGAAATCAATGATAGCCGGGCGGCCGTATTGACCGCCATTTGCTTACTAATAATATCCAACGGGAGAAGGTACAGCATAACCTCTAAGGCACTAGTGGATGTCATTTTCAGCGCCCCACTACTGAGCAAACATGATGTATGATAGTTTATCCAAAGCTGGTCACCATACACTCACACCATACAGTAGTTCGGGCCTTACTACGGCCGTGTAAAGCCAGTGTACCAGTTCCGGTTTCAGACCCCATTCATTCCGATGAAATTTTTGCAAGAAAAAAATGCTACAGTGGTTTTCTTCACTCTTTCTATCGTATTTGGTTTCCAACTGAGCTTACTGCCCAGAAAAATCCCTAGAAATCTCGCCTTAAAAGTAAAGGCCAACATAGTACCATTCAAACTCGGTGGAACCACTTCCTGAATTGTATATCTTCTAGTGAAAAGGAACAGCTCTGTTTTAGATGGGTTGATCCCCAAACCACATCCGCTGGCCCAACTCGCAATGATTGATAGCGCCGTGCATTACTATACATTCCAAAGAAGGGAAGAAAGGATACCTCCCTGAGGTGTTCCCCGAACAACCCGTTTTCTGACGGAGACTTGCTCCATCTCCGCAATAACCCTTCTGCTTCCTAGCAAGAGATTAATTAGCCTGGGGTGTTCAATCTCAAGTGGTAGCATCCTTCCCTAATTGCCTCCACCTTCACGTTGTTGAAAGCGCACTCGATATCGAGAAACACCAGCAGCGATAATTCCTGAAAATCCAGTAACTTTTCAATTTCCCGAACCAAGGCATGTAGTGCCGTGTCCACGGACTTACTCTTATGGTACGCATGTTGAGACTGTGCCCAGTTTCTGGGTAAAGTTCTCGAACAAATATAGTCATCAAGCAGCCTTTCCATGATTTTCAGCAAAAAGGTGACACAGATATTGGTCTTAAGTTCATAGGGTTACTGTGCAAGCTTCTACCTGCTTTCGGGATAAAGATCACCCTAGCCTCCCACCATTTCTTCGAGATGTACCTCAGCTTCAGACACCCTTTGAAGATAACCTCCAGCCGGTGAAGCAAGACGAATTTCTGCTGGTACAATCCCATCCAGACCAGCTAACTTAAAGGGCTTAAATCTTTTAGTAGCCCATTTTGTCTTCCGTGTATTTGGAATATCCTCTGTAACACTCCTCAGAAGAGTCTCTACGAATTCCTTTGTGCCTTCCTTGTCTCTCTTTTATATTCTCTGGGGCATTATTTATAGAAGTCCCAGTCTTGGATTTGTAATTTAGAGATTATGCTTAAACGTTAGATACCGATGGTCAGAGAAGGAGTGCTTGTTCGCCACTCCCCATTCCCTGATGAAAGGTGAGATAAAAACGGAGACCAGAGTAGCATCCACAACCTCCTGCCTATTTCTAATAATAAAGGTGGGTTCCTGACCTATATTACTAATGATGAGGTTAGTTTTTAGAAGAAATTCAAAAAGTAACTCACCCCTGTCATTGAGGTCCAAGCTACCCCAGATGGTATTGTGCGCGTTCACGTCATACCCTAAGATAACTACGATTTTCCCTCTTTCTGCATCACAAACAAGTACCCCCAGTATATCTGGCGGCACCAGATTCTCCCGGTCCATGTATGCGGCTGCAAGCCAAAATCTCCTAGCCTCCGTCTCTATGCAGACCGCAGTAATGTTCCCATTGCAGTACTGCGGAAATAGAAAAACATTTATATTATTCTTCACCAGTATACATGATCTTATCCGTCCCACAAGCGTATACTAGGGTATAACCCTATGCTCGCAGACCAAAGATCTTGTTTTTTTGATCCATGGTTCTTGGATCAGAACTATCTGACTTAGCAAGTCTGAGAAGTAGCGCTGCCGAAGCAGCCTTGGGGTGGTGTAAATTTATCGGCCCAAACCTGATCATTGTTAACAATATTCACTTACCTTCTTACGACAGCCGTACTACGTCGGTTAGTTAAACCCGATGAAGTCAACGGTCTCCTCCGTCTCACTCCCTCCGCTGTCCCTAAACTTAAAAAGGTCCACTTCCCCACCCCTCTCAGAGTCCGATGTGTCCCCCTTCTTCATGCCTAGGGATAATCGATCCCTCAATTCCGTAGTTAACCCCTCACCTCTTCTGGAGAGAGTAAAAACGTTAGGCTTTCATTGGCAGGTTGTACCTCTCCCACCCCCTTCTCGAGTTACACTGTGCTCGGTTCAATCCCGACCTCGTCCTTCTTGAACACTATCAGTGTTACTGACCCGAAGCCGAAATTAATTACCATTTTAGTTTTTACTCTTTTGATAATCTAAAGCTCTTCCTACTTTACAATCTACCAATTCCCAGTCGGAAGTTCCACATTGCAAACCTGGACAATCCTCGGGGATTCTTGGAATGAGCCGCTTTTGGAAACTCAACTATTGCCGTAGGTCTGGCCATACCTCGCTAACTCCTCGATCGCCTTACTCCACAAGATAACCGATTTCTGATCAGCGCACGGGGCCAGCTTCAGTCGTCGCTGGTATCAACCTGCGTCCCTGCAAATTGGCGGGGGTCCCGGATCTTGTCCAAGGACTTTAAGAAAGACCAAGTCACTCGTCATAGGAGAAAGGTGGAGGATGTTTAATACATTTAATTAAACTCCAACCGCCATCTTTCTTCTGTGATGCTCCCGTCGTCATGGCTCTCGTCCACGACGGCTAGCCCCATCTCGCTCTCCTTCTCGATTTCGCTAAAAAGCTTATGCTCTTTTGGCGACTGTCTCACATGAAGCTTGGTCCGTTTTCTCTCGGGATCCAACATGCTCCCTACATGCTCCCCTTCGTTGGATCTGTGCATTTTAGACCCAAGATCCTCCTTGCATGCATTACCCACATCGGCAGTCCAGTGCTTCTCCGGGGCTGTAGCCAGTCTGCCCAAGACACGGAAGGCCAAACGCCTAGTCCTGTATCTCCGAACCGACGGAGCAATAACTTTATCCTTCTTGTTCCTACCGCTAGTCTCTGGCGTGCGATCCTCGGAACCAGTCCTAGCATCACTGACGACTGGAGTCCCAGGCCCCCCTGTCTTTACCAATATTTGAGAAGTGTTGGCCACTTGTTTAGATTTATTATTCTCAGATTCCATTTGGTACTCACGAGTATCGGAGAAAATGATGGTCCACCTGTGCAGAGATCCGTGTACACGGGTAACGCTATATACAACTGGAGGTCGCCAGGTATCCAGAGAGTTCCGTTCACGACTGGACAATTATTTTTAGATGCATTCCCGGTGATCGGTGATTATCGGTACGGTTCGCATAACACCGTGATCCGACTCATATATTTAGCGTGACCCGCCCCACACCTAGGTTACTCATTTCACCCATTCTTGTTTACACGAATGAGAAACTGGAGGCGGCGCCGATTGTCAGGTAAATAGTGTTACAAAAGGCACAACATTAAACTTTGTGATATCGTAATATTCACGGAAGTATATATGGTACACCGCGAAGATTTTTAGTATATCTTTAGTTTTTTGTAATGGATAGACGGAAAATATTTTTTAACAAAGTATAAAAATTAATAAAACAGAAAAATTATTCGTCTTGCTTGGAAAATTTAATGAGAGCGATTTCTCTTGACATTTTACCGAAGCCGTGTATAAACAAACTCCTCCCAAAACAGTTCAACGCTAAAAAAATTGATTCAGAGTTAGTTACCTAACTAGTTCTGACTTCAAAAGAGCGCACAGGCACTATTCTTAAAATTAGTTCTACTCTAGGTCTAACTTCACTTGCATAGAATAATCCCATTCGTGCTGCAGCATACGCCCGATGTTTCAAAATATTAAGTTGAACTGCTAATTACTACTACACAACCAACTATCATCTCCCACGAAACAGTCATCTTTGCAAATAACTTGCTAGGTATAAAAAATTCTTAAAATTTTTTGAAATATCAATGAAATACCTACTCTGAAGGTATCATAAAATATTCTTAATCAAATGATTATGCAAATTTTAGTGTGTATATTTCGCCAGAAACCACTTGTTGTTTGATGGCGCTGTGTTCTTATTAAGAATTTAATAAAAACGTTTTTGAATGAATTCAAAGAAACAGAAAGTTATAGAAATGAGTTTCTTAGAAAAAAGAATTTTTCATCGCAAAAAATTTGTAAGTTTATGTGAATTATATAATCAAATTTTGGGATGTGGCTAAAAAATACAAAAACATGATTTTTTTCAGTTGTATTTTACAGCAACAAAAATTTTTACAAAATCGTTTTTGTAATTTTAGCATCTACCTATAATAAAAAAAAACGAATGATGGTTTTGCGTATTTTTTATTTATTCGCGACTTCAAGGTTATTTAGAATATAACACCGCTAATAAAAACAACAAATATGTGTAGTGATAGGTTGAGAACCCCTAATACCTCAATACGGGTATTAAGGGTGAGTTACACGAGTAATGGAGATATGGAGATAAAACTACTAAACGATCAAAGAATCGTATAAAGAAATTCATCCATGGATTTATTCTCGGCCACGGACAGATTTCATTCAACTCTAATAGTTTAGTCACCCCCCGAAACGATATTGGTATTTAAAATGTATGCATAATTTTTTAAAAAGTAAAAAAAATGTGTCCGATGATTTAAAAAACCATTTAATTATTTCCATACAAACTATATGAATAGAAAAAAAATTTAGAAGGTCGGTTACCAACCTCACGCATTCCATAACAAAAAAAAAATTATAACAAACCAAAAACCTCAAACAGTCTATCGCGAACAAATAGCTATGCATTAATTTCAAGATATGTACAATATATAAAAAAATCATGACAACACATGAACGAGAGATCATGAGAGTTCAAAACACGCATATTACACATCGGCGTGTTCAATTTCAGCGCAAGCAAAAAAAAAAATTCAACCAGTCTTTTAACTATGTTAATACATATGAGTACAATACCGGAAATTAACCCTTTGTAAATACGACTCGTCCAGTTATGTATACGTATACCCCCCCATATTGTATTACATTCGTTTATATGATTTACATTTTTTCAATGAAATCATCAATTTTTTTATTATATTTCATGATACTTAGCAGCCCATTAAGTCAATGCACTGTAAAATTTAAAAATAAGCGTCGAGGAATATCAAACAAAAACGAGACCGGATAATTCTTAGATTTTTACACATGATTCATGGCGCTAATATATCATAACACCAACAACTTTAATGAATACAGAACCAACACCAAAGTTTTAAAAACTAAAAGTAAAACTTCTAAAACAGAATATTCACTTTCAATAGAATTTCAAAAGATACAAAACAAAATGAAATTCTCGTTAAGATGAATCATAAAAATCAAGAATCACATTTTTATTTTGGTTCTGTTCTTCAGAAATTGCTAATTTTATTACTTACGTTTACCAGAACATAATAAAAGGAAGAGGAAGGAATTAATGGATAAACGAAAAATTTCAGCAAAGACAAAATAATTTTATCTGCGTCATCGATAAGCGAATTCCGAAAATATACAAATTAATTGGAATTTGGATTATTGCGTTCTTGTGGTTTTGAATCGTTTGCGTCATCTAGAATTCTAGTCTTCAACATTCTTACAAAATTTGTTTCTCCACAGTTCCTCCAAAGTTTATTTAACTTTGACTTGTTTAATAAAGTATTCAATGTGCGATTTAGAAATACACCTAAAGTCACAAGTTCCAACATTATGGGGCAATCTGAGGAATAAATGTCCGACCATTTTTAAACGCACAGCATCAAACATTATCCGCATTGTAGGTTTTGGGACACCCTAAAGTGACTTTAAGAGGAATTAAGTTCCAACAAAAAGTTTAACGAGTTGTGGAATTTAGTTCTCGAAAATGAGCTCTGAGCTAGGAATTTTATTGATTTTTATTTAAGTTTTCGTCCCGCTCGATAAAAATTAAAATGATTTTGCCAAAACTAAAAATGTCTCGGATCAAGAAAGATATATGATTTTGAGATGTATATACACTAGCAGCTGCTTTTAAGCTAAATTGGAAAGAAATCGTTTTGTGGCAAGTTCTCGACTAAGAATTTCGATCATTTCTATTAAAATCTTATCGACCGGAACGACAACTTAAATAAAAATCAATGAATAAGAATGAAATTCTTAGCCGAGAGTTCGTTTTCAGAAACTTGCCACAAAACGATTTCGTTCCAATTTGGCTTAAAATGTACTACTAGTGCATGCATTCCAAAACTATGTAGTTCTGATCCGAGACATTTTAGTTCTGGCGAAATCAATTAGTTTTGTCGAGCGGGTCGAAAATTTAAATAAAAATCAATTAAATTCCTAGCCCAGAGTTTGCTTTCGGGAACTTGCCACAAAACGGTTTTCTTCCAATTTGGCTTAAAATTTGCTACTAGTGCATGAATTCCAAAACTGTGTAGTTCTGCGTTCGGGACGAAAATTTAAATAAAAATCAATGAAATTCCTAGCCCAGAGTTCCATTTCGGGAACTTGCCACAAAACGATTTTTTTCCAATTTGGCTTAAAATTTGCCAATAGTGCATGCATTCCAAAACTATGTAGTTCTGGTAAGACATCTTTAGTTTTGGCGAAATCAATTAGATTAATGAAGCAGGACGAAAACTTTAATAAAAATCAATGAAATTCCTAGCCCAGAGTCCATTTTCCGGAACATGCCACAAAACGATTTACTTCTTATTTGGCTTAAAATTTGCTACTAGTGCATGCATTCCAAAACTATGTAGTTCTGAGTTCGGGACGAAAATTTAAATAAAAATCAATGAAATTCCTAGCCCAGAGTTCGGTTTCGGGAACTTGTCACAAAACGGTTTTCGTCCAATTTGGCTTAAAATTTGCTAGTAGTGCATGCATTCCAAAACTATGTAGTTTTGAGTTCGGGACGAAAATTTAAATAAAAATCAATGAAATTCCTAGTCCAGAGTTCTATTTCGGGAACTTGTCACAAAACGGTTTTCGTCCAATTTGGCTTAAAATTTGCTACTAGTGCATGCATTCCAAAACTATGTAGTTCTGATTTCGGGACGAAAACTTAAATAAAAGTCAATGAAATTCCTAGCCCAGAGTCCATTTTCCGGAACATGCCATAAAACGATTTACTTCTTATTTGGGTTAAAATTTGGTACTTGTGCATGCATTCCAAAACTATGTAGTTCTGAGTTCGGGACGAAAATTTAAATAAAAATCAATGAAATTCCTAGCCCAGAGTTCTATTTCGGGAACTTGCCACAAAACGATTTTCTTCCAATTTGGCTTAAAATTTGCCAATAGTGCATGCATTCCAAAACTATGTAGTTCTGGTAAGACATCTTTAGTTTTGGCGAAATCAATTAGTTTAATGAAGCGGGACGAAAACTTTAATAAAAAACAATGAAATTCCTAGCCCAGAGTCCATTTTCCGGAACATGCCACAAAACGGGTTTCTTCCAATTTGGCTTAAAATTTGCTACTAGTGCATGCATTCCAAAACTATGTAGTTTTGAGTTCGGGACGAAAATTTAAATAAAAATCAATGAAATTCCTAGTCCAGAGTTCTAGAGTCCAGAGTTCTTAAAATTTGCTACTAGTGCATGCATTCCAAAACTATGTAGTTCTGAGTTCGGGACGAAAATTTAAATAAAAATTAACGAAATTCCTAGCCCAGAGTTCTATTTCGGGAACTTGCCACAAAACGATTTTTTCCAATTTGGATTAAAATTTGCCAATAGTGCATGCATTCCAAAACTATGTAGTTCTGGTCAGAGATATCTTTAGTCTTGGCGAAATCAATTAGTTTTATGAAGCGGGACGAAAACTTAAATAAAAATCAATGAAATTCCTAGCCCAGAGCTCATTTTTGGGAACTTGCCACAAAACAATTTTTTTCTAATTTGGCTTAAACTTAGCTAGTAGCTATGCATCTCAAAATCATATAGCCCTGATCTGATATGTTAGTGTTGCCTGATTTAAAAAAAAAATATTTTCTGGAAAAAATGCAGGGATAATTTTATGTACGTTCTGAAAATTAAATAGTGTCAACGATGACAAAATTGGATGAATTGTGTAATATTGCTGAGATATTGCTGATTTATTAATTTCAGCTAAAAAACGTTTGAGAGGAAAAAATTACTGGAATTATTATACTTTAGAGGGAGGAATAAAGCTGCAACACCAAATCAAACCGATAAGGTGCAACCTTACCGACCAAATGGCACAGTGATTAAAGCTTTAGCATTTCGATCGGGAGGTACTGGGTTCAAATCCCGATAGAGGCAGGATGCAAAGGGAATCTTCATCAACAGATTACTATCTGTGATGGAATGGAACACATTGACTTTGACCCCCTATCGGAGTGCGCAGATTGCAAGGATAATAAAATGAATTTTAAAAAATAAAGATGCAACCTTCAACAGAGACGACTGAGACAAACACCCATTTGGTTCCTCACCTCCATTCATTTGCAGCTGCTTTGCGTCGATTAAATTATAGACGTCGAGCTCGTCTAATAAAAATAACATTCCAAAGCCACCAGTTGAATCACTCATAATAATTGCACACCGGAACCATAAAATGAATTTGCACGCAAATTAAATTTCATTTCAATATTTTAATTTACGAGGGCGGATTGAAAATGAAGCTACCTAAGTAGGAAAACAAAATTTTTTTTGCCAAAAACCATTTATTTCTCAACATAGTCTCCATTTAGTTCGACACACTTAGTAAGACGATATTCCAACTTTTTTATACCATCTGAATAATACGATTTCGGGAACCCCTCAAAATACGCTTCCACCCATTGTTTCGATTAATTTTTGATTTCAGGTGTGTAGTGGTGGACCCACGTTTCATCAACAGTAATTAATCGACGCCAAAAATCAACAGGATTACGCTTTATCATGTCCAAACACCGCTGTGAAGTAGTCTGTCGAACTCGTTTTTGTTCGACACTGAGCAAACGCGGCACCCACGTTGCCGATAGCTTTTTCATATGCAAATGTTCATGCAAAATGTTGAACACACGTTCATATGATATGTTTACCATTTCAACAATCTCACGCAACTTGACTCGGCGATCATTCATAACGATATCGAGGATTTTCTTGATATTTTCTTCAGTAACCACCTCTTTTGGCCTTCCTGTTGATGGTATTGTTGCAGTGCTTCTTCGGCCGCGTTTAAATTCAGCAATCCAATATTTTACCATGTAATCTGACGGAGCAGACTCACCGTAATGTTTATCGAGCTTTTCTTTTGTCTCTTTCGCCGTTTTCCCTTACAAATAATAGTGTTTAATTCGTTTTTTTTCATTTTTCAAGAAACACAAAAGTTGCTTACTTCAAACGACTACAACAAATAAACTAATCGATGAATTTTGGTGAAATTTAACAGCTGACGTTTGACAGATCGCAATTTCTAAAAAACAAAAAATTTTTGTGTTTGTGCTGCCATCTAGCGCTAGGCAGTTTCATTTTCAATCCGCCAATCTACGAGGAAGATTGATCTCCCAAATATTTTCTGTTTATAATTATACAATTTCGAAATTCAAGAACAGCTGATGCTATAGTAAAACACCTTTGCAATAAACTACAGATTCCTGAACGAGTTGAAATGTCGTTTACTTGCTGGACCAAATATTATCTTGACACATGAAATTCAACACCAACCATTGCTGTTTCAACAATTAAGATTTCTAGCTCTAGTCAACCAGCGAAAAGTAATAAGAATACCATCCAAACGTTACAGGGCTTCGTACCAAAATAGAACTTGTTTTTCTATGAGTATTTGAGATATTTTAACCGAAATGTGGTTTTCGTCGGATATATTGAATGCTGAATTATTCAGTTCCGATGTTGTAGTTTATAGAAAGGATCGCGAGCGTTCTCGTGGCTATTCTGATCGCGGTAAAGTCCAATTTTTGTAGTAAAGTAATGAATTCACATCATTTTGGTAATTGTAAGGCCGCTTGAGTTCAGATTAGTAGTTTTCACAAAATTTTGCTGTAATAAGATCACTTCAAATGCTAAAGGCCTTGATGATAGTACAATCGTCCTTGGTTTCGGCATATTTCTTGTATACAAAATTCGAATTCTATGCTGTCCAACTGCGTCTTGATTGAAAATCATATTTTTGACAAAATGGCATCTATCGATCTAAACCAAATCAATAATGTATTTAATTCTCGAGGTCGTTTGTTAGGTTTAATTTTTGCATCCGGTACTTTATTTGAATCTCACATGAATTTTAACGAAAGCTAGTAGTGTTCAGTGAAGAATGCTGAACATCATAAATCGCGTGTTCTGAAATTAGTTAAAACTCGATTTGTTAACGATATTAAAACCACATTTCCGAACTTCAATATGGCTGATATTCGAGATTTTAACTAATTTTTTTATTAATATTGATTGTGTGGCTTGTTCTGATTACTGTGATTAGCTAGCAGTGAATAAATTTTACCAAAACGTCTCTAGTGAAATTGAGAAATTCGTCCCGGTCCAACCTTATTAGACCCTAAGTGTTCTAAAATGCGTGGGTTTGATGCCACTTTCCTTCGTGTCAAACATAAAATGGATCGTCTTCATTTGTTGGTCATTTGTCAACTTTAAAAGAGGAACTCTCGTCTATGAATTTAGCTAAGCTAGTTTGTCCCGAAGCGAATCAAAACTACTGCATCAACAGATTAGTCCGAACATCTCCAACCAATTCTTCCTCTCCTTTGCCTTCGCCTCTTGACACCACCCAATCTCACACTCGTCATCCATTCTATATTCCCCCGAAATGCAAAATTTTTTCCAGTGAAGATATGTTTCACATATTTTCCAACTGGTGGTAGTGGTACTCTCCTATATTCAAATAGCATTTTAATCCTTTGCAATTCTCACTCATCTGAGCCAGTATATCATCCAGATTAATTTCGTCCTAGCCAAAGGACTTTCATCATATCATGAGTGGATCATTTTCAACATCATTAATGTGTTACTCATTGTCATTTTTCCAGATAGTGAATAATTATTTCAACAACTTCACTTTTGTGGTTAGCGCTTAGAACTCACCCGGGACATATACAGAAAGTAACAATTTATTTAGTTCATCGAAACCAGAAATATAAACCAGAAATAACCGGATAGCTGAGTATCTATAGTTCCTTTTCGCTGGCCTCTTTCACTTTGAATCTAGTATGAGATTTTTACCTACTGCCCTTCACTTAATCTGTATGATACATCATCCAGCAGTCTAGGTTAAACTGAACGGCTTATACCAAGCCCACCTTACCTGATGAAGCCAGATGAACACATCGTTAGCCTCCTCTGTCTCAACAATAGAGTGAATGTCATATGGGCTCCGGCTCATTGTCAAATTGAGGGATATATGACAGTTGACGTTTTAGTCAAAGTGCTGTTTATATCTTGCATTCGTAGGGCCGAGCCTGCAGCACCTTTAATAATGGTAAGAAAGATATTAAAAATAATTTATATATCGACCTACTATGAATTGCATTATGCCATCTTTTAAATTTATATTAATTTTCGTGTATGTCAATTTGAAATTACAAAGCCGATTATGCAACCATTACGACTTTTCATTATGATATTACAGTTACCGTTTTCGAGGAACGAGTGGTCGGTTTAGCTTACAATTAAACCTGCACCGCCAAAATTGTAACTTTTGATGTAGCTATGTTACCTGGTATGGTTCTTGGAGCAGAATTTATTACAAATTAATTACATTGAATAAGTTAGTTCAATACCACCCCTACAACTTGCCTAAGGGTAAATTGCACCCCAAAACGATTATTTATTTCAAAAACGTCAATTTAACCAACTTTAATAAATTTTTAACACCAGACTGCCACCAGATTTTGGGAAAAGTGTTGCTCTAAAAGTCTTATCCAGCTGTGTAATAAATTATTTTTGTGTCAGGATAAGCGGAATTGGCTCCAAACTGTAAAGGTTTCAAATAGATAATTTAAAGGTCGATTTTACCACATTTAATAATTTATTACACCAGACCGCCACCAGATATTGAGTCAAATGATACTCATTGGACATTGTGGTCGCCAAGTCAACCATATTCAGGTTTTTAATAAATTATTTTTGTGTCAGGATAAGCGAAATTGTCTCAGTGACTCATCATTGTACACTGTATAATTTTTAAATCGGAACCTTATAAATCCAGAAACATAGGATTTTTCGGGAAAAAACCTTACAAACTCGGCCATATCCTCTACAGCCAAACTATGGCGCAAGTAGCTCTTTGTGCACTATGCACTTTTTCAGTCGGAACCTTATAATTCCAGCCAGAACCTGATAAAGCCAGCCAGAACCATAATACAGCAAAACCAACTATGGCACAAGTAACACGATGCATTGTGCATCGTTGTGCACTATATGATTTTGCAGCCGAACCATATAATACCATCCAGAACCATACAAATCCAGTCGAAACAAAATGTTTACAAAAATAATTTGGCGTTTGCACAATGGTCGCAGTGCAATTTGGATGAGAGTGCAACATTTGAGGAACGATCAAAACGTTATGCACTACAATGCGAACCCAACCAGAACCCACAAAGTCAGCCGGAACCATATGAAGTCAGTGTGAACCACTCGGAGCAATAAACAATAAGCATGGGTGATGGTCATTGTGAACTAGCTAAAATTCCAACTGGAATTATTTGTACTTTATTTACATTATGTAAGCTGCCCTAGCTACAGCAGATCTCCGAATATTTATTTATCTTTATTGAGTTGCTTCTTTTGAGTTTAGTTCCCCATTTAAGAACAAAAGAAAGTAACATCATCATTAATGCAAAGAAAGACCTGCGAAAAATCCTCCAATTGATGATTTACAATCAAAGAAAGTTCGTTTGAGCTATAGTTGCCCTATTTGATAAAACGTTCTCGGCTAAAAAATTCATTTAGTAATTTATTGCGATTGTTAGAAATCTCTGCCGATAATTTTCCAATGTTTGACGAGATTTGCTAGTTTTAGCTTGACCAAACATTTAATCTCGAAGTTGCCTATCATCAAAACATAATGCGGCAAAGATAGCAAAAATGCTATCAAACGGACACATATTGATAGTGGTTATTGGTATTTTTCTCTGTAGGTTCTATCTTGCGGATGCAATATGGAAGTTTTGCTTCTACGTTTTTTTATTTTCAACACGCTTTGTTGGACGCTTTGAGTTGCTGGTTTTGTTTAGTTCCTTCCTACTTTTTTGACTTCGATGACCGTATTTGATTCGATTAGCGACACTTCTGACTCATTGATGTCCGTACTTCCAAGATGTCTTATTCGCATTATTTCTTCGATTTTTTTCTTGGAAGCAAGAGCCATTTTAAAAATTCCGCTCAACGTCTCTACGTGGTTTTTGACAAATACATCCGACACCTCCAGGAACAGAATCTGGATATGGTTCAGAATATGTGGGTGGCGGAGAAAAAATTAATTAAATTGAGAGATTTCAATAAAATACTTATGTGGAATAGGGATCAATTTTAATTTTAAGAATGCTTACGTGATAAAGATTTTAAATTTTTTAATGTGCTCTCAACTCCGCTTGACGTTGGGGCATAATTGGTTGACCCAAAACTATTCCTCATTACAATACCCCATAAAGGTATCCGAGAGAGAGTAAAAATTATTGAGAGTAAAAGAAGGTTGCCATTGCTTTCAACAGACATTGATAAATAAATATTAAGATAAATATTCGGGAATCTTACTGTAGCTGTACCAGCTTACATAATGTACATAAATAAAGTACAAATAATTCCAGTTGGAAATTATTTTTGTTAATATTTTGTTTCGACTGGATTTGCATGGTTCTGGATGGCATTATATGGTTCGCCTGCAACGCAAGATGCATGGCTCCAGCTGAATTTGTAAGGTTTTTTCCCTCGATAAATCGTATGTTTCTGGATTTGTTAGGTTCCTGCTGAAAAATTATGTAGTGCACATTGCATTGTGTTACTTGTGCCATAGTTGATTTGGCTGTTACATGGTTCTAGCTGGTTTTATCAAGTTCCGGCTGGAATTATAAGGTTCCGGCTGAAAAACATATAGTGCACAATGATGTTCAATGCCTTGCGCTACTTGTTTGGTTCCGGGTGATATGGTTCCGACTGGCGTGGCGGACACATTTAAAGGTCGATTTTATACCACGTTTAATAATTTATTACATTAGATATGGGGTCAAATGTTACTTTGTGGACATTGTGAAGGGCAGGTCAACTTTATTCACTTGTGTAATAAATTATTTTTATAAGGTTAACCTGTCTACCACAATGTCCAAGGAGTAACATTTAACCCAATATCTGGTGACAGTCTGGTGTAATAAATTATTAAATATGGTAAATTCGACCTTTAAATTATCTATTTGAAGCCTTTACAGTTTGGAGCAATTCCGCTTATCCTGACTCAAAAATAATTTATTACACACTTGGATAAGGTTGACCTACTCTCGGCAAGACTTTTACAGCAAAATTTTTCCCAAAATCTTGTAGCAGTCCAGTGTTAAAAATTTCTTAAAATGGGTAAATTGACGTTTTTGAAATAAATAATCGTTTTGGGGTGAAATTTACCCTTAGACAAGTTATAGGGGTAGTATTGAACTAGCTTATTCAATGTAATTAATTTGAAATAAATTCTGGTTCAAGAACCATCCTGATGTCATAGCTACATCAAAAGATGCAATTTTGGCGGCGCAGGTTTAATTGTAAGCTAAACCGATCACTCGTTCCTCGAAAACGGTAACTGTAATAAAATCGGGATTTGTTGTAATAAACTGTAATAAAAATGTAACAAATTATGGTGCAGGTTCCATTGAGGCGGGCTAATTTGATCGGTACAGGCTTAGAGCACTCTCGTAATGTGCCATTTGTTTTGTTTCCATACAAAACTTGTCAAAATTATTTTGTCTTAATAGTTGTAAGTCGAACTCGTAATCCAAGAGATTAGGCTAAGTTCAGACTAGGACTGTTCAAATAAAATAAAATCTAGATTAGCTCACAAATCTAGATTACTAATCCCTAGCCTGAAGATAGCATAAAGTTCTAATGGTTCTAGGGGCGCGCTGTTGTATCATCACAGTTTTCGACTTTCGATTTAGTTTATGACCCATTTTTCTAAAGTAAAATTAGATGCTCGGACAGCCAAACAATTACACAAAATGTTTCGCGATTTCATTTTTCGGTAAAAATTTGTTCTCCGTTCCTTTTCCACACTTCGACAAATGTAGTTTCTTGAAACTCGAAATTGGAATAAAATGTATTGTGTTCAGATTCTACATCAACAAAGTCGAAAAATTTGATGGTTTCTTAGCTATAGACCTTTAAATGTCGGTAAATTATTTTCCCTGCCCTAGATCAAGTGAGAGAGTGTGGCATTGAGTGAGAAACCTCATTAGACTCCAGCAAACTTTAATAACAAAAATACTAAGTCTAGAAAAAACAAGTCGTATTCTAATCATTGTCACGTAAAATTAGTAATCCCACTGTCACTAGAACTTTTCTTCTTATTCCTCTTATTCTTTAGACGTCTAAGCTGAACAAATAAAATTGCGTCTTAAAGCATCTAAAGTGCAATCATCAAAGCAGACTTTAGTCTTAGCCTTATTTCCATAAAGAACGTATTCACATTTCGTAAACCGAATCATATTTTTATTATAGGCCGATAATTAAAACTTCATTTTCTCAGTTGATAAGACGAAATTAGAGAATGGATTACTTACCATTTTTATGTACATATATAGTTTGGATTGTGGGAAATAAGAAGCGATAATTTTATGTCTGGCTGGACGTCATTTATCCGGTCTGCGTTGCAGGGGCATTATCACAATGTACAATGCTGAGTTTGTTGACGTTTTCTTTATTTAACACTTTTATTAGTAATTAAAAAAGCACAAGTACGTTATGTTTGCTTTAACCTCACTCAAGTTGTGCTTAATCTTTATGTTAACCATATAAGATCAATAAACGACAAATGTTGTCACAAGGTTACTTAAATGAATACTTTTTGAGATTTTTTGTTATCTCACACCAATAGCCAAATATAATAGTAAAGCTGCTGCCGAATTATGCTAAAACGAAGCGGAGAGACAAAACACATGAACACAAAAATTTCAACATCTTGGTTTATACCACATCATGAACTTCTGCTTAAATATCATGTAAACATAAACACATTTTATCGGGGAAGATGATTTAATACTGCTTCGTTTTCGAAAAAGCGCGAACTTAAAAGATCACACCGATTGTTAATTATAATCAATAAATTTAAAATGAAAGATGCTTTGATAAAGAAAAAAACTGAATAATAAAAGTTTGATGATTTATATAACAGGGTGACAGGGTACAATTAATAATAATTTATATTAAGTAGAAACTTTAACTGCACACTAACATACTATTTTTGAGACACCCTATACCATAATACGTATATACAAATCAATTCGCAGATAAAATAAATTTTATTGCAAATTTGTCCATTGCCCGATTTATTATGTACAATTACGAAATTTTCAATTTTGCTTTTGACCATGATCCAAATTTTTTTGATAATATTTAAGCATAAATATTTATTTTAAGCACAACAATACCATCGTCGTCGCCGTCGAAAACTGTTTAATATTTTGCGAACAACGAAAAACTAACAATTTACTACTCGTATTATGTTAAGGCTAATTTTGGTGCTGAAAATTAAGTTAAATCAAGTATGAAGTTGTGAGCGATGTCAAGGTTTTAGTTCATCAGGTTTTTATTTTACTTAATCAGCCAGCAGACATAGCTATAATTACACCATGAGGGGTGTGCGAAAGTAGAGAGAAGTGGTTTTGAAATGAAACAGGGTTATGTGATACTATAGGTGCGCAACTAAATTTCCGGGTTTTTTTGAAAAATTAAAAATGGAAAATTTCAATAGGAATATAAAAAATGGTTTATTCAAAGTATTGTCCTTCGCTATCTACACATTTTTGCCATCTGTTTGGCAATGCATGAGTACCAGGACGATAGAACGACGCGTCTTTGGGTCGAAACCATTAATCCAACCAATTTTGCACTTCTTCTAAACTAGCCAAGCGTTGCCCATTGACAGTTTCACCCTATTTCAGCAGCTCATAGTACACGATTCCTTTCAGGTCCCGCCAAACGCAGAGCATTGTTTTCTTTCAGAAGCGATTTGGCCATGCCGTCGATGTTGATGATTCGCCAGATGAAAGCCTTGACTTTTTGCGTTTCGGATTCTTGAAAAAGATCCATTTCTCATCTCCTGTAACAATTCGATGCAGGAAGCTCTTTCTTTCATGCCATGAAAGTAAAATTAAGCAAGTAGCTCTTCGATTTTCCATCTGTCTCTCAGTCAACTCCTGCTTTTGAATTTTATCTAAAATGGAGTTTGTGTATCATCTTCATCCAATAACGCTTGCAGCTCGGTGTCTTCAAATGTTTTTGGTCATTCCGAGCGCTTCTTGTCCGCAATGCCTAAATCGCCACTTCTGAAGCATTTAAACCAATATTCACAGGTAGTTCTCAATGGTGTACGTTCGCCGTAGGAAGCTTCAACCAAATGTCGTGCTTAAGCAGAAAAGCAAGCTCCCCGCAAATGCTGTTTGTTTGGCACAGATTCCGACATTTTGGAACTATTCACGCTATGAAGAAAACACAACTTCAGACATAAATGACAACTAGATGTGTCGCTAGCACCATCTTTGTGTGAAACCGGGTAGTTTAGTTGCGCACCTGGTAGATAAAAACAAGACAGAACTATAGAAAAACAATATTGTAAGCATTTTCATGTCAAAGAAATGTATCTGACAAACACTTTACATGATTAGTTAAATTGAAAAGGTTAAAACGGAAAATTAGTTAACATTAGTTTTATTACTACTTTGATTAGTGACAGACAGACCACGTTTTCTCTTAAACAGAAAATTCAATATGAATTGTGATAAAGCCCGCATTGCCATTATTTTAGCATTATGCTTAAAACAAAAAGCTCAAGACGAATCTGGATGAAAGAGTGGCTTAAAAAAAGAGAGAATTATTCTCATGTTGTTCTTTTGAATGAAATAAGATTGATAGAAGAGGGAGATTTTCACAATTGTTTTCGTATGAGTCACGAATATTTTGAAGTTTTGTTGCGAATGGTGGAGCTATTTCTTGTAAAGCAGAGCACAAGTATGCGAGAGTGCTTACCGGTAAGTGAAGGGCTGGCAATAACATTGCGATATTTGGCAACTGGAAGAAATTTTGAACGTTTATGTAGCCTACTTCCATAAGTCGTGCAATTTTGGAAATATGTGAAGTTCTTATCTACGTGTTGCAAGAATACATAAAGGTACGTACTTTATGGTACACTAAATCATAAAACTTCAAAGAACTCCAGAAGAGTGGATTAATATTGCTGACGATTTTGCTACTTTAAATTTATTTTGGAATACTTTGGGTGAAATGGCAAACATATTGCCATAATAAAACCTCACAAATCAGGATTTTCATATTTTAAAGGTTTTTATAGTATTGTGCTGTTAGCTGTGGTTAATGCTTGCAAGCAATTCATAATGGTAGATGCGGGAATGAATGGACGGGTGTCATATGGAGGTGTCATTACCCAACACAAAGGAACATTTTCCTTATGTGTTTGTGGCGGATAAGGCGCTCGCATTGGATGTCAGTTTAATGAAACCATACTCCCAAAAACTATTATACGATGCTCGGCATGAGTATAATAGAAGAATGTCCAGCGCCCGTGTAAATGTGAGGAATACTTTTGGGATTATCACTTCCAAATTCAGTGTTTTCCAAAAGCCTATAAATTTAGAACCAAAAAAGGCAGAAACAATAACATTGGCTTGTTGTCATCTACATGATTTCTTAATGAAAGACAGTAACCACACCTACTGTATTTTAAATGAAAGTATTAAAAATGACTGTAGATTTGCATATATACAAGTACTCTGCATCGGAATAGTACTTCGGATGCCAAGCAAATTAGAGAAAAATATTGTTCCTATTACAATAATGAAGGCGTATTATCTAGTATTGCAGACTCTCCATAAGTAGTAAATGCAATTCCTTTAAATCAGATATTTTTTTTGATTTAACATGAAATTTTATAAAAGTTAGCTTTGTAATAAAATAAATAATTACTGCATTACTGTAATTCCACACTACATTTTTTCTTTATTTATTTGCAACCTCTACAATCTGTTCTGGACCCGAAGCACTTTCCTGCGGTTTTAGGGAAGTACCGGCATAGGCCTGATTTATGTATACACCATCTGAGCTTTGCAAAGCTCTCGTATCAATCTGTAGTACGGACATGGTAACAGAGGGTTATAGATGTGTTCGTTAACATCATCAATTGTAATCAGACGATGAAAAATCCTTTTAGGGATTTCATCATTTCTTATTGAATATTCGATTTATAAGAAATCACTAAGGCTGTTTGGTGTTTGCTACGCTCCAACAGTAGAGATTGATCATAACGATCCCTCACACTCAGATAACGATTACATCCCACCAATATTAGGATTCACACCTGGACCCTTTCACCGCTACGTGAGAAACATAGGTTTAGCACCAACAATTGTATTTTCACATAATAGAGTGATCATATCTTATGTTGAGTGGGGCCAGCATTTTTACATAAAATAAGACCACTCTGTTATGTTATTAATAACCGACAGCAAAGATTATAAACAGAACGAAAATAACTTTAACAAATTTTTATTTTTATGAAACAAATACATTTATTTTTATTTAAAATTTCTAAAAAAAAACGTGAAATTGTATTAGGCTGTTGCAGATCTGATGGATATAATTGAAGTGAGCTACATTCTGTCTCGAGGGATGCTGAGAAACTGTTGCTTAAACCAGTCGGTGATAAAACAGTAAAGTAACTGGAATCCTCGTTAATTTTAATTGAATTTCTATATAATGTGCCCTGGCTTGCCTCAAACAGCACGCCATTAATAGCTTTATCCAGCGTATTCTATTTTCCACTCCATGCTTTGGCAATCGTTAGAATTTGTTCATTAATGTTATTAGATTTATCCAATAATGAACATACTTCTTGAAGAAGCTCGTTTTGTTTTGATCCTCGTCCTACGTTTCGTTGAATCTTCGGCGCTGGTGGACGTAGAATGGATGACCTCGATGCCGTAGGGGTTTCTAATGAAGCTGGTCCGTTCTCACATTCTAACAATTCATTATTCTAACAAAACTAAAATAAATTATTTATTTCGCTCAAAAAATACTAAAATATTTAATAAAAATTAATTTGTGATTATACAAACCTGATCTATTTCTTGCACATTAGCGTTTACCGGTTGCACAAATCTGTCCAGAAATTGAAGGTATTAGGGATTATTTGTTTATATAATTGGCACAAGTAGGATTCCATAATTCCGGTAATACCTCGTATGTCTCAATAAAATTTCTTAAAACAAGTTCCAGCTCAGTTTTCACTTCGCTTAATGATGATTCGATTATATCGCAGACAGATAAATCGATATCATCCATAATTTTTATTATTAATATTTATCACATGTAGGTTATGTTAGGTTAGGTTTCAGTGGTTGCTATTGCACACGTACGCCAGTTTTGGTCCATTGCAATGCCACAGGATCGGACAACATTAAACTTCTTTTAAACCCATCTAGTGCTATTCATATAACGTAAGAGATCTTGCACATTATAGGTTTCTATATCAGAGAGGCTGTTCATAGTGTATTTGCCCAAGTGATCATGCGTCTTCTGTCATCTAGGGTAGGACATGAGCATAGGAAGAGAACAAGGGTCTCCTCCTCATTAACCTCATGGTCTCGTCCGCTAATTATCCTTACAATTTTACCTAAATCACGCTTCCTTAGTGTGACCAAGATCTTGGATCGCTTCAAGCTCACCTCAAACCATACTTGCGTCGCTACCCTGCCAGTCGGGCTTCCGAGCCACCTAGTATTTACCAAGTCAAATGCTTCCTATGACTTGCTGCTTTTAGCCCAGACATCATAGGCCTTCCTACACATTCTCTCCCTGGTTCCAGTTGGAGAGTCGTACCGTACCTTGCTAATTCGTCTGTCCTGCAATTTCGCTCAACGTCAGAGTGGGCCGGAACCCAGATCAACTGGATATTGAAGTGTTCACTCCTCTCGTTAAGAGATGTGTGACAATTCAACGCCACCCTTGACGCCAGGAAAACTGAATCCGGCGAAAGAATGGCCGCCCGACTGTCCACACAGATAGTGATCATTCAACGATATTACGTTGACGTAATATCACTTTACACGTTCACGTTATAATTTACGTTGTTAATGCGAATGACAGAAAGAAAATTTCGAATGCCATATAATGGCGGCAGGTAATGAAGTAGGAATGATACGAGCAGCATAGGTGGTCATTAATACGGATTTTTATCATTACGGACCATCATTTATCATTACTTTACATTACACGATCATTATTAATGTCATTACTAGCAAGTAATGACATTAATACTGACCGTGTAATTGGCACTTATAGAATAAAGTACCATCTGTGTTTGATTAGCACAACTAAATATCCGAATTTAATATTTTGGTTCTGATAACTATCAGAGTTAACTTTCAAGAAGATCAAACAATGAACAAACCCAAAAAGAGTTTGAAAAATGGGCAAAGTTGGCTTCGATAATTTGTATGAAAACCCAAATAGATGAAAGTTTAACGGAAAATTTTTGTCATGATAGTTTCTAGGTAAGTATTATGGCAGCAAGTATTTTCAAGGCTGAGAGTAAAAATGTACCGACCAAATGGCATAGTGGTTAAAGCTTTGGTGTTTGGATCGGGAGGTACCGGGTTCTCGAATCCCGATAGAGGCAGGATTCAAAGGGAATTTTCATCAACAAATTACGATTTGTGATGAGAAGGAACACATCTATGATCCCCTGTCGGAGTGCGGAGCTCACGGGCCGACCCATCTTCCATGCCAGTATAAGCTGGCATGGAGCTATGCAATGTGCAGATGGTAATAAAATCGGACCTATATCCGTACATCCTCGAATTGGCCAATACAGGCGTAAAGGTAAGGACGTAAATAAGCGAACCGCGAAAGAGTAGGGAGAGCTTCGGCCCCAGAACAGATCAGGGAAAATAAAAAAATAAAAAAAAAGAGTAAAAATGTTGGGATTTTTTGGGCTGAGAGTAAAAAAATGTCATGATAGCAATATTTAATGTTGCCATAGCATTCTTCGGCGATGGAATTTGGGTCCAAAAAAATCACGACACTTTTAAAATTTATTCAGTAACTTTCTTGAGCAAAAATTAATCTGCTGCTTTATACACAAACTTTCATCCCACATTAACCGTTTTTATTATAAACAACAGCACCGCAGACAAGTTAACAAGTAACTACACGATTGTGTTAAAATGTGGTGTAAAATAACACGTAGGGTAGGCCACGACTGGCGATATCGTGAAATTTAACACACAATTGAATTACTGGTGGAAATGAACGTGCCTTCATAGTATTTGTATAACTAACTAGACTTGATTTAAGAAAAAATTGTATTTGTTTCGAAACGTTTCATTAGATTATTGACCCCGCGAGCTGGACTATACGTAAACCAAAGTGAAATGAATTTTTTTACGACTCCTCAGAGTGTCACGATCCGCACTCTGCCCATGCGTTCTCTATAAATGCGGTAATATACTCTTATATAATAAAGTAGGGAGAATACTTTGTACTACTATGTATATACTACGTTTCGAAGAGCCGAGTCCTGATTTTCTCCTAGGTACGCCCGAATAGCGGCCAACACATGTCTGTTAATCTATTCAGATGCATTCGGCTGATGATTGAATTTACGGGTGCGAACATGTTTAACGCCATTTTTTAATTACATATCTGCTAACCCCGCGAAATTGTTTACCATTATCACTAAAAAGAATACCTGATACTCCAAATAGTAGCGTTCTTGGATCGCAAGTATGGCCCCAGAAAGTCAATATAAATTTATGGATTTCATAAATTACTTCTCATTGGCGGACGGATAATCTGATTTACGGGCTTAGTTGTCTTGCAAATATCATATTTTCGAATAACGTCTGTCACATATTTTGCCAACCTAGGCCAGTTATAGTATCTGCGAAATATTTCGATAGTTTTCCGTACTCCTATATAAGCCGATGCGAATGGCGAGTAAGTAGCACTTATTAAACTCGTACTATAAGGTCCGCGACATCGCCAATTTTAATAATATATAGAATCTTTTAGATGTCGATATGCCAAATCATTGTCGAAACTCAGTCGACTCTGGCTGCCATTTTCATTCATCACAATTTATTCACCAAAGTTTCGAGAGAACACTTCGGGCACAAGGTTATCTTTTCCTATTCGTTACTCAATACTCAATTTGAGACTTCAACGACCGAGGTTAAAGTTTCTTGCGACATGACATAACCTTATCTTGTCATTACGTGGAGAACTCCACGAACTACTGCTACTACTAATACCGCTGTTTTATGGGTTTTGCATTACCCACATGCCGAAAGTTGTTTTACCCAAACCTACTTGCGCAGACGAAGGAAACTCTTTAATTGCATTTTCCACCAGTTTCTGTTCGCTTTATTTAATTCATGTTTAACAGGATATTACGTTGAGACGAACCCACCGATAGTTCAGATATTACTTCGGGTAGAAGTCAGTCATTCCAGAAGAATAAATTATATTTTATCCAAAAAATCGCCAGAAATCAAATTCCAAATCCAATGTTTGGCTCAAATTAGGTGACATCTGCAACGTTACAACATTATTTTTCTCAGAAAATAATAGAGGTACCTTAACATATCGTAAATTGGTCGCGGTATTACCATCAGTGGTGTTACCGAAGATGTGGAAAGTTTATAAATTTAACTTTAGGTGAATTCAAATATTTTTCGTAATCTCTCGAGCAAGCCGAGATATGATTTTTCCGCAAATTTGTAAATACTTCCGCATGGGGCCGCCCGTCCCCATTATCCTAAACAACAGACTCACCCGTGTGTTTCTTAAATAATTTGCCCATTTTAACGCCACGAAAAAATTGTAGTGAGTTTGCATATTGGGACCTTATGATTGTTTATTGGGTCCATGTTAGTGCTCGATTCCTCTTGAAGGAAATGGCTCAAAAGTAACATGTTTGGCGGTAGATAGGTTTCTTACCCCCACTGTAAGTTTTTGAACCATCTGTCCTAAAACGTATTCTTCAATTCTTGTTTTAGAATGGTCCAGTCAGCATGTTGGTGTCATGGAATAAAATTCCAATACCAGTCACAAGTGGTTCCTCTAAGGATATAACTAAAGTCGCTAACAAGCTCATTTTGAATTTTATTGAGCAAAACTTAAACGGCTACTTTATACCGGGTGACTGACACGAAGTGTTACCAACTTCAGACTTGCCCAGCCGTTCCACTGAAAATTTGGACCAACGGATTGCCACTTGAAACCAAGTGCCGCTCGTATTTTTGGACCGTGGCATCAAGATAAATGCTCAAATTTATCGGGATCATATGTTGGAGGGAGCGTTGAAGCCTCGGGCACAAAAACATTTCGACCGCAGAGCCTGGACATTTCAACAGGACTCGATGCGGAGTCATAAAGCGCGCGTCAATCAAGATTGGCTGAGAAACAACGTTCCGTGGTTCATTTCCACTGCCCAATGGCCACCAAATTCCCCGGATGCAAAACCGCTAGATTTCTCGGTTTGGGGTATTTTGAAGAGCTAGGTTGGGGCAAAAAAATACCAAAGTGTCGATCATCTCAAGCAAGCGCTTCGCCGGGAATTGGTCAAAATACCGCAAAACCACTTTCGAGCTGCATGCAATAGCTTTTTCGGCCAAATCGAAAACTGCTAATGCAAAAAAGCAAAAAATAAAAATTCTGTGGCGTTTTTTTTGATAACACTTCGTGTCAGCCACCCTGTATACAAACTTTCATCCTACATTAACCGTTTTTGTTATGAACAACAGCACCGCAGACAAGTTAACAAGCAACTACGTGATTGTGTTAAAATGTTTTGTAAAATAACACGTAGGGTTGGCCACGACTGGCGATATCGTGAAATTTAGCACAAAATTGAATTACTGGTGGAAATCAACGTGCCTTCATGGTATTTTTATAACTAACTAGACTTGATTTAAAAAAAAATTATTTGTTTCGAAACGTTTCATTAGATTATTGACCCCGCGAGCTGGACTATACGTAAACTAAAGTGAAATTAATTTTATTTTGTTCGCTACATTACCGAAAAAACTTGTCTATAAATAAAATTATATTGATCTGTTCTTATATAAACTTATTTATAACAAAATCGTTACGTAATGTTTTTTATAAAAGAAATTTACGGTTTGGCTTCTTATGTAACATAGTAAAGTCTGTTTATAAACAAAGCGTACCGGTAAAATAATTCACCGACTCACCTACTACGCCGGTAGATTATTGTTTCTAAGAAAAATTTAGATTTTTTTATCGTGAAGTTTTAATTCGATGGCGTTATTGTAGTAATGACCTTGGAAGAAATCGCGAGAAATTATTTTGATACTGCATGTAATTTAAATGACGTCAACTAAATGTTTTTATTTATTTGGTACTTGTACGTAATACTCAAAATTAAAAATTTGGTCAAGATTGAATATAAATTTTGTAATTTAAAATTTTTAATTCAGTTCATAAATATAAAAAAAAGATACGTGATGATACGGAATACAAAGTCCTCGAGTTTTATATTATTCCGTTTATTATTGGTTTGATTCTTAAACGTAATAACAATTTTTGTATAAGACGTAATTAACACTTGGTTTTAAAGATTGCAGCTTTTATATTTATGTCATAAAGCGCAAGTCGATCTGAAAACGTTGGTATGGAGACCGCTGACGCATTTAGTTATAAACGAGTTACATGCCGCGTGGTGTTGTAATGAATGAATATAATATGCACAGCTTTTTAGTTTTGACACTTAAATTGAATATCTTTCCAGTTTTTTTTACTTATAATAGGACCGGCATGTACAAAAAAGAAGTGACAATTAATTCTCTTCTCTGTCTCTGTCCATCCCATCTAGCTTTCACATTCAATGAAGAGATTTTACGACTTTCTGATAGAAACCTTTCAACGTAGCCCAGCCATCTAACTCGGCTGGATTTAATGAATCCGATAATATTGCAGCTTCCAAGGAGATGCTTAATTTTGGGATTCATTAGTGATTCAAAAGAAGATAATAATCTACAATCCGAAAGTTAGCACAGGTTTTATCAGTAAATTGTAAAGTCCGAATTTATACCACTGAGAAATATATTTTGATCGCAGCAACCTGTATTGTGCGTAGAAGACTCGGTGTCGTCTTTTGGGCGCTGGC
The DNA here is from genome assembly GCA_963691935.1 of Nephrotoma guestfalica. Lineage (NCBI taxonomy): Eukaryota > Metazoa > Arthropoda > Insecta > Diptera > Tipulidae > Nephrotoma > Nephrotoma guestfalica. The sequence goes on from OY829915.1 coordinate 62,894,227, forward strand.
TTTTATATATCTGCCTGGATACCGTTTTTTCATGTTATGATTAACCTAAGATATTTAAAATCTTCTACGTTCGATCCTGGAGATCTTCCTTGGTGCTAATAATAATTGACATGTTCCACGTTACGGTTAAGCGGTGTTAAATTGTCCTTGATATCATTTAATCTTCGGTTAAGAAGCACGATATCATCAGCATATCCAAGAATTTAGGCCTGATTTATTGAATATACAACACGAAGTTTCAACACCACATTTCCTTATTACGTACAAGAACGCCCGATTGAACAGCATAGGCGCGAGTTCAACTCCCTGTCGCACATCTGATATTATTTCAAAGGGGTTAGGTGCTGTTTCTTCCATTACGATGATACACAAAGAGCCAGATGTTGTTAGCTTAGACAGAGAGACAAGCTTCTATGGAATCTCCAGGCAAATGAGCGCGGTCCAAAGGTTTTCGCGATTGATGTGACGTGTTCCTTACGCCTGTTGAAAGTCTACGAAGAAATGGTGAATGGTAAAAGTATACCCCAATAACGGAAGTATAAGTTTCACAAGTACTTTGTAGGCGGTGTTTAACAGAGCCACCCCGGTAATTTTCACATTTTGAGACAGTCACTTTTTTATGCAGTAGGCAAATGGGTGTCATCTTCCATTCCTCAGGTAGCTCTTCCTAGTCCCAGATCACCATGACGAACCATAAAGATCGGATACCATAGCTCTGTGTTTCAATATTCCACTTCCATTTTTAAGCTAGTAATAGCTGCATCTACTTCTTTTGCTGTGGGATATGGGACAAACATCTCCTCGCCTGTGGCGCTACAACTCGAATAGAAGTCACTTCATCAGGCCGATTTAGTTGATTTTGAAAGAAGGTTTGCCATGCTGAGAGAACATCAGCTACATGTATTCTCAGCTATCCACTCGTGTTTTTGACCGCTATGTACCTTGGATAGAAGTCCTTTAGTAAGATTTCTACGAGTTGCCGGCACTGATCCTCACACCAATCATCACATGATGTTGGTGGTCTTTTTCTTCGGTTGACGACACCTGGTTGTGTGGGTGCTGTGGTGGTGCTGTTCATGATCGATCGGTTTGAAACTGTCTTTTAATTATTCGGCAGCACTTCTTAGTCCCAAATGGAAACGATGTAATCGTGTATATTTGATGCAAGAGTAATGCCTCCGAGCTTAATCAATTCTGCGGAGATTCCGTCGAGACCGGGTACGTTTCAGGATACTTCCCCTACTATGGGATATTCGCCATTCCGATTTATCAAATTTTAGAAGTTGGTTTACTATACGGAGAGATCTCAGCCTTGATTGTTCTCAGCTCTCCATTCCCGTCCTTGATGGTTGTACTTCTTGAATAAATTGAATCTGATTAGTGAGATTCCTAGCGTTAGCAAGGAGTTTCGAGTTTCCTTGTTCCTCTTGGAAGGTGATGCGTTCCCAATGATCCTAAATGTTCGTGCTTCTTTTGACTTAAGTATATATAGTCGTAGCTTTCCTAGCACGGATATGTTCTGCTAAAGTGCTTATAGTGTTGCGAGCCAAGCATTTCTCACGAAGCTTTTGTTTATTTTTATGATCGGCCCCGATCTTCCGATTGTATTTTGCGCCGCGGTAGTGGGTGACTGACTCTAGCCACTGCTTCTGGATGTTAAGAGGAGTTTCTTCGTTGTTATTGTTCTGATTTATATGATGATGATTGATCTGTGAAAGCATCGACATTACATTGAACGGTCTTTTGTGCTTGTCTGTTGAATTTAGATGACAGTTTCCAATATTTGAATATGACAAGCGAATGATCATTATCCACGTCAGGACCTCAAGATCCAACGTCAGATATGATAGTGGAGTGTTTCTTAAAGATCACGACGTGACCGATTTGGTTTTCCGTTCTTCCATCATTCAATCTCCACGTTACTTTGTAGATTATCTTCCATGGAAAAAAAATTTATTGCCAGGACAATGACACCTCGGAATTTATTTTTACTGTTGAACTGCAAGCTGGTAGGGCCGATGTGCGATATATTTTCTATTCTATTTCTACCTGTAACGAAATCTGAAATCTAAATTCCAAATAACGTTATTAGGTTTTGAGTACAGAAAAACAACACATCTGGGCCCATAAATATTCCTAATCCTCATCTTATGGTAACAGGTTACCGAGTATAAGTCAGAAATAGTCTAGCCGAGTCAATTCCATCAACCAACGTACTCAGAAATCCTTCTGAGGTGCGATATATGAGTATTAATGGAAGCAGTTTCATATACAACAACGTTGATTAAATCGGGGCCCAGAAATATTCCTAATCCTCATCGTATGGTAACAGGTTACCGAGTATAAGTCAGTACAATGATGTCAAAGTTAACGGGTCACTAAAGTCCTTGCGGTTTCGTTTAATGAAGCCAAGCATAATGTACGACTTTGAAGTAATGGCGCTAACATGTCTGGTAAATGTAACATCAGATTCGAAGAACACAGCAAGATCCGAAATGAACTCAACCCGATCAATGGTTTCATTGTACAGTTCATATTGATAAAAAACAGGCGAGCGGATACGGAAGAAAGAGTTTTGATTTTCCCACGTTTAAGCTGTTAATTGACCAACTGCAAAAGCGGTTTAAGTCATCTTGTAACATTTCGCAGTCTAACACGCTAGAGACTCGGGCAAAAATCTTCATGTCATTTGCGAAGAGGAGGCAGTTGACAAACTTAAAACATTTTACAACGTCGTTAATAAATAGTGAATAATGGGGAAAAAGAATCCAGAATCCTAGCAGATTCCCAACGATCCGATAGATAAGTCCAGTCGATGGGAATGAAATCACAGTCGAGACTCTCCAACTTGCTAATAAGGATGAAATAATCAATCGCATCGAAAGCCTTTGCGAAGTCTGTGTGGACCATGTTAAGACCGTCAAATAGATGACCACAAAATGAGGACAAGTTAGACACGGTAGACCTACCGGGATAAAACCCGGCTGAAAAGGAGAAATAAGTCTCTTGGTATGGAAGTGTAATACTATGTAAACCATGTACTCAAACAGTTTCGGTAAGATGGAGAACACCTGAGATTTTCCAGGGATCTGGAAAAATACCACGACGAAGGCTTTCGTTAAACAAGAAGTTAACTGCCAGACTTGCAGCACAACGTTTGAATAGGATCGGTGGAAGTCCGTCATAACCCGCTCCTTCACTAACGTCGAGAAGGAGCAGGTGATCCAGAACCTCCTGTTCGGTAATTTGAAATGATCGAATACGATGGAGGTGGAAGTAGTAGGAGACCTGGTGTCTGTTGACCGAAGTAGCTTGTAAACCACTGCAAAGAATTTTGCAAAGAAATTGCAAATGTCGGATGGCTGACTGGCGGTGGAGGTCTGGTAAGACATATTCGACGGAAAACCAGATACCTTTTTCTTGCAGATAATGAAATTCCAAAATTTTCTGGGATTGAACAGTCAAAACTTGCTCGATTTGCACCACGTAATTATTGAAAAGGGACCAACTCAGGCTCTTAAATTCCCTGTAAAGGGAATGAAACTTATTGCATCGTTTCTCGAGCAGCATCAGCTCGGTATTTTACCATGGGTCCCGAAAGCCGGATTTATTATTGATAACTCACGGAAAGTGTCTCTCGATACCACTCTCGAGAAGCTCATTGAATCTGTGCACCGTATCATTCAAATCCGCACCGCGCTGTAAAAAGTCCCAATCGGCAGTGCTGAGAAATTCAATCAACGATGCGTAGTCGGCCATTCTAAAATTAAAGTGTAAATCGTTAGAAAAATAATTAGTACCGAGTATAAGTCAGAAATAGTCCAATCGAGTCAGTTCCATTAACCAATGTACTCGAAAATCCTTGTGAGGGGCGATTTGTGAGTTTGAGTTTGTTTAGTTTTGTAAAATTTGAATTTTACATGCATCTCGTTCTTTATACCCTAATATCTATAAATTTTGGTATTTCCGATAAATTTTTTGTCGTTTTTTTATTTTCTCTGACCATTCTCAGATCGTCATTTTTCCAGCTGAATTTCATTTCAGATAGTTCAGAGAAAAAACATATTTGAAATATTTGACAGCAAATATGGTGGACGCTATGGAAAATGGAAATTAATAAGTTAATTTGTGGTAAATAATAAATTAGCGTTTTATTAATTTTACGATTAATTTAATAAAAATAATTAATTGTAAAATTAATAATGCGCTAATTTATTATTTGCTCGTGGTAGATACCCAAATTAAATGGACAACAACAAATATTCTATTTTTATTGAATGAAATAAAAACGGAATACGGAAATCTTCAAAATGGTATAAAAAAATACCTGAGGATTGCCGAAAAATGCAAGAAAAATGAAATCGGAGTAAGTGGGATTCAAGTGGAATCCAACTGGAAGGCTTTACAAAAGCAATACAAAGCCATAAAAGACCATAACAACGATACCGAACAAAATAGAAAATGCTGGCTGTATTTTGATGCTGTTGATGAAATTATGGTCGGAGATCACACTAGATCACCCCTTCCAACAACATCCAGCACCAGCTCGAGTGCTAATTTTAGTGTTAGGGAATAAAACGAAACAGCGACGGCTGGTTATCCTTATAAAACATCCAGTTCAGTAATTAACAGAAAGCGAAGAAGTCAGGAAAATTCCAAAGACGAATACCGCAGGAAGAAATTAGAGCTGATGACAGAACATAATAAGGACTTTACAAGATTTGTGGATTATTTCATAAGTAATAATAATAATTCCCAAACGTAATTGTGTAATCTATGTGCATATACCTATATGTACTACATAATTATAAATTAGAAATTAAACTGTGAATAATTGAAATGTGATATTCAAAAGCACGAATTTATTTTGAAATTAATAAAAATGGTTATTTAAAATAAAAAGTTCATAATGAATAATCTTTTTGGTTGTCCTTCACTTAAATGTAGATCTTGTTCATCATCAGGAACTGCATCCAGTTGATTATCATCCGGATCGATAAGGTCACCACTTTCGATACACAAATTGTGTAAAATAATGCAAGCTCCAATATAAAGGGGGGCACGCCCGTTTAGTATTCCGAAGGCTCGTTCGAGATCAACGCTTGGAATGAACAGTAAAAATAAATTAAAATTTTTAATGTAACCATCTTTCAGCTATTTACCTGATTCTAACTTGTTTTCAAAATTTGATCTGGTAAATATACCCTGGCTTCATGAACAGACCCAACTTTGCCTGTATAAAAATGATTATTATCGTTATAAAACCGATGGTCACACACAGCTTGCAATAAAAGTGAGTGGAAACCTTTTCTGTTGATATACGAATTTGGATGATTTCTTGGAGCAATAATGGGAGTATGAGTACCATCTATAGAACCAATGATTCATTAAGCAGATTTACAATTATTTCTATGTTACAAATAAATATTAAACTTATAAAAATTATAATAATAATATATGTACGAGTACCTCGCTGAAGGCCATTTTACGATTCCTTTTTCAATATTTAAAGCCAGTAATATCTTAGTAATATCATTTATGATATGCTGTAGATTTAGCGATGTTAAAATAATCTCTAATCGTCCTAAAAACAGTTAATGTTATTTCGTGGTTTTATATCAAATATTACTTTTATTTACCGGAGGGGTTCTCGATTTCCAAAAAACCATAAAATGATAAGGATTTTTTTTTTCATTTGGTATTTCCGGCCTACTTGAGTGGATTTCTAGGCTTTTGCTGTCAGGAACCAGCTTGCAGAGTTTATTAAAAGTTTCAATATTTAGTCGGAAATGGCTTTTAAATATTGGGTTCGTGCAAGACTTCTGCAAAATTGTATATTTTTATTTCAGCCAATACTAACACATTTTGTTCCAATTTATGTTAATTTGTACCTTTATACTCGTTGCTTTTATTATTTTGTTTTATTATTTTGACGTTTCACAGGTCATCACTTCGGCTCAAATGTCAATCGGTTGTCTAATGTTCAGTGGTCTTTACATATTTTCTGTAATAAAAATCTTAGAAAAATCTGTAAAAAGCCTTTTCAGATACAATATTATCAGATTTGTCAGATAAATTATCTATCTGACTTATCTGATATCTCGGATACAGTAAAAAAACAGGCCAAATATGCCGTTATTAAATTTCTAATATTTTAGAATACAGTTAAACTGTATAAACATGTTTTCAAATCAACTTTTAATTTTTATTTTCGGGATTGAGTGTAATTTTGAGATGTTTCATGTTGTTTTTCGGGTCAAAAGGCCTTTTATTGTGTTTAGTGGAGACGCACACCAATTTTCTGGAAAATCATTTTTCGGGACCGGTGTGAAGTTTTATTCAATTATACAAAGTGTAGCTACACAAATAATCGTTTTTCAAAAGTGTATTTACACAGTTTAATCAAAAGTGTAGCTATACACAGTAGAAAATGTAGCAGGGTTAAATATCATATTAAATATCGCAAGTGGAGCGGTATTCTAAAATTGGTGAGAAATTTCCCGAGGGTTGCGTTAATATTGGGGTTGTCAAAATTAATCCATAAGAGTACACACAATCCGAGTGCATCCACAGATCTGAATAGACATCTCTAGAATTACTTGGTTATGGCCTACAATATACTCCTACACTTTCATATTAAATATCGCAAGTGGAGCGGTATTCCAAAATCGGTGAGAAATTCCCCGAGGGTCGCGTTATTATGGTGGTTATCAAAATTTAATCCATAAGAGTACACACAATCTGGGGGCATTCACAGATCTGAATAAACATCTCTAGAATTACTTGGTTATGGCCTACAATCTACCAGTACACTTTCATATTAAATATCGCAAGTGGAGCGGTAATCTAAAATCGGTGAGAAATTTCCCGAGGGTTGCGTTAATATTGGGGTTGTCAAAATTAATCCATAAGAGTACACACAATCCGAGTGCATCTACAGATCTGAATAGACATCTCTAGAATTACTTGATTATGGCCTACAATATACCCCTACACTTTCATATTAAATATCGCAAGTGGAGCGGTATTCCAAAATCGGTGAGAAATTCCCCGAGGGTTGCATTAATATTGGGGTTATCAAAATTAGCCCATAAGAGTACATACAATCCGAGGGCATTCACAGATCTGAATAGACATCTCTAGAATTATTTGATTATGGCCTACAATCTACTTCTACACTTTCATATTAAATATCGCAAGTGGAGCGGAATTTTAAAATCGGTGAGAAATTCCCCGAGGGTTGCGTTAATATTGGGGTTATCAAAATTAGTCCATAAGAGTACACACAATCCGAGGGCATCCACAGATCTGAATAGACATCTCTAGAATTACTTGATTATAGCCTTCAATCTATCCCTACACTTTGATATTAAATATCGCAAGTGAAGCGATATTCTAAAATCGGTGAGAAATTCCCCGAGGGTTGCGTTAATATTGGGGTTATCAAAATTAGTCCATAAGAGTACACCCAATCCGAGGGCATTCACAGATCTGAATAGACATCTCTAGAATTACTTGATTATGGCCTACAATCTACCCCTACACTTTCATATTAAATATCGCAAGTGGAGCGGAATTTTAAAATCGGTGAGAAATTCCCCGAGGGTTGCGTTAATATTGGGGTTATCAAAATTAGTCCATAAGAGTACACACAATCCGGGAGCATTCACAGATCTGAATAGGCATCTCTAGAATTACTTGATTATGGCCTACAATCTACCCCTACACTTTCATATTAAATATAGCAAGTGGAGCGGTATTCCAAAATCGGTGAGAAATTCCCCGAGGGTTGCGTTAATATTGGGGTTGTCAAAATTAATCCACAAGAATTCACACAACCCGAGGGCATTCACAGATCTGAAAAGACATCTCTAGAATTACTTGGTTATGGCCTACAATATACCCCTACACTTTCATATTAAATATCGCAAGTGGAGCGGTATTCCAAAATCGGTTAGAAATTCCCCGAGGGCGCGTTAATATGGTGGTTATCAAAATTAATCCATAAGAGTACACACAACCCGTGGGCATTCACAGATCTGAATAGACATTTCTAGGATTACTTGATTATGGCCTACAATCTACTCCTACACTTTGATATTAAATATCGCAAGTGGAGCGATATTCTAAAATCGGTGAGAAATTCCCCGAGGGTTGCGTTAATATTGGGGTTATCAAAATTAGTTCATAAGAGTACACACAATCCGAGGGCATTCACTGATCTGAATAGACATCTCTAGAATTACTTGATTATGGCCTACAATCTACCTCTACACTTTCATATTAAATATCGCAAGTGGAGCGGTAATCTAAAATCGGTGAGAAATTTCCCGAGGGTTGCGTTAATATTGGGGTTGTCAAAATTAATCCATAAGAGTACACACAATCCGAGTGCATCTACAGATCTGAATAGACATCTCTAGAATTACTTGATTATGGCCTACAATATACCCCTACACTTTCATATTAAATATCGCAAGTGGAGCGGTATTCCAAAATCGGTGAGAAATTCCCCGAGGGTTGCATTAATATTGGGGTTATCAAAATTAGCCCATAAGAGTACATACAATCCGAGGGCATTCACAGATCTGAATAGACATCTCTAGAATTATTTGATTATGGCCTACAATCTACCTCTACACTTTCATATTAAATATCGCAAGTGGAGCGGAATTTTAAAATCGGTGAGAAATTCCCCGAGGGTTGCGTTAATATTGGGGTTATCAAAATTAATCCATAAGAGTACACACAATCCGAGGGCATCCACAGATCTGAATAGACATCTCTAGAATTACTTGATTATAGCCTTCAATCTATCCCTACACTTTGATATTAAATATCGCAAGTGAAGCGATATTCTAAAATCGGTGAGAAATTCCCCGAGGGTTGCGTTAATATTGGGGTTATCAAAATTAGTCCATAAGAGTACACACAATCCGAGGGCATTCACAGATCTGAATAGACATCTCTAGAATTACTTGATTATGGCCTACAATCTACCCCTACACTTTCATATTAAATATCGCAAGTGGAGCGGAATTTTAAAATCGGTGAGAAATTCCCCGAGGGTTGCGATAATATTCGGGTTATCAAAATTAGTCCATAAGAGTACACACAATCTGAGGGCATTCACAGATCGGAATAGACATCTCTAGAATTACTTGATTATGGCCTACAATCTATCTCTACACTTTCATATTAAATATCGCAAGTGGAGCGGTATTCTAAAATCGGTGAGAAATTTCCCGAGAGTTGCGTTAATATTGGGATTGTCAAAATTAATCCATAAGAGTACACACAATCCGAGGGCATCCACAGATCTGTATAGACATCTCTAGAATTACTTGATTATGGCCTACAATCTACCTAAACAACTTTCATATTAAATATCGCAAGTGGAGCGGAATTTTAAAATCAGTGAGAAATTCCCCGAGGGTTGCGTTAATATTGGGGTTATCAAAATTAGTCCATAAGAGTACACACAATCCGAGGGCATTCACAGATCTGAATAGACATCTCTAGAATTCCTTGATTAGGACCTTTACAGAACCTCTACAGTTTTATATTAAATGTCGCAAGTAGATAGAGCGTTTTTTTAAGATCGGTGAAAGATTATCCTAGTGTAACGTTAAATCAGTGTTTAACAATATTTATCTTTAAGAATCACACAGTCCAATGGGATTCACATATTTCAATATTCATCTACCTATTGACAACTACGGTTTAATATAACAACCGGTGTGAAGTTTTCAACATTTATCAAAAGTGTAGCTACACAAATTAAACAAAAATGTAGATACACAATTTAACAAAAAGTGTAGAACTACATAAAAAATTGTGGCAGGGTTGAAATTGTTATAATTTTCACTAAATATCGTCTTGTGGGTGTTTACGGGCCATTAACACTTAATTCTAGAGATGACACCACAAATCTGAGTATACTGGCATTTCAGGGACACTCTCTTCAACCTTTAGTGATATGCGGCATGTCACTGCGACCTTCGAGGAATTTTTTTTAGTTTAGTGTAAATGGAAATAATAAGATAGAAAGTGTAAACCGGGTCTTGTGGGTGTAAGTGCCATTAACACTTAATTCTAGAGATGACACCACAAATCTGAGTATACTGGCATTTCAGGGACACTCTCTTTAACCTTTAGTGATATGCGGCATGTCACTGCGACCTTCGAGGAATTTTTTTTAGTTTAGTGTAAATGGAAATAATAAGATAGAAAGTGTAAACCGGGTCTTGTGGGTGTAAGGGCCATTAACACTTAATTCTAGAGATGACACCACAAATCTGAGTATACTGGCATTGCAGGGACATTCTTTTCGACCTTTAGTGATATGCGGCACGTCACTGCGACCTTCGAGGAATTTTTTTTAGTTTAGTGTAAATGGAAATAATAAGATAGAAAGTGAAAACCGGGTCTAGTGGGTGTTTAAGGGCCATCAACACTTAATTCTAGAGATGACACCACAAATTTGAGTATACTGGCATTGCAGGGACACTCTCTTCAACCTTTAGTGATATGCGGCATGTCACTGCGACCTTCGGGGATTTTTTTTTGTATAGTGTAAATGGAAGTAATAAGATAAAAAGTGTAAACCGGGTCTTGTGGGTGTTTAAGGGCCATCAGCACTTAATTCTAGAGAATACCCGGTTTACACATGTTATATTAGTATTTCCATTTACACTAAACAAACAAAATTCCCCGAAGGTCGCAGAGGTATGCCGCATACCACTAAAGGTTGAAGGGAGTGTCCCCGAAATGCCAATATTCTCAGATTTGGGGGGTCATCTCTAGACTTTGGTGTTGATGGCCCTTAAACACCCACAAGACCCGGTTTACACTGTTTATCTTATTATTTTCATTTACACTAAACGAAAAAAAATTTGCCGAAGGTCGCAGTGATATGCCGCGGATTAGATTAGATTATATTTAGTGAAAATTATAACAATTTCAACCCTGCCACAATTTGTTTTATGTACTTTTACACTTTTTGTTAAATTGTGTATCTACATTTTTGTTTTTTGTTAATTTGTGTAGCTACACTTTTGATAAATGTTGACAACTTCACACAGGTAATATAACAACGTTTAACCGCATAGACATATAATTTAACTTTACATTATTTATCAAAATATATTTAAATACCTTTAGGGTTGGTTTATATATTTTTCTTTATCAACTTTTTTAAATTTAAAGTACCTATAAAATGATTTTTTTAATTAAATAAAAAAAATTCAACCCTGCTACAGTTTCTTCTGTGTATAGCTACACTTTTGATTAAATTGTGTAAATACATTTTTGAAAAATGATTATTTGTGTAGCCACACTTTTGATAATTGATTAAAACTTCACACCGGTTTTTTTGGGATGGTTTTCGGGCAATCTTTACATACTTAAATACATTGCGTAATCTACTTCGCCCAACCCTGGTTCTTTTATTTTGAAAATATTAAATAATTCTCGGGCTGATAAAGATGTCCAGACTTTAAAGTCTTAGTGTCCCCCTCCAAAAAAATCGTAACTAATATTTTAGTAGCTCAATGATGAAATTGACTGAGAGAGCCACAAGCTGGCCCAGGCACAAACCATAGCATACAAATATTTGTATATAAATGCAAAACCTGATATTGTGTCGGCAGATAAGGCAGATATCACGCCGAATATTGATTATACAATTGCCAATATAACCAAAAACATATAATAAATTTCACTAACCGTCGGGACCTCACTCACCTTAGTGACCCCATACTTATTACGAAAATCAAAATCTATGAATTTTGTGCACATACATACCTCCAAGTATATGGGGACGAACGTACATTTTCGCCTAATTAAGATGTTAATTTATTCTTATCTCTTGCGTATTTTGTTGAATATTTTGACTATCAATTACAATTTTTTGTCTGAATGAATTTTTAATATACACATTTTGTTGATATCAACAAAGAACCTTTTGGCATTGAAAATGCACAAATTTTTTATTTTTTATTTAAAGATGATTATGAAATCGTTTGCAATAAATATTAAATTTTATGAATCAAAAATTATCTGTGGAAGAAGTATGTACGTCTTACAATATAACATATGAAAGTGATTGTGTCGAATATAAATTTAAGCGTTTCTGCTAAAAATAGAGTTGGTATGGTTGCCTTCAAAAATAATACTACATGAAAAATGATTAAGTGGATATCGCTTTAGTAAACGTTGTGAAAATGCGTGCGATTCGCGCGACAGGCTTGTCGAAATAAACCGTTTACTTTGAGTAATCGGCCTTGAAATTTAAAAATTTACATAAAGCGTTTTTCGCACATAATCCGGATACACTATATGTGTATGCCCCTATGCACAGTTGTAATTTATTTGCTTAACACATGCATGTCGCAAAATTTATTTAGCCCAGTTTTGTAACAGTTTCTGTCGGTAATTAATGGTAAAGTTGTTCAGCAATTTATAAGTTCGATCGTTTACGAGAGAAAGCACTGTACATTGTACAATATAACAAACATCAAATTCTTAAGAGATCGTTCAACTTTTATACAGGTATGCTCGTATATGTAGGAACAAAATGAACGAACTTTAATTACAACACGTTAATTACATAACCGATTTAATTTTATTTATTAATAGGTATAAAAATGTATACCATCGACTGGAAAAGCAATTCACGTGCCTTTATAGTAGTGTCATGCTTTCTCGTTGACACAGCATTACCGATGTAGTGTGAGACCCAAACTTTGTCAATAAATCAAAACTGAAATTTATGTAATTTTTTATGATTGTTGTTATGTTTTTTTTTGATAGTTTTAAAATAAACTTATATTTAGCTTAATTTGTGCGAATTTGTTTACAATACACGGTTTAAAATAGACCAACATACTGCACATACAATGGCAGAATTCTGCATGTTATGTGGAAATCATATTTACATAAATATTTTATTTATTAGTTCAGCGATTACCGTATTTTTCCGTATATAGACATACATTTAGCAAAAATTATTGAACCCGTTCATATATAAGTGGACTAATTATGAGCGCAGATAACCCAAATTCAAATCCGCCAGATAATTGAAAATACTGACTTTTATGAACCGCAAACAATTTGTACTCGAATAATTGCAAATTCAATCATAATATGTATACAATGACGTTAAACATGACTCTATAACGGAATAAAACGTATTGAAAAGTGCCCGTCATTTAGCGCCGCCGCACGATGAGCACACAGTTCAATTTCCCAATCACTTTGATCTTGAATATTTAAATTTACGATATTAAAGCGAGCAATCGAGCATACGCGCAAATCTGCATAAAGTCCTCGAATTGATGGTGACCAAAACTAATGAGTCGCTATACCTACAAAAACTATACACATTACTCGTCCGTGCAAAAACTCTGCAAAATCCATTGGATATTTATAAAATACGCTTACACGACTCTTTCATTGTATGTTATATTACATAACACAGTTTTTAATTATAATTTATGTTGTTAACATTTTATTTTATATTTTGTAAATAGACAAAATTTTATGACTAATTTACAAAATTTGGAATAAATTCGGCATCAACGTGTCATTGGATTTGTACCGGGAATTTGAACATGTCGACGGTCTTAGACTTTAGAGGAGTTAAAATTTAAAATTTGGTTCGTTGCGATATTATTTAGAGAATAATATAGGCCTGACTATCTTAGAATGAACCAGGACTCCGACTATTGAAAATGATCGATTGTTCAATTTCGACTCTCCTTTATTGGATTTTTCTCGTATGTAAAATCAGGGCCATCTAGATTTATAAGAGCCTCCCTATTGATTGATTGATTAATAGATTGACATAACAATTTTAGTAGATGACATATGGAAGCATTATAAATGAACATCAACAACAAAAAAATACTTCCATTACGCATAAAAACCTCAGATTTTTTTAAAAAACAAATCCACTCCATGCTAATACCCTCCTTGTTGAGCTCAAGCTCATTTGTTACGGAGATACTACAAGAAGTGAATACTTACAAACTACACAGTTTTATAGGGGGAAGTAAACGTTAGTTTGAAGAATAAGACCTACTAAACCGTAACTTATTAAATAAATAGAGAGGTTGCTTAGTTCTGGGAAGCTTTCAAATGAAAAGGCCAACGCGAAGTTCATAAAAATCCACTAAATTACAACCCAGAATCAAATTCAAAAAGGGAGAAATGTGATCATATTTCCTAATATTAAAAACGAAACGTGTACAAGCATTGAAACATCTTTGGAGAACCTTCATTTCTCCTGAAGCATACCAAACAAAATAACGTCCCCAAATAGAAAATGTGGAAGAAGGTGCGAGAGGAACATACGATTTTTAAAATTACTATCAGTAAACCCAACAACTTTATACAAACAACTAAGTATTCCAAAAACCGTTTTGCTAACCTTAATCAAATGATCACCCCAAGTAAGAGTTACAATAAGTAAATTAACCCTAAATTTCTAACTGTATTAGAGAATGGAATTAAAGAATCACCGAGAAAAATTCCAGGAAAAGAGGAAGTATCTATAGATTTTTTATAAATTATCATATAGTGAGATTCGACCAAGAATCGACCCCTGAGGAACACCAGAAGAAACAGGTAAGAAGTCAGAAAACGAATTGTCAAAACAGACTGCCTGAAAGCGACCCGAAATATAGTCTAAAATCAATTTAGCAGCGGAGAGAGAAAAATAAAAGTTCGAAATAAGCATGACCCTAATGACCCTAATGAAAATGGTACTGGAATTTTTTACAAATTAATTACAAACAAATTTGTAGATTGATCGATTTTTGTGGGTGTGTGCTGTTGTAATAAATTCAGCGGAGCCTATTTCTTGCATAGGAAGGAAGTTCGATACATTTTGATCGGTTTCTGTGGGTGTGGGCTGTTGTAATAAATTCAGGGTGTAAAATTTACACCGCTTGAGGGTAGTTTTTGGGGGTTGAGCTATTCCAATATGTTGTAGATAATTTGTAAAAAATACTGTACCACCCCAGCCCGATACAATGAATATTAACAAAAATACGAAAAGTGTGGTGTAGCTTTGTCTAATGCCAGCCCACACACGAATTGCAGAATAACGGGACTTGTAAAAAAATTTCTAACTGTGCAACAAATTTTTAATTAATTTGTAAAAAATTCCAGTGCCATTTTCATTGGATTGTGCTACAAGTGCTGGTGCAGCATTAGGGTCATTAAGTAAATTAAAGCTATCGATATGAGATTGAATTTGGTTTTTTACTACCAATTCAAACGCCTTGGACAGAGAATTTAAAATACTAATAGGTCGGAAATGGGAATGCTCAGAAGGATTGCTAATTTTAGGAACAGGAATAATTTTACTCAACTTCCACTGAGCGGGATAAAAAGAGGTCGTTAAAATAAAATTACGTAGGTAATGGTTAAAATCATTAGCTTTGAAATTTACCGAAGCACCCTCTTTGCAACTATCAAGGCCCAAATTGCGAACGTTACGCCAAAATATCTTAGAGGGGAGTGAGGGATCTAACTTATCCTTGAAAAAATGTTGCTTGGCGATTCGAATTAAACTTACCACTCTATTTCGAGATTGCTTATAAACTAGATAAGACCAAGAATTAGAAATCTTTTGCGTCATCCAAGGGGGGGGGGGATCTAGGTCTAAAATAAACAGTAGTGAGCGAAACGCAATTATTAAATACATAATTAATACGAATCGGAATAGTCAATTGATGAAAGGTGAGATTCATCAATTTTCGAAAAATCCCTAAAGCTGAAACTTTTAGGTTTAGGACGAGAGTAATAATTAACAGAAAAACAAGGTGATCATGATGAGAGCCAATACCAAGAGAATTGTCTCTTGGTATTGGCTGATTTGTATTGATTGAAAAAACAAATGTAATTATCAGCAGAAGCGATAACATGATCAATGAGAGAATAAAAACCACAGTAAGTGGGCGCTTCAGTGTTATAAACTGAAAGGTTAATGCTATTTAAGATATTTAAATAGCTACGAGAAAATAAAGTCTCTTCAGAAATATCAAAATTGAAATCACCCGAAATGAAAACCTCAACATACCGACAGGAACAATAACTAAAAAGACACTCAATGTCTAAAAGCTAAAAAATCGCAGCTAAAATTGAGCATACGACCTCTTGTTCGTTTTAGGAGGATTATAAACCACACCAAAATGGAATTTCCGCTTATTCACGAAGACATTTAGAAAAAGAAACTCAAAGTCAGAAACGAGCCTTTGAGAAATTGAGAGGGGTGCCGATACAACATTACATTTAATATGCTCGGTAACATAGAGGCATACTGCACCTTAATTAACCGGTGGATTAGCCCTTTCACGCCTGAACAAATTATAACCACTAATGGCCAACGCGGAATCCGAAATATCGGACGATAGAAACGTTTCCGATAAGCAAATGACATCAATTGGGACCCGACTTTAAATATTGACGAACTTCGTCATACTTTTCCGAAGTTCGTCAATATTTAAAATCAGACTCTAGGCGTTTAAACTAACCACGTTAAGCAAATTGGACCTAGTCCGAAGCATGGATTTTAATAAAATGGAGGGCAACGAAATACTCTCGGTGGACATCGCGAATCGTGGGGCACTTCAACAACAATACTTACATGCAAATTTTTTTAAATAGTTTCTTCTTCAAAAGCCAGGTTAACGTCAAATATCAAAAACTGAAACAAAACAAACAAAGCCTAATAATACCAGCAATATAAACGGTATTAGAGCAACAATACTTATCTAATAATAAACTCTTCAAACTATAATCGAACCCCAAAACGTTGTAAACTTTGTAGTGTTTTACAATTTGGGCGGGTCGATGTTGGCAGCCTGTGGCGGCTATGTTGTTTAGGTGGCGTCTGTCTAATCTGTCTGTCTAATTACAAGTTACCGGTGGTCCTTCAAATTCGACTCTCCAACGTTTGGACCAAATTCGAGACAACCGGTTCGGTAAACAATCAGCCAACACTTTTACGTCAAAGGAACGCCAGATCGGCCGAGAACATTGCCGCGGTCCGTGAAATTGTACAGGAGAACCTGAGGCAGTCAATACTTCGCCGTGCGAAGCATTTCACAGACTTAAACTTAGTGAATTTTGCGTCGGGACTTGGGCCTACACCCATACAAGATCCAACTGACCCAGGAGCTCAAAGTAAATGACCATAGACAGCGCCGTTTGTTCGCTGACTGGGATTCGGAGCGTTTAGAAGAGGACCACAATTTTAGTCGAAAACCAACTTTAGCGACGAGGCGCATTCTTGGATAAATGGCTATGTTAACAAGCAAAATTACCGTATATGGAATGACGCCAACCCACCGGGGGTGAACCTCCCAGGTGGCAACGTCGCTGACAGCGTTGTGTTGTATTGTCTACACCACATAGATAATTAATATTCTACACGTGTAGAAAATGCATGTGGACAATTAAAAAAATTGACGTCGACAATGTAGAGAATGTAAACAATGTCGAAAATTATTGTTTCTGCCTTTGTTAATGGTACCATTTGGCTTCATTTCTACCTCACATTAAAATATTCGAACCTAAATTTTAAGATGCCAATGATGTAATCCTAAGCTCTAATCTTTATACACAGTTAAATTTTTAAACCAAATATAGAGCTTTGAAATTAAACTACTCGAGCCACGGAACTTCAACGAACAAAATCATCGCCACGCAATAAGTATCAATCACCCTGTACAAATTTTATTCCGGAAAACCCAGTCAAATACCCTAATATTTATATGTAGCTTGTAAATTTAACAAGTAATGAAATCCGATTGAACACGGAACCCATACATGTGGCCATCGAATCTGAATGCTGCCCTTTTGCTTAAGAAACGGATGGAACTTGGTTCATGAAGTTGCCTCTTACTGGTTCACTGAAATTGATTGTGAACTATCAGCCTCCACATTTGTTTCCTGTGTTATACACCATCCGGGAACGCATTGCTTGCGCACTTTGGCAAATGCTCTACTAAACTTCGTAACATGCATGCGGAGTGCACAAAAACAACCAATAACACAAATATGTCTTACAAAAGAGCAAACTCAAATGGAATGCGGTTCCGTACATAGTAGCATTAAAGGAAGTTTAAAAATAGAATAATTGAATTTCCAAGCGATAATGTTAAAGCGTCTGAATACACGCCTGCGCCGCATGAAGTAATTCAACTCAATCGTGAGTTTTTCAAATATTTCACATCCGATCAAAGCTACTTTATATGATCCTAATGATCACATACTGGTTCAGTTAAATTTTAATGATGCATTTCAAGACCTCCCAACGATATGCAGAAACGTGGCCCTTTTTTAAATTATCCACAGTTGAACGAACATCCACAAGTATATGTTGTACTTACGGATTACACAAAAAAATACAACCATCTCCAGGATTTAAAATCTGTAATATCACAGGATTGTTTTTCATTTTATGATTTATTTTCACACACTCTTGAAGGTAATGTTGAATTACGGCGGCGAACATTAGCACGATGTTATATTCCATAAATAATGACATAAATGGGCCTCTCAGGAAGAGCAGGAAGCAATCTTTTTCAATAACAGATAAAAAATTATAGAACAACTAGCCGACCCGAGAGACGTTGTTCTGTCCGAACGTTAGCTTGCCTGCTATTACCGGGTTCAGCAAACGTTTTTTTCGATATTCGAATTTTCGATAAACTGTATACTAAGTGACATTTGATATTTAGTTTGATATTTCAATATTTTCGGTTCGTTATTGTGTGATTTGCTGTGTATAAATGTCTGATCGATCGATAGATTGTACTTGTCGCTGGATTTCTTTGTTTGTTGTTCATATACATCTCCTCCTTCCTAAAATATCAATGGAAATTGCAAAACGTTGTACAAACGATGCCTGTCTTGAATTGTCTGCATCCTTTTTTATCTCTGCGTTAGTTCCGTATATGTCGACGTTCGTATGCGTCGCCAACCATAACAGCTGCAACTTCATTAACGGTTGGTGCATTGTATCGGCCTGCGTGCTCTCTACATGGTACTTTGTCTGCTTTGATGACGATCATGAAGTTGTCGTTTTGCAGTCTGTTTGAAAAGGCATTGACCATGGTTGCAATATCGCAAAAACGATTCCAAAGTCGCCACAATTTATGGGTCCTCCATCTACTTGATGTGGTTGTATTGGCAGTGTGTGTTTAGTTGTTGCTCGTCATCGCCCATGAAGTAAATTTGGAAAAATTTTGAATCAGCATCAGGCATAGAGATTAAACAACCAATTTGATAATAGACTTGGCCCTGAGTCTTAAACGTTATTTTTGTTTCTCCAAATGATGCCATTTGGAAGCAAGAATTGAATTTGCGAATTTTACGCAAAAACCATTTTGCTTGAGGTTGGAGACGTTGATTATTAGTTTGCAAATACCTTCAATGTTTTATGGCGACATTTAGTTTTAAAAATAAATATTTTGCGGAGTTCTAGAATAAGGTCGAATTTACTATATTGCATTTCAGCTAATTATGAAACCACAATTTACAGCAATCGTTCTAAATATTGGTTGTTATTTATATAGCCAACCGTATTAAACACATATCAAGAGCTTCCCAGAAACCCCAGGCTATATTTGACCGCCACAGTTGGCGTTTCTTCTTACTAAGTGGTGAGTGATGGCCCCTTGGTAATATTATTCGAACATTCGTTTCAATAACTTTTACGTTTTATGAAGCCACCTTGACACCGTTACGTAGAGGAATTATTTTTAGGTAGGTACTCCAATACCGTGTGCGTTGGCCAAAATAATTTTAGTAAAGTTAAAATTTTGGTATCGACATTTTCAAAATTCTGGCAGCCCTAGGCTCAGAAGGTAATGTGTGAGAATATTACAATATGTAATAATGCTTTCAACTCCGGAATGCCATTCTTAAATTACAATATAAATTAAATAATTTATATACACTTCCACAGCCTTTAATTCAACAATTACAAACTTAAATTTCATATTAGCTTACCAAAAAATCGAATTGGTAATGTGCCTTAATACCGCCAAACACGTAACTGCGTTATCGACTGAGTTTATTTTATTTTACTTAACTACATAAATGTTGGGTAATAGTATATTGAACTCCTAGGTAGCGCATAGCACGAGTAAATAGAACACAAAACAAACTTTTAAATGCCACTTTATAGTGTAGGTGTTACTTCATTACCGCACGGATAGTTTGGTATCAATTTGGTTTGATTGATATTTTGGAATTCTCCGTGGGAATGAACGTGTATATTAATGTAAACATTTTGGTGTGCGCCTGTGCCTCCGTCGTGTGTGTTATGCAATGCTGGTAAGCTACCTAAACTTGAATGAAAATTTATGAATGGACGTACGAACGGAATAAATAGATGATTGAAGTTTTTTCAGTGGTGTTGTATTTGTTGGTTTGGAACACGTTTTTGTTGTTGTATATTAGTAACGTATTTTGAATCGTAATTTTAGTTTATTTTTTACTCATTGGGCTTTAGAGTTGGCTTTATGGTGTTCTTTGAAATACACTCCACGACACTTGATTACCCTCACTTGAAAATTTTTCATAACACCTGAGATAATGCGACTAATTATTTGAAATTTTTTCATTTCTATCTTAACTAACTTTCCAATGGAAGTGGAAATGCCCCATTTCGATTATCTTGCTTATTTAAACTGCGACACTTGATTACCCTCATCACTTTGTGTTTGACGTCGAAGGCGTAAGGTGCGTGTAAATAACTTTAAATGGGTCGAGAAAAACCCCTAACAAAGGTAGAAATTGGAAAGATTCTTACGCTTAAACAAGAAAATTATTCCAATCGTGTGATTCCCAAAAAAATTGGTCGCAATTCTTGGACCATCAACAACTACCGCAAAGATCCAGAAAAAACAAAAAAATCGAAGAGGTCGTACAGCAAGGGCGATAACAGAACGAGAACATATAACTATTTTGCGTGAAGCTTCGAATTCGATGCTATATGCAAAAAAATAAAGCATAAAATTGCAGTCTCAGCCAGTGTCCCTACTGTTCAGAGGATAATAAAAAAATGTTCACATCTCCGGCGACAAAAAATTATGAAATAACCACGTTTGCTCATTGCTAGGACATCTGCATTGGAAGGAGGATTGGTTCCAGATTATTTTTCGGACGAGAAAAAGTTTAATTTAGATGGACCAGATGGTTTGAGACAGTACTTCCATGATTTGAGGAAATCGGACCTATTCTTGTGCCGTCGCCACACCAGCGTTGGTTCCATCATGGTGAGTGCAGCAATTTCTTTTCATGGTGCTATTGATTTGGTTGTCCTGGAAGGCCAACAAAACTCGCAAAGCTACATCGAGCGCCTAGAAGTGCAAAAAGTTAATTTTGACGAAATGTTTGATCTTCATCGCTAGATTTTCCAGCCGGATAACGCAGCCATCCACACAGCTGAGTGAAACAGTGATTTGAAGAAAACGTGGCAGTTTTGAATTAACCGGCTTTGTCTCCGGATTTAAATATTATTGAAAATCTTTCGGGATGGTTATCGATCCAAATTTATTCGTATGGAAGACAATACGAGTGCCGGAATGACCTTATGGCAGCTGTGTATGATGCTTTCGATAAAGTATCGATAGAGTTTATACAAAATCTTTATCTAGCGACCACTTTTAGAAAAATTCTTGAAAATACTCTGCAAAATAGGCATTCACAAATAAAATGATCCAAACTCATCAAAGAAGAAAATATCCCAAAGCTTCAACAAAGCTAGAAATACATTCAATATGCTTAATCAGATCTGGAATGTCCGTCCTGTCAAGAAACATAAAGATTCTCATGTTTAATGTTTATCTAAAATCAGCACTTCTGAATGGTTATGAAACATGAACACACACAAAGAATAAATTGTGAACAAATGGCTATACTAAGCAATGAATTCGTTTTCCTTCCATTTTACAATTACTTTCATGCTGTTCCCATGCGGTCACTCAAATTTGTACTACCCCAAGCAATGTTTGCTTAACGTTGATTGTGTAGTTGTTACCGCTTTAACTCCTTCATGCCTAGACAACACCGAGGGCGAGATAATATAAAGATTTTGGTCAATAATTGAACAGAGTATTACTAGTTTGCTGAATACTTCTTCGGATAAAGGAATTTTTCCAAAATGCTGAAAAAACAGCAAAGTAACAATCATCAAAAATGGCAGTAATGGAGACCACACCGACCAAAGCATACAGGCCAATCATGATGCTGCCGGTTTTAAGAAAATTACTTCAAAAATTGATTACCGGCAGATTTTTTGAACATATTCCAGAGTAGCGGAAGATACAGCGATAAGCAGTGCGGGCTCAGAGAAAATAGCTCCACAGAGGACGCTATGGTGAAAATGGTCAACATAGCAAAGGAGTCAGAGCAAAAGTATGTCATAGGAGTACTGCTGGATTTATCTGGAGCTTTTGATAATCGGTGGTGGGCTACTATAAAGAAGTAAGAAGATTTACTGTCCATTTATTCTTTATTTGATCATTGACAGCTACTTGTCTGACAGATCAGTTACCGTTGCGTCAATGGTAGTATGCAAGTAGCATGTCCAAGAAGTAGTATCGCGGACAAGAAGGTCATGCTCTTGCTCAGAAAGTGCAGAACTCCATCGAAAGGATGATCAATTTGCGCAATAGCAACAGAATGGAGACCATCTTTGGTTGATGGAAAGAGAATTCAGATGATTTCATCGGTAAAGCGGTTGGGAGTTGGGTAAG
The DNA here is from genome assembly GCA_963691935.1 of Nephrotoma guestfalica. Taxonomy (NCBI): domain Eukaryota; kingdom Metazoa; phylum Arthropoda; class Insecta; order Diptera; family Tipulidae; genus Nephrotoma; species Nephrotoma guestfalica. The sequence continues at coordinate 62,917,005 of OY829915.1, forward strand.
GCTCAGTGTAACCTCGCACTTTAAAAAGTTTGCAGAGAGTAGTAAAACAATTTTGTTTGTCTCGAAAGTTTAGCTACATAAAGGTGAGGTTTGAAATAAAAATACTTTGCCTAAGGTATACGAACGCTTAGTGGTTGCATCCATGCCTTATGGCTGCGCTGGATGGGCAGATAGAATAAACTGTCACCATCGAGGAACCTTAATGAGCACACAAAGGGCAATTCTCAAAGCGTATAAGACAATCTTAACCGATGCGTGGGAGTCACCCCAATCGATATAATATTGAATGAACGATTGGCTAGTTATCATGGAATAAAGTTTCTTTGAGTGCCCCCCTCCCCCCCGTTTACGCAAATGTTATCGGATCACTGAAAGTTCGTAGTTTACATGCATAGATTTGGTCTATCTGGTACAACGAGTTGCGAATGCGATAATAGTTCGCTCATGGCTGACCATATACTATTCGTTTGTGATCTCGTTGACAGCGCTAGAGATTATTTATGTAGCGCAATAAATTTAGTCTGGCCAGCTAGCAAGCTAGTAATTATGTTACCCATTCACGTCAGTAGGTTCAAGGAATTAGGTGAATATATTTGAAGCGCAAGACGGACGGACACGTTACCGATTTTAAGGTAAACTCAGGCTTTAATTTCGAATAATCTCGGAAACTTTAAAAGTTTATATTTCATAACGCCAGATTTAAAACCAATAGAGGTTTTAAAACTCTCAGTAATACAATTAGTATCTGAATTGCAAAATCCATTACGAATACGTAACGAACTCCCGAATTTCGTAACATTTGGTGTCAGAAGTGGCATATTGACAATACCGGTGGAAACGAGTTTAGTAGACATAAAGTTCAACAAGAAAATTAAAGAAAATGCTGCTGAGTCGTAAACTTTCGACCGAAGATAATAAAAAAGAGCACCTATCGAGCCTAAGAGCGTCATATAAGAAAGAAGATGGTAAAACAAGAGGGCGTAGATCGCGACAATCATCACAGACGCCAGGACCATCAGAGATGACGCCAGTTATCCCAAAGGGTGAGCATTTACAGCCTTGCGAAGAAGAAATAAAAATGTGGGAACCGGAGCGATGGATCAAAGAAAAACAACCATTTATGTACAGCCGCCTCCACCCAAACAACAGAAAACATCCTTGGGCATGGGATATACGATACAGGCACTCTTATGTTTCAACTGAAGAGAATGGACGCTAAATTGAATCAACTCTGCACCGAACAAGACGATAAACTAGTTCAACTCCGCACAGAGCAAGGTGCCAAATTAGGTTAGCAAGGTATGAAAATAGACAAGCGAGGCGATCAGCTTTCTAATCTGCGTAAGCAGCAGAATGTACAGAATCAAAAACTCAACCAAATTCAGCATATCCAAGATTTTTAAATTAACGAGCTTGAAGAGAAATAAAATGATTTTGGCAAAAGTCGATAGCTAGCTATTTGGTAAAGGTATTTGAAGGACAAATCAGGCATAACCTTGATAAAAAATTAAGCAAGTGGAGGCTCGCTTTGCAAACACATACCTTGCAAACAATTGGTAATGGCAGTTAAATGAAACCTCTTAAAATTATCAAATGTTGAGGCACAAGGGAGCAACTCAACTTACACATTTTGGTTTTCCGAGGGACAACTAGATAATTGGAGTGAGTCCACTAATGGATATTATTGCTGAAGTGAGAGCGATACAGAAAGCAGTGACAGAGATGCGTGTTAAAGAAGCACGCATTGGAGTTGAGAAGGAGGAATGATGGAATGTGATAAGGCTGAGAACGGATTAGGAACAGGATGCGCCGGCAGAGATGAGCGTCCAAGAAGACGAGTCCAATCAACGGATTGGCCAGGTAGGAAAAGGGCGTAAATGCAACGTAGAATATTTACGACTTAGAATGTATAACGATCGATCCACAGAGAACAATATCACAAGCACAACACGACCACAGTGGAAGATGAAATAATCGTCGACGAGGTGATTTAGTCCGGTTGTACACAAAGCGAAAAGGAATATCTCATAAGATCGGGAAGAGGATCATCGATAATGTGTATCGGACACATGGAAACCTCAGCGGTTCATGGAAAGTCGTTAAATGCGATAGACTGAAGCAATACGACATTCGACACGTCGGTTCGACTTGACCAGATTTAAGATAGGGGTAGGGTTACGAATTCTACTCTACATAGGTGTACCACTGGATGGTCGAGTGAGTTAAAGTGTACAAAACCAAGTGTTATCGCCCCAAAGGTGGCTCCGGCGAATTGATGATGTGGAATGTTCGCAAATATAACTTTTGTATTTTTTTTGCAGGAAAACACGTTTATTTCCAAGAAATGGTAAATTTTATATTTAATCAAAATATTTTCCATCATTATCTATGACTTGCGATTGTGCCAGCAGAAATTCAGAAGAACTCGGAGGTCTTAGTTCCCTGGCTGGAGGTTATCTTGAAAAGGTTCCTGAAGCTGGGGCACATCCCGAAGAAATGGCGGGAGGCTTGCACAGCAACCCTAAGGACCTAAGACAAATATCTCTGTCATCTTTTCTGCTGAAAGCCATGGAAAGGTTGCTGGATGTCCGTATTCGTTCGAGAATTATACCCAGGCGCTGGGCACAGTCTCAACATGCGTACCAAAAGGGTAAGTCCATGGACACGGCGTTACATACCTTGGTTCGGGAAATTGGGAAGTCGCTGGATTTTCAAGAATACTCGTTGGTGACGTTTCTCGATATCGAGGGCGCTTTCAACAATGTGAAGGTGGAGGCAATTAGGATAGGAGGTGTCCTCTCTCCCCTTCTATGAAATGTAGTAATCAATGGCTGTCTTGGGGAGCACTTATGTGCAATCAGAGATGTGATGCAGAATGCATCATCAATCACTGCGGGTTGAGCCAGAAGATGTGGATTGGGGATTAACTCATCTAAAACAGAGCTGGTCCTTTTACTAGGATATATGAAATTCCGGTAATGGTTCCATCTAGTTTAAACCATACTATGCTGACCTTACTGATAAGGCGAGATTATTGGGGATCCTTCTCGACAGTAAGCTCATTTGGAAACCAAACACGATAGAAAGAGTGAAGGAGGCCACTGTCGCACTCTATTCTTTCAAAAATGCCATCGGAAAGAAATGGGGTCTGAAACCGGAGCTGGTACACTGATGTTACACGGCAGTAGTAAGGCCCGTACTACTGTATGGTGTGAGTGTATGGTGGCCAGCTCTGGAGAAATTATCATACAGGAACATGATGGCAAAGGTGCAGAGGGCAGCCTGTTTGCTCATTAGTGGGGCGTTGAAAACAACCCCCACTAGTGCCTTAGAGGTTATGCTGTACCTTCTCCCGTTGGTAATTATCGGTAAGCAAATGACGGTCAATACGGCCGCCTGGCTATCAGCGGTTTCGGGGTGGAAGTGCCTGAAAAAAAGGCATTCAACTATAGGCAATTCTGTGAGGGACGACCTGGTGAATTTGGATTATATAACACCCCTGTTGTGCTTTGGCAAGCATTTTAAGGTGATTCTCTCCTCTAGGGAGGATTGGAAGAATGGTCTCATTATGGAGACCGGGAGAGTTAAATTCTTCACCGACGGCTCCAAGCTCGATAGTAGAGTGGCAGCTGGTGTGTTCTGTGGGGAACTAAATGTAAGTTTACCTGTTTGTCTACCTGATTTCTGCGGCGTGTACCAGGTTGAAATTATAGCGATTAAAAAGTTCATGAACTGGTTGAAGCACATTGTAACATCGTTGACTGATATCACTATCTATATGGACAGTCGGGCGGCCATTCTTTCGCTGGATTCAGTTTCCCTGGCGTCGAGGATGGCGTTGGATTGTCTACACATCTCTTAACGAGATGAGTGAACACTTCAATATCCAGTTGGTCTGGGTTCCGGCCCACTCTGACGTTGAGGGAAATTGCAGGACAGACGAATTAGCATGATACGGTAGGACTCTCCAACTGGAACCAGAGAGAGAAGGCTTGTATCTGGGCTGAAAGCAGCATAGGAAAGCAGTTGCCTTGTTGGCTCGCCAGTCCAACTGGCAGAGTAGCGAAGCAAGTATGGTCTGGGCTGGGCTTGAAGCGTTCCAAGAACTTGATCACACTAAGGAAGCGTGATTTAGGTAAAATTGTAAAGGTAGTTACCGAACACTGCCTTTTCGGAGATCATGCGAGAAGGCTGGGTCTAGATGCAAATGACTTCAAAGTCCTTGCAAAGCTGCAAGGACGAGAAGAAGGAGGAGACTCTTGTTCACTTAATATGCTCATGTCCTGCGCTTGCTGATAGAAGACATGATCACTTGGGCAAATAGACTATGAACAGCCTCTCAGCACTAGATGGGCTTAAAGGGAGTTTAATGATGTCGGATCCTGTGATAGCACAATAGGCCAAAACTGGTCTAAGTGTGGGATAGCAACCACTGAAACCTAGCCTAACCTAACCTACGACTTTCGACCATCTTTCTGGCAATTTATGGATTCCATCGAAAAAAAATCGTGAAGCTATTTTTTGATTTCTTCGTGGTTTCTGAAGTGGTGGTCTTGATGATCGCTTTGCATTGATCGGAACAAATAGTAATCTGATAGGGCACAATCTGGTGAATAGGGAGCATGTGGTAGAATTTCCTATTTAAGTACTTCCAGCGTATTTTTACTTGTGCATTAAAATCACTTTACGCTGTTTGTTGGCTGGAATCGGATGGTTTTCGTTCAAATCTATCAATTGTTGTTGATGACGTTCACCAGTAATAGTTTCGTTCGGTTTTAGCAGCAGTACACCACTCCTGTCTGATCCCACCAAATGCACAGCATATAACCTTACTTCCATGAATGTTTCGTTTTGCTGTTGATGTGGACGATTCGCTTGGATAAACCAATGATTTTTTGCGTTTAGGGTTATTGTAGTAATTCCATTTTTCATCGCCAAACACAATTTGAGACAAAATTGCCATATACGGTGTCTTGTAAGCAAATATTTGTAAACCATTAAACGATTTTCAATGTTGGCTTCAATCAGTTCATGTGGTACCCATTTTCCTTCTTTTTGAATCATTTTCATGGTATGTAAACATTTACTTATGCCTGCTTGAGTGACATTTAACTATTCACGAAAACTTCCAGCTGCTTTTTTCTTTTGGTTAAAGCAAAAAAGTAATGCTTCCTGTAAATGCTGTTCGACATGTTTAAACAGAATTAAAAAATATGTTGTTTACCCTTTCATGAATAATGTCAAAGTAAATTTTAATGTGGAATGTCAACACGTTAAAACGCTGTAGGTGACATTGGGCGCGTTCAGGACCGCCAACTGTTGGCATCATGATTAGTGAAATCGCCAATTTGTATTCAAAATTTCAGTACTAAACATTTTCATAACGTTGGCTTTGATTTTACTCAACATGTTCCCAACTGTTGGGTGCCCTAAAAGCACCCATTGTAAAAGAATGTTTAGTACTAAAGTTACGCAATCCCTTAGAAAATTCAAAAAACTAAGTTATACACCCAATATTTGTAAAATCCATTACGAATATGAATTGGAATGAACGCACGAAACTCGTAACAATCATTTAGCAAGCCAATTTTTCTTCATTAAATTTTATCCTTTTGACTTTCTTAAGACTGATAAAGTGAAGTTCCGAGTACAACACTGTTCATCAGCATATACCCACCTCCCAGTTTAAAGAACCCGATTACCTAAATATACAAACTAATCAAAAAGTCCAGTAATAACGAACCGAATAATTTTGAACCGGAGTAGTTTTAAACGTTTTCAATATTCCAACCATCTTTTCTGCATTTTACGAAGTGTCCTATTTTTATTTAGAATGCGCTTTCTTGAATAAAAGAAAGTTGTGACCTGGGGTAATTTATATTATTAATTCCATTACTAGTTCATTGGAACTACTTCAAGAATGCTACTTCATGCTTTCGTGGCTTGAAAGATTATTCTCTACTGTTCAAGGAATTTAAACAATTTTATATAGTAAAAACCAGAGTTGTACCGTCAGATGGTTGTCACATATCGAACTGGTATCGTTTCTTACTAATCGAACAAGGTTGAATACCTACACAATTACACAAAGTGGTCCCTCCGAATATTAAGTGATTCGAATTAATGCAGCCAACCAAAGTGATTGCATTATTCGTCAGGGGACCTTTGTACTAATATACACTTGGTTTCTCGTCCAGTGGTCCTATTCTAATTTTCCCCAGGAATAGGGAATTGGGATTTAGTGACGTTTTTCTAGCAGTTGAGAATTTTGTATTCCCCAAAGTGTACTCTGGCGTTTAGGAATGTTTTTAATGGGAAAAAATAATTCCATTTTATAGCAGTTTTGACGCTCATGTTTTGGGGGAATTGGAATTCATACTTTTAAACATTATTTTTTCTAATTGGAGTTAGAGCAAAATATTTTACCAATTCCCCGGGAAAGCCAGAATAGGTCCACAGGGTGGTGAAGCCCACCACGTTTAGAGTAAAATATGGCTAACCATGCTTAACTGTGATTTCGCGTATTTGTAATCTTTTGCTGATAGTAAAGATTATCAAGAGTAGCTGCTGCTCACATGTCTGATGCCTCGTACCATCATCCTTTTTTACAATTGTATCGTTTCAATACATCGTAACCTAACCAGTTAAGTTTAGCCCTTGTAGAACGAAATTTTATAATTTAGGTCGTTTTAATACCTAAAGACTCATAAAATCGAAGACCATATTGTAGATCTGAAATTGAGGTCATAGAGAAGAATATATCCGGTAAAGTGAGGAACTTTTTATAAAAAACAGTGTTCGAGACACATAAAATTAAATGTGTCTCGAACACTGTTTTTTATAAAAAGTTCCTCACTTTACCGGAGATATTCTTCTATATGACCTCAATTTCAGATCTGCAATATGGTCTTCGATTTTATGAGTCTTTGGGTATTAAAACGACCTAAATTATAAAATTTCGTTTCATAGATGACAATTAGTTACAATTGGTTGAGTCACGATATCATAGTTTTCTCTCTTACTAAGTAAATTATAATTCCCGCTGCGGAAGAAGTTTAAAATTCTGCGTGTTCTCTGAAATCTAATGCCTCTGGAAGTGATCTTATGTACATGCACTTCAGCATAGTACGATTTTGATGACTACAATTTTGTCAGGTCTTATGTCAACTGACTAGATAGAGAACGCCAAAGTGTCGTCACTCGTCAGTGCTGAAGCCACCTTTCTCATTAGTCTAGCCCAAATTCATCGCCGCCCAGTATTTCGTTAGTAAAAGAATAAAAAATTAAATACCTTAGAGTGCAATTAACTGTTCTTAGACCAGTTAGGCTTTTGACGTTACCATTGTACTATGCCAGCTAGAGTGACCAGACAAAAATTACTAAGTTGGCTAATTAATCCAAAAAATGGTTAAAAATCTCAAAAATTAGCATGGTGAACAATTGTTGGATTAGTTTTAATCGGAAGTTCTTTCTTTTATAGGGTAAGAATAAGTGTGGAAATGTGTTGGCGCGGTTTTCGGTGGTGTCTGTCTATGTGTCGGTCTGTGTCCTCTCTGCAGCCCAAGTAGATTGACTAATTTGGATAAAGCTTAATACTTGGGGATTTTTCATGTGTTGGGAGGTCCACCGGATGTGGCCGCGTATTTATCTTATCTTGGCTTACGCTTTCTCGTTTTTTGATGTTTTTTCAATTATTTTGGAAGGTAGCATCTGCGTGGGAATCGTTTGAGAGCGGAAGGGATTTGGATTTAATGTATAATAGGGCTTGTCAGGATCATTTTTCAAAAATTAGGTGGAAGTGACGATTTTGGTAGTAAACTGTTATTTCGCCATAGTTCAGCCGCTCTGCGTCCCAGGTGGGTCGACTGCTCCGGATAGAACTTCATACTTGGAGGTTTTTGGTAGGTTGAGGGAGTAGGCAACTTCCTTTGGAGCTTTTTCGTTTTTGACGTAGCGTATTTTGGTATAGCACATATATAGCAGGAATGGGTCGATTCTAGGTTGAAGTTGTAGCAAGGCTGGTCCTAATCATTTTCTGAAAATGACTAATTTTGAAGCGTTTTTTGTGGGAGCTTGTTCTCATGTGCATATGTTTTAGGAGATGTGGGATTTGCAAAAGGAATGTTCTGGATTAGATTTGGAAGACAAACGGTTCCTGTTGATTTTCTGTTGGTTGGGCGGATGTACCGGTTTTTGTTGTGAAACTTTTTCGAAGGAACTTTCTTGTTTTTGCCAGTGTTTTATATTCTATGGGATGTATGAAGAGGCCAGGTGGATTCTAAATTGACTTGGCATCGTAATTGGTCCAGTACATTTTTCTGAAATTTGATCGGAAGGTTTTTACCAAAATTCGTCTAAATTCACGTTTTATTTTTGGAATGATTTCTTTCCGAAACAAACTTTTTTGTTTTTTGTTATGTTTGAGACAATGCAGCATACACACACAAACACCACACTAAACACTGGATGTTTTATCCTTAGCTGGAGAGAACAGGGAAATCAATTTGATATCAGGGGAATGGAGGTCGATATGAAAATCTTGTACAGGGTTTTGGCATGTGAGCTTCATGAGAATCAGATGCTGAGAATCTTAAAATTATTTGGTTGCCTTTAGTCGCCTAATACTAAAGTTCTGTCGCGATTAGCGTATATTCGACGTGAGGGAGGGTCGGATTTTGGCCAGAACATCAATGGACAATTGTCAGATACGTTTGTCTTGTTGGATATTTTATACTACCGTTCGTTAGCACGAAGCTGGGTCAAGCTTAAGTCATAACATTACGTACACAATCTTTGCAAGGCGGATAACAATTTCGCAGATTTCAAATATTTATTTAACGCGTATATCGTTCGGAGTGGCCAAGAGAACTAAATAACGATCGTTTTGCGGTATTTTCCGTGTCCAATTTCATATTTTTTGAATTAGAGTATTTTGCAAATTGGTTGTGAGAAAGGGGTATAATATCCCAGAAAGAGGTACGCCTGCCCACCCTAATGCCAGCCCGGTGCAAACTATCTTACTTCAGAGTTCTTATTATGAGACTGCTGAGATGTTACTTTTATCATCTTGACAACTCATTCTTACAAGGTTTGCGTTGTTTATCCATTTTTGTATCATCCTTCACATGGAGATTTTCGCAAATGGGCCACATTTCAAATCACAGAACTATGTTATGATTCAAATTAACAAAAAATAGTTTTATGCAACAACGAAAGATTTCAATGCCCGAAAAAAAGAACTCGTAGTTTATAAGAAAACCTGAAAATTATGTAAATGACTAAACAAACGTGTCGTTTTAATTGTGTTCATAAGCGAAAGTTGAAATTTAATTAAACCAAAAGTTATTGACCACATAACCAAATATCAGACATGGTTCACCTGTCCACCTAGAACCTTTGATATTTGCATGCAACTTACCTTAGGCCTGCACCCGTGAGTGCCAAATACAATGTCCAATTTATATAGCTTTCCATACAACGCATAAATTAATTGCAAAATTTATGACGTCGTTAAATTCACGATGATATTACTGCCCTGCCTTAACATTTTCTTTTTTGTGTAAGTATTTTTCGTTTTGTTCAATTAATTTTTTTTTTGGGTAAAAATTATGTAACAGCCCGTTGTTGTTTATATAAATCTTGACTTGTAGCAATTTAAACAACCAAAAAAAAACTAGCGAAAATATAAAGTGTACGTTCATCGGCGATTAAGAGCTTCGCAATACGATTGCTGTTCAAAAAGTTTTGTGTATAGTGCTGTTAACCTTGGTGCAAATTTTTTTTTTTGATTAATTCGATGCAAAGGAATTTTCGGCGACGTGTTTAGCCTTCGAAAACAGTTCACCCACTTTATTTTGCTAAAAGTGGGCTATATCGGTATCGCCTTGAACTACTTAATGCTTAATACGGTTTAAAATTTATTTACAATGTATAACTTAAGATAATATACAATACTAATTAATTGGTTTGCTTCTTTCGTTTAAACCGCTTCTGGACAGCCACGCGGGTAGCCAACATCATTAGGCCTATATTCTTAATATACCATGAGATGTTGTAATAAAAATGAAGTTTCCAATTTTTATCTAAAAATGCTTTGTAGAACACGCTCATTTTATCGGCAGAAAGTGTATCACTATCATTCGCCTTGTTTAGGGTGATAAACTCCTCTTTTTCCTAGAAATTACATAACATTTATGAGGCCTAAATTCCATAACCTAACTTTATGCGCTCACCTCGTAAAACCTCTTATTGTGATTACTCCAAAATTGTTGATTCCAACTTTCCACTTCTAAACGTCTTAATCGTAATCTGTGTTCGATTCCGGACTCATTTTTTGGTATGTGCCGTACGATTGGGCGTAAATTCGATTCTTTGTCTGGCGGGCCGATGTAATCATGTTCAATTTCATTGATGTTTGGTTTTGTTAGAAATCCTTTGGGGATTGTTGATTTTTGTTCAGAAAACTGTTAGTTTATCGTTAATTATTTATAGATTGTTAAGAAAATTATTTTAGTTACCTGTTTTATTTGATAATTAAAGGAATTACAGCGCCGAATTATTCGGAACATTTTTTTTAATTTGACAGATTCGCGTAAAACGTCAAAGTTTTCTTTTAAATGTAAACAGTCCCATCTACAGTTAGGTACTGGTACTAGTTGAAAATATGTGTCTTTGCTAACGTGGTGAATAAAATTATTTTAATTAACCCTTGAACTTTTATTTATTCCTTTTCTTGTTAAATAAGTATGTTAAAAGTAGTATTGAAATAGATTATTTGCAGTAGGCTCTCATTCTAAAATTAGTTGTAATTAATAATTTAAAATCGGTCAACATTGGAAAATTTTACAGAGACATCTTTTGTTCGAAATATGTACGGATCGTTAATTGCTTCTCCAGACAGAATTATAAGTTCTTTGGAATTTAAATTTTAATTTTGACTGCAACTTTCAGTTGTTTTGTGTTAATCCCGAAAGCAAATTAATAAAATCACGTGTCCTGCTTAACAAAGAACTTTCAGACAATCGGTGCCAAAACTAGGCAGTTTTTAGTGTTAATCCAAAAGTGGGCATGTGCCAAACGAGTTAAATAATAGAATGTTAGCCGTGTGGTAATGTAATTGATTTAATTTGTATTATTTTATTGTTAAGCACTTTGTTGTGTAAAAGGGATCACAAAGGAACAACATTTGTAAAAAAAAACGATAAAATCATTATTATTCCTTGTTACCGGCCTTGTGTTTGATAAACTAATTAATTTGTGATAAGAAAACTTTTATTTGAGAAATTTGTGAGTAATATTCAGTTTTAAGTTAGAGTGAAATTTAGAGTGACTATTTTTACAGTAGAGCCTTGATTATTGTTTTTGATAACTGTTCCGATCTTATAATCGATTTTAGCATTTGTTTTTGCCATATATTCTGATCTCAGAATTCCACCAAAAAATTTATGGAATTCTCATTCGTAATATATTTTAGGGTGCTTTCCCACTCAATACATTTTTGATTTACGTTATGAATACCTAGAATATTTTTTACAGTCAGTCTTGTAGAGTGTTTTATCAGTAATATGTCGGGCTTCATAACATTTTTTATAGTTTCAGTGTCTATCAGTAGTTTGACAGATTTACTTACGTTTGATAAACTAAAGATCAGATACGGCAGAAAATGTATCCCTCCGTTTCTGAGTTTTAACATGTCTGAAAATTTACTTCTTCAGTTTCGGACTCAGTATGGTTAGTGTCTTCATGCTCACAAACCTCATTTCAAATTTTAATGTCGGATAAATATCCGGTATAAAAGATGTATCGTGGTGTTTTACATCAGATAGGCTATTAAAGCTTTTTGGTTCAGCCGACGTATCAAAAGCATTTGATTTCTTGTTGTTTAATTTGGCGAATCTGGCGTTTATCTTGCGAAGGTTTTCTGGAATTTCCAGAAATTATTTCGATTTTCGGAGTCCGAACAGAAGGCGGATAATTATTATCCGTCAATAAACGTATTTATTGCTTGCCAAGATGCATTAAATATTGGATTTGATTTAGACAACGCTTCTATGTTTTGCGATATTGTATTTTGTTATGGATCGTTGTATTGTCGCCTTGTTTCGTCGATCACATTATGGATCGTTGTACTGTCGTCTTGTTTTGTCGGCCACAATTGGGATTCATATCGGGATAGCTCCTGTCTATCTCCTAGAGAATCTAATTGTATTTGTTTGGTTTGACAATCAAATCTTGACAAAGAACTTCTTTCGCCTTAAGCTCGATACTGTTTATAGCTTGCAGATACAAAGTATACTGCTGAATTGTTACTATTTACTATTGGTATGAAGACGTTTGTTTAGATAACCTGAACAGGATCAACAATACATGTTGAGAATCCACCCTACACCGTTGCAGTAAAGATTGTCTAATTGTTTAAATCTTTGTATTTTGTCTATTTCATATAATCTGTTTAGACAGCAGCAATTTTATGAATAAATAAGATCTTGTATATAAAATAAACCAGAATTAAAAATATTTGACAACAGTATAGTTCTCTGATTATTTGGACCTCACCAATGGTAATCCAAATAATTATACAACAAAATCAGAGCAGAGCTGGCCCCCATTCATGGTAATCCAAATAAGCTTGTGCTAACAGCCGATAAACAAAAAGCTACTACACAGCCAAACAACAACCGACAAACCAAGCGAAAGCGGAAGAAAGTAGTCTACAGCCAGCAAACAAAGCGACTTTCAGTCAAACCGGTAAACAAAGCGCTACTACATCAAAAATAATCGGCACTTATCGATACAGATAATCAACAATCGACAAACATACCAAAAACGGAACAAAGCAGTATTCATCTGGCAAACAAAGCAGCTTACATCCAATCAAACAAAGCAGAGCCTAGGCCAAATAACAACCGGCAAATATAACAGCCAAAGAAGATGGCTAAGCTAAAAATTAGAACTGCCATATTTAGACAAGACTAAAATACATCGTTGGATAAACTACTCTAGCGGTGCTAAGGCTAAATTTCTGTGGCGCCTCTAATCGTGCATATGCTGCATTGGTGTATCTACCAACAACTATATGGCTTCATGTAAAGTCAAATTAGAATCCTGCAGGCGTCACATGGAACAATCCCGTTAGCTCTCGCTAACAATAATTTATGGTGAAAGGGTCCCGGTTTTATTCATAATGAATTAATGTAGGATTCTGAAGCAACCATGGCAAATAATACTGGTCTAATTCAACCATTACACTTTGTTGGGTCAGAGGGGAGCCAAGCCGATTCAAAACGTTGTGGCCGATAGTATTCAACTAAAAAACATAACATAAAATATTTATGTAATTTAGAGTTTGTTTTATTATTTTTAAGTAATACTCGTATAATTAAGTTGTTTGATGGCGTTCGTTACGTTGACTGAGATGGCATCGATTGTTTGAGGTTTATTCGCATAGACCTGTGGTTTAAGGTAGCCCCAATGGAAGAAGTCTAAAGGCGGTACTTGCACGATCGCACGAACCATGCCCTCAAACAGCTCGTGCAGAATGCCCATCGTGACATGCTTTGTGTGGCAGGTAGCGCCATCCTGTTGAAACCACATGTCGTCGGTATCCATATCATCCAGTTTAGACCACTAGAATTTGCTTAACATCGATCTGCCAGTTTCGTTTTGGAAAAAGTAAGGACCGATGATTCCGCCAGACCAAAGTCCGCACCAAATAGTGACTTTCTCAGAATGCATTTGGTGCTGGTGTATCTCATGTGGATTGGTATCGCCCCAAATTCAACAATTTTGCTTATTCACATATGATTTCAACCAAAAATGGCCCTCGTAGCTAAAGATGATTTTTCTGGCAAAATCTGGGTCAACTTTCAACTGCTACAGAGCCTAATCAGCAAATACACGGCGTTGTCTATGATCGTTTACCTTAAGTTCCTGGGTCAGTTGGATTTTATACGAGCGCAGACCCAAGTTCCGTCGCACCACTCGTCAAATTGAAGTCACAGAAACGCCAAGTTTCACGCACAGCAGCGATGTTTTCAGCAGACCTTGCGTTTTGGTGACTTACGGGCGTTGGCTGATTATTTATCGAACCGGTTGACTCGAATTTGGCAACCAAACGTAGAATAGTCGGCTCGGCGAGACGGTTGTGGCGATGAAAAAAATCGCGTAGTAGACGTAGTGTTTCTCGAACGGAGCACTGATTTTGAAAATAAAGTTTGAGGATTTGCACACGTTATAACGTTCCTTGGCTGAAATACCTTCCTTGCGTCACAGAAATAAAATTTATCTTTATAGCACCGCTTGTGTAGATTACCAAACGATGAATTTTAATCTTGTTTAATTGTGGCAGTTCTAATTTGTAGCTTAGCCATCTTGACTTTAGGTGTTATATTTGCCGGTTGTTATTTGGCTGAAAGCTTTTTTGATCACACCGTGATGCGGTATATAATAGCTTGGATTAACTTCATGTGCTTCAGGTCAATGTATTTCTGAATAAACTGGTGATACATCTGCCCGAATGATGCATTCTTTGTAAACTTCTTTTAGAGCTGTGATAGTCTGGCGGGTATCTTCAGCTGGATTGCACCCAAAATATTTGTGCAGCAATTTTTATGTTCTCCTCGGTGAGATTTCTTTTTCTGGAACGATGTCCATTTCAATGAATAATTGTTATTGTTCTTAAATTGCTTTTGTTGTCACCATGGCTGTTGTTGATTGAGCCAATTGTTTGCTCATTAATATTTGTCGTCGTGGTGTCGTTGGCATTCGGTTTGTGGCAGAGTTGCTGCTCCGGTGCTGGCTGTTTACCCGCTTACGAAGGATGAGAGCCAATCAGCTTGAGGTCCGGTTAGAGAGACCAATGAAAAATCAGATCCGAAATATAGGGAAACTTGGAAAAACAAATTGTGTCATGTAAGGTGGTCAAATGTTCAAATATCCTTAATCCTAACTATCATAAACCTACCTTTTGAAAATTGTGTATGATTTTCTGATTAGTCAGACTAACATCTACTCAAACAAAATTTCCGTTAAGATCAGAGCCGTTTAGAATTTTCGGAGACATTGCATCTTCAAAATTCCTTGCTGGGTAGGTTAGCTTCTTCAAAAGATGGCAAGATGGCCGTGGTCCGCCTCCTCAACCCAAATTCATGAATTTTTAATTTAAGTTTAATTTAAGTCCTTAATAAACAATAAAATAAAATCCAGATTAAAAAATTTCTGTTTAATATGGATTTTGTATATTTCACGCTAATACATTCTCAACTATTTAGCAACAGGACATTTTTCAAGCTCTGGCTAGATACCAGAATTTTTTTCTAAAGAAAATTCTAAAAATATTTAAACTTCATTTTTGTAACAGGGATAGTCTAATTTAGCACGTTTGGCGCAGTTGTAATATTAATCAATGCCAAGCCCATTGCAAAAATCGCTTTACGTTCAATCGAATCCTCTTCAGTTTTTATTAAAATGATTTACATATATAAAAGATACGAACGATTCAATTATTGATTTTAAAGGTCTACCTAAATAAACCTCGTATGCCACAAAAGCTAACTCTGGTACAATCAGAGATACGCAAGGTAGATTAAACAATGTAATATACCCGATGTACGCATAAACTATTACCTAGCATTTAATTGTTTGCGTTTCTGACGTCGACAACCTAGCAAATGCCATTTTGGTAAGTAGCATAACTCAATTGACTCATTATTTTATTTTTATTTTACATTAGCCAGTCTGATTAGATTACTGTCTAGCATCGGTAATTGTCTAATTATCCTAAAGATCAAATAAGTTTTCATTCTGATACTAAATCACTCAAATTATTAGTTAGTCTAAGATTCTTAAGCTGGCCTAAATTTAGTGCACCACCGACCGGGATTGTTTTTCATTCGATACTCTTCAATATTATAAAGTTTGTGTACTTTGTTGTGTTGTTTTTATATTATAAAGTTTGTGTATTCAAATACGTGTAAATTACAAAACTAATTTCAACTTCTCTAAGAACTTTTTAAATTAAAAATTTGAAATTAATTTAAAATCTATAATTAACTAAAATTTATCTAAAAATACAAAATAACTTCTAATTGCGCGCCATCTTTTATCAAATAGACTTATTTATCACGATGGAGGATTTCTATCGACCATGGCTGTGTAAATTTTATTTGTCATACATCTCTCAACTGTTACAGTTTGCTGTTTAAAAAGTCTTGCCAATGAAAGTTTAAATATCGTGTCAAAGTGTGCAAATCGAGATTGAAAAATATGAAGTGTCTGAATGTAATGAAACAAATCCAGATTCTATGATAGATGTCATGAGTTCAGCCTCAGTCATTAAGTTCACTTCATCCTTGTACCATGGCAACGAGTTTTCCTTCTCATCGAAATAATAATCAAACATTAATATTTTCCCCGCTATCATTTGGCCCAGATCTACATAAGAATATTAGTATTATACGATGAAATACCAACGGACAGGATACTAAATTGATTACTGCCATCCACATTATTTGTCGTAAAAACTATTGAGATAATTTCGTTCTTCGCTTGAATTTTTTGTACTTATCCTTGAGATGTCAATTATTTTCGAATGATCATGGGCATCGAAACAATATCAGCCCGATGCTATAGCGGAGATCTAGACTAGGCACACGCACTCCGCGTACACCAAACAAAAGATAGTTCAGTTTTTTATGTTCTCCCCAGGTACGTGTATTAATTTAGTTGGCATGTTGCCACATCCATTTGCACAAACGAGCATATATCACCCAACGACATGCAATTGCAAGAAAAAATACGATTTTTATGCCCCGGGATAGAAAGCAAAAGTAGAGTTTATATGGGGTATAAATATTACCTAGAGTTGAGGTATATTGTGTTATTGCTAATAATTTGAAACAATTGTCCGGAATGGTCGAATTTAAAGCAATTGTCGAACCCTGGAAGCATATGGTAATCAGCACCAAGTCACGAGAAGATAATACGTTAAAACGGTGGCCATTAATTGTTCCGAGGTGATTTTACAACAATCGCCGTTAAACATCAAATAATGAGGACATATTCATCCGGACAACATTTTCATCGTACACATCGTAAGTCTTAACAGTACAGACTTAAAATTCAATCACAAATAAAACCCAATCAAATCTTTCAGTGATGATGAAAATGAACTCATTTTCTAAAGGCGTAGACAAAGCGTAGACAAAGTGTTTACCTAACAACCCGATGGTCCGCGAGTTCGAATCTTGTCAGAGTCCATAATTTTATGGAAGCGATTATTATTCTTTACATCAACGATGTTGTCGGATGTAGTATCAAGTATTCCTTCAGTACTGATTGGGAATTGGATGTTAAATTGGAATTCCAAGTGGAGGGGAATATGCAGATAACGAAAGCAATTGGAAACGGCGGCAATAATCATCATGGAGAATACTGGAATTAACAACGAGCGTTAATCATGATACACAAAAGAATAATCTCGAACAGCGATCGACAAGCATATAAGTGCGAGCAATTTGGGACACAGACACAGTTGTAATTTGATCAGTGAACCGTGCAAGTTAAATTCGAGACGTAAAATAGTGCGAAAAATATAGTGAACAGCTTCAAGTAAACAGTCAAAACGAATTGTGAGCAGTGAAAATTAAACAGTGAATTTGCTGTAGAAATTTAAAATGTTGGAAAATAAAGTTTGTAACTCAAATCGCTGAGTGGGGTTTATTTGCTAAATCGTGTACGAATCCATACCGAACGCCCACAATTCGTAACATTTGGTGATACCAAGAGAGAAGAGTGAGGTTTTGCAAATACCAGCAGTGCTTAAAACCTAAACACCTATAGATCACATCAGTTGTGGGAAAAGCTGCAGAGCCTCGGGCTTTCAACCGAAGGCAATAAGAGCGAGCTATTTTCGGAACTGCAGGAGCATCAAGGATTCCGCTAGTTACCGCAAAAGATGACCAGAAAATCAAGCTTTGCAAAGAAGTCAAAAATGATGCAGTCTGAATGGTGGGTCTAACAAGGAACAACCATATAAGTAAAGCCGCCTACTCTCGAGCAACATAAAACCATCTTGGACATGAGACATGATGCAGGCACTTTTGTTTCAACTCAAGGTTCCACAGGTAAATTAGAACAGCAAGCTGCAACATCCAAGCAGCAAGGCGCCAAATTAGATCAATTTCGCATCGAGCAAGGAGCAAACTTAGACTAGCACTTGCTGAGTTATGTAAGGAACAAAGTGCACAATTGGCAGAACTACGAGCGGAACAAGGTGGGCGGTTTGTCGAGTTACACCAGAAGCTCAATCAGATTCAGCACGTTCAAGATCTCTAAAATAAAAATTAAGAGGAGAAATAGAGTCTCTGAAGGTGAAAGTTGACGACCAGTTCAAGGGATTTGAAAATAGAATTAAGGAAATGGAGGCCCGCCTCAACACATCGCACGCTATTCCAGAGGGCCGGTTAGATAAAACATCCTCAACACAACCAAGTGCTGGAAGCTTGAGCGAAATTTTAAAACCTCTGACATTCGACGGCGAAATCTCATTAAGTAGCAGTAAAGTGCACTCATTTTGGCTCTTCGTGGTAAAACGGCAGATGTCTTGCAAATTGTTTCCGCAACAGAAAGGAGCTATGAGCGAGTCATGACTGAGTTATAGCTCAGATATGGGCAGTCACAGGTTAAAGAATTATGCAAGATTCAAATCCAAAGCAAGTGGTAAGTACGCGGGAAAAACCTGAAATATCTGAAATACCTAGAAAGAGAAGTAACGAAATTGGCGCGTCAAGAATATGGCAATGCACCTGCAAATGTGTTGAACGGACTAACAGTGGAAACATTTATCAGCGCTGTCAAGGACGACCATCGGAAACTTCATTTAAGAACGAATACGAGAGGACAAACCATGAATAAAGTATTGGCGTTGGCCAATGTGATATAGTAAAGTTGTCCAAGCTGGATTTTGAGGACATTACTGAGATAAAGACGATAATACACAGAAAATTACAACAGTCAAGTAATAAGCCTGGTGACATCAAAAGACAAAGAAGATGGTTGAGATGTGGGAAGTTAGGTGACTACATACGAGAGTGTACGCAACGATGGAAAGATCGTTTTGCGCCATAGCCTGATTCCCGAGATAAGCAATATCAAAAATGGCGAAAGGAACAGACACCGGGAATAAAAAAAATCGCAGAGGATTCAAGAAACAACCAAGACCAGAAGCAAACGCTTGATTCTAGCTCGGATAGTTCAATCCGGCACAAAGAGAGTTTACGGCCAGAGAAAACACGGAACGAGTTGGCTTATCAAATGGAGTAAAGATCCTTGTTAGAGAGAGTGAGTCCGGCAGTCGAGTTGTTGCTAAAGAGAGATTGATTCAGAAAGCCGCGACGGAGAGTCGTGAAAAGGTGGCACGCATAGGAGTAACGAAGCAGAGAAACGACGGATTCGTTAAGCAGTAAGTGGCCGCATAAACATAGCGTAGCTGAACAACGACGACGAATGGACAAAGATCGATTCGCAGTAGAGGTCAACAACACGAATGTTAAAACTAACCAGAGTGAGGGATTTGCCGATTTTCGACGAGATGACTTAGTGTGGCCGAATTTCAGGAAACGCAAAAACTGAACTCAAGATGCGCAACGAGATTGTAATGGTTCATACAAAATTGTCAAGAGGATACGGAGGAAAAAGTGAAAGTTAAAACGTGAATTGCTGAAATAAAGTTTGTAACTCAAATCGCTGAGTGGTTTATTTGCAAAATCGTACGAATCCGTACCGAACGCCCGAAATTCGTAATATTTGATGTCAGAAGAGTGGGGTTTTGGAAATACCAGCAATGCTTAAAACCTAAATACATATAGATCACAACAGTTGACGGAAAAGCTGCAGAGCCTCGGGCTTTCAACCGAACTCAATGAAGAGCGAGTTGCTTCTGAGATCACAGAGCGCCATGGAGGAGGATGCTGAAACAGGAGAGCGAAGATCGCCACAATCATCACCGACGCCAGGAGCATCAGGGATTCCGCTACTTACGCCAAAATATGAACAGAAAATAAAACTTGGCGAAGAAGTTAAAATGATGCAGCCGG
Organism: Nephrotoma guestfalica; assembly: GCA_963691935.1. NCBI lineage: Eukaryota > Metazoa > Arthropoda > Insecta > Diptera > Tipulidae > Nephrotoma > Nephrotoma guestfalica. The sequence continues at coordinate 62,937,098 of OY829915.1, forward strand.
AGCGATGAACCAAAAAGGAACAAACATATCAGTACAGCCGCCTACTCTCGAGCAACAGAAAACCATCTTGGACATGGGAGACATGATGCAGGCACTTATGTTTCAACTCAAGGTTCCGCAGCTAAATTAAGACAGCAAATTAGATCAACTTCGCACCGAGAAAAGAGCAAAATTAGACCAGCACGTGCTGAGCTACGCAAGGAACACAGTGCGCAATTGACAGAACTACGAGCAGAATAAGGTGGGCGGTTTGCCGAGTTACACCAGAAGCTCAACCAAATTCAGTACGCCCAAGATCTCTAAGTTTAAGAGTTAAGAGGATAAATAGAGTCGGCGGAATCTCATTCGTGAATTTTAAAGTGCAGTTCTAAGCAGCGATACAGCACAATTGTTGGGGGCAGGGAAGGGTCTGAATGCACTCATTTTGGGGTCAGTCGGGCCACGACTGAATTGATTCAACTCCAAAGAAAGCGGCAAGTACGCGGGAAAATCCTAAAATACGTAGAAAGACAAGTAAAGAAATTGGCGCGTCAAGCATATGGCAATGTACATGCATATATGTTGAATGAACTAACAGTGAATACGTTTATCAGTGCTGTCAAAGACGACCATCTGAAGCTTCATTTAAGAACGAATACCGAGAGGTAAAACCATGAATGAAGTATTTGCTTTGATTTTAGAATATGAGGCAGCTCGAGCAAGCTTTGCCACTGATATAGTAAAGTTGCCGAAGCTGGATTTTGAGGACATTACTGAGATAAAGACGATAATACGAGAGGAGTTGAGACAACTAAGCCCAGGCTATTTATTAGAGTCACAGAAAATTACAACAGTCAAGTAGTGAGCCTGGTGACATCAAACGTCAAAGAAGATGGTTCATATGTGGGAAGTTAGGTGACTACATACGAGAGTGTACGCAACGATGGAAAGATCGTTTTGCGCCGCAGCCTGATTCCCGAGATAAGCAATATCAAATTTGGCGAAATGAACAGACACCGGGAATAAAGAAAACCGCAGAGGATTCAAGAAACAACCAAGACCAGAAGCAAACGCTTGATTCAAGCTCGGATAGTGCAAGTCGGCACAAAGAGAGTTTACGGCCAGATAAAAAAGGAATGATTTGGCTTATCAAATAGAGCAAATATCCTTGGCAGAGAGAGTGAGTCCGGCAATCGAGTTGTTGCTAAAGAGAAAGTAATCCAGAAATCCGCGACGGAGAGTCGTGAAAAGGTGGCATGCATTGGAGTAACGGAGCAGAGAAACGACGGATTCGTTAAGCAGTAAGAGGTCGCATAAATATAACGTAGCTGAACAACGACGACAAATGGACAAAGATCGATTCGCAGTAGAGAGCAACAGCCACGAATGTTAAAAATAAACAGAGTGGGGGATTTGCCGATTTTCGACGAGATGTCTTAGTGTGGCCGAATTTCAGGAAACGCAAAAACTGAACTCAAGATGCGCAACGAGATTGTAATGGTCCATACAAAATTGTCAAGAGGATCAGCGACGGAGGAAAGTCGTGCAGAACGATAGACTAAAGCGATGCGACTTTGGATTGTCTGTGCGGGACGAACAGATTTAAAGTGGGGTAGTGTTACGAATTCTACTCTACACAGAGACCACAAAGTGTTACATATCAACCCAAAAGTCGCGAGTTTCGAATCTTGTCAGAGTTCATAACTTTATTGAGGTTATTATTCTTAACAACATCGATGTCAGGTCAAGTATTGCTCCAATAGTGATTGAGATTTGGATTTTACAATGACATTCTAGGTGGAGGGGAAAGTGAAGATAGTGAAAGCAATTGTAAACAGCGGCGATAATCATCATCGAAATTGCTGCAATTAACAACAGGCGTTAATCCTCAAGACAGGGAAAATGATGACGAAATATTCGCGCACACAACTACATGAAAGAGATTTTCAATTACAATACACATACATCGCCAGATGCAATAAAAAGAATAATCTCGAACAGCGATAGGCAAGTATATAAGCGCGAGCAATTTGGCAATTTGGGACGGAGGACAGTTAAAGTAAAACGAAAAGTAAAACGTGAAAAGTAGTGAACAGTGAACAGTGAGCAGTGAACGAGTGAAAGTTAAAAAGTGAATTGCTGTAGAAATTGAAGGTGTTGGAAAATAAAGTTTGTAACTCAAATCGCTGAGTGTTTTATTTGCAAAATCGTGTACGAATCTGCATCGAACGCCCAAAATTCGTAACAATATACTTTCCAGTTGGCCTTTATGTTCGATTTAATCTAACATCCATTACCATCATCCAATTCAGTATAGAAATACATCAGCTGCCGTAGAACCAATTTGAAAATCAATTTTTTCCATGTATGTTTTCGCATTGAACTGCACTGTTAAATTAATTTATGTGTGAAAGAAATATTTTCAGACATTTGGAATGGAGACCATCATGATGCCGGTAACTTGAAACTATGGCACGCTTCGTTACAGAAATCAGACAGAGATTCCAGGTATTGTTATTTTAATTAATTACATTCTAACAAGATCTGAGCATAAAATATGTTGTTATAATGTATTTGCTCTCGTAACCCGTTTTTAATTAAAGAAGATCCTATTTCACTTTGGCTCTTAAACTTTATGTTCTTGCTTGTCTGCCCTACATTCCAATACATACTATTAAATATTATTATATTCGTAATTTAATATTGATCGGGAATTTGAATGCAAATTTCTCTGTATATTAGATAGATAAGATGAGACAAACAGGAACCCAGATAAAAATTCCCATGCACCATAATAACAAATGGCATTCTATTGAAATTCCAAATAATCTCAAATGAAAATAAAAAATCTCTACTGTCATACCTGATTTTAATTTTCTATTTTATGTTTTCCACATTTTTCTCTTCCTCTTGCGATTTCTTTTTAATTAATTTTCAAGTAAAATAATATTCTTGGAAAAACAATTTTTGTTTTGGATTTCATTTCACAACGTTCCAAAAAGGAATTTGAAAATTATAAATCCAATTTTCGAGTTTTTTACTCTTTTTTCTCGTCGTTACACATTTTTTTGTTGCTGATTTCTAGGAAAATTAACCTCAATTTATTTTTATTTTTTTAGCTAACTGATTTGAAAAGTATTTCCTTTTGCTGAGAGAAACTTAAGTATGTCACTACGTATGACGAGTACGAAATTGTTCAAAGGAAGTGACAATGGTAATCGTTCTTTGCATGAAGACTGTTTAGAGGAAAAGGAACATTCTTACATCCGAGTGTTTTATTTGCCTATTTACGGTACTGATATGAAAAACCAAACATATGCAATTTTTAAGATTTTTATGTTTAGTTCACCACATTTCATTAAATTAAGATAAACATAAAAATATAAAATTTTGAAAATAGAAAAGATTTTTGTATGAAAATCAAAATTATAAGAGATTTCTATTCATCAATTTTTCCCTCAGTGTTTTTGTTGTATTTTCTTCGGTAGGAAAACTTCTTTTGATTTCTTTTACTTACGTAATGGAAAAGAAAATTTTCTAAAATATTTTCTTTCGTCCTAATGAACGGAAAATTTATTATATATTCCATAATATTACGGTTAAATAAAATAAAAACTTGGAAAATTTTTATTATTTTTCATTTTGATTAGTATGGGTTTATGGTTCTGTGTGCATATTATATGAGTACTTCTTGTATAAGGAAGTGGAAATAAGCTTTTAATGTTTGATGAAAATGAAAATTAGTTGTGAATTTTGAAATATAATGCAAATAATTGAGATAACGAGGATGAAACGGTAATTTAATATCTTGAGATTGTTAGTCTTGTAGTGGTCGCATAGCAATTAGAAGACCGGTTTAGCTAAACTGTTCGTTTTCACTAAAGCCGTTGACAAATGATAAGTGGTTTGTTATTTGATTACCATTATAGTCTGTCTAATCAGTGAGCAAGTTGCGAGAATAACGCAGGATATATTCCTATAGCCTTCTTACATTTGACTAAAATGGAGCTGCATATTTAACGCACGGACGCGGATGAACGTACCGAAGTACCTGCTGAGACTAGTTTCCAGCTATTTTAGCGAGAGGATCTTGATGTATGATACGGATGAACTAAAGAAAACTTACGAGGTGACTGGTGGAGTTCCTCAAGGATCAGTGTTAGGTCCTACACTCTGGAATGTGATGTACGATGGTGTACTTCGACTGCCCATACCAAGTGATGTACAGGTGATTGGATTTGCGGACGACATCGCGATTGTAGTTGTCGCAAAGCACAGAGAGAAGATTGTGGACATCTGTAATAGGACGGTCAGACTTATTCAACAGTGGTTAATTTGGGCTGGGCTGCAACTAGCAGAACATAAAACAGAAGCTGTCCTTATTACTAGCCGAAAAGTAATGGAGAACGTAACCTTAGAGATTGGAGCCCAACAAATTGTTAGTCAACCATCCATCAGGTACCTAGGAGTAATGATCGATGCCAGGTTGTCATATAAGACACATCTCATTACCACTAGCAAGCGAGCAAGGAGAGTTAATGCGGCACTAGCACGACTAATGCAGAATACAAGAGAGGCGCGGATGAGCAGCAGAGTTCTACCAATTTGGGTCAACTCGTTGGAGAAGAATACTTATAGACAAAGTCCGCATTTCGGACGGTGTCAGAAGATGCTGCTGGTGTTTTTGCGGGAATGCCCCCAATAGATCTACTTGCCAAGGAGCGCCAAACCATTTACCTGCGTCATGGTTAAGGAACAAAAGCGGAGAACCACCGATTAGCACGTGCAGAGATGATCACTGTATGGCAGAGAAGATGGAGTGAGTTGACGAATGGTAGATGGACCCATCGCCTGATCCCCTACATCGAGGCGTGGCTAAATAGGCGACACGGCACGGTGAAGTGGATTACCATCTGACGCTTTAGATCATACCTGTTGAAATTCAAACACGAAGTTTCCCTTTTTGCATCGGACCTTTATTTTCCCCACCAAATTTCCCTTTATGCATCGGAGTAACGTATTATTCGAGTGTCCACGATTTGCTGAGGAGAGAAGGAATATCTGTGTACGTGGGGTCCAACGAACGCCGGAAAATATAGTGGAGTTTATGCTGGCATCTCAAGATGGGTGGAACGCCGTAAGCGGAAGTGTCTCACGGATAATGAGAGAGTTGAGACGCCTCGAAAGAAGCAGAAATTCAGTGAGGAGTTAATTCCAGCCGAGCAGCGAAAGCTGAGCCTGCCTCGCGAAGTAATACCTAACGGTAGTTCCACGTGGCCGAACGGCATGGTTTATCGGGTTTGGTGGTTTGGTCGGTAAGAATCCGACACTGTCACGAGTTTGATATATGGGTTCACGCGTGAAGCCGATCGAAGGTTCCCCTTCTCCGCTCATAACAAATAAAAATAAAAGAAAACAAAGCTTTTCGGAAGCCGAATTTCTATTTAAATTCAAATCAAAATAAAGCACAAATTATTCAAACAATGCATTCCTTGATGACAGTGATGATGGTTGAAAAATCGCAGGATAAGTAATGAACAACAAACGAATTAGCAAAAAAAGACGATTCGAGTTGTAAATTTTTTTGGATCGGTCTATATTTCCCTTATTATATTTCGGATTTTCCCCGTTATTCGCGGGTACGTGTGTCTTGACATTAGCTAATAATTAAAATTTTTTGTTTCAACGAAATGCGGAAGAAAAAACGCAAATCTCCTCTTTTAATTGGAAATAATAATTAAATTTTAATTCAAAACAGCAATAACAACACCAATAAAAGACCGAGGATGAGAAGTGAATATCTCGAATTCGAAATAATAAAAAAATATATATTAGTATAATAGTAGGTTACAGTAAGAAGAAAATGGAAAATCCTTTTTCGTTTTTTACTTGTTGTTAAAATTATCTGTATATCCTTACAAAGAAAAACAACACAACCTTATCAAATATTGTATAAGTAAAGCTTTTTTGTGTAATTTAATAAAATAAAAATAATACAGAAAATAAGAAAATTAAAGACTTCCTTTATGTTTCCTGGATATACAATTTTATTGGAAAATACTCGTAAGACAAGAGCGAGAACCAAAAACGTTATAACATTTTATGGGATTGGTCATTTAACGTGCACAGTGTGCATTGTATATTTTGGGCAGGTGATCAAATCATAACAGTTTTAGTTCGCGGTGATGGTTCGTAGAAAATTCGATTGCTGAATCAATCAGCGAAATTGCTCATTCTTCAGAACACCATCCGAAACTCATAATCAAATCCGTCCATGTGCGATTTCGTATTAAAGAAGTCGTTCAATCAGTCGAAGGCAGCCGAGAATTATAACGCTAAATTTGATTCGGTTATGAGAAGCGTAAAGTCATCGGCAAGAATGGATTGAATACGTACATATTGGAGAATCGAGTCGGTAAAAAATTGGGCAATTTTCACGAAAATGATAATGATTTGAAACCGTATCAACGCTGAACGTAGTATAAGTAATAGAGATAGAATTGATGTGCAACCCCGGTTGAGCAGTTGATATTGGCGATTATTAGGTGAGTGGACATAATAGTAGTATAGTAAGCTAAGTCGAAATGAAATACGTCCGACACCCCGAAAATCGCCCCCTTAAAGTGGAATGAGGTGCAACGCGATTCACCCAGCATATGCAGCAGCGTGCGTCATTGGAACGGAAAATGAATAGGAGTAAGGAATTAAACGGTCGGACTATCTTAGGGAAGGGATTACATGCATGCGCGTTGTATTGCCTATCACGAACAAGCGACCGCCACAAACAGCTAAAAGAAACAATTTTCTTCTTAAACTTCATTCGATATATTCGTTCCCAAATTAGATTGGCTGAATCAAGAAAATAAAATTATTTCCTTGATTCAGCCAATCTAATTATAATAGTTTGCTTTAAGTTTTTCTATTTTCCAATTTAATCGAAAATCTATAAACGAAAATATAAATTCCGTCTTATCTTAGGTAGAGGATGAAAAGTCAGAAGTAAAAAATTCTTTGTTTACATTTCATTTAGTTGGAATTTTTTTATGTTTAATGGCCTCTGCGATAATAGATCATTTTCTTCTTTTTTTATTTGGTTTATTTTCATATATTGTAAGCATTTTTTGGCAGAGTTTTAATGAGTTTTATTGAATTTATGTACGTTACATAAAATCGATGGATAAAAGTTGTCTGGGAAGTATTTCATGTTCGGCTTTTTGCTTGGTGTTAGATTCACTGCACATCCTAATACTATATTTTGTTTTTCACGACAATAAAGCAGCATTCAATATTCATTTTCTATTTTTATAACCATTTATTGATTTCCCTACTTCCGATTACACTGACCTAATCCTAATAAATTTTAATAAAAAATAAAGGATGTGCTTGGTAGGATTCATTGGTTATAAATGGATACGTTAAGGTGAAAATGAAGAATAAGTATTATAATTCGCTTCGACAGTTTAAGGATATTTAACACGTAAATATGAGACGTATGAGCTCCTTTCATTCTCATCACAATATAATGATGTATATTTTATTAGGTGGGTTGTAAGCGGTATGTAAGCTCGCCACTATTACATCTCACATAGTTCTAGAAAACGCCAACGCAATAATATTATAATTGGTATGATTGTGCCAAATATTTATAAAAAAAACTAAAACAATTAAACAATTAAGTTCGCCAAATATTTATAGCTTTATATAATAATGGTTATGGTTTTTATCCTATTTTTATCTCGTCATACATTCTCAGAAAATCAGCATTTGCCTGTCGCCATCGATTTTAATAATTTATTTTACCAGCGCCTTTTCTATATGATTATACATAAAATAAAAATTGCTATTTATATATAAAGCAAAATATGTTTTGAGCATAATGGTTTGACACTATTTTTGGTTGCCAGCATACAACATCACTGTAACACTAATCTCTTATATAGATATTTCTTGGAGCCCATGCGTTTCGCCGTCATATTCCGCAACAAAAACATTTTTTCTTTCAATTGGCTACCAGCCATCACAAATATTAGCTAACTATAGTAGCGTTGCTATGCCTCGAGAGCAAACCAAATTTCAATCAAGACCAGAATTGGTAATTTTAACTTTGAAAATAAATAGAATCCGAAATCGATAAGCAGCATCCAACGAGTCTGTCAGATAAACAAGGAATTAGGTTTCTGTTGTTGATTATTTTATTGTTAAGCTTTAAATGTTTGTGATATAAGTTAAGTTTATTATTCGTTGAATAAACTACAAAAATTTGTTTGCAATTCTTAAGCTCCCTCAATAGTTTGCTGATCTCTCCAATTTGGTACGCTAGCTGTTGTTTAAAGAGGCTAGCTGGGCTGATGTCTTTTATTTCCGATTGTATCATGGATAGGAAATCTTCGTAGCAGCCAGATCTATTTGGTGGATTCATTTGAAACTTCCACTGATTATATTTCCATTCCCTTCTCTTATCAATGGGGTGTCATGGTGATAGATGTTTAAGGACGTTACTGTGGTCCAAAGGCACACGCTGGAAAGAAAAGAACTTTACTTAGCGAAGTTCTTTATATGTGTTATGTGTATTCGTCGTCCGGAGTTGGTGGTCACTGTAACTCTGTTGTTTTTTGCTACAGTTTTTTTTTTAAATTTTGGTTTGTTTTTGCCCTTTATCTGTTTTATGGCAGTATATATAGTTTCTCCCACTTCGTAGGATTTCGGTTAAATTTTTTTAACGTTCTCTCGCTGTATCTTGAGTTTTTGAAGTTTTTGTTCACTTTCTCCTTATAATTCAACAGGTCCTCGTAATTGATGCGTTGTATTCTTCCGAGGAATACATCGCTTGGTTTTTTTCCAATCACCGAGTGGATGGAATTGTTATACCGGTCGACTGCAATATTGACCAATTCGTTTGTTGTAAGATCCTTATATTTCGACTGGATACATCTTAAAATTTCGATCACGGTTGAGTGTATCCTCTCTATATTCCCATTTACCTCGCTCTTGTTTGCTGGTGTTAGGTACACTTTTATTCCGAGGGTTTTTATGTAATCGGTGATGATTGGGCTTATGAAGCTAGGTTCATTATCTATTACTAAAATTTTTGAGCTGTGAAGTAGTGCAGCACCTTAATTATTTTCCCCCGCAAATGTAGAACGGATCGGTCCTTTATATGAAAGAATTTCGTGAATTTTGAAAATCTACCCACGCATGTTAAACATTTTTCTGCTTTTAAATCGATAATATCCAAATGTAAAATCTCCGAAGGGTTTGTTGGTATTGGAGTTTCTTGAAGTTTCGGCTTAATTGGATGTCGGGCATACTTATTCTCGTTGCAAATTTCACAATTTTTCGTATATTTTTGTATTAGGCTTGACATCTGAGGGAAGTAGTATTTTTCTCAAATCTGTTCTTTGTTTTCTTTCCAATTACGATAAGCTCTTTGGTGCTCTTCCTCGATAATTCGGAAGATATTTTCCTCATTGTTTAGGTCTTCTACGAATCTTCGTGTTAGTCGTACCTTGTAACTGATGAAGTCTTGTTGATAAACTTCTTGAAGCATCTGGTATTCCTCTGGAATTTTGATGCCATTCGGAAGGGTTGGATGTAGCTTCTTTTTCAGAACTTTTCGTAGTTCTTCTTTGCTCGTTTCTAGTAAAGCTATGTAATGTCGATGATAGTTACGATGTGGTTCCTCGTAGGTATACATATCGTTGCCTATTGTGAATAATAGTTGTATTTTAAAAACGTTTATTGGTGATTAACAATGTTGAATGAGCTGTGTTCCATCCTCTTCTGCGCTGCTTGATGTCGACAGGTTGTTCACTTCCAATTTCAACCTTGATAAGGCATCTGTCACTTTGTTGGTGATATCCGGTTTGTAGACCAGCTCGTAATTATATTCTTGATGCGGGCCTTCCACCTTTTTAATTTGTTGTTGTTGTTGCGGTTACTCAGTGCAAAAGTTAACGGCTGATGATCTGTAACTATCTTATTCTTTTTTGCTCCGTAAAGATAGTTTCGTAGACTATCCAGGGCCCAGACGACCGCCAACATCTCCTTATCATTCGTTGCGTAATTTTCTTCGGTGGAGTTTAGGGATCTTGATATATATATATGTAATTGGGCGATCCTTGCCAATTTCGCCTTGCGACAGCACTGCTCCAATGCTGGTATTTGACGCATCTGTCGTTAGAATGAATGGTTGGTTGAAATCCGGGAATGTGAGTAGATCCGGTGAGGATAATACTTCCTTTAACTGTTTGAATGCCTTTAGTTCTTCACTCCCTAGTTCGATTTTGATGCTTCTCGACTTGCTGGCTCTTACTTGAGCATTCTCCCCCTGTGTTAGAACCGTGTGTGGTTTCGCAATTTTTGCAAAATCCTTAATGAATCGTCGATAATATGATGTTAAGCCAAGGAATCGTTTAAGGTCCTTAAGGGTTTCCGGTGGTTTGAGTGCTTTAATCGCTGTTACCTTCCTTGGATCGGCCTTAATACCTGCATTGGTTATAACATAACCCAAGAAATCCATTTCTTCCTTAAGGAATTCCGTCTTATTTAGGTTAACCCGGAGGTTTGCTTTCTGTAGATTATTGAATATCTTCTTGACGTTATCCAGAAGTTGTTCTTTTGTGTTTCCGCCAAAGACGATTATATCATCAATGTACACGTAACAGATCTTCCCAATGAATTCTTTGAGCACGTCATCTATCACCCGTTGGAAAATAGCAGGCGCATTCTTTAGACCAAATGGTAGAATCAAGAATTCATATTTTCCATGCATCGTGGAAAATGCAGTTTTCGGGATATCTCTTTCCTTCATTTTGATGTTGTGGAAGCCAGATGTTAGATAGATTGTTGTATAGAGTTTAGAGTTTCCTAAGCTGGCGATGGTGTTGGTAATATCCGGTATTGGATACGTATCGGATATGGTTACGGCATTCAATTTCTTGTAGTCGATGACCATCCAGTATTTCTTTATCCCTAACGCATCCAACTTCTTTTCCACTATCCATATGGGTGAATTATACGGACTCTTCGCGGGTCTGATAATTCCTTCATTCAGAAGTTTTGCTATTTGGTCTTCCACTTCGGTTCTTATGTTTATAAGATAGGGGTAGGTCTTTGAATATACTGGTTCTTCAGTTGTTGTTCTTATTTTCGCTCTAATATTCGTATCGATAAATTCCTCATCGCTGATTGGCCCAAATAGTGGTAGGAATTCATTAATTACACCTTTCAATTTTGTCTTCGTTTGCTCGTTCAGGTGATTGTCTCTAATTTCCATATGATTGACTTGGGTTGAAATTTTCTCCTTCAGTGGGATGTCAATGCCTGGAGAGATGGTTAAGATATTTTGTCTTCTATCTATCATCGCCCCTATTTTTGTATCATCCCCGATTATACCGTCGAATGATGTCAATCCTTTTAAATATAAATGCGGTTATTTTCTGTTTTATTCGTATATCACCTCCAGCTGATTTCACTATGAATGGTTTAGTTACGGGCTGAGCACCTTTTGCGAGTTCTTTTTTACGAAGTTCTTATTTGCGCCCGTGTCTATTAGGAATTTTAGTATTTTATTGTTGCTGCATTGGTACTCTAAGGATGGTAGGCTCGAGAGGCCTCCTCTATAAAATTTCGTTAATTGCCTCTGAATCTCTCATTATCGTCGTAATCTCTGATATACTACTATGGGCAAAACGTAGTAAGACTTTTTAATTTAAATTTCGCGCGGAAAACCATTCGTCCAAATATTTTTGTTTCTATGTTGGTATGACTATCAGTGACATCTGTGCCAAATCTCACATCAAAATAATCATTCGTGTTTAGTATACGCTTGTCTTTCTGAAGTACAAAAAGTGCATTCGGCGATTTTTACAATGAGTGAAATTATTCAACAAAGATGTTCCATTAAATTTTGTGTGCGGAATCAATTTTGTGGTGCCGAAACGTTCGGAATGTTGCAAAAGGCCTTCGGTGATAATTGTATGTCGCGAGCAAGTGTTTTTGATTGGTACAAATTATTCAAACAGGGTCGAAAACGTGTTGACGACGAACCACGTCTAGGACGGCCATCAACATCAACTGATGATCAACACGTTAATAAAATCAAGGAATTGGTGCTCGAGCATCGACGATTAACAGTCAGAGACCTTACTGGCATCGTTGAAATATCGGAAGGATCAGTGAAAACCATTTTGAAAGATCATTTGGACCTAAGAATAGTGAAAGCACGATTGGTTGACGTTTGTGAAACAATGCTTCCCGACTACCAGGATGTTATGAAACGTATTATAACTGGCGATAAGTCTTGGATCTATGCTTACGACTCGGAAACAGGCAATTAATCGGCCGAATATCGTGCCAAAGGTGAGCCGAAGCCGAAAAAACCACGTCAAAGCAAGTAAAAATCAAGGTGATGTTGACAGTTTTCTTCGATTATCGCGGTGTGGTGCACTCCGAATTCCTTTCGACCGGCCAAATTGTCAACAAGGAATACTATTTGAGTGCTATGCGTCGTTTGCGCGAAGCTATTCGTAAAAAGAGGCCGGAATTATGGGTCGACAACTCTTGGTTTTTGAACCCCGATAATGCACCTTCTCATACTGCATTAGTTTTACGTGATTTTTTCGCCAAAAATTCCACCCATATCGTTCCGCAACCACCGTATTCGCCTGATTTAGCTCCGTGTGACTTCTGGCTGTTCAGCAAACTCAAATGACCGATTAGGGGAAACCGTTTTGAGTCAATTGAAGACATTAACGTGAATCGCTACGCGCATTGGAGGCTATTCCGAAAATTGACTTTAACAACTGTTTCGAGGATTGGAAAAAACGTTGGCACAAGCCAACGCGATATTGCCTACAGTATTACATGTATTTAAAATGAAACAATAAGCCAATTGCTTTCACAAGTTTTGTAATTTTAGCAAAAAAAAGACTCCAATTTGCAATAAAATATGTTTGCCCATTTTTTTTCAGCACTGTATATTGTTATGACGGAACCAACAATACGTGATTTTTTTTTAATCTAGCAGCTCTTTCATTATAGTGTTATTCATAGAGGCGATCTTCCCCGTATAGTAATAATATCTTTATTATTTCTCAAATTTGAATAAAGTTGCTTAACGAAGATCGGCCCGTCCTCACGAACTGTATCCATAATAAAGTTATTTGCATCAATAGTTTTGAACTTCACAATTAATTGAACATAATTCCCTTATGTAGTATGCAGTAATCAACAGGTTTCGATTTAGCTGCCGCTGCTTTAAAAAGTTAATTTCTAGTCGCAAAGCTTGAACAACAGAAGACGTAGTCTGCTTCAACATGGTCAATCCTAGTGTCAATCGTTTTTATATCGGATTTTATTTCTGCGATTGAACCCCTCAATAGTTGTTTTGAGTCAGCAATACTCTCGGTGATTTGTTTGTGACTATCGTCATTGAGGCCAAGAAGTTTCCCAATCGCAAACATGGTATTTGCATTGGCTGGGTTTGGAATTTTAAGATGTCACGAAGACTCATTTTAAACAGAATATTGTGACTATTATATATTTTTTTATTAATAGCGGAAACGATTTTGGTGTTAAATTTAGAACAGCTGATGTTGTTAGTAATTCTAATGAAAAAATTAAACTATACGCATTCACAATAAATAATAACTTCGTGGCTCCGGCTATAATCTTGGACTTTACGTAAAATAAAGTCTTATGTTGACCACACAAAAACCCAGCCCTAATTATTTGTGCATCGATCGAGAATCTTGGTCTTATTCATTCAGACTATTAAAGAATTCACGTTCGGATAAATTCTTAATTTGTGGAAGTTGAAACTGCAGTGGACTGTAGGAGGAGCACTTGATTTCTCCACACACGGAACATTGTACAACACGATTTACTACCAATAAACTTTAATCCAAATACGTGTGCATAATTTGAATATAACAGCGAATATAGCTAATTATGTGTATGTGGAGCATATTACATAAAACAATATTATTGCTACATAATCACACAACATAATAATATTTTATTACAAATACTCGTATGTTTGATTTTGTATAATAATATTACATACATACATTATGTTCCTGCATTTAACCTGTGTATGGTAATCAATAAAACATTATAAAGTTTTCTTTCCTCGCTTTTATTTTAAAGAAATTTTCCCATTTTCTTCTTATATTTATTTATTTATTCACTTCATGATCACATGTTGGAAAATATTATTTTTGTATTCGACATTAGAATAATAAGAATAATTCATCGAATTTTCACACCTCATTGACTATATTATGGATTATTTTTGTATTGGGGGGATGATTAGGATGATGGTACATAGAAGTAAAATAAAATATAAAAGGGAAAAATCATTACGAACCATATCGGGATGTGCAAATCTACAATTCATCAATGGAATTGTTTTTATGTTTTAAACTTTTCATTTGTTTTTCAGCTATAATGTTGACTACAATTGGGTTTGGCATTTTTAAAAGAAAAGTTTCAAATTTCTAATTTTTAATTTTCTAATAAAACTTTTGTCGTATTTATTAACTCATTTTTCGTTGATTTTTTTTAAATTACGTAATGTTCCACATCACAGGCTCAAAAATTTTCAAAGTATGAAGTGGTTGACTGAAGAACCCGTAGGCTAAAATGATAGATAATAACAATTCCCAAAGACCTAATTTAGGAAAATTATAAACAAGGAAATTAAAACAAAAAACGCAAAAATAAATTAATATTAACCGAAATAAAAAAATATATTTAAAGGACTGATTCTGTTTGTACTAAGTTTAAGAGAATGATACCCCGCCGCAAAAAAGAGAAACGGACCGTTGGTCTGCTTAAAGTAAGCAGATATGATCGTGTGGAAAAAAGAGAGAAAATAAATCAAATAATAATAAGTAAAAATATAATTAAATGGAACGCAAATTCGAGAATAAAAAAATGTTGCGAATGATAAACACTGGATAGAGTAGTTAAGTCTATTCGAAAGAAAAATCAATTCATATAAAAATTAAAAAATTTAAGTTTATTGGTCTATCGACTGGCAGCAAATAATAATTTCTTAACAGCGATTTTGCTAATGTGGTAGTCAAAAAATTCGAAATATTTATTAGTCTCGTATCGTATCGTATTATTAGTCTCGTATCAGATCGTCACTTACTGAGTCGCTATAAGTTAATAAGCTCCAAGCATTCAAGATAAGAAAGCAGTGAGGTTACCAAGACGTTGAAAGTTTGGTTTCGAACTCTATGTACTATACTTATCAACTAAAGAGCCAAAAATGGTTGGTTGTGATGTTAAAAGGAATTGAGAGCTTCGCTGACCCAAACGAGATACAAGCTGCTCTCGCTTAAAAACTTCTGTGAAATCTATAACTAATATTATAAATCGGGAAAAGGCGTCACAGCCAATACTCCGTCTGGAATTAGAACCAGATAATAAAAAAAACAAAGGGAACCATGAAATATATGATCTACAATATCTTCTACATAGAAGAATTATTGTCGAAGAAGCCAGAAAAAGAACTGGACCGATACAGTGTGTTAAGTGAAAAGAATACGGTCACACTAAAGCTTATTGCACTTTGAGCGATGTTTGTGTAAACTGTGGTGATCTCCATAATTCAACGAAATGCGATAAAAATAAAATTCAAGCTTCTGTCAGAAAATGCAGTAACTGCGATGGAAACCACACAGCGAATTATAGAGGTTGCCCAGTTTATATTGAATTGAAAAGGAGAAGTAATCCTAGACAGCGAGCTGAGCAACGATTGCTTAAATTACATTCAGCAGCTAAAGTTCAAAATGGAATCCAGAATATAAAGGTAAATAGTAGTGTGCATCACGGGGTTTCGTACGCAAGTGTATTTAAGGGTACCGTTCCAAAAGTGGAGGCAAGTGAGGAAGGTAACATCTCGTCAGCTTCAAAAAAGATATCTGGTATGGATCTAATGATGCAGAATATGAACACGCTGATGCAGATAGTTGTTAAAAATCAAAAATGACTCTCCTCAAAATAGCAATATGGAACGCAAACGGCCTAGCGCAGCATAGAGCGGAGGTTCAAGCATTTCTCATTGAGCACAATATTGACACAAAGTTAATATCTGAAACACGCTACACCAACAAGAACTACTTCAAAATTAAAGGGTACTCTATTTATGACACTAAGCATCAGGATGGCAAAGCACACGGTGGCACTGCTGTATTGATTAAGAGAAGATTAAAACATTATGAACTTATGAAATATGAGAAAGATCATATCCAATCAACGAGAATGCAGGAATGGTCTGGAAATTGTATGATATCAGGAGTGGACTGCCCTCTAAAGCACGCTATAAAAAATTTGCAGTTTATTGATTATTTTGGTCAGATGGGTAATAGATTTATCGCGGGGGGTGATTACAACGTAATCAAACATACTCAATGGCGTTCAAGACTAACAACGCCTAAAGGCAAACAACTTTATGAAGCAATAGAGGGTCCCTGGATTTTTTACCTACCGGTCATCTTACTTACTGGCCCACGGCTAAAAAGAAAGTACCTGATCTAATTGATTTATGCGTAAGCAAAGGAATTACGCGTACGTATGTTAAGGCCACCGATTGCTATGATCTGTCATCTGATCATTCACCAATAATAGTAACAATGCGTACTGTTGTCTTAAAACCAGAAACAGCGGAACGCCTAATAACAAACAAATTGATTGGAATCATTATAGGAGACTAGTCAAACAAAATTGTCATCTAAAAACACCAGCAGATATTGATGTGGCTGCAGAAAAGCTAAAAGAGGCACTGGAAATATCATCTGAAAAGGCTTCACCAACCATCAACAATTCTGAAAAAGTTAATAAATTATCACGTAATATCCAGTCACTAATCCAGAAAAAGCGGAAAATTTGACGGCAATGGCAACAAATAAAATCACCATAGTTGAAATGCAAATTAATTCGAGCTATTAAAACCCTGAAATTTACACTGCAGGAAGAAGAAAACCAATGTGTCCAGAATTATTTAAGTGAATTCTCGGCAACAGAGAAAACCGATTATTCCTTGGAATGGCTCCCTTGGAAGGCAACAAAAACCTAAAAAGGCCTTCAAAGTCGAATCCACCGATTAGACTACCATCTGGAAATTGAGTGAGAAGCGATGAAGAAAAAGCCAATGCTTTCGCTGCACATCTAAAGACGGTGTTTTCACCACACGAAGAAACTAATAATATCGTGCTGCCTCACCAGATGGTTGATGATTCATCCTTTAAACATATAAAGTTTGAATGAAAGAAAGTTAACAACACAATCAAAACTTGCATTAGCCCGAAAAAGGCGCCAGGATATGACCTTATTACTGGAAAAATGACAAAGGAATTACCAGACAAATGCATAAAACTAATAACCTACATTTTTAGTGCGATCATGCGAACTAGTCATATTCCTCAAATATCACAATGATACATTCGCCTAGAAAAAACGAAACTCAAAACTCATCTTACCGTCCAATAAGCATGCTTCCCACAATATCAAAGCTGTTTAAAAAACTGTAACTAAATAAATGTAAATAACAAAACTAAAACCAGTATTAGAAAAAATGGCAAATCATTCCAGACCATCAATTTGGGTTCCGAAACCATGTTGGTACCATAGAGCAAGTGCAGAGAACTGGAAATGCAATCAGGCAGACCTTTGTGGCAAAGCAATTCTGTTCTGCTTTCTTTATGGATATAGCACAAGCATTTGACAAAGTTTGGCACGATAGACTAATATACAAACTTAAAGCGCTCCTGCCGAAGTATGTTCACTCAGTTCTGAAAAACTATCTCCTCCAAATTCATACATAGCCCAACAAAATGGTGCAATAATTTTCTAAAATCATATAAGCGCAGAAGTCACGCAAGGAAGCGTTCTGGGACCTATTTTATACTTGTTGTATATGGCAGACTTATCTGTTACCGACAATGTAATAATATCACCATTTGCTGATGATACAGCCATCCTGGTATCACACGAAAACCCGCAAACAACCTCAAGAGAAGTGCAAAGTCATCTGAGTAAAATTGAGGATTCGCTCAAGATCCGGTGAATAAAAGTAAACTAAAAAAATCAGTTCATGTCACATTCACGCTGAACAAACGCTCCTGCTCACCAGTACAATTAAATGGTGTATTTATTCCTCAACAAACCAAGGTCAAATACCTAGGCTTACACCTGGATAGACGGCCAACGTGGAAAGAGCATATTGAAGCAAAGCGCAACCAAATAAAAATAACATTTTACAAAATGGATTGGCTGATAGAAAGAAAATCCAAGTTATCATTAGACAATAAGGTCTTACTATACAAAGCGTTAATCAAGCCAATATGGACATATAGTATTCAGTTATGGGGATCCACCAGTGCATCAAATAGAGAACTCCTGCAATGAACTCAAGCGAAAATTCTCCGATGTATTGCTAATGCTCCATGGTATATTTGAAATACTATATACACAACGGACTTGGTATTAAAACCGTTAAAGAAGCAATCAAAGAATTCAGTTCGAAATACTACTCAATACTTCAGGGACATCCCAGCGAATTGGCCCAGTATATACTAAAACAGACGCGATTTAAGATTTGAACACTTCTTGTTAGTTTTTTATGTAGAAAGATTCAAGAATAAAGCTATTGGCACCATAAAAAAAATTCGCTAAGGCATTGTGATTATACTTTGTATGTAAGTGCAGAGTATTTTCAATATTTTTGTAGTTTGGTCACTGCAGTTGAATGAAACGACCGAATTTTTTAAATTAAAGAAGTTTCATTAGTTCGAAACCAAACTTCCAACGTCTTTGTTTTAAATCTAGATGTAAAAACAATAGCTGGCTATCACCCAGAATAATCCAAATTTCATGTTATAAATGTCCACCCATGTAAATCCTAGAAATCCGCGTAGAGCAAAACGCAGGAATCTACGCTGTACAGCTCCAATTCTTAAAAAAAAAACTCTTTAAACCAGCTTTTTACAAATCCAAGTGAAGAATTTGCTCTGTCGACAATAAAATCGATGTGATCTCCAAAATTCAGTTCGCGGTCACAAAATACCCTTATGTTCCGTATGACTAAGACTCTGGCAACAACAGCGCTGTTATATTCTGGACTATTGAAATTTGCACGTTTTCTAGAGTATGTAATGGGTTGGCATTTACTCAAATTCAGATCAAGACTATTTTTAACACACCAAGTTATGGAGTGGGTTATTAAGATCATTCTGTAGTAGGTTAACAACGATTGAACTTGAAATTTGTACAAACTTCTTAAATGCTCGACGATGCTTACAAACATCGGTAGTTCTGTTTTATTAAATTTTGGCTTAATCGGGTTTCTGTCATATTTTGCTCTACAACAAATTTCGCAAATATTAGTTATTTTGTTTATAGTAATTTTAATTGTTTTGATATTACTCGTATTAACCCGCCTTCATATTTTATATCTTGAGCAAAGTAAGAACATTCGTCAAATTTAGTAGTGGGAAATTCGTTCACTAAAATTTGCTGAATGTGGTAAAATTTCTGATCGATTATTTGAGTGTATATTGCAACTTTACTTCTCTGGTCAATTTTGGATTTAAATTTATTGTCCTATTTGCTAATACATTTTCAAATTCCTAACTAAAATTTTCTGTGAAGATTTTTTACTATTGTCTCGAGAAAATAAATTCTATCGTTTTGTTCTTTCTCTTGCGAATGGATGGTTGGTTGCATTGAAATATCTTCTTCAATATTTTCGTCTACTACTTCCTCGTTATTAACTTCTTGTTCGAGAAAAATATTTTGTAGAGATAAACTTCTCCCTTCGTTTGATTGAGACATATCTTCAACTTGATTAATTTCGTGGGTTTCGCTATTTATTCTACTTAGAAAGTCGGCAATGGTGTTCTCCTTGCCTTTTAAATATTCAACTTTGATATTATATTCTCCTAGAGATAAAATCCACCTCTGGAGTCTAGGGTTTAAATCTTTTCCCAAATACTTCGTCTGTAACTACTTTAAAGCTTGATGATTCATTTTTAGCTCAAATGGCTTTCCATAAATGTATGGCCTGAAATATTTCACGGCCAATACAACGGCGAGTAGTTCCTTTCCGGTTGTGCTGTATCGAATTTCGTGGGTAGCAATTGGATGATTGGCTTGGAGTAGCACAGCTCCAATTGAAAATTGACTTGCGTCTGTATTTAAAACGAAAGGTTTGTTGAAATCGGGGTACTTTAATATAGGGTAAGATGTAAGTATAGTTTTCAATTGCTCAAATGCATTAACATAGCTGGGATCTCACTTGTTTATTTTAAAATTTTTCTTTAGATATTGTGTTATTGGCTTAGCTATCTTCGCGTAATCTTTGATAAACTTTCTATAGTATCCCGTGATACCAAAAAATTATTTAATTTGTTTTGGA
The DNA here is from genome assembly GCA_963691935.1 of Nephrotoma guestfalica. Classification (NCBI taxonomy): domain Eukaryota; kingdom Metazoa; phylum Arthropoda; class Insecta; order Diptera; family Tipulidae; genus Nephrotoma; species Nephrotoma guestfalica. The sequence goes on from OY829915.1 coordinate 62,957,502, forward strand.
GTTTCGGGTAATTTTAATTGTGTTGTATCGCTAATTTTCTTTAAGTTGGGCTTAACCCCTTCGGTTGTCAACAAATGTCCCAAATATTCTGTCTCCTTGCAGAAAAAGTTGCATTTATCGATTTGAATTTTAAGTCTGGCTTCCCTTAAACGATTAAATATCTTATTTATACTTTCGACGTGTTCTTGCATTAACGTACTAAAAATTAAGATGGCATCCAAGTATACAACGCATATTTTATTAATAAATTCTCTCAGCACAGAATTCATAAGTTTTTGAAATGTGGCGGGGGCATTTTTCAGCTCAAAAGGCATCCGGATATACTCCTAGTGTCCAAAAGGAGTAGAGAAAGCAGTTTTATTTTGGTCTTCTTGATTGACCATAATCTGGTGGAAGCCTTTTGCCAAATCTAATGTCGTGAAATATTGTACACAACCTAACTTGTCTAAGATATTTTCAATATTTGGGATAGGAAATTTATCGTCTACTGTAATTTCATTTAATTTCCTACAATCGATTAAAATTCGCCACTTCTTGGTATTAGAATTGTCCAATTTTGTTGACACAATCCAAAGTGGAGAATTGTACGGCAAATTTTATACTCTAATAATACCCTGTTTCAGCATATCTTGTATTTACTTTTTAATTTCTTTTTCGTGAACCCTTAATTCATGGCTTATCTCGTGAGTGAAAGTCAAATTATCGCTTTCACTATAGAAAAAGTCTTTATTATTTATCAATATTTCTTTTAAACATGTTTTTTAATAAAAATTTCCATCTTCCGATCAGATATTGGTTCAAGATGATTTACTTCGGTAAATTCGTTTGAGTAATCAATGTCTGTGAAGAGAATTATATATTGGTTGAATATCTTTAGATATTCATTTTTTAGATCGACAGTCGCTTCAAAAGGTTTCAAAAAGCATCGTATTTCCTGCTCTTTAGAGGGAAAACTTTCCAATTAAGCGTTCCCGTCTTTATGAATTCTTTTGGGATAGGTGTCACAGTTTTTTGGGTTACATATTTCGGACCTCCCAAAGAATTATACTTTAAAGCATTTTCGGGTCCGATTAATTTATATTTCAAAATGTTTGATTTTATCAGACTCGTGTCTGATCCGGTATTGATATTTTAACGTTATCGAATGTCAATTTTACTATGGGGAGTTCATTGTCGGAGGCTCTCTGTAAAATGTACTTCCTCGTTAATGGCACTGTCCTATTGATATTGTCCACTTCCATCGGTTCTAATTGTCTGGAAGAATTGTTTGGTTCTATTATATGGAACGTATTCCTATACTGACTATTATTGTTAAAATTCCCTGATCTGCTAACATTTTGTCGGTTGTTATAACGGGTGATTTTTTAAGAGCTTGAGAACTTTTTTTTAAAAAAAAACGCATAAAATTTGCAAAATCTCATCGGTTCTTTATTTGAAACGTTAGATTGGTCCATGACATTTACTTTTTGAAGATAATTTCATTTAAATGTTGACCGCGGCTGCGTCTTAAGTGGTCCATTCGGAAAGTCCAATTTTGGGCAACTTTTTCGAGCATTTCGGCCGGAATAGCCCGAATTTCTTCGGAAATGTTGTCTTCCAAAACTGGAATAGTTGCTGGCTTATTTCTGTAGACTTTAGACTTGACGTAGCCCCACAAAAAATAGTCTAAAGGCGTCAAATCGCATGATCTTGGTGCCCAACTTACCGGGCCATTTCTTGAGATGAATTGTTCTCCGAAGTTTTCCCTCAAAATGGCCATAGAATCGCGAGCTGTGTGGCATGTAGCGCCATCTTGTTGAAACCACATGTCAACTAAGTTCAGTTCTTCCATTTTTGGCAACAAAAAGTTTGTTAGCATCGAACGATAGCGATCGCCATTCACCGTAACGTTGCGTCCAACAGCACCTTTGAAAAAATACGGTCCAATGATTCCACCAGCGTACAAACCACACCAAACAGTGCATTTTTCGGGATGCATGGGCAGTTCTTGAACGGCTTCTGGTTGCTCTTCACTCCAAATGCGGCAATTTTGCTTATTTACGTAGCCATTCAACCAGAAATGAGCCTCATCGCTGAACAAAATTTGTCGATAAAAAAGCGGATTTTCTGCCAACTTTTCTAGGGCCCATTCACTGAAAATTCGACGTTGTGGCAGATCGTTCGGCTTCAGTTCTTGCAGGAGCTGTATTTTATACGGTTTTACACCAAGATCTTTGCGTAAAATCTTCCATGTCGTCGAATAACACAAACCCAATTGCTGCGAACGGCGACGAATCGACATTTCACGGTCTTCAGCAACACTCTCAGAAACAGACGCAATATTCTCTTCTGTACGCACTGTACGCATTCGTGTGGTTGGTTTAATGTCCAATAAAGTAAACTGAGTGCGAAACTTGGTCACAATCGCATTAATTGTTTGCTCACTTGGTCGATTATGTAGACCATAAATCGGACGTAAATCGCGAAACACTTTTCGAACCGAACACTGATTTTTGTAATATAATTCAATTATTTGCAAGCGTTGCTCGTTAGTAAGTCTATTCATTATGAAATGTCAAAGCATACTGAGCATCTTTCTCTTTGACACCTTGTCTGAAATCCCGCGTGATCTGTCAAATACTAATGCATGAAAATCCTAACCACAAAAAAATCACCCTTTAGTAAGTGTTATTATGATTATATCTAAAATTTGGTGGGTTATAACGATTTGAATGTGTATGATTATTACTGTTATTATTTTGTGACATATTATTTGAAATTTTATAATTTTGATTCCTGTTTTTACTTATTTTATATTCAATTTTGATGATATCTTCTTCCAAATATATCTCGGACTGGCAGAAAATATTATCTAGTTCGAAAAGTGATATGTTAGTATCGATTTGTAACTGCACGACGGGAATTATTTTTGTGTTTAGAATTTGCACGAGTTCGCGGTCGAGTGAATGATAAGTAAAATTGTCCACGTCGTCGAAGTCGCAGATTTCACTACATCCATTTTTTATTTTATTTAACTTATTAAACATATCTTTTAAATTAATTACCTTTATTTCCTTGGCCTGGAAGAGTAGTTGGTGTATGGTGTTTTTCGTGCGATACTTCAAACGTAGCTGTTAAATCACGTTAGTCCACGTTCTTTGTTCTTCTGGGATTTCCGTTATGGTGTTTCTTGCATTTCCTATGATTTTGGTGTTGATCAGCTTTTTCATGAAACAGTAATGCTTCAGATCTTCGTTGTTCTGGCCACACAGACTCTCTGTGTCGAGAATACTTTTCAGGAAAGACTTTAATTTGTACGAGTTTTCTCCCGAAAAAGGCTGGATTTCGTTAAAGTTACGTATAATTTGATCTGGGCTCAAGTCGAATCTAGTCGTTTTCACGGTTTTAATTGTATTTTCTTGTGCTGTTATTTGTTGTTGTTGCACGTTAATTTGTTCGATTAACAGCTGTTGCTGTTGTTGCTGTTGAGCTATTTGATTTTCTAACGATTCTATTTATATTTCACTTAATTTAACACTTAATGTTCTAGTTTCTATTATTTCTTCGATTTCTAGTCTCGTTTTACAATTTTCTTTCTTACACGCTTCAATTTAACTAATCTTAGTATTTATAATGTTCATACTTTGTTAGATTTAAAAGATTAAATTTAAAACACTTTTAATGAAAACATTCGTTTCTCCGAGAATTTTTCTCTTCGTTTTCGGGTTTTAATTCACTTTATATTTTGGTAAGTTCTTATTTTTCCGGGATTCTCTTCTTTAGAGAAGAATTCTACCAACTGCGCCAGATTGATTCTCAACTTTAGTTGGAATTAAAAAAAATGATTTTCATTGAAATTCACTTTACACTTTTTATTATATAAAACTTAATAAGTAATGATCAATCTTTAGATTGATATACAATAAACTAAACTCTTTAGAGTTAGTACTTGAATTATAATAACTTGAGAGTGAACTCTTTGAAGTCACGATTATAACTAACTTTCATACTTTTCTTTTCTTATGATTCTAGTTTTTATGTTTTTGTTAATTTTGCATAAGTATATTCAATATGTAACGAAATTAAACACATATTATTTCCGTTCTAATCTTATATTAATTTCCTAAGACAATCCTTTCCTGAGACAATTTTATAAATTTGATAGTTAAAATAAAATTGTCTCATGAGCATTTTTATTTTCTTCACGTGGCATGACTTGACATGTGTAACTCACGCGAGATAAATGACAATACTAATAAGAGCATTTTTATCCATTTCAATAAATTGGCGAACCCAAAAAAATATAATATGTAAAAAAGTTAATCGAATTTACCCAGCACGAACATGCTTTATTGACTGACAACATAAATGAATGCCACCAGGATTTTTTGTAAAGCAATGCCTTCCCAGATAGTATATAACACAAGAAACAAATGTGGGGGCTGAATGTTCATCAATTTCAGTGAATCAGTAAGACGTATTCAATGCCATAATCTCACAATTTACAACTGCGCTAGTTCAATTTGTTTGTGTCATTTCTGACATAATGGGAAGTTATTTTGGCAAATTGTTCAAAAATTTTATCACGAGCTATTTTTCTCCAGGAAAACATTTGACACATATTGAGTTCCTGTGTTTGCGTTTTTAGTTTTTCCGAATTTGGAATCATTCATTCCGTATACAATTTGCTTAACCTAAGATTCCACTGTAAATCGACTTAGATCAATAGTTTTGAGAAATATATACTTATGTCCTTGTACCAAATCCTGACCATTATGCAATCTAATAGTTAAAAGCACGTTGAGTAAAATCGCGGTCAACGTTATGAAAATGTCTAGCACCATGACATTTTCAAATAAAATTGGTTATGATTCCACTAATCATTTTATGGGACCTGAAAGCGTCCATTGTCTCTCCTGATGAAAATAAGTTTTAGATAGCAGAGTTTGTTTGAGTGAAATAACATAAAGATTTATTATTCTGCAGTAAGCAGGTTTCGACAATACGTGCGCTACATTATTATTATGTCAGCTGACTGAAGAAATCGATTTCTTCAAAATTATAGTTAGCAAATTGTAAAATCTAAATCATTTCCAAAAATTCTATTTGTACTGCTACATGTTTTTCAATTAACAAACTCTAGCGGCATATATTCATTACCTAGAGTAACTTTTTTTTCTTATCAGAGAAATTTAATTTTTTACCGCATTTAGATGTAAACATTTGGGCATTTCTGTTCGAAAACATAATAATTTCGAAAAAATACTCGAACTAAACTAAACCGGTAAACAGTTTATTTCAAATTGACGTTGACATCACTTGCAAAATCAAAAATACCAGCAAATCAAAAACCACCCGCTTCACATGCCTCTGTCAATTCAAATCGAAACATTAGTTTTCAATCTTTGCGGAAAAATTTATTTAATGGACTGTTTGGCTTTGAGCAGTCTAGAATTTTCGGCATTTCGGTACGCTACTTTAGCTCGTGTGATTTACATATTGGTAACTAAGCGTACACCGGTAGCTTCCTTAACTTAAATCACAGGTGTTTATTACGATCCTATAACATTACTTGATACGGTATTTGTAGTATCGATACACTTTTAAAATTATAATTTTTAATTATTGTTAGCCGATAATCAAAACACCGAACGATTCTAAATTCGTGGTCATGAAAGAAATTCTCTGCGTAATGTCTACTGTTGGCAGTACGTACATATTCGAAACGAATACTGTATTCATATTCATTACCCAAGCTCCATCCATTTCGTAAGCAAACGGGCGGCATGGAGATTCGGTGGCCACACGAACGGGTTCTGTGTTCGAATCGAATTTCATCACCTGTTGGATTTACAAGCTACATGTAAATATTAGGGTACGGTAATCCTCCTATAACACGGTATCTTACAACACGGTTTCGCTCTAACTCGATTAATAAAATTGCGGGAAACCTCCAACAACACGGAATTCTACAACACGATTTTACTATAAAACTACATAAGCACTTAGCATTTGGATTGAAGATAGCTGTCAAAAACGGATTCCATTGGACGGTAATATCGGGTTTTCCAATAAGAGTGATATGATCTAAACTTTTCTCGCAATAATTCAATTGTTGCATTTGCTGTGTGGCACGTAGCCCCATCTTGTTGGAACCAAATATTGTCAAGATACTTCTTCCAATTTCGGCCATAAAAAGTTGGTTATCATCGATCAATGCCGATCTCCGTTGACAGTCACCAGCTTCATTTCGAAAAAAATACGGACCGATGATTCCACCAGACCAAAAACCACACCAAACTGTCATTTTAGGTGAATGTAATGGTTTTTTTATAAATAATTTGTGGATTTTCTTCGACAGTTTTGTTTATTTACCGCACCACTAAGATGAAAGTCTCCTCATCGGAGAAGATGATTTTCTTAAAAAAATCGTTATCGTTTTCAAGTTGTTCCAAGGCAAAATCAGCAAATTCACGACGTTTACGGATGAAATTATAAACATTACTGAATACAATGAAACAAAAAATGACAGATTATGACATATTACAAATGGCCGAAACGTCACTTAAAAATCATATCATTCTTATTGGAAAACCCTATATAATTAATCAAAAATCTCTTAACATTTATAACTACCTTAAAGAAAATGGAGAATCATCTCTGTACTCAGATTTTCTAGCCAGTAAAGGCTGATTCGTGAAGTTCAAAAAGCGTTTTTCACTTCATAATATAAAAATTCAAAAACAAATTGCATCGGCAGATCATGAAGCTGCCAAGCCAAAAAATTATTGAAGATCAAGGATACACGGCGCTTCAAGTTTTCAATGCTGATTAAACCGGGCTTTGGTGGAAACAATACTCAACCGAACATTCTTGTCAAAAAATGAAAAAACTGCACCCGGATTCAAGGTATCAAAAGATCGTTTAACTTTACGTTTTTGTGTAGTAATACAATACTTCGGAGGAACGTTTAACAAAACCCATGCTAATCCATAGATCTTTGTATATCCATACACTAAAAGACGTAAATTAAAACACATTATCGGTATATTAGCCAGCAAATTCAAAAGCTTGGGTAACTGCTGATTTATTTAGAAATTCGTTTCTAAATTGTTTTGTGCCATAGGTAAAAACTATTTAAAGCAGAGAAATTTGGACTTACAAAAAATCATCCTAACGTCGAAATAGTGTTTCTACCTCCTCTAACACGACTTCATTGCTCCAGCCATTGGTTCAAAGTATTAAAGTATTATTTACACCTTTAAGATTATTACATCAAAAGATCATTACAATGGATTTTAGACATAACTAAAATCTATTGACGTAACCTGTAGCTTGGAAGCAATTTTCCATTAATCACTTTATCGAAATCGTATCCTTATCGCTAAAAGACCTGAAAATTACAATATTAAATGTATGTTGGAAAAGTTATGGCCAACATTAGATGAAATGTAATCGTGCAAGAATCAGCAGAAAATGAAATTGGTTGCATATCAGCTAGATCGATCGGAGGAGAAGGTTTTGTGGAGGACGTTCAAGATTTACTAGTCGAAAAAAAGTCGAAGAAGCAGATTTGGTAGAAATGGTATTCCTAGCCCATGTAAATCAAATCGATTCTAGCTCTGAAGAAGGTAGTGGTGTTACTAATTGTATACTAAAAAAACTACAAGGTTTAAATTTCGCCGAAAAGTTGGAATCCTGTTTGCTTAAATACAGACCCTTGTACTTATCACCATACATGAAATTACAACGGCCTTATAAGGACACAGAAACAAAGCAAGATTACAGATTCTTTAAAAATTGCAGAAGGTGTGCAAAATCCATATGCAAAAAAACCCAGAAAGTGATAATAAGGTCGTTCAACCAATTATACGTTTTATTATATTTTAGAACATAACCTCCCTTTTTGTACTAGCTTCTAGTCTTATAACACTGTTTCACTTAACACGCCATATTATAGGAACCTATCTACCGCGTCATAGGAGAGTTTATTTGACTGGCTTTTGGCGATAATTTTGTTCATTGAGGTTCCGCCACCAGATAAAGAAATAGGAGTACATCATTGCCCTTTTAAAATTTAGGCTCGAATATTATAATGTAGGGTAGAAATGAAGCCAAACGGTTCCATTAACAAAGGAATTTAGCAAAATTTGCTTATTGCTAAGAGAAACAATAATTTTTGACATTGTCTACATTCAATACATTGTCGATGTTAATTGTTTTAATTGCCTACATACATTCTCTACACGGGTAGAATATTAATTATCTACGCGGTGGAGACAATACGGCACAACGCTGGGTTTCCATACTTTTCCTCATTCAGGCTATTTTTTGTACAAAAAATACTTTTAATATACTAGAAGGAACATAGTCCGAATTGTTTATCCAATAATTGACGTTGTGGCTTGATACAAAGAGTAAAATTTTCAAATCAAACAAAAGTCAAGGCATCGTTGATGACACAAAGTCTGATCTCTGAAACTCTTGGTAATCTGGCTATCTGTTTTTACATTTAATATTTAATATTTGAATATGGTTCAATAAGTTTGGTAAATTAGGGAGGGGGTTGGTTTGGTAAATCTATAAAAAATAACGGTATTAGAAAGATTTAACGAATCGAGAATTTTTAAAAAATGGAGAACATTGAACAGCGGTTAAATTCCTTGTAAACTGAAGTAACACTACGTACAATATTGAAAGACGAATGTAGAATGTTTTTGGACGTAACATTGGCGAATACCACCGCAATCTGTAGTAATTTTTATTTAACAATTTACAATTATTAAATACATCATTGAATTAGCAATCATTTTGGAAAATTTTAAAAATCTTGTTATACAATTCTCAGGACTATGGTAAATGATGTTCCAGCTATTTAATTGCTCGAGGCATTTAAATACATATTTACCTTTGCCTTTGGCTTTCCTAAAAAGAGTAATTTGATTCTAAATAGTGATCTATAAAACAGACATCAATTAAAGTTTCAAATTCTCAACCCAATTCATTTCCAATATATATGTTTTGTCCTATAATATATGAACACACATCTATTACATTAACCTAAATTTATATCGTATCTAGTTCAACGTACATCTTTATCCCCAGAACGGCAATGATTTTCTTATACGATATACGAAGGAGTTTGTTTGTATTTCTTATAACCCAAAAAATATCATTTCTACCCAAAAACAACTGCACCAAAAAAAAACCGAATATCAAATATTCCGGAAGACAATTAATCTTTTTACCATGTGCTTTTTACACCCTATAACAGAAAATTTTTCTCAAAATATCTACGGGCAAAATAGAAGAAAAAACAAATGTACTCGTTCATATTTTAATAGAAAAATAGAATGACGTCATCGAATATTATAAAACATTATTATAGCAATAAGGAAAAAAAAAATCCACACAAACATCAACCACACGAAAGTTAATTTTTTTTTAAACATGCGCCCTTTTACATCTCGTACACTAAATATCAATTTTATTTTAGTCGATTTTTCCAACATGGCGAACAAATTTTCCTCCATATTCTTACGTAGAACGTAGTAATGTCGTATATTTGTCTCGTTCTCGCAATATAATTTTGCTCGATTTTTCTTCGTTTCTATGTTAAGCGAGTATCGACGTTTTTCCGTATTCGGTGCTTTCGAGCGCGTTGGAAACGTGCGGTTGTATTGTTCGCGAATAGGTATATACAAAACACCGACAAATAATTTTTCGTTTTTCTTCTGCTGATTGAACTTTTACCACTTATGTATGTCATATACGTTTGTTTCGGGTATGATATGATAGGATATTTCCACGTGTCTAAGTGACTACAAAATTGATAATTAGATTATGTTGTGACACATTTTATTAAGGAATTTATGTTATATGTTCCTCCTTATAGTATGTTGAGTAAAGAATGGAAATGGTTAATGGTTTTGGTTTTTCATTTTATTGTGTATTCCGTATGCGTGCCGATCAGGATGAGGGTTGTAAAATACCGAAAATACTGTACACATTTTTGTATATTATTACGTCATTGTCATAAAGTTGAGTTTAAAAAATAAATTTATGATATTTTTGCAAGCAACTCTCTACACTCGTATATAGGGCTTAGGAATACGCAACTTTATGGGTTACTGTTTACGAATTTTTATAATATTTGTCGTTAAATTAAAGATTATTTTGTTGGATTATTGCTTTGGTGTTTGGGTGTGTGTGTGTATGTGTGTGTATGTGTGTGTAGGAATGTTATGTTTTCAAGTCGAAAAGGTGCTTCGGATATTTTGTATTTATCTCATATAAACATATTTTTTTCAGCTTCATGGTTGATAAGATTTCGTAACACCAGAAAATTTTTATTTGATTATGCTGGTGGTATGTTTATCTACTCATATATGGTTTGAAAATAAACTAGGTATAAAGTGGTTTGCCTGAGGGGACAGTTTATAATAAGGATTAAGTAAATTAGATATTATTTTAGTCGTATAGATATGTAACACCATAAACTAAACATAACAATTTTGTTTATTTCGTGTAGCAACTGGAGTTTTAGAACCGGAAGTTTCAGTTTTTTAACTGAATCTCGGGACATCGGATATCGAAGGAAAAACTCGGACTTGCCTTTTTTTTATATTACTAAGCATTTTTTAGTTTGAGAGATTGTAACGTAACTTGCTGGCCGCATTACAGGTGTAGGATTAAATTCCATTTCCAAAATAAAATGCGTTACATTACTGAAATTATTAATCATCTATTGAGAGTTTCGATTTACCAGCTATAGCTCAGGGATATGTATAAGAATTGGGCCCGAAATTTCCATCCCGAAAAGGTTTTTTTTTTCATAAAGTGTGTGTCTTAGTTAAATCACATAAAATAATTCCATCCCGAAAATTTTATTGTTAAATTAAAGGAAAAAAAATTAGCCGAGAAAATTATAAAATTATATTTACAACAGTTTGCATTAAAAAAGATTCACTTTAATATATTAATAAATTTAATCTATATGAAATATCAATGGAAAATTAAAGATACTTTATTAGTCATCCCGAAAACAATTTTCTATACATTCTTCCGGTGAAAATATGTTCAATACCAAATTTCCTTGTGGCGAACTCCGAGATGACCCCCTCCCTTGACATATGAAGTTAGGTGTGCCAAACTGCATACAACAGATATTCAGATGCCCGTTCGAAAATCACGAGGATTAATGGTGAATATTAATCAATCCAATAAACAATTGTCTATTCATACTTCCGTTGAAAATTTGTTCAATACGAAATTCCTTTGTGGCGAACTCATAGATGACCCCCTCCCTCGGCATACGAAGTTAGGTGTGCTATAAACACTATACATACTTCCGTTGAAAATTTGTTCATTACCAAATTTCCTTGTGGCGAACTCATAGATGACCTCCTCCCTCGGCATACGAAGTTAGGTGTGCCATAAACACTATACATACTTCCGTTGAAAATTTGTTCAATACGAAATTCCTTTGTGGCGAACTCAGAGATGACCCCCTCCCTTGGAATATGAAGTTAGGTGTGCCAAACTGTATACAACAGATATTCAAATGCCCGTTCGAAAAGCACGAGGATTAACCGTAAACCCGTGTACTATGTAATTTCTTAATTATCGTGTACCGGGGCACTCAGTACCCCAATGTTATTATATGGTGATTTTTAATTATCATAATAAGTTTTGAGGTAGAATTATTTTAGATAAGGAGGAAAAATTAAACGTTGATTACTTTTCAAATATTTATTTCATAATTAGAATTCAGAATAATTATATTGTATACATTTCAAACAATAAAAAGAAACTTATGTAGGTGAGCCGGATCTTATGCGCTTGGAGGAGGCTCAGAGGATATTGATGAAGAGCCAATAGAAAAGTTTTCGTAATTTTCTTCGACTTCCTCCTGTACTGCATCAGAGATATAACACTTCTCACAAACTCTGATATAGTGTTTAGTGCATGTAGGTTTACCGCACAAATCACATATGGCTGTTGTTTTTGTATCTGCCCGATTACCCTCTCTATCCAGTTTGCATGCCTCACACCGTCTCTTCTCTTTTGTATTGGGGCGAATCGGCGGAAAATTCGTTTCCGTTGCGTGTTCGTATCCAATCAACTTCATGGCAGTTTTCACCGAATTTTGCAGATTGGGATTTTGAATTCTTCTTGTGATATGATTTCTGCAAGCGATTTCAGAAAAATCTTTCTTTTGTCGGAGTTTCTTCTTGAATTGTACCATAATGGGTTACTAAGGCTATACAATCTGTAAGCACCGAGAGCTGCAACATCGAGGAGGTTATAAAATAACGTCACAGGCCACCGATTGGTTTTTCGTTTGCAGGTGTAAACTCGGTTCATTTGATCAAATGTGTCTACTCCGCCCTTAGTTTTATTATAATCTAATAATATTACCTGTGGTTTTTTCGTTATTTCATCGATTTCTTCGTCGTGGTGTGCAGTTGATAATAAAAGCACATTTCTCTTTGTGTTACTGGAAAAACTAACCAATTGCATACCTCGGGAAAAACAAAATATAGAGCTGTATGGTTGTCGATTCTTTTTGAATTCCTTCTCTGGCAGTGTGAAGAGCATTGGCAATTGCGGTTTGACAGCATTTATAGTACCGATTATGGTAGTGCTCCGACTTTTTAACTCCAAGGCTAATGGCACAGATGTAAAAAAATTGTCTATGGTGATGTTGAAACCATGGTCCAGATACCTTTGTGACAACCGTAAAACAAGTTCATGTGATACTCCATGTGATCGATTCTCACCTGGCTGTTGGCCTACATAAACTTCTCCCTTTAGCGGAAAATTTGTTGTTGCATCGACAATCCAAAATATCTTGATACCGTATTTACCCGGTTTACTCGGAATAAACTGACGGAACGAACATCTTCCTCTTGTAGTAACTAACTGCTCGTCGATTGTCAGTTGCTTTGATGGTTGGTAAACTCCAATCAAGTTTTGTTGAAAAACATTCCAAACGTGTCGAAATGCCGCCAATTTATCCGTTTCAAGACGCATGGCTCTGGTACGAGAATCATCGAAACGAATAAATCGAGTTAGTTGCTCGAATCTTTCCAAGGACAAAACGGCACGGTAGAAGGGCATGTGAGTTATGTGAAATAAGTCCTTCGCTTCTATTTTGCTGGATTTTTCTGCACCAGCATACAACAATATAGCTATATATGCGTAAATTTCATCTTCCCCTGTGTCATACCAACGACGTAATTGCTTTGGGTTTTGAGATAGTCGATTATTCTCATAATACCTTTTTGCTTTTCGGTTAGTTTCGAGCACGATACCATGAATAATGGTCGATGGAAGTAAGCGTTTGAAGGCATCACATTTTTTCTCAAATGATACCAAACATGCCGCATCATGTTTCAAACGGTCATTCCGATCTCTAATTGCTTTCTGCTTTTCATTTGCTTCTGGGAGTGACCACCAAATGTCCGAATGATTCTTGTTTCTAGCAGTATATCGCATTCCTCGGTTTGGTTCAATGGGGTTCTCCTCAACTCTTTCCCGTTGATAATGCTCTCCGTTGGATTGTTGCGTCTGAAGTTCTTGCTCTTCTGCAATATCATCACCTACTTGATCGACGCGTAAGTCAAGCATGGCCGGTATAGAAACCGGTGGGTTATCAACGTCTGACTCTGAGAGTTCACCTTCTGCATCAATATCATCATCTGAACGATCATCATCAATAATCCCTTGCAATTGACCAACATGTCGAATATGTCTACTTGATGCATCACGTATATTATGCTCAAAGCCACGTGGAACATCTGCACCGCTGATATCTATAGGTGTATCATCAACGTGGTTCATATAATCGTCAAAATGTTCATCGAAGAATTCTTGTTCCGACGAAGTCAAATTTCTTACAAAGCTTTGGTTCAATAGAATCAAAACTCGGTTCTGTATTGCCTCAGCCATTTCTCAACGCAAATAGCTACACCAAAATAGAGCTAATATAATTTTACAAAAGAAAATCTACAATATTATAATTTATTTACTTACCAACAAAAATATTTTACACACTCAAATTGTAATTTCAATAATATTATTCAATAAAACTTGCAACAGAAACACTGCACATATAATATTAGTATATAATATAATAAACTGACAGCGAGCTTTGTTCTCTCTTATTGAAAAAAATCTAATCGAATTAGTTTCATATTCAGGGGAAAAACTAAACTATATAACTTTTTCTGAATAAAATTGCATTATTTTTCATAAAATCTGTTTCAATCTCGCATGGGGCACTGAGTGCCTCAGTACACGATAACATGTAAAAAAATTTAAATATTCAGCAGCCTTTGAAGTACTGCTACACTGGTAAAAGTTTCTTAGTTTCGGGTTCATTGTGAGCCCATTTTTCCGAAAAACATACTTAACATGATGACCTGGTTTTAGCTAACAGGAGATTTATGTTTGAAATTTCTTTGGGGCACTCAGTAACAACTACACGGGTATAGGGTTAATGGTGAATATTGATCAATCCCATAAACAATTTTCTATACACACTTCCGTTGAAAATTTGTTCATTACCAAATTTCCTTGTGGCGAACTCAGAGATGACCCCCTCCCTTGGCATACGAAGTTAGGTGTGCCATAAACACTATACATACTTCCGTTGACAATTTGTTCACTACCAAATTTCCTTGTGGCGAACCCGGAGATGACCCCCTTCCTTGACATATGAAGTTAGGTGTGCCAATCTGCATATAACATATATTCAGACGTCCGTTAGAAAATCACGAGGATTAATGGTGAATATTGATCAATCCCATAAACAATTTTCTATACATACTTCCGTTGAAAATTTGTTCATTACCAAATTTCCTTGTGGCGAACTCAGAGATGACCCCCTCCCTTGGCATACAAAGTTAGGTGTGCCATAAACACTATACATACTTCCGTTGACAATTTGTTCATTACCAAATTTCCTTGTGGCGAACTCGGAGATGACCCCCTTCCTTGACATATGAAGTTAGGTGTGCCAATCTGCATATAACATATATTCAGACGTCCGTTAGAAAATCACGAGGATTAATGGTGAATATTGATCAATCCCATAAACAATTTTCGATACATACTTCCATTGAAAATTTGTTCATTACCAAATTTCCTTGTAGCGAACTCAGAGATGACCCCCTCCCTTGGCATACGAAGTTAGGTGTGTCATAAACACTATACATACTTCCGTTGAAAATTTGTTCATTACCAAATTTCCTTGAGGCGAACTCAGAAATGACCCCTTCCCTTGGCATATGAAGTTAGGTGTGCCAAACTGCATAGAACATATATTCAGATGCCCGTTCGAAAATTACGAGGATTAATGGTGAATATTCATAAATTTCATAAACAATTTTCTATACACACTTCCGTTGAAAATTTGTTCATAACCAAATTTCCTTGTGGCGAACTCAGAGATGACCCCCTCCCTTGGCATACGAAGTTAGGTGTGCCATAAACACTATACATACTTCCGTTGAAAATTTGTTCATTACCAAATTTCGTTGTGGCGAACTCAGAGATGACCATTGTGTGCCAATCTGCATAGAACATATATTCAGACGCCCGTTCGAAAATCAAGAAGATTATTGGTGAATATTGATCATCCCGAAACAATTTTCTATTCATTCTTATTGCAGATTACACACACACGGCACACATACATTACACACACACTCACACACACTTGTACTTACACTCGCACTCGCACTTGCACACGCACTCGCACTCGTACTCGCACACTCAGCATACGCACATGCACACGCAGCACATACACATGCACACGGATATGCACACGCACACGCACACTCACACACAAACACAATTTCGATATTGAGGGCTTTATTGTACTTCCTCGTGAACATTTTTATATTTTATGAACGAAGATAAGCAGATGTGGTTTGATTTTATGAAATTTTGCATTTCGAATGTAAGCTGCGCAAGAATTGAGATCATCATATTTGTGCCATTTTGCATTACGGCTTATGTAACTTATATAGTGCCCAGGGATATAACAAACAATGGAGACCTATTTGTATTGCTTTCCATCTAATGCCATGCTAGCTTGAATGTCTGCGACGTTAACACTCTTTTGGTC
This sequence comes from Nephrotoma guestfalica, assembly GCA_963691935.1. Taxonomy (NCBI): domain Eukaryota; kingdom Metazoa; phylum Arthropoda; class Insecta; order Diptera; family Tipulidae; genus Nephrotoma; species Nephrotoma guestfalica. Next base: position 62,973,616 of record OY829915.1, read on the forward strand.
AGAATAAGCAGTTTCAGTATAAATACTTAGCACGATGTGGTAAATTTTTGAAGTACATGACATTGCTTTTGTACAAGTTGTGCATTTAAAATTAAGATACCCCTCATCGAAACATTCTGTTACCTTTGAAAACCCTAATTTGATTAAACTTAGCATATTAACTAAAAAATAACTTTCTAGTTTCAATGCAGATTGTCGAACATACTGTGCATTCTAATTTCACAGTAAGACGTGTGAAACTTTCAAGACAAGTGCAATCGTTTTTTTCTCCAAAAATATCAATTAATATTTTTTTAATGAAGCAGTTGCTCTGGTTTATCCTCCGGAGTAATATCGTAAAGACCAATTTCGCATAAGGCTGCAGGCAAAGATTGCGCTAACGCGTCAAAAGCGCAAGAGTTTATAAAATAATCGCAACTTTTAGTTGCATTTAAAAGTCCGGGCAAATTATTAAATTTAAAATTAATTTTAAATTAATTTTTACGCTCAATAGATGCTGTTTTGCGAACTGGTGTAACCATGATGTTCGCCAGTTCTTTCGATCCTTGGCTCAAAATTTCCATGCTGGTGATGGCTCGGTCTACTTCTGGCATATTATATAAATTGGATAGCTTAACCAAATTGAAGCTGGAATTTTGTTTTGGGGTTGCGATATTTAAATTAACTCCTTTACGTTTCCAAATGTAAATCTTGTAATGAAGATTCGGGCGAATGAGTGTTGATTTGGCTCGGGTTTCCTTTAAATGATATTTTTGGAATGTTACAAGAAATTTAGCTTCATTCCTCACACGGATTTTTATCACTAGATAATATAGTACAATTTTACAGGGATAGATAAATAGAAATTTGTATCTCTTAAGATCTTTCTAGGCCGGAAATGGTTCTTCTTTCAGCCGTATGCTAGGATTGGAACAATCTTTAAGCTTCGATAAGGCCCTATATACATTTAAATGAAACCCGTATGTTTAATTGACCTTAACTACAATATGCCAAGGGAGGGGTCATTTCTGAGTTTGCCACAAGGAAATTTGGTGATAAACAAATTTTCATCGAAAGAATGTATAGAACATTGTTTACGGGATTGATCAATATCCGCCATTAATCCTCGTGATTTTCGAACGGGTACCTGAATATATGTTCTATGCAGATGGGCACACCCAACTTCATATGCCACGGGAGGGGGACACCTCTGAGTTCGCCACAAGGAAATTTGGTAATGAACATATTTTCACCGGAAGAATGTATAGAAAATTGTTTGCGGGATGATTACTAAAGTATCTTTAATTTTCCATTGATATTTCATATAGATTAAATTTATTAATATATTAAAGTGAATCTTTTTTAATGTAAATTGTTGTATAATTTTATAATTTTCTCGGGCTGATTTTTTTTCCCTTTAATTTAACAATAAAATTTTCGGGATGGAATTATTTTAAGTGATTTAGCTAAGACACTCACTTAATGAAAAAAAAACCTGTTTCGGGATGGTAATTTCGGGCCAACTTCTTATACATCTCAGAGATTGGGGTGGGGTTTGTCGAAGATCAGAACAGACAATAAATGTAATGAGAAGTAAGTAGAAGCGGTCCAACGTATCATCCTCAAATTACGCACTTAGCTTCTCATCTCGTGAAAACAAAATTATAAGAAAAATGAGCAAAAGAATGAAAAAAGCTTTAAAAATTAGAAAGAGATTTTGTATTTTTAAAATTATTTGCCGTGGGTACTTGGCGGAATACACTGACACTTAATAAACACATTTTTTAATATTTGAAAAAAAAATCAAAAAGTTTAAAAATCACTCGATCGATTTCGGCTTATTAGGCCCAATGATGGCCTACCAAGCCGAAATGAATCGAGTGATTTTTAAACTTTTTGTAATTTTGTTGATAATAAAAAAAATGTGTTTATTAAGTAAAAAGAGATTTTGAATATAAACTTAATTGGTTTATTAGGGAACCCTGAAACACCCATACCCAGAAATATTGAACAACAAAAAAATACCGACCAAATGGTACAGTGGTTAAAGCTTTGACGTTTGGATCGGGAGGTACCGGGTTCGAATTCCGATAAGGGCAGGATGCAAAAGAAAATTTTCATTAACAGATTACGACCCCCTATTGAAGTGCATAGCTCATGGGTCCACCCATCTTCCATGTCCAGTAATGCATGTAAAGTTACTGCTAAAGTTTTACTAGTAAAAAAATTAGCAAAAACTTCACATGTTTGTGCTGTTCACAGCAGTGTAAAATTTTTACTAAGTCTATGCTAAACGTTTATATGTGTTGGTGCATATCAAAATGATACCTGTACAAAGCGGAAAATAACGTAACTTTTAATTTATTAACAATATTTTAACTATTTTGCAGTTATCTTTAAATAAACCCTCGGAAACTCGAGTTTATTCCAAATAGTTTTCCATACTAATTGCACACACTTTTCTGTATGCTTCTAGATTTCCATAGTAATTTTCACGTTGTCGTTTTCTTCTTTCTTTCTTCTTTCAAAATGTTTGTTGCATTTTTTTATATTTAATTTTTACTATACTATCCACATTATAATTTTTTAATTTAAATTTAATAAAACTCGCCAATGTATTTAGATCGCTCACTCGGAATCAATCTTAGAAAAAAATAAACACATGAAAATCGTCATATAACAACGGAGGGGCGCAAAGAGGTGTTTCTCTAGTTTTTAATATTTTGATAAATTACTCGTACTTCGCACTTGTTCTGGCTCTACCATTTTCGTCAATACGTATAATGTAGTAAGTAGCAGTCCACGATCATTGTGTTGCTGACAAGGACCCAACTAACCGCCATATTCTAGCCTCGCAAATGGGTTGGTGACGAAATCTTGGTGTTAGAAATCTTGGTCCTAAAATCGTGTTTATCAAAATCTTGGTTTCCAAAACCAAAATGTTGAAAGACAACTTGAAAGTTGCTTTTACCGTTTTTAAAATTGTATTAGGGCAGGGGTTTTCTTTGATATGAAATTCTATGTTTTCCATTGAATAATATGTTATAACGGTAAACCAGATATATGTATATTGATTAGGAAGTACCATGTTCCATTTAATTAGCAGGAATTTAGATTAAGAAAATTCATTTCGGATGTATTGTGTTATAAAAGGTTCATTAACTGTCTTGTTATACAATACAGTTTTCTCGGAATTTTTGTTAAATAAAATATAGTTTTAATGTGGGAATTTTATTAAATAACATTAGCAAACAGGTGATTCCTAAAAATATTTCAAAATCTGGGAAACCCCGTTATAAAATGTTTTTATTAATTAACCACGACTTTTATTTATTTAATTTTAAAAAAATTGAGACTACCGAATTTTTTTTGTTAATTTGGAGAACCCCATTTATCAAATATTTTCCTTAGAGGATTTACTGAAATTTGGGGAACTCAATTTAATTTTTGTCTATGTGTTAAAATAATTTCCCAAAAATTTTGGGGATTTACTGAACTTATTTTATTTATTTTGTGAACCCCAATTATATATTATTTTTATTCTGGAAATTCCCAATTTTGATTTAATTAATTTCACAAAATTAGGTAATTCACCGATATTGTTGCAAAGTTCCTGGCGAAATTTCAACTTTAAGATCGTATCATTATTTAACTTGATTTGGGGGAAACCCTGAAAAAAATCAGAAAATTAGGGAATTACTCGAAATTGTGAGTATGTATATCCTTCCTGTGCCCGTATTCTTGAAATCGGTGGACATTTCTGCATTCGGAATAAAATTTATTCTAAAATTTTTTACAATTTTCGAATTTTTCACCGGCTACTTTAATCATTTTTTCAAGTTTGTTTGCAAGTTTTCTATTATTTATTCCCCTACTAAGGGAAAAATTCCGAGTGGGTAAATCGATGCGGAATTATTCCTTTAGTAAGGAAATAAATAATAGAAAACTTGCAAACAAATTTGAAAAAATGATTAAAGTAGCCGGCGATAAATTCGAATTATATAAAAAAATTTGAAAGTAAATTATATTCCAAATGCGAGAATTTGCACCGATTTCAAGAATAAGGCCTCTGTATGTAACTTCATTCACTTAAATGATAAAAACTCCAAAACATCCAAAATTCAGTTTTAAAAGTGTTTAAAATTTTAAATTTGGTATTATGAATATTGAACTGGTAAAATCAAATAAAAGTCGTCCAAAACTAATTATAAATGTGTATGCCTATCATTAGGGTGCTCAAACGAAATCGCTCAAGTGTAGATCTCGAGTGGTAACAGTTTATTTAAATGAGTCGCAGAAAAGTAAAAATGATCCTTCCAATCATTCACATGATCCATCGTGTTTTGGAACGACACGTTTACCCTCACAAATTATAAGAGAGGGTATTGTTAACTGTAGTCTTGAAGATCGTGTTTATTTACCATCTACTCAGGCTCAAACACATGAAATTCTTCGAGCTAGATCGTCTATAGTAGAGGAACCCGATAAAATTTTAAACATTTTAATTCCGGAGCAATTAAAATACTTCGAAGAAGAACAATTCATGTTAGTTGAAAAATCTTTTGGTGGAAAAAATATTATCCTGTTAGGAACTCCTTTCAGCTTCTCGCTGCTTGCCGCTGCCGAATGTTGGCTTATGGCCGCCACAGTTTAAGTGGTCCTGTTATAAAATTGGCAGTGCGATAATATCTCTTTTAGTTTGCTTAATGAGTGGAAAAACCGAAAATGCATACTTTGAGACATTTTACGAAATGCGCAAAATAACCTGTGAGTGGAACATTAATTTGAAACCAGTGTGAATAATATCTGACTCCGAGAAAGCGAGTGTAGCTGCCCTTAAACATTTTTCCCGGAAACTGAATACAAGGAGTGTCTGTTTCAATTCGGTCAGATTATCTAGCGTAAAGTGCAAGCCCAAGGTTATAAAACGCTAAATATGGCAATAATGAGTAATTTAATTCGAAAATTCGTATGCTGAAAAGTTTATTTTTAGTGCCAGATAATGAAGTCATTTCATATTATCGAGAATCAAATAAAACCTTCCATTCGAATGTTCACAAAATAGGGGTTTGGTTTAAAAAAAACTATTTAACAGGACCAAAACAATCAAATAATCAATTAAAACCCAAATGTTCCTCATAGTTTTGGACGGTGTTGGATGGTCCCAACCTTGAGCGTGAACCTTTTCACGCACCCAAAACTCTGTAGAGAGTTGATTAAGCGGTTAAAAATAATTGTTGGAAAATCCCACATTGGGCTCAGCAAACGCAAGCAGAAAAGTTTCGGTCCTATAAAAAAACACATTGAAAAAAATAATACAATTTATATAATTACTCAACAACGGAGCAATTTAGATCAAATCAGTTATCTAAAGAATATTGCATACAATATTTCTTTAACGAAGTGAACTCGGGAATATTTTCAATTCAAGTAGAAACTCTGCTTTTTTGATCAAATTTAACTTTATTGAAAATATAATTGTTACAAAGATTGATTATTGAAATATTCGCCATTAATATCTATGGTCTTGTGTCATTTATCAGGTATCAGGCCATTTTGCACATCTTCAACTTTCGTGAATCGCTGCTCTTTCAAATATGATGACATAGATCTGAATAAGTGGTAATCAGAGGGTGCCAAGTCTGCAGAATACGCCTCATGCTGTGAAACTCCTCAACACCTAGCCTAAGGAAAATATGAGTTCCTGGGTTATCATCTTCCGCCTTCCTTAGCCCGTAAATGATCTTTTTTTCTCCAGAGTATCACTTAATTTGAACACTTGAGCCTGATAACGATCAGCTGTAACAGTTTAACCAGATTCCAGAAGCTCGTAGTAAATGACTCCTTTCCAATTCCACAAAACACGCAGTAACACTTTCTTGGCAGAATATTAATTATCCTAACTGATGTTGATGGCTGGCCTGGACCAAACCATGATTTTCTGCATTTAGGGTTATCGTACAAAATCTACTTATCATCATCCGTAATGATTTTGTGCAAAAAATTATTTTTGTGCCGGGAAATCCAATTCATCCAGATGCCAACTCTTCGGTTTTTATTTTTTTCGGTCTGTTAATGAGGAACCCACTTTCCTTCCTTCTTGTATTTATTTTTGGGTTTGACACTGGTTTTTATCCAGTAGAACTTTAAATTCTTTATCTTCAAATTGTTTTACTGTACCTGGACGTCCTCAAGACTAAAACTGCCATCACGAAATCTTGAAAACCACTTTTATGTGTTTGAAGTTAGACCTAACTTAATCATAACCAACAAAAACGAACGAAATTTTGTATGTATTGGTTAAAATGTAAAACAAGAATGTCATTTAGGCGAAATATTGAAATACCAATTGCAATTTATAACGTGGGTAACTGCAGCAGGGAAATTTTCGAATTTCAAAATGAAACTTTGCATACCGATTAAGCCCAATTTGTGTTAATTAGTGCTCACGGGAAAAAATTAGTGCTAATCCAAGAGCCGAAAAAACGGGAAAGAAAATTTCAAATTTCGCCTAAAAGACGGAATAAATAAAACCCGATTTCTAGAAAAGACCAGAAATAGTTTAAGCCTAATTTTAAAACTTTCTAAAGGCCGCTAAACTGATGAAATTTGTGCTTATCATAGAAATATAATTTTCATAAATTTTCATTCATAAATCGAGGAAATCCAAACCAGCCCCTGAAAGATACTATATGTAAAAAAACGGAGATATATCGTTCAATAATATTTGTGTTGAACAACAAATAAAACAATAGAAATAAAATGTTCTAAAATCCAAGGCATAAGCAGTTCAGATAGTATATTCCTGTCAGGTATGTTCATTGCCATCCGAAAAATATAGTGGCTGAATTTTTGCTAATCCAGAATTGACCCAATTCCATTGAACAACATCAACCGTTGAATGAACAATTTTCTCACAAAAAATGTTCTAGAAACCAATGAAGTTGGCACTGATGATTGCAAATTCCGATCAGATATGTTCATTGTCATCCGAAAATTTAGTGGCTGAATTTGTGCTAACCCAGAATTGGCCCAATTCCATTGAACAACATCAACCGTTGAATGAACAATTTTCTGACAAAAAGTGCTCTAGAAACCAATGAAGTTGGAACTTCTGATTACATATTCCAACAAAATATGTTCATTACCATCCGAATCATTTAGTGGCTGAATTTGTGCTAACCCAGAATTGGCCCAATTCCATTGAACAACATCAACCGTTGAATGAACAATTTTCTGACAAAAAGTGCTCTAGAAACCAATGAAGTTGGAACTTCTGATTACATATTCCTTTCAGATACGTTCATTGCCATCCCAAAAATATAGTGGCTGAATTTGTGCTAATCCAGAATTGGCCCAATTCCATTGAACAACAACGACCGTTGAATGAACAATTTTCTGACAAAAAGTGTTCTAGAAACCAATTAAGTTGGCAATTCTGATTGCATATTCCGATCAGATCAGATGGCAACGAACATATCTGATAGGAATATGCAATCAGAATTGCCAACTTCATTGGTTTCTAGAACACTTTTTGTCAGAAAATTGTTCATTCAACGGTCGTTGTTGTTCAAAGGAATTGGGTCAATTCTGTATTAGCACAAATTCAACCCACCCTGACAGGAATATACTATCTGAACTGCTTATGCCTTAGATTTTAGAACATTTTATTTCTATTGTTTTATTTGTTGTTCAACACAAATATTATTGAACGATATATCTCCGTTTTTTTACATATAGTATCTTTCAGGGGCTGGTTTGGATTTCCTCGATTTATGAATGAAAATTTATGAAAATTATATTTCTATGATAAGCACAAATTTCATCAGTTTAGCGGCCTTTAGAAAGTTTTAAAATTAGGCTTAAACTATTTCTGGTCTTTTCTAGAAATCGGGTTTTATTTATTCCGTCTTTTAGGCGAAATTTAAAATTTTCTTTCCCGTTTTTTCGGCTCTTGGATTAGCACTAATTTTTTCCCGTGAGCACTAATTAACACAAATTGGGCTTAATCGGTATGCAAAGTTTCATTTTGAAATTCGAAAATTTCCCTGCTGCAGTTACCCACGTCAATTTATAATAAATAATTAGGTTCAACATTTATTAGGATGGGATTAAAGAATTTAATATTTTCTTGAGAAATTAAATATTTGAATATTTCGAAACCTAATATGTTTATCAAAAATGTTATTATGTTTTTCTGATAGGTCTAGAATAAGACTATCTATATTCGAAGCATTTGAAAAGCTAATAATTTTTGCACGATCAAATTAATTTTTTGCTATGCATTACTAACCTGAGAAGTTGGGATTTTCTTAAGAAATGTTAAGTGTGTTGTGTCCTTCTTAAGAATGTTGTTATGTTTTTCTGATAGGTCTAGATTAATATAGATAGTCATTTGAAAGAAGCCGTTTGAAAAGCTAATAATTTATTTAGAAAATCCCAACTTCTCAGATTAGTAATGCATAGCAAAAAATTAATTTGATCGCACAAAAATTATTAGTTTTTCAAATGGCTTCGAATATAGATAGTCCTGGTCTAGACCTATCAGAAAAACATAATAACATTTTTGATAAACATATTAGGTTTCGAAATATCCAAATATTTGATTTCTTACGAAAATGTTAAATTCTTATATCCCTTCCTAATAAATGTTGAACCTAATTATTTATTATAAATTGTAATTGGAATTTCCATATTTCGCCTAAATGACATTCTTGTTTTACATTTTAACCAATACATACAAATTTTTGTTCGTTTTTGTTGGTTAGGATTAAATTAGGTCTAACTTCACACGCGCGTGTGAAGTTTGTGCTAAACTAATCCTAAAGTTAGTTCTATACTGGTTAGGTCTAACTTCACATGCATCTTTTTTACTGTTGAATGACTCACAGAATGGTGAATGACTCCACTTCAGGTTACTGTATCAGATTAATAGAACTTCTAGTTTCTTTATTTGTCAGGGTATATTGTTTTATTGACACATTACTAATATTTGTTGATTAAACAGTAACATAGGTCAAACAAATTTAACTAAATTATACTTACGAATGGTTTGATCTGAGTACAGTAGTTAATAATAATTGCTACCTGCACACTATGTCTCAAAATCAATATTGATTTAGATCACACATAATACAATAACATTAAATTAATTTTTTTTATAAAATCCCAATGACAGCTGTCAATAGCTTAAATGTCAATTTTATTATCTATTCTATGAATAACAAACTATCAATTATAATGTGTATGTGTGTGTAACTCTGCATATATATTTTCAACATGTAGCTCTCCTTGCTTCATTTTTTTCCATCAACTAATCAAGGATTAAGCTTTTCATGTATACAATACGAAGTACGAACAACTTACATACATACGTACGTGTTCTGTTGTGTTACTGAAAATAAAAGTCAAAATGTAGTTTATTTTTTATTTTCCATTTTCCAATTCTATTAAGAAGGTAAATAAATATTTTATATTGATTTTCTGTTTAGTTTTTCATGTTTTGCCCTCCTCTACTTGTATGCATGTATATATATTGTGTACGTCCTACATAAAAATAAAATTTAGGGAATAAAAAAAAAATCCGCCAAAACAAAAAAAAAAGAAATGTTCAACATGTACAAAAACAAAGTTAAACTACAAAAAAGCCAAAAGCACAGAGCATATACAATAACAATACGTATACAGACACGCACACTTGAAACACGATGTTTGATCCTGTGTGTTTGTTTACTTACTAGAATTTTAGTATGTGAATATGGAATTGGAAAAATTTTGGATTTTGATTTTCCCGTGTATACAGTTTTATACGAGCATGAACATTCAGATGTTTCGAATTTTGATTTCAATTTTGTGTAAAACCGTGAATTGCTGCTGCTGCTGCTACTGTGTGAGAATAATGGCATAACACAAACACAACCCCACAACAAAGCACAACACCAGAAACAAACAAAAAAGGATTTTATGGTACACGAACTAAAATGGTTTTAATCTAATATTCTATATCTGTTTTAAGAAGTTTGGAAAACATTGGTTCAGCACAATAATAATCATAATGATAACTTTTGTATTCTCTTATTATTTTAATAATAATCATCTTATTATTATATGTAGTTAGATAGTGGTAAGAATATGATCTCGAGCTGATGGTGATGATGATGATGAGTACGATTAGAATTCGTATTGAAAAATATAATTGAAAATGTACAAAAAACAAACTTCGGTTAAACTTCTATATTGTTCTCAGAAGAATATAAATTTTCAGTAGACCTTATGGAAATTATAACAGAATATATTTTATAAATTATTTAATTCATATTTATTTTCCAACAAAAACATTTTGTACGGTAGTAATTTTCATTTTGCATAAAATGATTCGAATTGATTTAGTTATAGGTACATATGTTCGTGCATATACATAGACGAAATTACTTTATGTTTGTTTTTAAAAATTGTGCTGAATGTTTATTTTAGCTGATCGATTATTTATTTATGCAGAAGATTAATATTTGCCTAGCTATCCAAATATTGTACACGTACTAGATGTTTTGGAAGATGGTTTTTGCGTTGCTACCGAAATTTTTATCGTAGTAAGGCAGCCGGACAGGCTTGCCAACTTAGTCCTTTTGGAACTAGATTTAACACTCTTAAATTTCTCAGTAATTCTAGCGAAATTTTTCAATAAAATCTAATCATCATTGTACTTCAATTTGTTTGGCATTTCTCTAGTTTCTATACGGTTTTCCAATAGGAATGATATGATTTTTAAGTGTCATGATCTGTCATTTTTTGTTTCATTGTATTCAGTAATGTTTACAATTTCATCATGGTGAGATATACGCAAGAACAACGTTTACAAATTATTCAGCTTTATTATCAAAATAATCGTTCGCCAATTGCAACTTTTCGTGCGCTTTTGCCATTTTATAGTCGTAATAATCGTCCAAGTGTTCTCGCTATTCGTCGAATTGTTGAAAATTTTGAGCGTACATTTTCTTTACATAATATTGAAGTGCCAATAAGACAAAGATTCGCTCGAAGTAATGCCAATATTGCTGCCATTCAGGCAAGTGTTGCTGAAGACCGCAATTTTTCGATTCCAAGACGTTCTCAAGAATTGGGACTCAATCCATATAAAATTCTTCTCACTTAATAACTGAAGCCATTGGAACACCGTAAACGTTGTGAATTTACCTTGGAACAACTTGAAAACGATAACGATTTTTTCAAGAAAATCATCTTCTCCGATGAGGCTCACTTTCATCTGAGTGGTGCGGTAAATAAACAAAACTGTCGATTCTGGTGCGAAGAAAATCCACAAATTATTCATGTAAAACCATTACATTTACCTAAATTGACAGTTTGGTGTGGTTTTTGGTCTGGTGGAATCATCGGTCCGTATTTTTTTCGAAATGACGCTAGTAACACCGTTACTGTCAATGGAGATCGGTGTAGATCGATGCTAACCAACTTTTTATGGTCGAAATTGGAAAATGTTGATCTTGACAACATTTGGTTCCAACAAGACGGGGCTACGTGCCACACAGCAAATGCAACAATTGAATTATTGCGAGAAAAGTTTGGAGATTCGATTATTTCAAGAAATTGTGATATTGAATGGCCTCCAAGAAGTTGTGATTTAACACCATTAGACTATTTCTTGTGGGGTTATTTGAAGTCATTGGTTTTTAGCAATAAACCAAACTCTCTTCAAGCTTTACAAGTCAATATTGAACGTGCTATTCATGACATACGACTTGATTTAGTGGATTTTCGGGTTCATCGAATTCGTTCCTGCATAAGAAGTCGTGGAGGCCATTTGAAAGACCTTTTATTCAGAACTTAATTGTATCGATTGTACTTCACATTAAATAAAAAACATTTCAATTTCCTTAACAATTAGTGTATTTTTTTAAGAAATCATCACTCTTATTGGAAAACCCTATACTAGACTAGATTCAATTCTTTCTGATAAATGACCCTTTCAACACAAGGAATCGTAAAATAATCACTTAACATCAGAATATTTTTCAAATAATTTAAGGGTGTTCCGTTTGTTTTCTTTTAAACTACAAAAAAATATTAAAATTTTTTGACAAATGAAAAGTCAAAACAATGCCATTTTCAGTCATGTATTCGTTTAAAACACAACAACTCGTTTTGGTTATCCAAACCTATTACGAAAATGGTCGTTCTGTAAAAAATACATTTCGTAAATCGTGTGATAGTTTTGGTCAACTTGGACGTCCTACAGAAACTGGAATTCGCAAAATTATTGAACGGTTTGAAGAAACTGGATCAGTTGCAGGTCGTAAAGCATATGCACACCATCGTCCAGTTCGTACTCGTGAAGCAGTAACAGGTGTACTGGAAAATATAAAATATTCGTGAAGAACCAGCCATTGATCTCTTTGAAGCGTCGTTCACAACAATTAAAAGTGTGGCGTTAATCACTTTACATCGAATTTTGGTTTAGATGATCTTTGGTTTCAACAAGACGGTGGGACATGCCACACAAATCGTGAAATACTCGACTTATTGGCAAACAAGTTCGATGATCACATAATTTCAAGTTAAATTCTGATGTCAATCTATGACTCCCAAGATTATGCTATTTGACACAATTAGATTATTTTCTTTGATGCTTTTGAAAAATAAAATGTATAGCAATGATCCACAAAACATCTTAAGAACCATATTCAATTTAAATTTGAGGCCATTGAATTAACTTTTATTGGAAAATGCCATCACAAATTTTGCTTTTCGTTTGCAGGCTTGTAACAGGAGCCGTGGTGATAAATGGAACCAACTTTTATTTTCAATAAACAAAGTTGAATTTCCAACAAACATTATGTGTTTTTTAAATATAAAACAAAACTAACAGATGAAACCCTTTATGAAAACCAGGAATAATTATAAATATATAATATATATATATATATATATATATATATATATATATATATATATATATATATATATATATATATATATATATATATATATATATATATATATATATATATATATATATATATATATATATTGGTAGAGTTGCAAATGACTCTGTTACTTCTTTAAAATAACGTTTTGAGAAGAGAGTTGATATACTTGTTGGTGGCATTGATGTTGATGATTACGGTTAAAATATATCGGCTGACAATTTTGGATAAACTAAACTTAGTGTCTTTCATTTTAATCCGTACGTATTTGTGACTACTTGTCAAATTACACATTTTGTCTGAAGTTTAAATATCTGTTGGATCAAAGCGATTACGTTCTGACAAAATTGGGGGCTCAATCGGGATCTACCAATGATTGATCCATCATAATAGTGACAAGGAAATTGTACTAAATTAGAGATTATAATTTGCTGGCCGCCGAGTTTTGTGAACAGTTCATGAAAAGAGAAATTGCATCGCGTGCGTCGATTGCCGATGATCTTTTGGTGCATCCGTATAAATAGACAATTTCTCAAGTTTAGTGTTTTAATAGTACGTGATAACCGGACTACAAAAGTGTAAATATTGCATAACTGTACAGTGCAGAGGATTTTCATAAAAAATATATTTCGTGGAAACAAACGGCAGCTCTATATATAGGCTGGCCAAATAATTTTTTTTTTAAATGCAATAAAACATAAAATTCTCAATATTTTTTCAAATTTATTTTTTTTTGTAAATGTACAATCCTTCCGATTAGTTATGGAATACTATTTCATTCATATGACTACCTCGGCTGGCCTTGACGTACCCCATACGGTCGGTCCAATTTTTGAGCACATTTTCGATGGAATGCGGCATTATGTCTTCAATGGCAATGTGAATATTGTTCTTGAGAGCGTCAATCGTTGCTGGTTTATCGGCGTAACACTTATCTTTGACGGCACAATAGTCCACCGGCGTCAAATCACAGCTCCGAGGCGGCCAAATCACATCAGCATTTCGGCTGATAATTCGATCTTCAAAGACAGTGCGCAAAAGATCAATTGAAACGTGTGTTGTGTGACACGGAGCGCCGTCTTTTTGAAACCAAATGTTGCCAATGTCCTCCTCTTCAAGTGCCGGGAACAAAAAATCGATTATCATGGCGCAGTTGCGCTTACCATTGACAGTGACGGCGGCTTCTTGCTCATTTTCAAAGAAAAATGGCTCAATGATGCCACCGGACCAAAATCCGCACCTGTTTGGTGTGGTCACTCATTGAGGATGTATCGGCTTCTCTACGATCACGGGCGGGTTTTCCGTACCCCAAATGCAACAATTCTGCTTGTTTACATAGCCGCCAAGATAGAAATGCGCCTCTTCTTCAAGTCGATCTCAAACCCACTCGGCGAACCGAATACACAAACATTTTCGTTCAGCGGAAGAATAAAACTAACTTTCTGTCAAATCAGAAGTGACATAACCCGTACCATACTCAAAATAACCGCGAGTTCAAAACAAATTATTTGGCCCACCCGTATTATACAAATTGTGTTAAAGTTTCTTAAATTTATTAAGCTGCTGCTTTATAATTTTGTTCGGTGGTCTAACTGTTAGGTGGGTAACTGCAGCAGGGAAACTTTCGTACTTTAAAATGAAACTTTGCATACCGATTAAGCCCAATTTGTGCTAATTAGTGCTCACGGGAAAAAATTAGTGCTAGTCCAGGAGCCGAAAAAACGGGAAAAGAAAATTTCAAATTTCGTCTAAAAGACGGAATAAATAAAACCCGATTTCTAGAAAAAAACAGAAATAATTTAAGCCTAATTTTAAAACTTTCTAAAGGCCGCTAAACTGATGAAATTTGTGCTTACCATAGAAATATAATTTTCATAAAATTTCATTCATAAATCGAGGAAAACCAAACCAGCCCCTGAAAGAAACTATATTAAAAAAAACGGAGATATATCGTTCAATAATATTTGTGTTGAACAACAAATAAAACAATAGAAATAAAATGTTCTACAATCCAAGGCATAAGCAGTTCAGATAGTATATTCCTTGATTGTAATTGGCCTAATTCCATTGAACAACAACGACCGTTGAATGAACCATTTTCTTACAAAAAGTGTTCTGGAAACCAATGAAGTTGGCACTTCTGATTGCATATTCCTATCAGATACGTTCATTGCCATCCGAAAAATATAGTGGCTGAATTTGTGCTAATACAGCATTGGCCCAAATCCATTGAACAACAAAGACCGTTGATTGAACAATTTTCTGACAAAAAGTGTTCTAGAAACCAATGAAGTTGGCACTTCTGATTGCATATTCCAATCAGATATGTTCATTCCCACCCGAAAAATTTGGTGGCTGAATTTGTACTAATCCAGATTTGGCCCAATTTCATTGAACAACAACGACCGTTGAATGAACAATTTTTCGATGAAAAGTGTTCTAGAAACCAATGAAGTTGGCACTTCTGATTGCATATTCCTATCAGATATGTTCATTGCCATTCGAGAAAAATAGTGGCTGAATTTGTGCTAATCCAGAATTGGCCCAATTCCATTGAGCAACAACGAAGTTTCACTTTTTTTTTTGATTTAATGTCCCTTTAAGGTCAATTAATACCCTCCTTTTCATTCACGCACACACCACCCCCATTCACACTATATTACAGTATACCACCTGCGCATTGCAAGCTCCATGTCAACCTGTCCATTCACATGAACGGTGGGTCGGCGCTGAATTCTGCACTCCAACAGAGGGTCTTAGTTGTGTTTATTAACATCACCGATCGTAATCGATGACGAAAATTCGCTTTGCATCCAGCCTCTGGTGGGATTCGAACCCAGTACCTCCCGGTCCAAGTGCCGAAGCTTTAACCACTGCACCACTTGCCCGGTAAACTAACTAAAGCTAACTTTCCATTGAACAACAACAAAGTTTCATTTTGAAATTCGAAAATTTCCCTGCTGCAGTTACCCACGTAAATTAAATTTGTGTGGTCTCTTCAACTTGTGATCGTAAGTCGTATTCGAAAGAGTCTCTGAGATAACTTGATCCGTTTCACCAAAGAGGGTCATCTATTAAGCTGGTAGGGTGCAATCCTCTCGATGCACAATCCGCTTGATTTTCTTCGGATTTCACGTAACTCCATTGCACCGGAGACAATACTGATTGGATTTCCACTATCCTGTTTGCAACGTATGTATGTAATCTATGAGGTTTACCTTTAATCCATGCTAAAGTTATCATTAAATCCGTCCATACAAATGTTTTGATCTCCAGTTCTTGTAACGCTTGTTTGGTTTTCTTGATTAATTTTGATGGTAATCCAGCTGCACATAATTTCAATCTGGAGATGATTAATTTGGATTTTAATGGTGCAACCTTTGTTTCAGCAGTGACTAAAATTACTTTGCTTTGGTTGTTTGTATTTTTAGAGTTGTAGTAAATTACTGTTGCATATGCGTCTTCTGATGCATCACAGAAGTTGTGTAACTCGCCTGTGTTGTCTGTATTGTGGTTTAACCATCTTTGGAACTTTACTTTTTCTAACCTCTGGAATTGGGTCCCAATCTGTTTCTAATGTCCATAGTTGTTGCATGAATATTTTTGCTTTTATTATAACCAGGGCCAGCCGCCCTATGGTGTCAAACAGTTTGGGATAGCACTTTTCTCTTTGGTATAGGTGTTTTGATATTTAGTGATTTGGTTTGAAATTGGAAAATATCTTCTGTAGGATTCCATAAAATCCCGGGGTTTTAAGGATTTCCTCTATTTAGATTGAGGGGTTGCTTTGATTTCGATGTTCAGTATCTATGTTTCCTCGTATCTGATGGTTGTTGCTGCTCCATTTTCGCAGATTGAAGCCTCCTTGTCTCAAACATTTATTTACTTGTTTTGCATCCTCCTACTTTGTTTCTTTCTGCTTCTGATAGTATGTCATCGACATAAAAATCTTCAGCGACTGCTCTTTTTGCAGCTGTGTATGTATCTTGCACTAGCTGTCGTAGGACTCTTGTGGCTAAATAGCCGAGGCTGTCCTATACGTAACAGTTTTCAGCGTGTACGTGATGATTGCGCCTTTACCGTTTCTCCATAGTATCAACTTCTAGCTTTGATCTGGAGGACTGATTTTTATTTGTCTAAACATCTTTTCGAGGTCAGCCTTAAGCACATACTTATATTTCCCCCAGCGTAACAATGTATGTACGAGTGGTTGTTATATTGTTGGGTCGGTGTGGAGCAGATCATTTAACGATGTTCTATTTGACGTTTTTGCTGAGTCGTCGAAGACTTCGCGGAGCTTGGTTGTTGAGCTATCATATTTTATCAATGCATGGTGTGGTAGAAAATCGTTTCAACCTGCATCATAACGTTGGTTTATTTCTACCATATGATGCTTTTCCACTTGAAGAAGGCGTGCTGTAGCTTTTTTTCTGAATTTGCCTAATATGAAATCGTCGCTTTTAAATGGTAATGCGACTTGGTATGCACCATTTTCTAATCTTTTGTAGTTCTTTTGAAAGTGCTCCTCGCATCTCTTTTCATCACTGGTAAGTTCCCGTTCTACTTGGACTTCTTCTACTTCTTGTGTCCCGAAATTTCTTTAGCTGATTTTCTAAATCGATATACGATATCATAAATTTTAGGTGGTGTTGTTGGATACTTGAGCTTTTAAAGTTTTCGAACACGATCCATCCTAATTCTGTTTTTTGTGCAATTGGTTGTTCTGGATTTCCTGTTATATTATCACTACTCAATACGATCTTTGGATACAATCTGCTCCAAGCAACATGTTTATGGAGCCCGGTGTGTTATAGTTTGGATCTGCATGCTCTAACTTGTTTATATGTTCGCAGGCTTCGGTTTGTATCAGTTCTTCTGGTAGCAGTGTCGTAAGTTTTGAAAATACTAAAGCATCTACGTGTAATTCAAATTCGGATGCTCTGACAGGTTGGATTTTGAGGCTCACTATTCTCTTTACCTCCCCAATGTTGCGACCACCGACTCCAGCTATTTTGCACATACTTTCTGCCCCTTCAGTTTCAATTTTTGAACTGCTTGCTCGGTAATGATAGTTGCTTGAGATCCTGGAATCAGGACTCTTAAAGTGGCTTCCATTATTATTATCGGATTTAAGTTGATTCCAAGTGGCCTATTACTTTAGCTGCTGCTTCACAAAGATGGATTTTCAGATAGTTTATTCTATGCGTGTCTGAGAGCGTTTGATTTTGGTCTATCAGACGTTTGTATATTTCAGAAAAACTATTCAATTTCATGAAATCTCCATAAAGCGTGGGTATTGGTTTCTGATTTATTTCTGATGTTGTGCGACTGATAACTGATGTTTCCTCTATCGCTGTGGTTATTTCGCTTATCATCTTTGTGTAACTTTTTTTTATTGTCTCATAATCCCCTCTTGCGAAGTATCCTAGCCTCTCATGGTCATCGTCTGAGGCTTCTACAAAATGCTCTTCAAGCCTATCAATTGATTCATCACCCGCTGCATGTACTGTATGGTTGCATAGCTTACTTGCTTTGTTTTTCAACAAAGGCATTTCTGGACTTATTTTTCTGTACAATTCCCTCATTTTAAAATCTTGTCTTCGTAGCATTTAGTTGAACGTGCTGCTACTTTGATCTATCTGTGTGTTGGTTTTTGTACGAGATTTTTATTAGAATCGTCTGTCTCGGAGATTATGATCTCCATGCTGCACACTGGCGATTGCGGTGTTGGATTGTTTAATTGCTGGCGCATTTCTTCTATAAATTTTTTGTATGTCGCCACCACTGTATCTCTTTGGTTGGTTTATGGTCCATCTTTATTGATTGGTGGAACAAGGTAGTATATTTGTTCTTCCATTTTTAAGAAATCTGTGTATAGAATTTTTAATCATTCTATCTTCGTCTCCAAATATTTGCTCGTCCTGCGAGCCGGTCCATCTTTGTTGTAATTCTGTAATTGCTCTCGAATTGAACTGTTTTTCCTCTAACAATTTCTTCTTGATCAAGTAAGTTATCCATTATGGCCGATTGTTTTGTGCCTGTTGAATGATGATAATCGGTCTCGCTGGGTGTTGTGTAGCGCTTTAGTTACTGGCGATGTTGCTATTTTTGGATATACACCTCCATTGTGTTTTTTGACGCTACCAGTATCATTGCAACGTTTAATGGTCCGATGCACAAACATTTTGTTCACATTTTCCAGCCAAATACAGAACAATAACACTGTTGCGTTTGAATTCCATTTCGATAACATTTTTGATCTGTGACATAAAAGCCGTTTAGTTGCTACAGCAGCGTGAAGTTGGTAACACTTTGAGCGCCGACGTCTGTATACCCCTTACTAAGAGATCGCATCCACTAACTGCAAATCTTATTTCTATAGATCACAAACCTGAGTTTCTTCATAAAATTTATCTCACAATATATCAGCGGCTTACTGAGGATTCTAAGAAAAATTCTGAATATAATTTACATCACAGACTTCTTAATATAACTGTAGTTCAGAAAATTTTTCTAAAAAACTCTTTCTTCAGAACTGGTAGGAAATTTTATATTCGAATAAAATTTATGAATTTTAGTATTTCACAAACCCGACTTTGAGACTTCTCAGGAGTAGGTACGTCTCTACGATTGTAACGAATCTAATTGGTTATTCATTGCTTTTTTGACAAATTGCTACAAAATTTAATTTTTGTCTTCTAATGATTCTATGAATTCACCACACTAATTGTCACAAGATCATTTGATGTAGCAGCGGATGATGTTTAGATGAGATTTACTGCTTGTGAATGAGGTTTTGAGACTTCCACTATAATTCCAGTGCAGGTTGATACAAGAGCCTTAAAAGTTGGTCTCAGTTGTTTATTTGCAATTGGCACTGGTACTGATAAACAGGCTACAGTTATTGATATCAAAGAAAGAGAAGATAAAGCAGATGGCGATGATAAGTTACTCGCATTTGATACTTTGCTAACTATAATACTTATTTGTGTGCCACTGCGGACAATAAAGTTCTGATCAGGTTGATAAAGTGGCGTATCTTGAAAAATTGATTTACTCTGCGAACGGGTGGCCGGAACGTTAGCTATTGATGGCTGAGGTAATTCACCAGGTGTATTCTCCGAAGCGTCTTCTGCTGTTCTTTGCTTTTTAACCTTTTTAATCTTTCATGCTGTATTTATGTATTCGACACAGAACCAACTAAGTCCCGGTACACCATCGGACAAACTGATATTTGAAATATTGTTGGTCAAATTTAAATATACGTATTTGGATGAATGCCGAGTATCAACTAGTTCTAAGTTCTAACTAAGTTCTCGAACTTTCTTTAGTATGGGTCCTGCTAAATTTTTCTAAAGTTAGCAGAACTTCCCGATTTAGTTGGATCAGCCTATAATTTTTTTCTGTTATCTTTTAATGTTTAGCTTGACAGGTTCTGCTAACTATTGGGGTGTTAAATTGAAACTGTCTTCGAAGTTGTTTATTTTAACATAAAACTAAATTATCGTACATTCTAGATTTCTATAATCACCTACATATGTAAAATTAAATTATAATTAAACTTACACATCTGTAAATATAAATTAAAATAATAAAATTTGATGTTGACTTACAAAATGAAAGAATTTACAAATTTGCACAAAAACCAATGTTCTTCAAATCATAAAAAATTATTTGAACAAAAAAAATTTATTTAATATAAAATTAAATTTTAATGAAGCTTCAGCAACGAAAAGGTTAAAGCAATGAATCGGTCATGTGGAAACTATCAGAATGCATTGAAATGGTTAACCTCGATGGAAAGTTTCCGGAATTGTTGCCTATAATAGGCAGTTTCAGCGTACGATTAATTCATGCACAGGATTAGGACCGTCTATTAAAACAATTTGATTTAAAATAGCTCAAGTCAAATCTTAATTTCATCATATCATTAACTTGATTACTCCAACCATTCTAAAAATTTTAATTTCGTCTGTTAAGAAAATGTATCAAGTGCTTATAACAACGAGTATGTAGGTATATGAGTTTTCAAACTCACACCACCAACCTTTTTTATTGTGGACTTCCCAAACCGACGAATATGAAAATACAGAACAGCAATTGAATGTTTCAAGTTTTTGTGTTCTTGGGTTGTTTTTTTTTTGCTTATTTCCCCTCTCGTCTTATAATAAAACGAACTATATACAAAACATTTAGGCGAACATACAGTTTTGTTAATCATCATTGTGTACAGTCAGAGTTATAATTTTTCCGCTACTTCTTGTTTTTCCTACATTTTTTTTTTTTTTTTGTACTCCGTATGGCTAAAGAGAACCATTGTTGCATTTTCTTTCTGTTCTAATGTACAGAGTACAATATTTTTGTTCGGTATTTTCTTTTGTGTTTCCGGTATATATTTTAACAATTACAATGCTTCCATTATTATTGTTATTATTATTATGTTGCTACAATTATTACTATTATAGTTTTTCTTTATATTATTGTTGTTATTTTTAATTTTTATGTTTTTTGTATCATGCTATTTTTTATAACAATGTAAACTGAAACAGAGCTCCGGTGTACATGTTGCCATTTTACAGTTCTGGTTTTATAAGTACATAAAGTGCAACAACAAAAATCAATTAAAGTGAAAAGCCAAAAAACAGAAAGATACGAGTAAGAGGTATTAAGTTACGATAACTCTCGATATTTGGATTTTATTTGAAATTTGTTGCTATTATCGTATATTCAACAACTTATAGTTCAACACTGTTTTACTGTGTTTATTCAACTTCGTATTTGTAAAGGGGTTTCCGAACTCATTTTTACACCATTTCTGCTGTTCCGGGCGATCTGAAATATTCTGAATGGACGATGATAATTCATTTTAGTTAACGACAAGGCGTGTGGAAATGCATATAAATATAAATGCGAAATGAAATTACAGCTTACTTTTAAGAAAATTTTAGTTTGCGAATTTTCGACGATAGTGTAAGATTTTTAAATCGTTTGTTTGAAACAGAAAACATTTTGGCGAATTCTTTCCACACGATTATTGTTTCACTATTACAAGTAATTAATCCCGTTTTTCAAAATGCCATGTTTCGAAATATCGTAAAATATTATATTAACAGCCGTGTTCCATTGGCGTTAGCAAAGTACTCGCAATACTTCCAGATACTCACACTACTCAATCAAAGGTTTGTTTTCTTATGTTTTACGTCTAACTGAAAAATTTTCTTCCCATTGAACGTCTACTGCTAACACCAAAGAAAGCTACTCCCGTAGTTTTAACCTTAAAAATATGGTTTTAGGAAAACATAGTTAGGTTGCATCAAGCTCATTCTACAGCTACGAAGTTGACTCAAAATATTATCCCAAAATTCTAGAAGAGAAACAATTGACAAGTATTTATTGAGCTACAATTGAACTATATATGGTCACGAGAACCTGATCAGAATCACATGCCACGACACATTGGTATGCTGTATAAGATAACAGAAAAAATGTGTTTTGCTATTCACCGCCAGAGGCATTACTATCACAAAAAGGAAATTTTTTTCTGCTGATATTTTTTGAATTTTTTCAGCAAATCAATAATTTTCAGCAGGAAGTTTTATGAAAAATCAAAGCAGTTATGAAACAGAAGAGTGAAAAAGTAAAATTTTCTTTAGAAAAAAGAAATGCTGTCAAAATATACTAAAATTATCATAATCGTCATAATGCAAATACATCTTAGTAGCACTCTGGGTATATGTTTCTATGGTAGCGGAAATCAAAATCTACATACATGAGCAACATAAGAATCACAATTGGCGTCAGTAGCATTCCATAAATTTTTGAAGTCATTCTAATGTGAACTGTTTTCAGTTTTCAGATTGTCTTCAAAAATTTATGAAAATTTCACTTTTTTCGTTTCAAAACGTTTAAACATATATTTTCCCTTCTGGTTCATAAATGCCTTGATTTTTCATAAAACTTTCTGTTGAGAATTATTGATTTGCTTAAAAATTTCTGATGGTTTCAAAAAATATCAGCAGAAAAAATTTCTCTTTTGTGATAGTGATGCCTCTAGCGGAGAATGGCAAAAACACATTTTTCTGCAGGACATTTTTGCTATCTTATACAGCATTGGTATAGATTAGGAACATAACTAATCGAAAAACATAATGGCGTCGCGGATTATAAGATAGCGGAAATTTGACAGCGGAAAATAAGAGATTACGCTACTCGCCGCAAGGCACAAAAGAGAATTTATGTTGTTATATAATTACCAGCGGAAACTTTTTCTTCATTTTGTATCTCTTTTTTCACTAAATAAAACATCCCAGCAGAATAAAATATTAAAAGTGATCCTTAAAATGACAAATTGATTGATCTCCAAAGTAAAGGAACTCGGTAAATGAAATCTTGAAATTTAACAATATCCCGTCTTTCCGCCATTTCTTAAAGAATGACGATGAAATGGATAGTAATATTGATCAGGAATTTTAAAGTAAGTTTTGGACAAAGTCTAGGATCTGTTCATGCTGGACTAAACTAGGCCATTTCATAACCAATCCTTTTGAAAATTTAAAATTTTTTATTTATATATTTTCAGTTTTTGGCCAATATCTCAAAAACTTTTACTAGTAACCAAGACTTTCGGTTGTTTTTCTAATAGCTTAGGTCATACTGAGACTATAAGAAACATTTTGGGGAAATCTTATGGATTAAAATTTTCACTATAATTTTTAGATTTTCTGCGGCCATATAAGTTATTTTCAGTATCAGATATATGCACAAAACAACCGAAAGTATTGGTTAGTAGTAAAAGTGTTTAAGATATTGGCCAAAAACTGAAAATATATAAATAAAAAATTTTAAATTTTCAAAAGGATTGGTTATGAAATGGCTTAGTTTAGTCCAGCATGAACAGATCCTAGAATTTTGTTCTAAACTTACTTTAAAATGCCTGATCAATACTACTACATATCCAAATTTCATTGTCATTCTTTAAGAAATGGCGGAAAGACGGAATATTGTTGAATTTCAAGAATTCATTTACCGAGTTCCTTTACTTCGGAGATCAATTAATTTGTCATTTTAAGGACCGCTTTTAATATTTTATTCCGCCGGAATGTTTTGTTTAGTGAAAAAGAGATATAAAACGAATAAAAAATTTCCGCTGGTAATTATATAACGAAATAAATTCTCTTTTGTAGCTTGCGGCGAGTAGCGTAATCTCTTATTTTCCGCTGTGAAATTTCATATACAGCATGCAGCGCGGGCCAATATAAAAACCTAGAAGTTACAGAGCTATAGTTGGGCCATTTATGGCAACGAGAACCTTATTATAATCGCAAGCCCCGACGAACTGGTATAGATGAGGACCAGAACTCTTTGAAAAACATAATGGCTACGCGAGCCAATACCAAAACTTACAAATTACAGAGAGAAAATTGAAGAGTATTTATTGAACTATAATTGAACCATGGGCATGAAAGCCTTGTTAGAACCGCATGTCCCGACGCATTGATCTAGATTAGGGCCATAACTAATCGAACAACGTAATGGCATCGCATATATATATATATATATATATATATATATATATATATATATATATATATATATATATATAATTTATAATTTATAATTTATTTATTTATTTGCTTATACAAATTTGGAGAAGCTCCACGTCCTATTTTGAGCTTTAAGCTCATTTAAGACAGAACGAGCAGTCCTTAAAAATTACAAATATAAGATATCTTTCTTCTAATTTCTTGCAAATCGTAATTTCTACGATCCTCTTTCTTCTCATAAAAGTTGGCATTCGAATAAAAGGGTAATAATGCTGTTTGTAACAAAATTCAACCCCCTGTCCGTATTATAATTAACATCTTGGGAATTCATATTATTCGTAGACCGACTAGGTTCCATGATGCACAATAATAAATCACTTATTTATAACAGAGATAATTAAAAATTAAAAAATTAGAAATTTAAATCTTACAATATAAAAATGTGACAGGTCGACACGAAAGCCAAAGCCAATCAACCCAATATATATACAGTGCTGGGAAAAAAAATTGGGCAAAAATATTTTATTGCAAACTGGAGTCTTTTATTGCTAAAATTACAAAACTTTTGAAAGCAATTGGCTTATTGTTTCGTTTTAAATGTATGACGTAATTTTTCGAAAAAACAATTTACCTGCAATTTAGGAGAAACCCCGAAAATGCCAAAATATTCAAAATACGTTGATTGGAGTTAAAGTAACGGAATAATTTTAAGCACCTATTTTTTAATTTTTGTTTTATTTTTTATTCATTTATAGGAGTTCTATCTTTAATATTAATATATTGTTGGACCGCCATTTTGCTTTTATTACAGCGATACACTTCCGATTTTTTGAACACGATAAATTTTTCGTCGTAGGAGGTATCCAAATCGTACCCAAATCGTGATGAACAAACTTTTTAAAGCTTGAATCGATTCTGGGCGATTTCTTGCTACTTCTAGCTTCATTACAGGCCAAATTTCAACCATTGTATTTAAGTCTCGACTATATGGAGGCCAGCTCAACACATCGATACTTCTTTCTTCGAAGTACTTTTTTATCTTTAAATGAAGAGATAAGAAAAAAACAAGTTTTTTAACAAATTATTTATGTTTATCTGAAAGGCAATTTTATATCTACAATTCAAAATTAATAACTCACAACTTTGGTGGTATGGCACGGAGCGTTGTCCTGTTGAAAAATAAATTTGCAAGATTCGCCAAAAATCATTAACACAGAAGGCTCAAATTCGTTGTGTAGGACCTGCAAATAAACAGCTGCTGTAATGCTGGAACTAAGGAAGCACAATCGACCTGTTTCATTTCCAGAAAAGCATCCCAGACCATAATTCCTTCATTTTTCGATGGAAATCTTAAAAGACATTCGTTGCTAAGTCTCTCGCCCGGTTTTCTTCTTACGAGAATTCTTCCAACTCCAACATGCAGCTTGAATTTTGATTCATCGGAGAAAATCACATCATTCCACATCTCTGGAGTCCAAGAAACATGCTCCCGGGCCCATAGCAGACATTTTTTTCACTAGTAATGTGAACTCAGACTTCTGGACTGGTTTAAGTACTCTCAAACCAGCTTAACAAGTCTTTTTCTCACTAAGCTGGCTTAAATTTCATTTCTCGTTGCTCGCTCAACATCCCGTCTTATGTCCGATGATGTTTTAAAACGGTTCCAACGGCATTGTAACATTATGAAACGATCTTCCACTGGCGTTGTCTTTCTGGCCTTCCAGAGCCTTTCTTTCTTTGTGTACTGCCCATCTCTCGCATTTTTTAATATTCCACGCGACAATACTTACATTCCTAAGTTTAATCTGTCTGCTATTTCACGCATGGTTAAATATTCTCGCGCCAAAATCAACATATTGCTTTTACGCTGCTCACTAACTTTTCCCATTTTTTAAACTAAAATTGCACTTTATTCTTTATTTGACTAGGATCACTTACAGAATAACTTAATGTTACAAAATACGCACAAAAAAAAATTACAGGCAATAAAACATCTGCACTCTAATGAAGGCCAAGAACGGTAGGCGTAAAATAAAATAATTTCTTGACCAATTTTTTTTGCACATCAGTTGCGGGGTTGTACCGGTATAATAAAAACAAAAGGCGGTCCAACAAAATATTAATATTAAAGATAGAACTTCTATAAATGAATAAAAAATAAAACAAAATTAAAAAATAGGTGCTTAAATTATTCCGGTACTTTAACTCCAATCAACGTATTTTGAATGTTTTGGCATTTTTCGGGGTTTTGCCCCTAAATTGCAGGTACATTTTTTTTCAAAAAATTACGTCATACATGTATTTAAAATGAAACAATAAGCCATTTGCTTTCAAAAGTTTTGTAATTTTAGCAAAAAGACTCCAATTTGCAA